>CM031240.1:249564833-250185383 GCA_018340775.1 Taxus wallichiana var. yunnanensis | reverse complement strand
TAGAAGTGGAAGGGGCATTTGGTAGAGGTGAGGGGGTGAAGGTGAGAACATGGGCATTTTAAGCTTTTGTAGGCACTTGGTATATGGTGGAGGCATCGAGGATTGGTTGTTTGCATTTGAGTAGAATACGGCGCGTACTCAAACGTTCCCATAGGGCTCGTCTATCGTCTGGAGACTGACAGTCCTCTCGTGTGAATAGGAACTTTGGTATGGAAGAAAGGTAGGTTGTGATTCCAGTCTAACCTTGCCAGGAGTGATCTGAGAGGGTAGATGAGGCAGCATGTATCAATAGATGTTAAGAGGTCGACGAGGTTGTTGAAAAGATTTAGGTGATGAGGGACTAATAGGCGGAAGGGCATGTTGGGGAAGTGCAATCATGGCTAAAGAATTTAATGATGTCGGTGTAGAGAGATTTCTCCTCTAAGGATGTCAAAAGGAGTGGCGTACCTTCCTCTTGTGCGGCAAAGAGTGGTAGAAGAGAGACGCCCTGGGAAATGGATAGATTAGACAACATCCGCTCGCAATCTTGTAGAGGATGTGGTGTAAGAAGACTCATTGATGGGAAGGAAGCACAGGCTGAGTTAACTCTTCTATGGGTAAAGGGCGATTTCGCTTTTGGCTTGATGGTGGTAAAGAGGTTCGGGCTCCTTTGTTAGTGAAGAGTCTAGATTGACATTTTCTCAATAGAGGCTTTTGGCGGGTATCGAATCTTTGCATGGATCTCATGAACACTCTCTCCTCGGCTAAGATATCCCTGGTTGACATTCTTTACTGGACGAGTGATTGGGAATGGCTTGTTGAAAATTTTCAAATTTCGGTTAGCTTGGTGCGTTAGGATTATCAAGGGCTATATCCCCGCAAGATCAACCATTTCTGCACTATGTTTTTCAACATCTTGGATTTTTCATGACTTGTGTCCCTTCACGCGGTGGAAGTTACAAAGTCATTTTCTTTGTACAGCAGGAAGGTATGGGGCGCGAGTGGAATCAAACCCGAGAATGAGGTTTAACAGAGGTAAGGTAATGGCTCCGGCTTTGAGCAATTTCTCAATATCACACCATATGTTTCTCCCGAGGAGTGTAGTCAGACGGGCTCGGCTTTGTATTTATAGGAGGTTTTGGTGGAGTATTAGACGGTGGTTGGGATTTGACCATCACCGCGTGGACAGCTCCTTTTGATTTAGAAGAGGTGGCCGCGTGAGGAGTGGTGGTATTTGGTTTATTGGTAGAATCGGGAGTTCGGAAAGTGGAGTTCTTGTTGCTTGTGACCGCAATTTCTCTCTCCTAAGGCTCGAATTTCTAATTTTCGAGCCATAGTAAAGGCCTCGTCGAATGTCTGGAAAGTTTGAATTTGGAGGGTAGGGATGAGCACAAGCAGCTTAAAGGCAGCCCGCGTAAAGAGTTCGATAAGTTCGGTTTGAGGCAAGGCATCGTAAGTTGGTTGATAAGGCCCGCCATCGTCCTAACGAAAATATGACGATAAATTAAATCTAATCGATTATCGGATGGCATAGAGTCATGATAGATACTTTCTGGCAATGTTAATGGAGAAATGATCGAAAGATTGGGCTAGTTGGTTAAAAAGAGAAGATTGAGTCTTTTCGGGTTAAAGCAATGCGTACCACTCAAGTGAGGCCTATATAAGGACATGGGAAAGTGCGGAAGTATGAGGCATCATCATGGGCAATCAAATACAAGCATGTCTAAATGATCGCAAGTGTTGTTGAGGATCCTCTACCGTTAAAACGAGTAAACTTTTGGGCAACTCCCATTGAGGAGGATATGAATGAAGGGACGAGAAGGGTGAATGGGCTCCGACAAACTTGCTCATATGTCAAAGGCGCTACGACTTCACGAAAACGGAAGCCTCCGGGTTTTGCATTTTGTCCATCATTTGCTTGATGAAATCTGTGGTTGGATGAGATGATGGTGCCACGAGAATAGGGATGTCCCATATAAGGTGTTGAGGGTTCTTGGATACGTGTATAGGAATGAAAAGGTAGGTGGAGCTTGAGAAGGAAAGCTCGTTTGAATAGGTGGCGAGAGAGTAAGTCATGAATGGAGTGGTCCCGAAAAAGAGAGATGAGATAGGGCGAGTTGGTGGTAGCGATACGTAGGGTCCAAGGTTAATCCGAAGGAAAGCTAATCGGGGTCGTATGAACCTCGAAGGCATCGGATTGGGAGACGGGGCTAGTGATGCAGAAGTAAGGTATTGTTATCGGAGGAGTAGGAGCTAAATGAGCAGCTATACTAATAGGCATGCCCTGATAAGGAGTGACCATCGGCGTACGGTCGGGGAGGTATGAGACAAATAGTATTATGCAATGTGCTGGGATTAGCATCCAGGAAATTTGGCAAAGTCCTTGTCTCTACAGAATTTGGGGATCTCAGGTGTCCGTAGGGTTCCCTATAGAATGTGAAGGGGGTGATTCGGATAGAAAGACCACAGAGCGAGGCATGTGAAACCATGGCGGCGGCTTGCTTAAGTGATGACAACCATAGGACTAGAACACCCCGAGGCAAGTTTCAATCTATCAAGAACAAAAACAACCTCGAATGATGAATTTGGCAAGTTCTTTGGTTTGTCGAGTCGAGAGAGACGATGCTCGATATCGGTTTACTAACCCAGTCATAGGGAAACGACGCTTGGTCCTTTAATCGATGTCCGGTGTTAAAAAAATCTAAGATAAGAAGATACAAAGGGGTCCTGCTAATTTGATTTTTAGCAACGTTGAGTATTTTTATCAACTTATTGATCACGAAGGCAGTATGACAGAGAAACAAGAACAGCAAACAAGCAAGATGCACACACGCAAATCCAGATTAACCCTAGGGTTAATTTTAATTATTGTGGACTTATGCCTTTAGACATAGAATGATGTCGTAATCCTCAAACAAGAGACTTAGAGGAAATGTCAAGTTGTTTTGGCTTATAAGGTTATTTACCTCAATCAGGCGGAGGAATACATGCGGAAAGGGGATGTTTGAGCTGTTGTGTTAATTGTGAAGTGATTGGTATGTGTTGTGCTTGGTGAAACTAAGGTTAATTTCTGTCAATACCGTGGATATCACCCCCCGTGTCACGACCATTACTTAATCTATGTTCACTAGAATTGAGAACAACAAGACGGAATGCGATGCACGTGTTTTATATCCAAATCGAAAATTATATTCGATGAAGCAGAGAGATGACTTTCACTAATGCGAAACCAGAAAGCAAGACAAATTCTTTACTAAATATATATAACAAAAAGCAAGCCAACAAAGAAATATGCTTCCTAAAATGAAAATAAGCAAGAGAAAGAAACCCAAAATGGGTCCCACCTAAGTGTACACTTGCCAAAATGTTTCACTCGGAAATGCTTCGCTCCTTATAGTAAAGCAGATAAGGTTAGGGTTAGGAGGAATACACAGAGAATGTTGAGATGATGTGCGGCGTACCGTAGAGAAAGATCGAGCCGCAATGCAAGAACTCCTTTTGTCTTGGAAGGACTACACTGCAAATAAGAACATAAGACCACAAGATTTTGATTAGATAATAAATAGAGAGGCACTTGCCTTGGGCCAGGAAATATGAAACTTCCTTTGAAGGTGGTGAGTTCCCCTCTCTTAGATATGAGTTAACACAAAATACTATTTCGTAAATATCAATTAAATTGCTTAGGTCGTAGGTAGGGGAAAGGTTTGTTTTCTGGTCTTTGATCAAAGAACCTCGATGCCGGTTACCTATAATGGAGGTCTTATGCTTGATACCAGTGGGTTCTAGGATCTTCTACGGGCTGGTTGTGGAGTTTGTAATGCACGATTTTTGGATAGTTTTTGGGAAATGGGATGGTTAGAAACAAAAGAATGACAAAATAGAGGCAATGAGTATCGTTGGATAATGGATCCGTAAAGCGGATTTGGGAGGAGTAATTCCAAAAGCATAAGAAATGTTATAATGGAGGACATGCGAGATGTAACTTTCATGGTTTTGATGAAGGTGCAAGTTGATCTCCTTGGCTTAAACTCTTCTCGTTTCTTCACTGCGTCTTTGCTTGAGTCAAGTGAAGTTCTCCACTCTGCTAATCGCTTTGGACTCTCCTTTGATTTAAAATCCTTGGTGATCTGATTATGAAATTCGATCCGTTGTTTTAGGTTTGGGAAGCCCATTCTGAGAACCGGCAGATGGCGGTTCATGTAGTCAATGTGGCGATCGAGTAGAACCGAGCATCAGTAAGGAAAAAGTAGGCTATTTTTAGTAAAATAGCCCGCCTTTTCAAATTTTTCTCTAAGAGATCGAGTTGCGGGCTTGGTCAAGTGGCTAGAAGAAGGTCGGCTTTGGGTGCGAGTAAGGAGGTATTAGTTATGGATGTGAGTCTAGACCAAGTCACAGGTCTTAATTAGGTTAGTTTAGGGTTGGGGGCTAGGTTATGATGAGGTGGCAAAGTGAGGCGGGTAAGGTGATGTGGATTTATCAATTACAAGGTAATTAATAAATAATTGTGTAAAGTTTAGGTAATGAGGTTAGATTGCAGATGAGATGCACGGGTCACAAGGGGTCGTAAGACACAAATTTCATTCTCTGATGAGCTCCAGATTTTGAGATCTAGAGGCTTGATTTTGAATGGCATTATTATTGGGAGAATGATTGGGAAAAGGCTGATTGAAAAATATCCAAAACTTGGTTTAGAGGTGCATTAGGGTTATCATGTTGTAAATCACCTTGGTTAGTAAAATTTTGGACAATGTCTTTGAAAGTACGACACCTTTCGATGTCATGACCTTGGACTTGGTGATATTCGCAATATTATTTTTCTTACTACCAAGTGGGTTAGAATCGTTGAAAGGTCAAACTAGAGGGAGTTCTATCATGTGTGCAGCTATAAGCTTATCGAAAATTGAACTATAAGATTCTCCTAAAGGTGTATAGTTACTGAAAAGAGGTATAGGTGGCCTCTCGAGCTTGTTCGTTGTTATATGTGTTATTCCATGGAGGTTTTAATGACTACAACATATGCCACACCTTTATATTTATTTTTGTTGGAAGAGGAATTAAAAATTATGGTTTAGGATTTTGGATTGGATTTTAACCTTACCATCTTTAAGATCTTGGGTTTTAATTTATGAGGCCATTATAAAGGATTATTTAAAGGTATAGAAGGATTAAATTTGGAGGGTTTTTAAAATACGCTTAGCACAAGAATGAGTGAATAATTCAATAATCTTGGTTTAAGGGAGAGCAAATGATAATCCCCTGGATAATCACTCCATGCCATCTAGCAAAAAAATACAAAATAGGTTTGTCTTCAAATTGTTTTATGGCGAGAGATATTTTTGGTGATATTTATGGGATATATTGATAGAAAAATGTTCCATGAACATTTGGGTGAGTTGTGTGAATGTGAAAATTGAATGTTGAAAAATGTTCCCATACTAATCAAGAGCATGTCCCTACTAATGACATTGAGAAGGTGTAAAGAAGAAGAGTGTCATTACGAGCTATAAGGTAGCATGCATGACAATATACTCTTAAGTGTTGTTGAGATCTTATTTGTTATAAGATAAGGTAAACTTTGGAATTTCCCAATGAGTGGGATATGGTTGGATAGGCACAAATGGGTGGATGGGATCACTGCATATGTTTTTGTAGGATAATTGATTTTTGTATGAAGATGAGGAAAATTATGAATTGGTCATTCTATTAAGCATGAGGGTCCGTAAGAGGTTAGATGAAGTTATATGTTAACGTGGTGGACCGAGGAGCATGGGAGTGGGAATATTTTGATAAGGGGTTGTCATTGAAATTGTGGGATATTGTGGGGATGTGATGGTAGCTTGAGATGTCACCATGAGATGAATTGAGGTTATATTATTAGTATTGAGGTCGAGGTAGTAGCTTAGATGGTTGATATGTAGGTTGAGACGAGAATTTGGATTTGGTGTTTGAAGAGGTTGGGATGGAATTGGTGTTTGGGGTTATTGAAGAGGCTAGGGTGGGATTTGAGGTTAGGGATGTTGAAAAGGAGAAATACCAACATATTGAATAGATGCCATGGGTAGTGTTTGATTGGGAATCTAAATAGTTGTGATCGGATTAGTATTAATAGGAGGAAAAGATGGAGGGATGGATACAAAAAATTCTGAAGATGGGCAAGATGTGATGGAGGGAAAGAAATTACTCATGTTTTAGCATACAAAATGGAGGAGGAACTTGGAAGTGGTGGAATAGGGAAGTTGGCTAATTATAGGTTGATATCTTGAAGGGAAAAATTGATTAGAGTTTGTGAGTATGGAGCTAAATTACTCATGTTTTAGCATTTAAAAGTTGAACTTGTTGAAGTTGGATTGGCGTTAGAAGTGACTTGGCAGTCGGTTGGACGTGACGATTTGGTAGAAGTGTGCGATGATTTTTAATTAACTCTTGGGATTTATTTCTATTTTTAGCATTGGAATAGATTTAATGAATGTAATTGCATGGCTAAGTGCCCTAAAGTCTTAAATGACTATTTAAAGCATAAAGCTAGGGTTTAGAATGAGAGGATTGATCATAATTACAAGATAATTATGTGAGAGAGAATTCTTGGTGAAGAATCAAAAATCTTGAAGGAAGAAAGTACTAAAGATGTGAGAAGTGTAGAAGATTGTAAATCTTCATTGTATATCTTGTCAAAGCTTTGGATAATAGATTGGCTTGTTTCTTGGTGGATGTAGCCCACACTGGGTGAACCACGTTAAATTTGGTGTTGATTTATGTCTCTTGTTTTGTATAATTCTTCTGGTAGAATATCTTCTTTTATTTCCATGTATGCTTAGATCGATATATTATGCATACAATGTGTGCTAACCCCAACAATTGGCGGTATCGAGCTTTGTTTGAGGGTTTTGTGTGTTGATAGATTTACTCACGAGAGGTTTTTTGATTGAGTGGGAGCTACAACAATGATAGAAGATAATAAATACAAGGTAGAGAAGTTTGACGGCCGAAATTATCAATTATGGAAGATGCAGATTGAGGATTATCTGTATCAGAGAGATTTGTACTTACCGTTGGATGAGAAGTCTAGACCTACGAAGATGACTGATGAAGAATGGAAGATTCTTGACAGAAAGGCTTTGGGATCTATAAGATTGAGCTTTGGCAAAGCATCCGTGGCTTCCAATATTATAGAAGTGGCTTCTACGGTAGACTTAATGAAATCTCTTGCTAATTTATATGAAAAACCTAGTGCTTCAAATAAAGTTTATTTGATGAAGAAACTTTTTAGTTCTAAGATGCATGAAGGTGAATCTGCCTCTAGTCATTTGAATGATTTCGATCTATTGTAAATCAGTTAAAATCGGTTTCAATACCATTTGATGATGAAGTAAAAGCACTTTTATTCTTATGTTCTTTGCCTGATAGTTGGGACAACTTGGTAATGGTTGTTAGTAATACAACATCTGCTAATAATATTTTGAAGTTTGATGATGTGGTTAGTATAATCTTGAATGAAGAAATTCATAGGAAAAGTACAGAGGAAACATCATCTGGAAATGCTTTGAATGTAGAAAGTAGGGAAGGCAGAAGGAGAGATCCAAGAGTAAGAGTAATGGGAAATCAAAGTCAAGGGATAGTAGATCTAAATCCAGAAGTAAGGGAATTACTTGTTGGAAATGTGGAAAGAAAGGACATGCAAAGAAAGATTGTTGGTCAAAGAATAAAGAGAACCAACAACCAAAAGTAAAGAGGTGAATCTTGTTGCATCAAGAGGTAATGCAAGATGCTCTTATTATTTCTTTAGATAGTAGAATTGAATCATGGGTTTTAGATTCAGGAGCTTCTTTCCATGCAACCCCTAATAAGGGTTATTTTAGAAATTATGTCTAGGGAAATTTTGGGCATGTCTATTTGGGTGATGATGAACCTTGCAGTATTACTGGTAAAGGGAAGTTCATCTAAAATTATAGAATGGAAATACATGGGTATTGAAAGATGTGAGGCATGTGCCAAGCCTCAGGAGGAATCTTATTTCTATAGGGAAACTAGGTGAATTTGGTTGCATGGTTACTTTTATAGGAGACTCTTGGAAAGTCACCAAGGGTGCTTTTGTTGTGGCAAGAGGTAAGAAGGTAGGAATGTTATATTTATCTACCTATATTACTGATTCCTTTTCTGCATTATCTACTTCAGATTCAGATGCATGCATGTGGCATAATCGGTTGGGTCATATGAGTCAAAAAGGAATGCAGATCTTAAAGGCTAAGGGTAAGTTATCATATTTGAAAGATTTAGATCTTGATTTCTGTGAGCATTGTATCTTTGGAAAGCAAAAGAGAGTGAATTCTCAAAGTTGGGGAAACTAAGAAGGATCATAAATTGGAGCTTGTACACTCAGATGTGTGGGGACCAGCTCAAGTAGCTTCTCATGGTGGATCCTAGTATTATGTTACTTTCATTGATGATGCTACAAGAAAGGTATGGGTTTATTGTATTAAACATAAATCTGATGTTTTTGAAACTTTTAAAAGATGGAAAGCCCTTGTTGAGAATGAATCAAATTCTAAGTTAAAGTGCCTTAGATCTGACAATGGTGGTGAATATTGTAGTAAGGCTTTCAATGATTATTGTTCAGTGAATGGGAATACGTAGAGAAAGAATAGTTCCAAGAACACCACAGGAGAATGGTGTTGTAGAGAGAATGAACAAGAAAATCATGGAATGTGCTAGAAGTATGAGGATACATTCTAGATTTGCCCTTGCAGTTTTGGGTAGAAGCAGTTGATACAAGCGGTTTATTTGATTAACTGTGGCCCTTCAAGTTCACTAGATGGAGGAATACTAGAGGAAGCATGGATTGGAAAAGAGGTAGATCTTTCTTTTCTTAAAGTTTTTGGTTCAGAATATTTTGTGCATGTTGATAGAGAAAATAGAAAAAGTTGGATGCAAAATCCAAGAGGTGCACTTTCATTGGTTATGGATCTGGTGATTTGGTTTTCATTTTTGGGATTTAGAGAATTCTAAAATTGTTAGGAGTCGTGATGTTGAATGGAATGAAAAGAGAATGTACAAAGATCAAATTTTGGTACCCAAGGATGAGAAAATTGAGAAGTTTATTGATGAAAATGAACTCTCGAGTTTTAAAGAAACACCTTTAGAAATACAAGAATCATGGTCGATTAGGCGACGGACATCGATGAGATGAGCCGATGAACGATTCTGAGAGGATTAGCAGCATGGTTATCCAAACCAACATCGGTTAGCCGAACTGAACGTCGATTAGAGGTCGGTGTCGGTCACTGTCAAAAGTTGATACTAATGTCCAAGAGGTCAGATTGAGCCTCCGGTACCCCAAACTCCTGTGAGAAGGTCACAAAGGGTAAGTAAACTTCTAGAAATATTTTCACCTTCTCTATTTTATCTATTATTGACTGATAGTGGTGAACCAGAAAGCTTTGAAGAAGAAATGCAGGATAAAACTCATGTTTAGTGGGAGCATGACATGGATGAGGAGATGAACTCTTTGGAATAGAACTAGACTTGGGATTTGGTTAAATTGCCAGCAGGAAAGAGAACATTGCAGAACAAGTGGGTTTACAGAATTAAGGAAGAAGAGGGTGGACAGAAAAGGTACAAGGAAAGGCTTGTAGTAAAGGGATTTGCACAAAAGGTAGGTATTGACTTTGGTGAAATATTTTATCCTATTGTTAAGATGACTTATATTCATATTGTATTAAGTTTAGTTCATAGATAGAAGATTTTCATTTAAAGAAACTAGATGTGAAGACGACTTTCCTTCATGGTGATTTAGATGAAGAGATTTATATGCAGCAAATCACTTGAGTATGAATTCAAGGGTAAGGAGAAATTAGTGTGTAGGTTGAAAAAGAGCTTATATGGGCTCAAGAAAGCTCCAAGGCAATGGTACATGAAGTTTGATAGTTTTATGCATGAGCATGGTTACTTGAGATGTGAATCTGACCATTGTGTTTATTTCAAGAAGCTTGAAAATGGGAGCTATATTATTTTTTTATCAGTATGTGGATGATATGCTTATTACGCAGATCTAGTATGCGGGACATTGGTGAGCTTAAGGAAAGCTAGCTCACACATTTGCAATGAAATATTTAGGAGCTACAAAGAGAATCCTTGGAATGCAAATACACAGAGACAGAAAAATAAGAAACTATATTTGTCTCAGAATCTTATATTAATAAGGTGTTGGAAAGGTTTAATATGCAAAATTAAAACCTGTTAGCACACCTATGGCTGGACACTTCAAATTGAGTAAAGATCAGCGTCCTTCATCAAAAAGAGGAGGTCAAATACATGACACGAGTGTCATATGCTTTGAAGTTGGAAGTCTCATGTATGCTATGGTTTATCAGACAAGACGAGACATTGCATTGAGCAAGGGGAGTTGTGAGTAGATATGGATAATCCAAAGTAATTTCTATTTCATTAATGTATGTATTAGGAATATGATGTTGTTAAGTATAATTAGTAGTAGCGTCGATAGAAGATAACGGCGCCGTCGTATGCAGTGCATGATAATGTGGAGTACGGGTGAGTCAAAGTACAATAGGAATGTTGTAAAAAGTAAATATTTGTCGTAAGTGGTCGGTAATGTTAAAATGTCAAAGTTTGGGTAATTAGAGAAGTAGGGTCTACATGATTAGGAATTAGAAATAATATTATATTGGTAATAAGGACAAGGAGTGAGGTCATAAATATTTTGTGTATTTTATTTGTAAAAAGTCTAAAAATGTGGAACCCATGTAAAATGATAAGGTTTATCTTATCTTAAGAGATAAGCTTACATGTACAGATAAGAGTTAAGGTATGGAATATGATTCGTCGAGTGGATTTCTTATCCTATCTTAGAGATAAGATGGATAAGCAAGTTCTATAAATAGAGAGGCCACCCCCCTCATTTAGCATAGAAGGAAGTAGTGAGAAATATTGTAGGAAGTGTGCGAAGGAAGCCATCAGTTTAAAGGTGTGTTGAAGAAGCCATTAAGAGGTGTAATTGTAAAGTTTCTCCCATAGTCTTGGTGAAAGGCAAGTGAAGTCAATAACACTTGAAGTACCTCATGGGTGAGATTGTATGATTTCATGTTAATATTATAATTTATTTTGATATTTCAGATTTGTCATCATTTGTCTTATCATAGTCGATGGTATTCTTGTGTTATGTTGTTGTTTTGTTTCAGATTACATCCACCAAACTAAAAGTTGTGCATTAGTAAATAATCATAGCACGAGGAGTTCCGGTGAAGAATTATCATAGTGCGGATTGGTGATGACATTTTGGTTCGTTCGTTAAGGGACCATTCCTCGTTAGTGGATTTTGGAGAGATATTCCCACTTAGTCAAAAATCAATTGGAGGGTAACCTTGTTTTTTTTGCGTAGTGCATGGTAAAGTCATTTTTTGCCATGAATAGTAGTTACCATGGTAAAGTCATTTTTGCCATGAATAGTAGTTACCATGGTAAAGTCATTTTTTTGGGAATAGTATTTACCATGATAAAGTCACTTTTACTAGTGAATAGTATTTACATGATAACTTCACTTTTACCGTGAATAGTGTTTACCACGAGTAAAGTCGAGTTTTTACATGATAAGTCAAGTTTTACCATAGTTTACCGTGGTCATTTCTATTTTCTTGTAGAAAGGTGTAAAGTCACTTTCTAGTATAGTGATTCCAATTATTTGTGCACATAAGTCTTGTTGATTGTACTTGTGGGTTGGTATTTCACGGTGGTTACTTTTGAAAATGGGAAAGATTCCTATTTTTCAGCTCAATCTAATGAAGATGCTTCTTCTTTCATTCAAGAGTTTAAGCGATCTTGTATTTGTAATGGCCTTATAAGAAGGAACAATGGACTGAATTTTTCCTACCTTTTTGGATGGTTCGACACTTAGGTGGTTTGAAACACTAGGTGATAATGTGAAAAATTCATGGGATTTATTAAGCGAAAGTTTTCTTGAAGAATTTGGTGAACAACGAAAAATGCGAGATCTCATGATCGAGATCACAAAGCTATCCCAAGGAGAGAAGGAGAAGATAAGGGATTATCATGCTCGTGTTCTAGAGCTAAGGAGGAAGCTCGATGCCCGGATCGGAAGGAAGGATTAGCGGATGGGTTGATGAATGGCGTGGATAATCTCCTCTGTAAGCACTTCATTCTTGGGATGAAGCGAGAGATCAGAAAACGAGTGAAGTATGACCGCCCGGCCACTATTGAACAAGCAAAGGAGATTGCAAGAAGGCAAGAAGAAAGCATGGAAGAGGAGCCCAAAGAAATTGTTGCTAAAGTAGAGCCTACACCGGCACCTTTGGTCAGAATCCTGACCACTCCCGGTGAGCACAAATATTTCTCCTAGTACATCTCACTTGAGTATGAAGATCTGCTCAAAAAGATGGGTCGATTAACTATTAATCTTCTTGAGGAAAGGAATTTAGTTCTCGGGGAGGAGATAGAGGTCAAAAAGAAATATTTCTGAAGTTGTTTGTTATGGTTGTTATAAAAAGGGTCATTATAAGTATAATTGTCAGATAGAGCTTCTACATCGGTAAAGGAGATAATGATAAAGGAAAAGCACTGTGAATTCTTTTGATGTAGTAGATAAGAGTAGAAATAATGAAGTAGATGTGTTTGTAACAAAAAAAAAAGAAAGAAAAAGATAATCAAGATGGAAATGATCTAAGAAGATGAAAGAAGAAACTAGTAAGAAACATAGGAGAAGAAAGTTGGGTGTGCGGGATTTTACGATTTCACGGGGCAAGGACCATACTCCATCTTGGAAGATCTGTCCAAAGGCTGCAAATATTACATATGGTCAACTCTTGGCTATGTCTTCGAGAAGAGGCGGGAGTTGCGAGTGGACTCAATGCTCGAAGAAGGAAGGAGGTTGAGGTCCCTGTTTTGGAGCGAGGCGGATCCCTATGCTCCTGGTGAGGTATTATGTAATGGTATTTCAATTCATGATGTCTTAGTTGATGGAGGTGCTGCGATTAATGTAATGACCAAGTACTGTAATGAATATGTTGGGTTTAAAAATTGATCGCCCTTGACACTTATGTTAAGGTCATTAAATAAAGGAAAAACTAAACCGAGAAGGTGTAGTTTCAAATGTGGCAATATACATTATGGGTGTTGTATGTGTGGTAGACTTTCGGGTGATGAAAAATGGTGCATTGCGTACCCAATCTCTTTGGGAAGACCATGGCTAAGGAGAGTTCATGCAAGAAACTTTGGAATGAAGGTTTCATGACACTTGGACGTGGTAGAGAGAGGGTGAAGATAAATGTGATCCTCGACATCATAAAGCGAGAACACTGTGGATTCAAGTGATGGCGATGATTGGACATCCTCGATTACTCTAGTACCGGTGAAGTGGACACTTTGAAGATGAAGAAAGTGAGGTGGATGTTTGATCATGGATATCCTTCGATCACACCAACTCATGACCCCATAAAATTATACGAAGAAGAAGTTGATGATCGTCTCAACAAATAAAGATTGGTGATCTTTGTGATGGAGAGTGAGAAGGAATCCTACCTCCGGCTCTTTCGAAGGTACATACACCTATTCACTTTTGATTACAAGGAACTCCGTCAAGTAAGTTGGGTAGAACATTGTATTGAGTGGTAGATGGTCTTAAGCCCATAAAGCAAATGCCATATAGAATGAATCCTAATTTTCCAAGTGTAAAAGAAGAAATAGATAAGTTGCTTGATGCGGGATTCATATTTCTTTGTGGAGAATTCGAGAATGGGTTTCTCCCATTGTGATCTCAATAAAAAAGAATGGGAAGCTACGCATTTGTGTTGATTACGGGAAGCTCAATAAGGCAACAAAAGAAGGATCATTACCCTCTTCCATTTTGAGATCAGATCTTGGGCGAAGTAGGCTGGCGGGAGTCTTATAGTTTCTTTGATGGATATAGCGGCTCTGACCAAGTTCGTATAGAGAGAAAGATCGGTGAAGACCACGTTCACCACTCCTTGGGAGCGTTTGCTTATAGAGTTATGCCTTTTGGGTTGTGTAATGCTCAAGCAACATTCCAGCGTTTGATGAATAGGGTGTTCGAACCCTACATTGGGACCTTCATCGAGTATTTACTGGATGATTTTTGCATCTATGGGAGCAAGTTGGACCACTGCACCAAATGGAGACAACATTTCAAAGGTTAGATGAAGCACAAGCCTCACTCACTAAACCCTCTGAAAGTGTGTCTTTGGATGTTTAAAGGCGTTTTGTTAGGGCATGTTGTATCGAGAGATGGTATGGTATTAGTGCTGATCTGATAAAGTTTCAAAAATCAAAGATTTACCATTTCCTCTTAATAGAAGTAAGTTGAGATCATTTTTAGGCCATGTGAGTTACTATAGAAGGTTCATCAAGAATTTCTCAAAGATTACTGACCACTAACTTGAGTTCTTGAAGAAGGATGTTACTTATGAACCGGGAAATAAGGCGCATGAAGCTTTTGGACAATTGAAGGAAGCCACTGGTGTCTTCACTGTTTTGAAGAATCAGTTGGAGCAAGCCATTCATTGTGTACTTGATGCCTCGAGATGCAGCACTAGGAAGTACTTTGAGCCAAAAGGATGAAAATGGGAATGAACATCCAATTTACTTTGGGAGCGAGACAAATGAGCGATCTTTGAGGTAAATTATCTTTATAAGCTGAAAAAGAGGCTCGCTATCATTTTTCTTTGTAAAGAAGTTTAGAAATTACTTCTTTAGGGCAAAAATTTCTAGTTGTATGAGATCATCGAGGCTCTAAAATATATTGTAAATAAGCCTAACCCATCGGGGAGGATAGCAAGATGGATAATTTTGCTACAAGAATTTGAATTTGATATTATAGATAGGCGGGAAAGAAGCATGTCAATGCGAGATGCACTCTCTCGAGCCTATGATGGTTTAGGATCATCTTGTGATGATGATGATTTCCCGATGCGACATTGTTATCCCTTGACACAATCCCTAGTGAATACATAGATATTTGGAATTATCTGAATGAATTCAAGTTTCTGATGGTGCCAATGCAAAGACTAAGAGAAAGATTACTCAAGCGATCGTCCATATTCTATTACTGCATGGAGTATTATTTCGAATAGGACACGATGGGACGATCAAGAGGCGGTTGGGCGTGATCAAGGAAGGAAGCTGCTAGAAGAATTCCACAATGGTACATGTGGAGGCACTTCTCTGGACAACTTACAGCAAGAAGGATCTTGGATGCGGAGTTATCAGCCCCTCTTTTTAAAGATTGTTATAATTATTGTAAGACATGTGATATTTGTCAAACACATGGTAACAGTAAGACTTCATCAGCTCCATTATGTCCTATTCTTCCCCTTGGTCCCTTTGAAAAGTGGGGAATAGACATTGTAGGTCCACTTCCAACTACATCACGCCAAAATAAGTATATTGTAGTTGCCACAGATTATTTAACCAAGTGGGTTGAAGCTAGGCCATTGAAAACAACTTCCATGGATGAAGTGGCAAGGTTCATGTATGAACGCATTGTCACCAGATTTGGTTGCCCATTAGAAATTGTAACAGATCAAGGAAGCCACTTCATTAATGAGGTGGTAGAAGCCCTAGTCAATAAGTTTTCTATTAAGCACAGGAAGGCAACAACATACAAGCCAAGCACAAATGGACAGGTGGAACGAACAAATTTTGTGTTGTGTCAAATTCTAGCAAAAGATGCAGCCTTGCAGGTACATAAATGGGATAAAAGGATTCATGCAGCATTGTGGGCATATAGGGCAACATCAAAGTCAACAACAGGATACTCCCCATTTCAGTTGGCCTATGGCATTGATCCGATTCTTCTATTGAGTTTGATATTCCCCCTTTGTGAGAGTTATGAAAAATGAAAGGATGGATGAAAGTGATTCAGTAAAAGAAAGGTTGGTACATCTTCATTTCTTTGGAGGAAATGAGAGAAATAGCAAAGGATACAAGCCATAAGAAGAAAATGAAGTAGAAGGAATACTTTGATCAAAAGATCCGGTGGTCTCCATTTCATGTGAATGACTTGGTTCTAGTATATGATTCGAGATACAAAAAAAAGAAGACAGAGAAAATTTCTTCCAAAATGGATGGGGCCCTACAAAATAGCAGTTGTGCATGAAAATGGTACGTCTGCATTGGAGAATTGGATGGCACTCCCATTACGAAATGGGTCAACCACGACAAGTTGAAGATTTTCCAAGCACCAGAATAGTCTACTCTGAAGACAGAGTAGAAAGCTAGAAGGGGGAAGATGTCGACACTAAAATTTTCCTCCGTAATTTCTATTTCATTAATGTATGTATTAGGAATAGGATGTTGTTAAGTATAATTAGTAGTAGCGTCTGATAGAAGATAACGGCGCCGTCAGTACGGTGCCGCCAATAATGTGGAGTACGGTAACAGTCAAAGTACAATAGGAATGTTGTAAAAGTAAATATTTGTCGTAAGTGGTCCGGTAATGTTAAAATGTCAAAGTTTGGGTAATTAGAGAAGTAGGGTCTACATGATTAGGAATTAGAAATATTATATTGGTAATAAAGACAAGGAGTGAGGTCATAAATATTTTGTGTATTTTATTTGTAAAAAGTCTAAAAATGTGGAACCCATGTAAAATGATAAGGTTTATCTTATCTTAACAGATAAGCTTACATGTACAGATAAGAGTTAAGGTATGGAATATGATTCGTCGGAGTGGATTTCTTATCCTATCTTAGAGATAAGATGGATAAGCTTGGAAGTTCTATAAATAGAGAGGCCACCCCCCTCATTTAGCATAGAAGGAAGTAGTGAGAAATATTGTAGGAAGTGTGCGAAGGAAGCCATCGAGTTTAAGGTGTGTTGAAGAAGCCATTAAGAGGTGTAATTGTAAAGTTTCTCCCATAGTCTTGGTGAAAGGCAAGTGAAGTCAATAACACTTGAAGTACCTCATGGGTGAGATTATAATGTTTCATGTTAATATTATAATTTATTTTGATATTTCAGATTTGTCATCAACACATTGATTGAAGTATCACTTCATATGATAGGTATTGGAGTATGGACAATTGAACTGCGGAAAAGATTCATACGAGTGAGAACCTGATGGATATGCTAACGAAGCCATTAGAAAAGGAGAAGTTGGAGCTACACTCCACTTCTGTTGGTCTTCGAGTTTGAGGCTCGAGGAGGAAGAAACAAAGCTAAGGATGATCCAAGAATGGAGCTGTACAGGTATAGTGTGCAGTAATTAATATCCAAGTGGGAGATTGTTGAGTATGGAGCTAAATTACTCATCTTTTAGCATGTAAATAGAACTTTTGGAAGTTTGATGGAACCCACATCGGTCGGGGCAAGTTGGAAAAGCATGACGATTAGGCGTAAAGGGCATCGGTTACCTATACAGCGATTTTTTAATTAACTCTCAAGATTTATTTCTATTTTTTGCATTGGAATAGATTAATGAATGTAATTGCATGGCTAAGTGCCCTAAAGTCTTAAACGACTATTTAAAGCATAAATCTAAGGTTTAGAATGAGATAATTGATCATAATTACAAGATAATTATGTGAGAGAGAATTCTTGGTTAAGAATCAAAAAGCTTCAAGGAAGAAAGTACTTGAATGATGTGAGAATTACGAGAAGATTGTAAATCTTCATTGTATATCTTATCAAATCTTTGGATAATAGATTGGCTTGTTTCTTGGTGGACGTAGCCCACACTAGGTGAACCACATTAAATCAGTGTTGATTTATGTCTCTTGTTTTGTATAATTCTTTTCGTAGAATATCCGCTTTTATTTGCATGTATGCTTGGATCGATAAATTTTCCGACAACCGGTAAAAGCTAACCCCAACATGGTTGTCGGCTTGTGTGGTGATGAAGGGAGTATGCTAGAATAAATTGATTGGCCTTCAATAGATGAGGATATTTGATATTAGGGGATGGATGGTTGATTAACACTAAAAGGAATCTTCTATATGTTGGGGTTGGATTGAAATTTTAAAACAAGGGGTATTACTTGAGTGGGAGGGGGTGGTGGCCCCTATGTGACATTATGGGTCAAAGGATCAAGAACATATATAGTCTAGTGGAAAATTATTGTTGCAATAGGATGTGATTTTTAGCTATAATTTCCTCTAAACTCATGGGAAGATGGGATGATTTTTAATTCCTCACACAAAAGGAGATGTATGAGATGGGCTAACTTGTGATTGAGATAACTAGGAATAAGGTGAATCTTATATATTTACCATTATGTCGGATGAGGTAATTTCTGTCGTATTAGGGATAGATATGGATGAAGTAATATTTCTAGATTGTTTACGAGTTAGAATCATTTAGGAATGGGAAAATTAACAACAACGGAAAATAAAATATGGTTGTTAATAAAACACACATAATCATGATAAATTAATTATCTAGAATTAATTAAAAATGTGTGAAATGGGAGATTGGATAATGAGGAAAGAACCTAAAAGTAATCTAGATTTGGTTTCAGGTTGTTTATGATGGAGTCCTCGATATACCCAATGGTACGTGAGGCTCAAATTTGTGATGGTTACGTAACATGGCATGATATAGAGCATACCCCCAAACTTCACACATATAAATGATAAAGGTGTTGGGTGCTTGCCAATATACCAATAACCAAAAAAATATTACACGACTAGAACACTATGGTGGTTTTCTTATTGGGTGATGAAATACTAATAGTTTCACCTAGGATTAATTGTTTTAATGTGTTGTTTATTAAAGTGATTTTGTAGTGTGTGCGGGCAAAAAAGAAAAGAAGAATTGTATCCACAATGTTAACCACCTAATTAAGCTAAGTGATCAATAAGTATGAAAAACAAAAGAAGAGGTTCATTTTAAGATCCCAAAATGAAGTGTGATATTTCGATAAGAACAAAAAAATAAAGGGGGAGAAGAGAAATGCAATCTTGAATTTTTTTGTGTAATTCACGAGAGGAAAACACTTGGATAACACTTTTTATCTGAATTATGATGCCTTGTTGAGAAATCCAATTAATACCTCACCTAACAATGAGATCCGTAGTAAAAGTAACAAACCTAGAGTTTTAGGAAAAGACAGAAAACAAAAAATAAAGTAGAAAACAACACCTAATCAAATTGATAAGTAATCAAGAAGAAATCACAATAATTTCTGGTGATTTAAGGAATCACTAGTGATTTAGTGTAACCGATAGAAATTACGTAACACAAAACTAAATAGATGAAAAATTAAATAAAACTAAGGGATTGGCCCCATCGAGCGTGCCAAGATGTAATGGTTTAATCTTGATTGTCTAATCAAATCACCTTACTTCAAATATGATTGGGTTTAATAACTTGTAGTGGATGAAGAATGCGTTTTCCTTTCGATCGTGTATGTGTTCTAAAATTAGAATAGAATGCAGATTTGTAATCAAAGTTAAACTAAACAAAAATATGTTAGATGGATAGAAAGTGAGCTTCTTGAAAAAGGTCGGTCCCAAGGGAATCAAAAGGATTCCTTTCATGGGTTTCAGCTCATGATTTCACTTTAGATATAAAATAAAACATAAGAGCATGATAATAAATATATATAAATACATATTGTTTTTTGTTATCCTATATTTTAATGTTTTTAATGCTAGACAATATGCTTTAGAGAAAGAAACAAACAATCCCGATCTAAAATCCAAAGAGATCTTTTGGATGTTGATCATAGTAGGTAATCCACAAGAGATTGATGAATCACCAAAGGTTGTCAAAATATTCCTCCCAAGTATTATTCGGCTTAATCACTTTGTTTATGGAGGATTTACAATTGATCATCAATGTCGTTGGGGTCGAAATTGTGAACACAATAAGCGCAGTGCTTAACTCGTGACCAATGTCGTATTTCTCCTAAAAAAATGTTTGTTGAATGATCAAGAGATCGTGAATGGAGGTAATGGGATGTGGGACACCTAGAAAGGTCATCTAAACATATCCATACTTGGAACATAATATATTAGTGATATAATATGTTTCAAATGACCATATATTGAAAATAAATTAGTAAAACAGAATGCTAGTGATTGCAAAAAGTGTTGATGATTGTTATAGAAGAAAATGTATATTTATAAACAAATATTAAATGGATATGATGGTCAATAATACTAGTTAACTATTTTATTTAATCAATCAGTACAAAACTAAGAATATGGAATATAAAACCAACAAAATGATTACCTTGATGAATTGGTGGATGAATTGTTATACGTGTGATGAGAGATGTGAGATACTTGATGGTTGTGAAATATGCTTACACCTAAAATATGGCTACTCCTTTCATTCAAGACTATTTGAGTGTCTCATTGAGATAAGCTTCAAATATTAGAAAATAAAAACTTCGATGCAATTACTTCCTTTCCCCAAGGGAATGAGTCGTACTTATAAAGGTCGCTTAGCGATTATGTAAATTTCTAGTGCTTCAGGAGGGATAATCAAATCTTCTTGGAAGTGGTTTTTTACTACCTCCAAATGTGGTAGGTTTGGATGATAGTGAAAAATTAAGGATAGGAAATCACGTATTTAGGGATAAGGGTGATAACCACTAGCTATTTTTGGGTTTTAGGATAAGATGAAGGTAAATGGGGAGTTGGAATAGTAATTAAAATATTTATATTATGTAAATATAGGTTCGGATAATAT
Source organism: Taxus wallichiana var. yunnanensis (assembly GCA_018340775.1). Taxonomy (NCBI): domain Eukaryota; kingdom Viridiplantae; phylum Streptophyta; class Pinopsida; order Cupressales; family Taxaceae; genus Taxus; species Taxus wallichiana. The sequence continues at coordinate 250,164,727 of CM031240.1, read as the reverse complement.
TTTTTGAATGAAATTTATGCAAATTTATATTTGGGAATGAATTTAAATAAAAGAGGGAATTAGTATTCAATTCTTAAGTATCTACACTTTGACACTATTAATTTTGACAATATATTATTATTAAGATAAACACAACATTTTCATTCTTGCTTAATATACGTCGATGTCTCTTGCATATTTTTTTATCCTTGCACACTAATATTCCAAGACATTTTGAGAGTAAAATGCATAAAATGCATATACTAAGTCAACATGATAGGATGCAAACTTCGTTTGACATATTTTTCATCCCCGGCCAAGGACACATAGTTTGGTCAAAAATTTATACTTGGTCTTGACCTATCTATCTAGTTTTGCACTAGCATATCCTCCATCTCTAATTTCAATTCCAAATTCTCTTATGGTTCCTTTACTCCCTCTAAGTTGTTCTTTCTTTGATAATTCATCTATAGAACCCTATACAAGAAAATTAACACTTTGCCTCATTTACTAACCTATAAATCTTATGGAGCTACATTGATACACTCACTTCCAAAACTTGCAAAAGGCACCCACTACTCCCTAAATATCACAAAGGCACATCCAAATTATCTAGGAAACAATATCTATAGGTATGAAGCTTATTACCATGTAAAAACATCAATATTTCTCATCCACAAGCACTCAAACATTACCTCTTCAAGTATTTGAGGAAGTGCCAAACTCAAGTCGAGAATTGTCAAAGAGGTTTCCAAATCTAGTTGCATTCATTCAAATAACACATTCTAGGTGCGAGACTAATGTATAGTTTGAGGCCTCTTTGAATTAGTGTCAATACTAGTGGTGCATGGGGGTGTACACATCCCAACTAATGTTTATTTTTCAAGGTTTCTCATCCATGGTTAGGTTTTTAGATGTTATTTAGATATATTTACATCATGGTGACAACTATGGTTTGTGATGTGATAGACATTTCGGGTAGGTGATAGTCCCATAAAGTCACGAGCTAGAAACAAAATATGTCCAATACTGTACAAAATGGTGAAGATCATAAAAATTCACCTGATATGGTTGTACTTTCTTTCCCAAGTCACTATCTAATCACGGTTCCATAAGTGAAGCATCGGGAGATAAGTCCCGATTCGATAGTATCTCCCTTTTTAGCAGTTTGCATACCCATAACTTCCTAGAATCATATGTAATCAGATAAGTGAAATTAGCCTCTTATGTCTTCATGTTAATATATTGTTTCATACATTATTTTCAAATATTAATAAATTGCTATGATATTATATAATTATTTTTGGAATTTAATTAATCAAAATAACACAATGTAGCTTAGCTTTAATCTTTTAGTGTAACTAATTCACTAATTCTTAGATATCACATAATCTAATAAGGGTGTAATAAACATTTTGTGAAACCAATAGTATATCATGTACCTTATTTCAAACCATAGTTTCCCGTGGTTCTACATTTACATTGTATATGCAGTTTCAAATCTGATTTTCATCTATCACCTACATTAACTCTAGTTTCCACAATTTTCCCTAAGGTCTCATGGTTGATTCTACCATTTGGGTCTCTTTTTAGGGATCCTAATTGCGTAATCTCCTTAGTTAAATATCTCAAGAATAAAAATCCATTTTCAAATTACTTTGAGGTTATTATTATTTTTCTATATTTAATGAAAAACATATTTTTGTTTTTCCTAATTTATAGTACACTTTTTGGAAATTCAAAATTACTAGTTTTACTAGCTAGGCCATAATGGGAAAATGTACACTTTTGGATAAATTCCTTGGAGGTTTTTCTTCCAAATAATCAATTATAAAAATACATATCTCAATTTTGTCAAATTCAATTTTTATTTTCATATATGGTCATTTTATTAATTTGATGACAATCACTTTTTTCTCAACATCACTTTTGGGTCTTATTTACTACGATCTTTCCATTTTTGTGGCTTTATGTGCTAATTATTATTATTTACTACCTCATTTTAATTTCTTATATCATTTGTTCTTCCATTATGACCCATGCTTAAAATATCCAAGTCTCACTATATGATTTACTTTAATTTGATTGCACATGTAGAGAAAATCTCATGAAAGTAGTAGAAGAAACAATGCTCCCTATTAGTAAGACACCTTCTCATGTGGATTCAATTTTGATACGTATTTCAACTCCTATTAGTAATGATGATATATTTCATAATTACAATCTTAATGTCTATTAATGTTGGAAACCATGTTTTCAATATCAATTTAGAGCTATGATGTAATAAACTTACTTGAATATAAGATCAAGAACAAAAGAATACTAATTGTATAAATGAGCCACTTCGATGGGGAAAACTCCCAAAAGTATATAACAAGAATATAATTCACCAATTGATAATTTGGGGAGAGCCAAGCTCATCCATACACACACACACACACACACACACACTTGTTAATATGAAGGGTCATAAACCTTAATACAAACCCATTTATTAAAGATAAGTCAACCTACATTAATCACTAACTAATGAATGTAAATATTAATGATAAGTGTGCCTTAGGTCAGCCCACACATATATCTATGCATGTGATAGGTTAAGTTCTTATCATGCCCATCCCCTTTAAAACAATGTTTCCCTCAATGTTGAACAACTTAGGATTTTTTTACAGAAAAGCATCATCCTCCTAGGTTACCTCCTCGTTGGACATATTCTCCCACTTTATCAAATAATCCTTAATCTCTCACACTCATAGTCATTCAATGTGGGTCGAAATATTTTCTCAAGTTCCAAAATGATCCTACCTTTCTCATATAGTTTAGGTAACTATGTCAATGTATAATTGTGTTTTTTAATGACCTTCTTCAAGAAAAAACTTGAAAGATTAGATTTATGTGAGTAGATTGGGGCAGCTCCAAATTTTATGTAACTGATTTAACAAAAATGGAATTTTGTAAAACCTTAAGATATTACATAGTCATATATGATAAATAATCAATGAAGAAAAAAATTGATGCAAACAATAAGCTAAATGAAATTAAAACCCTAAGTGTAAGAAAGGGAACAAAATACTTAGCTAATTTTGTAATTAATCCCAAAGTGTTCTGGACTAGAGAATAGATGAACAGGAGGAGGGAAATGTTGCATTCACACTCGAGAAAAGTCTGTAATTGTTAGATGAGCACGGAATAGGGTGCTTGGACTAGGGAGAGGGCACCTACGTGTTAGAGACCTCTACTAGGAAATTGTGACTACATAAGAGCTCATAAACTAATTTTTATTATGTCACAAGGTGGTCGTTAACCTTAGCTATTAGTCATATGTATGTCACATTATGTCTACAAAATTCACCTGTAACCTACAAAGAGAAAGATAACCTACAAACCCCCAAAAAAAAAAACATTAAAAGAAAAAGATGCAAATGGGGAGTAAATCTTAGCCCAGTGATCACACAATAAAGTGAACTTATGAATGAGTGTTACACTACATATCAGACTCCATGTAGTTCTTGTGTGTGTGTGTGAAATTGTGCCCTAGGAATCTCTTGTGTAAGATGCACTTGATAGCGAGTGATAGTTTTTGGCCATTATGGTTTTGTGTTGTCATTGATTTCAACCTCCATTGATGGAAAAGGGTGTCATGGTGATGTATGAGTCTCTCTATGATGTTATTCAAGCTGTCATGCATGTTGATCAAGTGGTTTGTTGAGTTGGCATGGTGTCTTGGTGCATGGTTGGGCTAGTATAATAATTGTTTGAGCTCCTTAGTGTTGCTTGGATGTTTTCATGAGGTCATTTATGGTCCATGAGGTGTGTTTCAAGTGTATATGTGTCTACATGATGTCATTATGGTCAGTTCATGGGTTGTCATGGTTGAGTCAAGTCACTTAAGGCTTGTTTCTATCCATAGAGCATGTAGAATGAAGTGGAGAAGTGAGATTTTGCCTTGTCGGTCATGGTGAATCATGCCAAGTTTCCGGTCATTATGTTGAATAATTTTGAAGATATGCAAGTTTTGGAAAAGCTGGGTAAATTCTGATGTGTTTTTATAGAAAATATGGACCTTCTAATGCTTACATGAATTATGTGCTTTTCATGGGGACCTATGTAGTCATTATTATACCCTCATAATTCTTTCTAACCCCAAGCGCATTGTCCTATCACCCGAGGGCACTAGGTGCTCACCCGAGGCATGGGGGTGTCGATCCCCTCTTTTATGTGAGCTTTGTGAGAATGTTCCACCATTAATGGGGTTTATTTACGAGAGATAGAAATACATGCATCCTAAAAGAAGAACATAAAACTAGTAGATCCACACACACCCATGCATCAGAGAAGGTAGATAAACATCAAATGAACCATAGGAAAATAGATCTGAGCTATAACATGCTAAATATAGAAGGGTTTGTACCCATAAACAAGATATATAGAATGAACCCATATATATATATATATTGATTTAAAAGAGTTTTGGTAGCCACATTACAGTCAAAAGGGTCATCTTAGACCATATACAGTAAGTGATAGAGGTCCAGCCTATACAAAAGGATCTGAATGGAGCTCTTGGCTATGCCCTTCTTACTATAACCCATTTATAGACCCTAACATCAATGCCAATGCTTAATGGCATTCTATATAGCTCTCTAGTACCCTAAATCCTAAACCCTAGTGCACCCTAAAATTTATGAATCAGTTTGTTACCCTACCTTCTTCTTCATCGTATTACCCATATATGAATATTTATATCCTTTTATTTTATGCCTCTCCATACACACATCAATCTACCTCTCTATATCTTTGTATATCTCTTCTATGTATATCTATGTTTCTAGCAGAGCATTCCTTTATATACGATCAACACCCACCACGATGCATTCTCCAAGCTCGAGATCACATGCCAAGTGATGATGTGGTCCTTCATAGGTGAATGATTTTCCTTTTGCAAACATTCAACTCTTTGTAATGATGTCTCTACAAATATTCCTTGTGTGGAATATCCTTTTCTTGGCCTCCAACGCTCCAGGATGGCACCTTATCCACTCATCATGCCTAGTTGAGTCCTCACATTTTTCCTCAAGTGACCCCATGATGCTAGTTTTGGCTAAGTCCCTTAAACCCTTGTTCTTCCTCCCGTGTGTGCCCTAGTTTCACTTAAACCTTTCTTAAACCCCCTATTGTCTTGTGCGCTTTCACTTAAGCGCCCTTCTTCTCACTCGTCCCCGCACGCGCGCCTCTTAGTACTTAGCTAGTATTTTAGGGTCCAACAACCTAATATAGTAGGCATAGATTTTATGATAATTTATGAATTTTTAAAAATAATGAGGTTTTTTTATCGTCGTGTTTTTATGAACGATCGTTAATAAGGTAAAGAGGACTAAAACCCTAGTCAAACCCTAGCTAGGAGCAATTGGCAGAAAGTGAAGTATAATGACCTAGTTTTCATTTATAGTGAAAAATTTATGATTGGATGATGTAGTTGACTTCTCATTATTTCCATAAATGTATGGTTGAGGTCATGGTGATGAGTGGGCCCCACCTAAAAATAGCCTTTTCGCAAAAAAAGGATATAGAGAAAGATGGTCCAAAAGAGTACCATGATAAATTAATTGTTCATAATGATTAAGAGTTATTCTTGATTTCCATGGAGGTTTCAAGAAAATTTCAGGTAGGTTCATGGTGTTTTGAGGTCAAGCAGGTTTCTTAGAAAAGGACGGTTTTGGGATCTCAAACAGCAAGGTTGAGTAAAATGGTTACAACTTGAGCTACAGGTGGAGTTTTGAACAATTCAAGTTTTGTTGGCAAGTATGTTAAGATATATTTTCATTTTACATTAATTTCATCATGATTAGGTCATTTTACATGGTTTATAGGTCATTCTTTTAGTAAAAATATTTTTGGTAGTTCAAGACAGGATGTTTTCGATTGAATGTTTGATGTTATTTGAAGCATGATATGGATTAGATGATGCTTCCTATAACTTGGAAAGTGTAGAAGGATTAATTCTCATCAATTAATCCATTTGGAGGTCTTGAATACATGTATAAATGATTTTATGAGCTAACCTTTGGAAATAGATGTTTTGGCAGAGTTGATCTGGTGAAGGAAAATGTTGCTTTGGTTTTAAGTGAAGGATGTTTCATAACTTATAACTTTATTATAATTTTTCTACATGTTTTTACATTTATTTTTATTTGTCACATGGATTGTTTTATTGAGTAGAAGTGATTTGGTGATCAGATGAAGTTTCAGGGTGCTGAAGGGTGCAGGAAACATTTGTTTTGAGATTTGTAAAAGGAACTGGGCCCATTAAATGAAATAATTTGATTGGTTAATAAAAATTGTGACCATGGTAAATTTTTAAATTATTTATTACTCATTTTTTAAATATGAGAGCTTTAATAAGCATGGTTTTGAAATTAGGATAATTTTGACATCCCAATGCATGTGTTTTAGTGATTTTGGATCTCGAAATGAAGGGTTTTTGCTAGGAAGACATACTTGGGTCACTTATATTTGTTATGGAAAAGTTATGGGATGTTTTGAATGATGTATGGGTCAAATTATCATGAGGTAGAGACATCCTTTGGGTTGGAGATAAGAAGAGCATATAAAAGTGATATTTTAGCTCATTTTGAGAGCTAGTCTTGCATGGGGGAGTAATGCAACTTAGAAGAGAGATATTTGCAAGTACAAAGGAATTTTTGAGAGAATATCAGATGTTTTTCAGATTTAGGAAGATATGAAAACATGAGAGCAAGAAGTTAGAGGCAAGACAAGTGAAGAAAGAAGGAGAAAGAGCAAGATTGATGCCCTAGGGTATGAGCTAGGGTTTGTGAGCTGAAGTAGTGATCTAAATCAATTATGGCAAAATGATTATCATATATCAAACATATTAATGATCTTGAGTTGGTTTTTTTTTCATCCTAGGTGGTTGTAACCTCTTTTTGGAGTGGGTACTTCCCTAAATTTAGGGGTTGGTGTTCCTTGTAGCATTGGTTCTCTACTAAACGAAGGTTTGGTGTTACTTGTAGGGTTGGCGCTCTACTAAAATAGGGGTTTTTGCTCCTTGTGAATTTGGTGCTTCACTAAATAAATTTTATTTATGTAATATAAGAATTTTTAGTGGGGTTTATTCCTATGATGTTTTCCCACTTAATTTTGGTGTCTTGTGTACTCTATTGCTCTTAATCTTGCTTATGGTTTTTTATATGCTTAAGTAAACACAAATATCATTCATGGTTGAATAAATGGTTGTATGAATGATATCATATGATGAATGGTAATTGAAATTAAAAAAATTAGGACTGATTCACCCTCCTCTCAGTCCATTAGGCTTCAAATAATTGGTATCAGAGTGGATCTTTGAGAAGCAAGTATAACATCTTGGAGGAGATCCTAGAAGCAAAAGATGGCGAAGAAAATCAGGAAAGAGAATCAGGAGTTGAAATCCATGGCCAAGAAGGATGAAGAAACCATAAAATATCTCAAGAGTCAGTTAGATAAGGCCATTTCATATTTGAGCACAAAGGAAGAGGAATGTGAAAGACTAAGAAACAAACCTGTGAGGTGTGTGTGCATGGACAAGTTAACTTCAAAGAGGTGGTGTTTAATTTACAAGTAGACCTAGCATTTCATAGGATGGATAACATCAGATTGAAATCATAAATCAAAGATATGACTATTTCTCTTAAGGCCAAGGAAGAAGAATGTGATAAGTTCAAAGAAGAAGTCCAAACCCTAAGAATGAAAGAGGATGTAAAGCCTATTCTTTCAGATCCGATAGTTGTTTTTAGTTCCAATGCAAGTGAAGATGATGGTTTTCATGAAAATAATCTCTAATCAATTCATAATCCTATTAGACAACAAAATGTAATGAGGTATTAAAAATTTCATGGTTATTGTTATGCTTGCAATGGCTATAGTCATAGATTAAGGGATTGTAGGAATTTTCAGTTGTATGTACTCTTGGAGTAATGGAAAGGATCACAAGAGTGATGATTCAAGTGATAAGCATGATATTACTTGTTTAAAATATCATCTAAAGGGTCATGTTGCAAGATTTTTTTCTCAAGGATCATCTAGGTAAGTAAAGAAGACTGTGTTTTCCAAAGTGAAGGATGTATGGTTCCTAAATTAGTCAAAGTTGAATCTGATCCAGTCAAGGAAAGTGAGAAAAAGGTTGTCTTGGATGGAAAGAGACCCAATCATGTAAAGTATGTCAAGGAGGTTGAGTTAAAGGTTGAGATGAAGCAGTCTTCCATGCTTGAGAAATTGAAGAAATTTGGTGTTTGGGACACCAAAAATTTGTAAGGTATGTCAAATGATATCTTCATTTGTATTTGACTCCATATACCAGTCATAGGTGTTTGAGTTTGTAGGTATATGTAGAAGTAAAAATTATTCCTTTTGGTGTCTCTTGCATGGATAAGAGTCTTGAACTCTGTTTAATTTTGTGTTCATTTTTTAATAGGTTAGCATGGCTTGAAGTATTATAAAGTTTTTTTCTCCTTTGTGTGTTTAAGTTATAATCTTAGTCATTACCTAAGGAGTGTCAAAATTTGCATTTTATTCAAAGGATGACTCAAGAGTGTGGAGGAATTTTCATGAGTTCTATATTTTTTATTCTATGTCTCGAGCATCAAGATGCAAGTCAGTGAGAAATTACACATGGTATTTGTTAATGAGGGGTCTTCATCAATTTTACGAAACCACGAGACATAGATATAAATCCAAAAATCATGGAGATAGCCATGAAGAAAGGATGATCCTGCACATAAAAGGACAAAGATGCAAGAAATGGAAAGAAGCCTTGACAAACTAAGGAAGCTACGATACAAGGAGAAACTTGTAGAAGACTAAGTAAAGCCATGACATACAAAGAAAAGACGCCAAACATTGCAAGAATCCACACAAATCTTTGGAAAGAGTTGCGGAAGATGAGATGATGTAATAATCATGCTCTTATCGAAATAATGTGTCAATGAAATAATTTTTCTATATCATGAGTTATCATTATGTATGGTCCTTCAAGTATCCTTTATCATGAGTGTGTTCAAGATGTATCAAACTGAATTATGTCGAGTATCATTGTCTGTCGAACCCCTTTCATGAGTCATGTTGGTATCGAGTATAAAATTTGTTTTGGCAAGTTATGAAGTGTCATATGAACTCAAAACTAGAATTCATATGTGTCTAAGGAATCTCAATGATGTCAAACTTATGAAGATGATTTGAATACTACCAAAGGTTGGGGCTTATTTCATAGTTATCGAAGAATGGTGATGTCATCCATGGAAGGTTTTGAAGCATCTAAGGGTCAAGCATTATAAATGTGTCAATATGAGATAATAAGGTGGTTTCAAGAGCTTGTGATACCCAAATAAATTATGAGAAGGAATGTCTTCTTCCACAGTGTTGACTCGAGGTATGTTTTGACCGTCTACAAAAGTGTACCTAAGAATGTTCATGAAGAGTATAGTTCATTTAAGAGCTACAGATTGTAAATCTTGTGACTTGTGTCTGTCATGCTTGGAATTTTGGTCTGTCAAACTTGAAAGGTATTGAAGGTTTCCCAAGTTCATGAATTTTAGGGTTAAGTGTACTAGATCATGATGTGTTATGAAGATGTGTCGGGATCTATGCATTGGATATTGTATCCTCTTGTTGTTGAAGGTTTGATAACAATTTTTTTCCTTCACAATTCAATCAAAGCCTCTTTGTATCTCAAAAAATTTGTGTATAACTTCAATGTGCATTCATGAAGAAGACAAAGGGTTTGTGACCATAATCACTAAAAAGGATATTGTTCTATTGAGAAAACCTTATTGAGATTGACTGTAATTCATCTTGTTCGAAGCCTATTGGTTGAAGTACATCAAGAGTGTTTTGTACTAATCTCTCAAAGTATGTCTTTGATATGTTCTTATTCAGCTTATCTTTTTCTAAGATCTAGATATTCATTCAAAGAGGTTGTTGACCATGTTGTGTGTAAGAAAAGTATCATATTGAAAGTATGTCATCTTTGTGCAACAATAAAAGTGTCATCTTGTCTAAATTTAGTCTCTCATAGTATAATAAGATTTGGCTAAAATTGAATTCAAGTGTAAGGATAAGAGATAAAGAATCTTCATCAACAGATATCTATGACAAAGTTTTATAGTGTCCTCAAGAGTCCATAGAATAAGAAAATACTTATATAGGTGAAAATTTACTCATGAGCGGGGAAAAATACATGAAAATGAAAATTTCCATGTCGAAGGATATGATTTGAAATTATGATAATCTACAAGATTGTAAAGGGTGTGACATCAAAAGGGAGCTAGATGAGTGGAGTAGTGTTCGATATGGAGATTATAGTGGTTAAGTCTGAATATGTCCTTAGAATTCATGGTTTCATGTCTGCTACAAGCCTAAAGTGAGGGTTTGTTGCTTAAAAAACCTGGATGCTTGAATTAGTAACTACAAAAGGTGAAGACCGTTCTTAGGTATGTGCTCATATTGTCGATAAGTAAGGAAATAGAGTCCATATAAATTATAAATGGTAAAGGTGGTCATTATCCCAAGGGTTTGATGAATAAAACCCTAGACTTAGGTTCTCAAGGTTAATAAGTGTGTGCAAGAGACTTCAAAGGGATATGTGAACATGATCAAACATGTAAATGTTATTTTACAAACTACGGAGAACACAAAGGTACAAGTATCAAGATGGATCAAGCCTTCTACCATGGATTCTAGCTCATCAAAAGTGCTAATCCATCATGAATACAAAAATGGAGCTATGAGGTGCATAGATAAGGATTGATGAAGACTCTAGATCATTGACATTAAGGATATTGGTTCAAGTATACCTTTGCTAAACATTAAAACCTTAGTTCGGTTGACTTATTTTCAAAGGCCTAGTTAGGTATTTGTGCGTATATAAGCTGCCAAGGTAGAAATAACTATGATTGACCTCTGAAATATAGAACTAGGGTAAGGATATTTTGAAGAAACATAGGTGTTGTTAAAGATTTTCAAAAGTGTTCTAAGGAATCGGTGTACCTAAAGAATATCAAAGCACGTTGACTAAAGTATGTGTTATCATCAAGAGGTGTATTTCTCCAAGTCAATGTTTAGTGGTTTGTGTTAAGGTAATTAAGAGCTACGAGTTTGTATTATAGTAACATAGTATATGGAATCACATAATTCATAATCAAAGTAGGCTCAAAAGTGTCTTTGTGACCATAAAATTTTGGTGTGTCTTATCTCATAGAAGGCTAAAGGAGCTTATCAAAATAGGGAAGTTTGAAATCTCAAGAAAAATACTATAGAAGTCCTTGATGATCAACTATAGGTTAAATGAGTCTTGTGTAGATGGTTATGACTCATTTGAAATAGTATGTCTGATTTCTTGGAATAAGAGAAGGTGTAATACGGTGTATGGAGGACCGAGAGATTAGTATGATGAATACCATAAGGTTATAAGAAGGTGGACTTGGTCTCAACGTTGTAACAATACTTTGTTGAAGGTAGTATGAGTCATGTCTAGAAAATTTTGGTAAAGTACAATTTTGAAAAACATGGTATGAATGTGAAACACTTTGAGCGAGGTCAATTTGAACTAGGATGATATGATGTTGAGATGTATGCTCAATGAGGTAAAATGTTTTGAATGCACTATCATAATCCTAAGAAATAAGGTTACTGATCAAGTGAAGCATGATCTTGCATCTTGAGACAAAATATGAAGGATATTTCGATGAATAGCATGTCAAGAAGATTTATTGTGACTAAGCTACCAACTTGAAGAGTGTCGGTAGTCTAATTGTAATCTTAAAATTCTATACAAGTCTATATATGAATGAAGTTACAAGTATAAGGAAATGACATATATGTATGATGCTTTCATGAATCAATGTGTAAGGTTATCCAGCCCTCAAGAGGAGTTTTGGAGTCATATTATAGCTTGATTGACATAAAAAAGGCTTGTTATCAATTGGGTTAAATATTTTATGATTGAGTTAGGTATGAAAGTGCAATTTCAGGTCTATAACAACACTATACGAGGGTTTGAAAAGATGTTTAGAGGAAGGGGAGCTTGTTTGAGCTCACGAAGAAGAAGGCATGTTGGTGATATTAAATTCTTGTATGACTTTAGATATCATATTTTAAGGTTTAAAATCTTGGTAAAGAAAATGGTTAGTCCAAAAGTCAATATTAGCATGAAAAGAGGATAAAAGCACCGAGTAAGAGCTTCAGTGGAAGTGAAAAATCATTTGATCCTCTCCATGGCTTGGGTATAAGGTAAGAAGAAAAAATTATTGAGTTTTCACTTAGAATAGGATGCTACAAACCTGTGGGGAGTCTTTGGAGAATTTTTGCATGTTTGAATCCAATATAGATCTTAGAGAAATTTTTCCAAAATGCACTAAAGAAGATGTTTAGGGACAAGTGGTCCTTAAGACTAGTCAAGATAGAGATGAAGGAAAATTTTAGTTCTCTTACATGGTTTGATCCTAATAAGTGACGTTGAAAGTGAATGAAGGATAAATATGAGGAATATCAGGTGAGGGGAGTTATTTTGAGCTTTTACTAGGTCCATAAGGTCTTCATATGCTTGTTAGACTCGAGAGAAGGGAGATTTCAGCCCCGGGGGAGTAAGTAAGTCATGTAAGTAAAATTTTGCATTGTTTCCATTATATTGAGTCATGTTTTTCATTATACATGTAAGTGAGTCATTTTATCCTTTTTCGTAGATGCCCAAGTGGGGATAAAAACTCATAAACATGGAGTTGAGGTCATGTAGACACTTGTTTTATTAGTTGCCATCAATGACAAAGGAGGAGATTATTGGCCATTTTGGGTTTTTCTTGTCATTTTTTTCAACCCCCATTTATGTCAAAGGGTGTCATGGTGATGTATAAGTCTCCCTATGATGTTATTCAGTTGTCATGCATGTTGATCAAGTGGTTTGTTGAGTTGTCATGGTGTCCTGGTGCATGGTTGGGCTAGTATAATCACTATTTGAGCTCCCTAGTGTTTCTTGGATGTTTTCATGAGGTCATTCATGGTCCATGAGGTATGTTTCAAGTGTATATGTGTCTGCATGATGTCATCATGGTCATTTCATGGGTTGTCATGGTTGAGTCAAGTCATTTCAGGCTTGTTTCTTGTCTGAAGGATGCGAATGAAGTGGAGAATTGAGATTTTGGCCTAATAATTTGTGGTGAAGTATGTAAAAATAATGGTGGTAGTGTACCGAGGGGTATGGTGATTTTTAGGTTTGCATTCAATGATTCATTTCTCTTATGAGGTCCTTGGGAAGCTATAGGTGAGAAACATGCAAGTTTGCATATGTAAGTCATTGTGGATGGAGCTTTTTAGGAATGCCTAAGCTATGTGGTGACTTTGAGAAGTTAGAGGGTGTTTTCATGGTTCTTCATGAAAATTTTCAAGTTAGTATGCATAATAATTTTGAAGACATGCAAGTTTTGGAAAAACTAGGTAAGTTCATAGTGATGTGTTTTTATAGCAAATATGGACCTTCGATGCTCATCGTTAATTGTGTGCTTTGCATGGGAAGTAATATCTTATCCATATATTATATGGTCAATTATGAATCTTTCAAAAAAATAATTAAGTTTTTTTATCGTCACGTTTTAATGAATGATCGTTTTGAAGGTTAAGAGGTCTAAAACCCTAGTTGAACCCTATTTAGGAGTAGTTAGCGAGAAGTGAAGTATACTGACATATTTTTATTGTTAGTGAAAAAAATCATTGGATGTTGTAGAGGACTCCTAATTATTTCCAGAAATGTATGGTTGAGGTCATGGTGATGAGTGGGCCCCACCTAAAAATAGTATTTTTACGAGAAAGAAGGCTATATTTCATAATGGTATAAAAAAGTAGAATGAAAAATTGATGGTGCATGATGATTGAGAGTTTTTATTTATTTCAATGGAATTTTCAGGACATGTTCATGCAGGTTCATGGTTTTTTGAGGTCCAAATAGGTTGACTGGTCAAAGGACAATTTTGGGATCTCAAATAATAGGGTTTAATAAAATGGTCATAACTTGAGCTACGGTGGAGTTTTAGATGCTTTTAAGTTGTGTTGGAAATTAGATTCAGAGATATTTATATTTTATATGGATTTCATCATTATAAGGCAATTTTACAAGGTTTATAGGTCATTATTTTAGCATAAATATTTTTGGTAGTTCAAGACACGATGTGTTCCAGTGAAAGTTTGGCGTTGTTTGAAGCATGAGATGGATTGTATTATGATTAATATATCATGGAAAGAGAAAAAAGATTAATTATTCATCTAATTAATCCATTTTTAGGTCTTTAATATATGTATAAATGATTTTATGAGCTAACCTTTCGAAACAAATGTTTGGTAGGTTGATCCGGTGAAGGAAAATGTTGCTTGCATTTGAAGTGAAGGATGTTTATAACTTATAACTTGCTTAGAAGTGTTATAAATGTTTTTCCATTTATTTTTATTTTTATATGGCATTATTTGGTTTATTAGAAGTGATTTGGTGATCAAATGAAGTTTCGGGGTGTTGAAGTGCGAAAGCAATTTGTTTTGAGATTTGTAAAGGAATTTGGCGCATTAAATGAAATAATTTGATTGGTTAACAAAAATTTAAACCATGGTTGGTATTTAAATTATGTATTACTATTTTTTATGAATATGGTAGCTTTAATAAGCATGGTTTTGAAATGAGAGAAGTTTGGTATCCCGATCCATGTGATTTAGTGATTTTTGGATCTTGAAATGAAGGGTTTTGCTAGGCCAGCATACTTGGGTAACTTTTATCTGTTGTGGAAAATTTATGAGATGTTTTTAATGATTCATGGGTCAAATTTATCATGAGTTACATACCTCCTTTGGGTTGGAGAGACGAAGATCATATAAAAGTGATGTTTTAGCTTATTCTGAGAGCTAGTCTTGCATGCGGGAGTAGTGCAACTTATAAGAGAGATATTTGCAATTAAAAATTCATGTTTTGTGTGAATATAAGATGTGTTTCAGATTTATGAATATATGAAAACATGATAGCAAGAATTTAGAGGCAAGACAAGTAAAGAAAGAAGGAGAAAGATCAATATTGATGTCCTAGGGTATGAGCTAGAGTTTGTGATCTGAATTAGTGATATCAATAAGTTGTGGTAGAATAATTATCAGATATTAAACATCTTAAGGAGAAATTGTTGGTTCTTGGTCATCCTAGGGGTTTTTATCCTCCTTTTGGAGTGGGTGCTTCACTAAATTAGGGGTTGGTGTTCCTTGTAGGGTTGGTGCTCTACTAAACTAGGGGTTGGTGCTCCTTTTGAAGTTGGTGCTTCACTAAATAAATTTTATTTATGTAATATAAGAAGAGTTTCAGTGGGTTTTCTTCCCCATGAGGGTTTCCCACTTAATTTTGGTGTCTTGTGTACTCTCTTTCTCTTGATCTTTCTTATGGTTGTTTATATGCTTAAGTAAACACACATATGGTTCATGGTTGAATGAATGGTTGTATGAATGATAACATATGATGAATGGTAAATTAAATTAAAAAAATTAGGACTGATTCACCCCCTTCTCATTCCATTGTGCTTCCAACAATAGCTAGATGTACCAATGTAAATAGATGTGTGGATGGCAAAATGAGCTTTCCATCCTATGCGTGTATGTAGAAAATGTAGTCCCTTGTCCCTTGAGTGAGTGCTAGATGGATACTTTGATGATCTTAAAATTCCTTTGGATGCTGACCTTAGGTGATGATAATAGATGCACAGAGCTTGGTCCTTTATTATGGTCACATAGCTTTGTATTTATATGATTACCTTGTTTGAATTTCGTAATTGACAACTAAAAAGACTGACCCATAAGAAAAAAAGATGCCAAAAGGTAAAAGAGACCCAAAAGAGGCAAGTAAGATATAAAGAGGTTACGGTACCCCAGGAGGATGAGGGTTCTATCTGCAATGGTGTCTGGTTGGGTACTAGTGTCAGAGTCAAGAAAGTTAAAGCAATGAAGTCCAAAGCTGGGTTGTGGGGTGTGTAAGCCCAAACAAAAAGAAAGAAAGACATATAAGAGGCCAAAGACAGTAGTAAATTACTATTTTACTCACTTAGCAATCATGTGAATAGTGGTAAGTGATTAGTACCTAGAAATGTGCCCAAGTGGGTGATTTTGTGTCTACATTTTCCCCTACTTTATGTTGTTGAGTGAATACTTCATAATATAAAGTAGATAAGATATGTGTACTTGATAACCATGTAGATTGATGTTGAAATCATTCTAAAGAGACAAGTGAAAGCATGGAGTGATAAAAATGAAGCGTGGAAGTTAAGAAAGAGGAAGTGAACCTAGGGGTGAAGCATGTGTTGTGCTTTGTTGTTGTTGTCACTTGAGCTTGCTAATGTGGGGTTGTTTCTTATTGTGTATTAAAGATGGATCTGTAAAAGAAGAGGGAAATATTATTTAAAGTGATGTGTTATGAAAAATCTATAGAAATCATGTACAAGTATGTAAATTTTGAAAAAAGTAGTAAAAGGAACATGTGCACCTAATCATGATGAGTGAAAATGATAGAAAATGTCTTGAACTCCTATATAAGAGTGATTTTTGGGTGATCTCATGCCAAGAGTGATTTTTGGGTGATCTCATATGAAGCATTTGTGAACGTACATGTTTATATATGGAAAGATACTAACATATGAAGCATTTGTCTAGCATGTGAAACAAAGTGTACATGTAACTAGTATAAGAAATCAAGAGTATGTGCAACCAAGATATGTAGTATGTTGTGAATGAGTGAAATGGAATGATATGCAATGTGAATGTGATAGGATAAAAATTCCCCATTTGAATATGTATGAATATATATGAGATGAGGTTCATTCATAAAATATCCCTCAACAGTCAATAATGAACCATAGAATAAGAGTGTGTCATCGGAAAATGGTTTGAAATTGTGTGCTAAAAAGATAGATCTATGAAGTATAGAGTGTGATAAGTGTGAATTCAGTGAGGTTCACTTCAAATTTAGACCCTTAATAGTCAAATATGAACCATAGCAAAAGAGTGTGTCATAGGGTAGTGTGATGTATGAGAAGACAGTGCGAGTAAGATTTATCGTAAAACAGAGAGCATGAAATGTGAATTGTGTGAATTTCATGGATGTAGTGAGCCCTTAATAGTCAAGTGTGAACCATATCATAATAGTGCATCATAGGGTAATAAAAATACAATTTTGGGTATCAATGTGTATATAATGGCTGAGAGAGACTAAATATGAAGCACAAAGCGTGATAGTAGAAATGTGAGACACCTAATAATGCTAAAAGGGGGAAGTAAGAATGATGCCCCCAAAGTGTATGATGTGAAGAAGAATCAAGTAACATCATCTAAGAGATCATAATTGTCATGATCGAAGCCAAATGGAGATGTGTCAGAGACCTGATAAGAAATAATATGTGGTTGATCATGTAAGGAGCCATTGTGGCATAGATTGTACATGCCCATTGTGTATTCTTCATCAGTGAAAGGTGGTAGTGGAATAACATGTGCATACAGAGAGTAGATTTTTTAATAGCTAAGAAATGAATCATTTCAAATAAAAACACAAAAAAAGGAATAGGGAATGAAACATCAATATGATTAGGATCCAAAGTACCACCAATATAGTCAAGCCAAGAATTCCCAAGTGTAAGTGGAGATGTGCGAGAAGTGCATATAACAAAGGTGATAAATGGAAGACGTGAAGGCCATAAGTAGAAGTGATGCAAACATATCCATGATAAAGATGAGAAGAATGAGGTGGAGGGAGGATATCATTGAGTGTGAATCTAACACGATCCAAGCCATCATGTGTACAAACAATGTCGAGATAAAGTGGGATCGAATGGAATATATGGCCAATAAGAGCTACTCATGAAAAGATTGCATGTGAAAGGTGGAAGTGCACATGCAGTTTCTCGTGAGAATATAAGGTGGAAGTGCACATGCGGGTTTCTCATGAGAATATAAGGAAGGTGGTATGACCTCCAATGTATGGACAGGCCCACGAAAAAGTACCATAGCATTAGCGAGAATGATAGGGTGATTGTGAAGTGGATGGGATGGTGTCAATGCACAAAGCCTGTTCCTGCGAGTGGAGGTAAGTTGGTAGCATAGTCCACGGGTTTTGATCAACAAACCGTGGACTGCATATCGATAGTATAAGTTGTAGTAGTTAGATCTAGGAGGTAATATTTAAATGGGTTACGATAAATGATGATTGTATATTCAAAGCCCTCATGTAATAATCTAACACATCGGTGAACTATAAAAGGTATTGCCTACATGACATGAAGCCATGGCCTACCAAGTAAGAAATTGTATTGAAATGGGATATCGATAACAAAAATATAGTAGGAATAGTTTTTGGCCCAACTATGAGTGGTAAAGTGATAGTTCCTATGCACGGATGTGTAGAATAATCATACACACAAAGAGAAATGGATGTTGGGTTGACAAAATCTAAGGAAAGAATGATGTTCTGAAGGAGTGATACATTAAAAATATTAATCTCATATCTATTATTGATTATTGTCTATTTGATACCCATATTATAAATGTAGGTTGATATATATAGGGAAGATCATTGTCATAAACATAAAAAAATTCAACTATATTAGATGGGAAAGTAATTTGTTGAGAAAATTCTTCTACGAATGGTGATATACTATGTCTAGGATGAGTAGTAGAAGGAATGAGAGTATTATCCAAGAGAGATGATTTTAGCTCTATAATCGAGGTCTAGCTAGCAAGAAATCATGAATGAAGATATCTATGATGAGAGGATCCTAGGAAAATGAAAGAAGAAATAATATGAGGACCTAAGAGTGTTCTAATGAGATGGGTTCACCAAATGATTTAACAAAAATGGAATTTTGTAAAACCATAAGATATTACAGAGTCACATATGATAAATAATAAATGAAGCACATATTTGATGCAAGAAATAAGATAAAGGAAATTAAAACCCTAAGTGCAAGAGAGGGAAAAAATACTTAGTTGATTTTGTAATTAATCCCAAAGTATTCGGGTGGAGAACCGATGAATAGAAGGAGGGAACTATTTCAACCGAACTTAGAAAATTCTATAATTTCTAGATGATTCTAAATTGGGGTGAGGATGCTTATGTGCTAAAGACCTCTACTAGGCATCCGTGACTACAGGGAGCTCAAAAACCAATTCTTCTTGTGTTGTAAGGTAGTTGTTAACCTTATATGTTAGTCACATGTATGTCTCACTATGTCCACAAAATTTTCTTGTAAACTACAAAACCTCAAAACACATCAAATCCTAAAAATAAAAGGATGAAAATGGGGACTCAGACTAACTCCACCCATCACCGAATAGATTTAACTTACGAAAAACCATTACACGATATCTTAGAATCCATTGAGTTTTTTGTGTGTGTATGAAATTATGCCCTAGGAAGCTCTTGTGTAAGATGCACTTGATAGCGAGTAATAACTAGATGTACCAATGTAAATAGATGTATGGATGGAAAAATGAACTTCCCCTCCTATGTGTGTATTCAAAAATGCAGTCCCTTGTCCCTTGAGTGAGTGCTACATGGATTCTTTGATGATCTTAGAATGACTTTGGATTCAACCTTAAGTGATGATAATAGATGCTTAGAGCTTAGTCCTTCATTATGGTCACATAACTTTGTATTTATATGATTCCCTTGTTTAAATTTAGTAATTTACATCTCAAAGGTCGACCCATTAAAAACAAGATGCCCAAAAGGTAAAAGAGACCCAAAAGAGGTGAGTAATATACAAAGAGTTCAGGTGTGCTTAGAGGGGATGAGGACACCGAGCACCTGGCGTCTGGCTAGATCTTTGGTGTCTAGAGTCAAGAAAGATAAATAAGTGAAGTCCAGATTGGGCTATGGGTGTGTAAGACTAAAGAGAAAACAAGAAAGATAAAAAGAGGCCAAAGATAGTAGTTAATTAGTATTTTTCTCACTTAGGAATCATATGAATAGTGGTATGTGATTAGGACCTAGAAATGTACCCAAGTGCATGATTTTATGTCTACAATAACACTGCTAATTTTATGTATGATTTTATAACATCCATAACATTTAGGAAAAAAATATCCTTTTTTGTTTTTTAAGGGACAATTGTTTACATGGTTGGAGGTGGAAAAATACCCGATCACCTACTTCAAAATTCCTCTCATTATGATGTTGATTTTCTTATTATTTTATTTAATTATGGGCCATGGCTAAATTCTCTCTAAGACTAACTAGGACCTCTTCTTTGGTGTTGGACGTATTCTTCCACAACAAACAATTTGGGCTATACCTTCAATGATGAGATGATCAAAGGGGTTGGTACCCATATAGAGCCAAAAAGGATACATCTTGGAAGAGGCATGGAATAAACTCTTATACCATCATTCGTTATACCATCTTGGTAGCTAATTAACACAATTGTCTTGTTTATCCGATGTGAAGCAACACCGATAAGATTCTAGAATTTTTAACTACTAAGATATGAGCCAATTGAGTAACCAAATAAGAAAATATATCATTCTATAAATCTCTAGTAATAATTAGATCAAAGTCACTCATGAAGATCCTGGGGGTATTGTGTAGCTTTAGAAGGGTGTCAAGAAAATCAAAACCTAATGTACTAGTTGTAATGGATGTGACAAGGGACAAAAATGGGCATATGTTTTGAGCTTGTCGACTATTACCATGATGAAATTTTTACTAGATGACCTAGGTAATATTGTTATGAAATACATAAAGACTTCCTCCCACCTCTGACTAAGAATAAGGTGCAATAATACACGTAGGATTTTAGTAAAACAACATAGAATTTAGGCTCATCTTGACAGAATGGAGGCATACATATACAATTAGGGAGTGATCCACAATGGTAGATTGTGCATAGAGGTGAAGGAAGATAAAAATAAGGGTTTCATAAAGGCTAAGAATGTGAGAGAGGGACATAAATATATTGGATAATACATAGAATCCCATAAATAGTGTTCAAGAAGAGTTAAAGGTGAGACTTGAATGTATACGATTTCAAGTAAAAAGAAGACAAAGGTGGGGCAGATGAGTGCGTGAAAAATGGTTATTTTTACGAAGTGACAAATGATTTCATAAGGTGTACGAAAAAGAATGCTAAAAAGGATGGAACGGTCAAAATAGCTAGAAACCTAATCAACATGGCACAAGAAGAGGTGTGAAATATAAGAGAATTAAAGGGGCTTAAATTCAAATTTGAATATGACCATGATAATTTGGAAGTTGTTGGTGAAATAATTTGTTGCAGTGTAGATTATTGGTTTTCACTAACTATCACAGGGCTAACCCCCTCCTTCTTGGGTATGGGGAGGCTCTAATTACTGAATGTAAACTAACTAAAAACTCGCGGGGTGGTTGTTAGGTGTAGGATCACACATTAATAATCAATTAAACTTGTGGTAAAGTGCTTGTACAATGTAAAATGGAGAATTTTTTTCGTGAAGGGATGTAAAGGGAGTAGGAGAGATAATGAGATAGGGGTAATGTTGTGAGTATACTTACAAAATTTAGATACATTAACCAAAGTATGTCTGCATTCAATTATAAGAACACAACAATGTAAGTAATCAACAAGACTAACAAACTAGAGACACAATATTTTGTAGATTCATTAATCAAGAACACACCATTATTTCTTGGTTATACAAGATTACCATGCTTTAAAGATGGGAAGTAAAGAGAGATATTAGAGGAACATAAGCAAGGAAATAGAGGAAATGTATATTTTATTGCTTGATGTAGTAGTGATACAAATCTTAACAACACACGACAATAAAAAATTGTCAACCCTTTGGAATGGAGAAGCCATTCCAATTTATAACATTAAAAATGTCTTTTTATCTCCCCCACATGAATTTTCACCTTTCCTCATCACTTGTGACCTTCCATTTTGCTAGGGAATAAAAGTAAGTATTTTTCTTATTAATGAATTAGGAATCTTAAAATGTCAATTTGAAGGTCACTTAAATGAATAAGACAAAATAGTGAAAAATGTACATTTTTACTGAAGAATTAGAGTATGGGGAGAGGAGAAAGAAGAGAGAGAGAGAGAGAGAGAGGAGGGTTGATCAATTTGATGAATATTAAGCCTCTTCTAATGAAGAACTTGTTGAATTAAATTATTGTGGTCAAAATATCCTTCTTGTGTGAGATATAGAAACATTCCAAGGTATTATATAAGTGTTCAAAACATGGTTATCAGATATACACTCTGTGGACTTGTGATGGATTCTTGATCCTACAAACATGATGTTCCTAAGTACCTTGGTATCCTAACGTGTTCTTGACATTATGTGATTCACATGGTGTTCCTTCTCTTGGAAAGAGATTTGAACACAAGGTCAGAGTCAAGATATGATCATCATCATCTTACTCCTTGAGCTTCACATTTCACCTTTGTGACAAAGAATTCATCTCCTTGGATGAAATTAACCTCAGGATATCCAACTGCCTTCTTGATCATTCACTCCTTGTTGAAAACGTATTCTGCTACAAATGAGGAAAGGAGAAATTTCATACCAACCATCACACCCAATGAAAAAATTCCCATTCCAACTCCAAGGATATGATTGAGAATTGGGACTCAATTTTATTGACCATTTTTATATTGATTTCCACTTCAACTTGAATATGATGACTCCTTTGAACCTCACAATTCACCTCCATGACAAAGATGTCACATTTTCAAATAGAAACATACTTAGTATTCCTGGACATATTTTTGCTAATCTAATCCTCATATGTATTCTCCTCCAAATAGAATTATTTCTAAATAAATGAAATTCGGAGCCTCTAAACTCATGTTGAGAAATAATGTGGTTACAATATCCTTCTTATGTGAGATGTGGGCACACTATAGGGCATTTGAAGGAGTATTCAGAATGATGTTGTGAGGTTGTTCTTGAAAAAATGATGGTATTTGGTTGAGTTATATTGGGAGTAGTGTATATGATGAAAATACATCAATATTATTCACCTCAAAGGATCAATTCATGTTTGCAAAGGTTGAAAGGTTCCATCAAGATTTTGGTTTGGAGCTTCCACTTTCCCGTGTATTTGGTCGGGAGCTTGTATAAACTTGGTTTGGAGATTCCTGATTTAATTTAGTGAAAAACACATCTCCTTATTAGATGAATCAAACCATGATGACTCCCTTGTATAAAAATTAGGATTATTTGAACCATCTAACTTATTGCATCCAATTGTTCCATGCAAAATTCACCCCATGGTGATGCTTTGGGGGCATACGGGGATTTTATCTTCTTTTTGAACTATGAGACAAATTCGTAGCCTTGTAATGGTGAAAAAAAAAATGAGATAGGTGGAATGTGAGTTGATACAAGTGATTTGAGCTCAATTGTAAGACCTACTATTTTTGGCAAGTTATTACAAGGATGGTTATTTTTAGTAATTTTTCCCAATTTTTACCTCATGATGTTTTTTGCTTGTTTTAAGTGTTGTGGATGTTGAGAATTCACTATTTTTGAAAACATACTAAATTTAAATTTTTGAATACTTACACACTTGATTTTTTAAAAACGTGTCTACTATATTTTCAGGTTGAATTTAAATTGGTCTCAAGCTTTAGGGTTTTGTTCCAAGAATTCTACTCTAATTTTCAAGGTTTTTCTTCCGCCAGAACTTTGTAGAACTAAAAAGGAAACTTTTCAGCTGAAAATTTCAACTTATTTTTATAAAATTATATAGAGCATCCATGGGGATTCTTTCATATTCATCTCAAAGGATTTTTTTGAGAGGAGTGCATATGCAAAATTTCACTAGAAACAAATGCACGATAATGGAGTTATGAGGATTTATTTATTTTTGATCATGGATATCGGTGAATTATGAGAAAAATTCCTAGTCAAAATGGAGGTTAGGAGGGTAGTTCAACAAAAAAAAATTGTGAAAAATGGATAAGTGTTTTGGACGGATAGAGAATTATTCAAATTTCAACACAATTTTTAACTCACCTGTGACCATGACGAGTTGACCAAGTTGGAATGAGATTTAAGTGGGGTTTCATCGGTATAAGGAGATATAGGGGACACAAGGACACCAAATTTCTACTTTTAATAGATGGTGAAGAGTGTCGACCTTTGGTGCTCGGGAGAAGATCTATGGGGCTGGGAATGAGCACCAGAGGCTAAACTTTGGTTATCAAAGGGCTATAAATGGGTTTTCGATGACCAAGAGATAAATGAAATGAAATTTATAGTTCTTGAATCTAAATTAGAAAAAATTACATTAAATAATTAAGGAAATCAATAAGAGACATGAAAGAATTTTGCATAGCACAAAATATAATAAACACTCTTATAATTTATTCAATATTGTTGGAGCCAATACATTATGCTTACAAAGAGATTACATATATAGCCTTTCCATTTCCTATAAACAAGGAGATGAGGCTTACCAATATCATCCCACTAATCTCTCCTATGATCACTCACCACTATTCTCTCACATATCCCAACAATATCTCCACACACAATTATCTACGTGAGTTGTTCTCACAACTCACTATTACAATAATCTATATGAGTTTGTTTATTACAACTCACTTACATTTATTTATACTCTCATACACTATTATTAATATGAGTTATATTAACTCATTATTAATAATATACAATTTAACTAATATTACTCAAACTTATTAATATAATATTTGAATATTACATTTAACCCTTACAAATAATAATGTGAGTACTAATCCTAAGATTATTCCTAACAATAAATGGGATGAAGGAGGTCAAAAAAATTTCTCCCTTGTCCCCTTTACACCTTGGGGATCATGGGGGTCCAAAAGGGGTGAAAAAAGGTACTAGGAACCAACCATCATGAGAAGGGGAAATTTGATTTGTACAATCTAGGTGCAGAGGTGGTGAGGGGTGGGTGTAATAACTTTAAAAATTATTGGGGGTCACATTTTTTTGTCCCTCTTGTCCCCCTTTAACCTTGGGGGACAACTAAGGCTTCAAAGTGTGACTTTGTAACTTTTGGAATGTTGATGTCATCCTCTACGAGTCCAAATTAGGACATCGAAACCTGATCTTTCCACCATAAGAGCATGTAAAAGTTATTTGGGGTTAAAATGTATATGATTTTGGCTCCAAAACACTTAATGAGATCATTCCACCCATTCTTTGGAGAAATTTCTATCTGAAATTTCATTTTTAGGGAATATTTCATTCTTGACCGAAAGGAGCACTAATGTGTTCTAGATTATCACAAAAATCTTTGATTCTTGGAAAATAAATTATGTGTCCATCATGTAGAGGATCTAATAGTTTTACATTAATATATTTTTTCCTCCTAACTCCTTACAGGACTCCCAGGAATCATCCGAAAAAGTTAGCTTTCACTTTATTTGGAGCCTTCATTCCATGTGCCCAAGAGTACACGATGTTGTGCAATTTATTCACGTTATCAATTTTCTTTACAAAATTTCCTAAAATGACTTGAAAATATTCTATGTTCTCTAAAACCACTCTCGAGGTGGTTTGAATATTCTATCGGTTTCCATAGGGTGTTTACCGGTGATAAATGGAAAAAATGACCTTTTTAGGCAATCGGAGGAAGTTTTTTCCATAGAATCTTAATGGATTCATTTACTATATTAGGTACTCCTCCCTACACATTAAAAAATGCTTGAAAATATTATTAACCCTTTCCTCTAAGATAGGATGATGGTGAAATTTAGGACAAGATGGCCAAATAAATGGTTCATGATGATGAGAGGAAAAAAATTAATTAAGGGTTTAGTTGTCATGGATTTTTTTAAAATTTTGAATGCTTGATATTTATCATGACAAAAAAAGTGTATAAATAACATAGTCTTCCCGAAAGTTGTTCTACAAGGAGAGAGAAGCGAGAAAAATAGCAAGGTGTAACTATAAAGGAGGATGATTCCATCATTTGAGGGGTGGTTGTGGTTTCTTTGGCTGGCCAAGTTAGAGAGGTTCTTGGGAACAAGAAGAGGTCCAAGAGAAGAGGGTATGATCGTTAGGAAGTGAATCATATAAGGTTGGATATTCCTGTGAGTACATAATACAATCTAGATAAATCTATGGGAGACACCATAAAAGTATATAATACTCCATTCATGAGTTGTAAGCTTCATTGAGAGTAGTTGCATGGGTATATTGTTAATTCCATTAAGGAATAGATGAAACATTGATAGTTTTCATCATGTTGCATGATTTAAGTAGGCGCGTCGTGGGAGTACTCATCCACCATCAAGTGGTATCAAAGAAGGCTAATTTCATGTGAGTGAAGTTGGTAGAATGTCTAACATGAGGAAACTAACATGAGAAGGATGTTTATCTACATGTGAGAAAATGTGGGTAGAGAATGAAAGAAGAGATCCCATAGTGTA
Source organism: Taxus wallichiana var. yunnanensis (assembly GCA_018340775.1). Lineage (NCBI taxonomy): Eukaryota > Viridiplantae > Streptophyta > Pinopsida > Cupressales > Taxaceae > Taxus > Taxus wallichiana. Next base: position 250,138,292 of record CM031240.1, on the reverse strand, counting down.
GCACAAAAAAGCTAATGATCCCAAAGTTCTACAAATAAAGATGGATTGTTTAGATAAATTAGTCGTGAAAATATTATATAAAGTGGTGGAGGATCTTAATGGTGTGAAGACCAGACTGGATTATGTAGAGGAATACCACAAGAGGAGATGGGGTCTTTTGGAAAAAATAATCCATAAGGAGACAAAATACTTAATGAAGATTCAAAAACACAAAGAAGATTACATGGAGAGAGCACTAATGGAGTGCTAAAGAAGAGAAAATATGTGCACCTAGGCATAGAAAAATATTGTATGAGTGGAGCACAAGAGTGAATATAAATCCATTATAGGAGTAACGCAAAGAGATAATGGCTCAAATATGGGAGTACCTCAAAATGATGCACGAGAAAAGGTGAAGAGAGAAGGCCCACAAGTTGAGAAAAGGGTGAAGAGAGGAGTCACTTAGAAGAAGATGAAAATTCATGAGAGTATCACGGTGGAAAAGGAGGCTATCAAATAAGATAATATGATCACTACCAGGCCATGAGTGCAAAAAGGATTACACTAAGACATGAGATGAGGTGGTGGAGAAAAGGGAAGAGTGGAAGGTAGAGGTGGTGTAAAAATAAGATACATGCACATAATATATAAGAGATGTGCAATGGGATTATTTGTAAACGAGTGAAGACAAACATGTGGAATAATATGTCCCATAGGAAGGGAAGTGGGGTACATAGTTTAATGCACAAGAGAGGATACCCTAGTGGAGAGATAAAGGGTAGATGAATTTTCAAGAGGATAAACTCGAGTAGGGGATTTGAGGAGCCCGAAGATAATGGTGCATGTGGAAATGGGATTAACATTAGAAAGGATGTAGAGGAAGAGATAGAAGGAGTTGTACAATGAAAACCAAATTAAAGAAGCTTACAAAGAAGGTTTTTGTATTATGCATGAAAAAGAGCACACAAGAAGAGGAATATACCCATGAAGGCATCAAGGAAGTAGAGCATGCAAAGGGGTACATGTTATGTTTTGGAGCCTGTTTTCATGTTATATTTTGGTACACCTTCTATGTGTTACACTCGAGTATTTTTAAGGTGGTCCCACTCTTGCCGATGAGTGGGTCAAGGGGGTTCGAGGGTGAAGCCCCAGAAGAAAATTTTCATGGATGGTTTATCAACCCATGGTAATGGGTAACCATTATGGGTTGTTTTTGGGCCCATGGTTTTTTCGGTACCCATTGTTTTGTAAAATCGCCTCTTGACTACCTATTGATGTACTTATAAATAGATGAACATATAATAGGATTTATATGAGTGTGTTTTGAGAAGGTGAATAGTGTGTGCAAATTTAAGTTCGAATTCGGGAGGGTTTGTTGAGAGCAGCTCAGACAAGATCCGATTATTATAGCTGTGAAGAGGCTGTTGGCTTGTAATAAAATCTGAGCAAGTGTTCTTGGTGGATGTAGCCCACATTAGGTGAACCACGTTAAATATTGTCTTCATGTTGTGCATATTTCATTTCTGTAATTCTATTCATACTTCTTATTATTATGATTATGAGGAATTATTCTGCATTAGATATTATTAATTCCTAACAATTGGTATCAGATCCTGGTTTGGTTTGTTGAAGTGTTGAATCGTAGGGAAATTTTTATCTTGAGTGGGAGCTATGGCAGATGATGGAAGATCTAGGGTTGATAAATTCAACGGGCATAATTTCAGTCTTTGGAAGATGCAGATGGAAGATTACCTTTATCAGAAGGATCTTTATACTCCATTGTCTAAGAAGGTGAACAAACCCTCGAGCATGACAGATGCGAGAATGGGATTTGTTGGATAGGAAGTCACTTGGGACAATCCTCTTGTGTCTTGCATCTTTGATATTATTTAATCTTTCAAAGGAAAAGACTACAAAAGATCTAATGGATGTATTACGGAAGTTGTATGAAAAACCCTCTACCTCTAACAAGATTTTTAATGAAAAAGTTGTTTAATATGAAGATATTTGAGAATAGTTCAAGTGAGATCATTTAAATGATTTCAATACATTGTGAATATGCTAGCTTGATTACAATAGAATTTTATGAAGAAGTTAGGGCTTTATTAATTATGTGCTCTTTACCTGAAAGTTGGAATAGCCTAGTAATGGTCGTAAGCAACTTGGTTCCAGCTAACTCAAAGTTGAAGTTTGAGGATGTTGTAGGGGTGATTCTAAGCGAGGAAATGCAAAGAAAAATCTTTGGGGAATCTTCTACTTCAGGGAATGTTTTGACAGTGGAAACTAGAGGGAGATAGAAGAATAAAGGAAACTGTGGAAAATTGAAAGATCGGGCAAGGTCAAAATCCAAGAGCAAGATTGTATGTTGGAATTATTGAAAGTATGGGCATGCAAAGAAGGACTATTGGGAGCTTCGGGATAAGAAGAAACAACAAGAAGAAAAAAGGAGGCAAATATGGCATCGGGTAATGTATGCCAGGATGCTTTGATTATTTCTTTACATAATATTACTGAATCTTGGGTTTTAGATTCAGGGGCTTCTTTCATGCTACTCCACATAGGCATTATTTTGTTGATTATGTTCAAGGGATTTTGGGCATGTTTTTCTTGGTGATGATGAGCCTGCAAGTATAGTTGGAAAAAGGTTTTGTTCATGTTAAGATGCAAAATGGGAATACATGGCTATTGAAGGATGTCGACATGTGCCTACATTAAGGAGAAACTTGATATCGGTGGAGCAATTGGGAAGTGATGGTTGTCTTGTGATATTTACAATGACTCTTGGAAGGTTACCAAGGGTTCTCTTGTGGTGGCAAGAGTAAGTAAGAAGGTTGGAACCTTGTATTTAACCACTGATAGTACTAATGATTGTAATCTTGTGGCTTCAAGATGTAGATACAACATTATGGCACTATAGGCTCAATCATATGAGCCATAAGGGCATGGACATCATAAAGAATAATTTTCTGGATATACAGAAAATAGGTTTGGATTTCTGTGAGAACTGCATATATGGGAAACAAAAGTGAGTAAGATTTCTCAAGGTTGGACCTATGAAGAAAGAGAGTAAGTTAGAGTTGGTACATTCTGATGTGTGGGAGCTAGCTCATGTATCATCTCTTGGGGGTTCAAGTTATTATGTTACTTTTATTGATGATGCAACAAGGAAAGTTTGGGTTTATTATATTAGAAACAAATCTGATGTATTTGATACTTTTGTTAAATGGAAAGCCTTGGTAGAGAATGAAACATGCTTAAATTGAAATGTCTCAGTCGATAATGGAGGGAGTATTGCAGCAATGAATTTGATGATTATTGTTCTAAGAATGGAATCCAGCAGAAAAATATGGTTCTAGGAACCCCAGCAGAAATGGGATGTCAGAAAGGATGAACAAAACAATAATGGAATGTGTTAGGAGCATGAGGATACATGCAAGACAGCCTCTTTATTTTTGGGTAGAAGTGAGTGAGCACAAATGCTATGTACTTGATAAACAGAGGACCCTAAAGTGCCTCGATGGAGGCATACCTAAGGAGGCTTGGTATGGTAAGAAAGTTCGATTACTCATTTCTTAGATTCTTTGGATGTGAGGTGTTTGTTCATATTGACAAGGATGATAGGACCAAGCTAGAGGCTAAATCAGAAAAATGTACTTTTATTGGTTATGGTGGTGATGACTTTTGATTTAAATGTTAGAGTATTAAGGACAAGAAAATCATTCAATCTAGGGATGTGGTCTTTAATGAGAAAGTCATGTATAAGAAATAGTTGCACAAAACAAGGAAGAATCCAAGAAAGAATATGCAATGGTAGAGGATCTTCCGGATGGGAAAGTGACCCATGAATCAGTTCAGGAACCTACTCAACAAGAACCCCAAACTCCTATAGTGAGGAGGTCTTCTAGGGTAAGAAAAGAACCTGAATGTTTTTCTCCTTCTCTTTATTATTTATTACTCACTGATAGTGGAGATCCAGAGAGCTTTAATGAAGCAATGCAAGTAGATGCAAGAAGAAGTGGGAGCAAGCCATGGATGAGGAGCATAAGTCTCTCATGGAGAACCAAACTTGGGATTTGGTGAAGCTACTGGAAGGCAAAAGAGCATTGCAAAACAAGTGGGTGTATAGAGTTAAAGATGAAGAAGAAGGAAAGAAAAGATATAAGGCCTAGTTGGTGGTCAAGGGGTTTGCACAGAAACAAGGTATAGATTTTGATGAGATTTTTTCTCTGTAGTAAAAATGACTTCTATCCAGAACTATTCTTGGAATAGTGGCAGCATAAGACTTGCACTTAGAATAATTAGATGTAAAGACTTCATTTCTCCATGGTGATTTGGAGGAGGAGCTATATATGCAGTAACTAGAAGGATATGAAGTCAAAGGTAAAGAGGAGATGGTGTGAAAACCGAAGAAGATCTTGTCAGATGGCTCGAAATGAGCTCCACATCAATGGTATAAGAAGTTTGATAGCTTCATGATGGAGCAAGGTTATATTAGATGTCATTCGACCATTGCATGTATACAAATAAATTTGAGGATGGAAGTTATATTATCCTATGTTAATATGTTGATGACATGTTGGTTGTAGGTAAAAACATGCAGAAATGAAAGTACTCAAGAAACATCTAAGTGAATCCTTTGATATGAATTATTTGGGGGCAGCCAGACAAATCCTCGTATGAGGATAACTCGAGATAGGAAGGAACGGAAGCTAACTTTATCTCGTGAAGAGTACATTAAGAAGGTATTGGATAGGTTTAACATGCAGGATGCCAAACCAATTGGGACTCCTTTGGCGAGGCCATTTTAAGTTATCAAAGGAGAAGTGTCCCAAGACATAAGTAAGAAATAAACCAAATGTCCAAGGTACCTTACTCATCAACAGTTAAGCAGTTTGATGTATGCTATGGTGTGCACTAGGCCCGATATTTCCCATGTATGGGAGCTGTGAGTAGATTTATGAGTGATCCAGGTAAAGAGCATTGGCAAGTAGTAAAGTGGATACATCGACACTAAAATTTTCCTCCAAAATTTCTATTTCATTAATGTATGTATTAGGAATAGGATGTTGTTAAGTGTAATTAGTAGTAGCGATCCAGATAGAAGATAACGGCGCCACAAGATTGGGACGCCAATAATGTGGAGTACGGTAGAAAAAACCAAAGTACAATTAAGCCTACATGTACAGATAAGAGTTAAGGTATGGAATATGATTCGTCAGTAGGGATTTCTTATCCTATCTTAGAGATAAGATGGATAAGCCTAGAAGTTCTATAAATAGAGAGGCCACCCCCTCATTTAGCATAGAAAGAAGTAGTGAGAAATATTGTAGGAAGTGTGCAAAGGAAGCCATCGCTTTTAAAGGTGTGTCAAGAAGCCATCAAGAGGTGTAATTGTAAAGTTTCTCCCATAGTCTTGAAAGGCAAGTGAAGTCAATCTCATGGGTGAGATCAGAATAATTTCATGTTAATATTATAATTTATTTTGATATTTCAGATTTGTCATCATTCCGTCTTATCATAGTCAATGGTATTCTTGTGTTATGTTGTTGTTTTGTTTCCGATTACATCCACCAAACTAAAGGTCAGGCATTAGTAAATAATCATAAAGACGAGGAGTTCCCCGTGAAGAATTATCATAGTGCCGGATTGGTGATGACATTTGGTTCCGCTTCGCCGGACCATTCCTCGTTGGTGGATTTTCTCGGAGAGATATTCCCACTTAGTCAAAAATCAATCGAGGGTAACCTTGTTTTTATCGTGCATAGTAGTTACCATGGTAAAGTCATTTTTACCATGAATAGTAGTTACCATGTTAAAGTCATTTTTACCATGAATGTAAAGTCCTTTTTGCTGGGAATAGTATTTACCGCAAAGAAAGTCACTTTTACCGTGAATAGTATTTACCGCAAAGAACTTCACTTTTTACCGTGAATAGTGTTTACACACAAGAAAGTCAATTTTTTACCGCAAAGAAGTCAAGTTTTACCATAGTTTACCGTGGTCATTTCTATTTTACTGTAGAAAGGTGTAAAGTCACTTTCTAGTATAGTGATTCCAATTATTTGTGCACATAAGTCTTGTTGATTGTACTTGTGGGTTGGTATTTCACGGTGGTTACTTTTGAAAATGGGAAAGATTCCTATTTTTTCAGCTCAATCTAATGAAGATGCTTCTTCTTTCATTCAAGAGTTTAAACGATCTTGTATTTGTAATGGCCTTATAAGAAGGGAACAATGGACTGAATTTTTCCTACCTTTTGGATGGTTCAAGACTTAGGTGGTTTCAAACACTAGGTGATAATGTGAAAATTCATGGGATTTATTAATCGAAAGTTTTTTCAAGAATTTGGTGAACAATGTAAATATGCAGATCTCATGATCGAGATCACAAAGCTATCCCAAGGAGAGAAGGAGAAGATAAGGGATTATCATGCTCGTGTTCTAGAGCTAAGGAGGAAGCTCGATGCCCGATCCGAAGGAAGGATTAGCGGATGGGTTGATGAATGGCGTGGATAATCTCCTCTCGTAAGCACTTCATTCTTGGGATGAAGCCGAGATCGACAACGAGTGAAGTATGACCGCCCAGCCTACCATCAACAAGCAAAGGAGATTGCAAGAAGGCAAGAAGAAAGCATGGAAGAGGAGCCCAAAGAAATTGTTGCTAAAGTAGAGCCTACACCAAAGACCTTTGGTCCGTAATCCACAACCACTCCCGGTGAGCACAAATATTTCTCCTAGTACATCTACCGAGTATGAAGATCTCGCTCAAAAAGATGGGTCGCTTAACTATTAATCTTCTTCAAGGAAAGGAATTTAGTTCTCAGGAGGAGATAGAGGTCCAAAAAGAAATATTTCTGAAGTCGGTTTGTTATGGTTGTTATAAAAAGGGTCATTATAAGTATAATTGTCCAGATAGAGCTTCTACATCTGGTAAAGGAGATAATGATAAAGGAAAAGCACCGTGAATTCTTTTGATGTAGTAGATAAGAGCAATAAATAATGAAGTAGATGTGTTTGTAACAAAAAGAAAGAAAGAAAAAGATAATCAAGATGGAAATGATCCTAAGAAGATGAAAGAAGAAACTAGTAAGAAACATAGGAGAAGAAAGTTGGGTGTGCAGGATTTTCTGATTTCACAGGGGCAAGGACCATACTCCATCTTGGAAGATCCGTCCAAAAGGCCTCGCAAATATTACATATGGTCAACTCTTGGCTATGTCTTCGAGAAGAGGCGGGAGTCGAGGTGGACTCAATGCTCGAAGAAGGAAGGAGGTTGAGGTCCCTATTTTGGGAGGCAGAGGCAGATCCCTATGCTCCACAAGTCGAGGTATTATGTAATGGTATTTCAATTCATGATGTCTTAGTTGATGGAGGTGCTGCAGCTTAATGTAATGACCGAGTCCAGTAATGAATATGTTGGGTTTAAAATTGATCGCCCTTCAACACTTATGTTAAGGTCATTAATAAGGGAAAACTAAACCGTAAGGTGTAGTTTCAAATGTGGCAATATCTGTTATGGGTGTCAGATGTGTGGTAGACTTTCAGTGATGAAAATGGTACTGCTATGCACCCAATGCCGCTGGGAAGACCATGGCTAAGGAGAGTTCATGCAAGAAACTACCGGAATGAAGGTTTCATGACACTTGGACGTGGTAGAGAGAGGGTGAAGATAAACGTGATCCTCGACATCATAAAGCGTAACCTCGTGGATTCAAGTGATGAAACCGATGATCGACATCCTCTCGATTACTCTAGTACCAAAGTGAAGTGGACATCAAGATGAAGAAAGTGAGGTTGATGTTTCAGCCATGGATATCCTTCCACCACACCAACTCATGACCCCATAAAATTATCTCAAGAAGAAGTTGATGATCGTCTCCAACAAATAAAGATTGGTGATGTCGTGATGGAGAGTGAGAAGGAATCCTACCTCCAGCCTCTTTCAAGGTACATACACCTATTCACTTTTGATTACAAGGAACTCCGTCAAGTAAGTTGGGTAGAACATTGTATTGAGCTGGTAGATGGTGCTAAGCCCATAAAGCAAATGCCATAGAATGAATCCTAATTTTTCCAAGACCGTAAAAGAAGAAATAGATAAGTTGCTTGATGCAGATTCATATTTGTGTGGAGAATTCGTAATGGGTTTCTCCCATTGTGATCTCAATAAAAAGAATGGGAAGCTACGCATTTGTGTTGATTACAGAAGCTCAATAAGGCAACAAAGAAGGATCATTACCCTCTTCCATTTTCAGATCGATCTTGGACGAAGTAGCCGCCAGAGTGCTATAGTTTTATTGATGGATATAAGCGGCTACAACCAAGTTCGTATAAAGAGAAAGATCACCAAGACCACGCTCACCACTCCTTGGGGAACGTTTGCTTATAGAGTTATGCCTTTTGGGTTGTGTAATGCTCCAAAGAACATTCCCAAATATTTGATGAATAGGGTGTTCGAACCCTACATCGGGACCTTCATCGAGTATTTTCGGATGATTTTTGCATCTATGGGAGCAAGTCGACCACCCGCACAAATGGAGACAACATTTCAAAGGTTAGATGAAGCACAAGCCTCACTAAACCCTACAAAGTGTGTCTTTGGATGTTCTAAAGGTGTTTTGTTAGGGCATGTCAGATCCAGAGATGGTATTGCACGATCCCGATAAAGTTTCAAAATCAAAGATTTACCATTTCCTATGAATAAGTAAGTTGAGATCATTTTTAGGCCATGTGGGTTACTATAGAAGGTTCATCAAGAATTTCTCAAAGATCGCATGTACCACTAACCCAGCTTCAAGAAGGATGTTACTTATGAACCAGAAATAAGGCGCATGAAGCTTTTGGACAATCAAGGAAGCCCCGTGTCTTCACCTTGCTTTGAAGAATCCAGATTGGAGCAAGCCATTCATCATTGTGTACACCGATGCCTCGATGCAAAGCACTAGGAAGTACTTGAGCCAAAAGGATGAAAATGGGAATGAACATCCAATTTACTTTGGGAGCAGCATAAATGAGCAAAGTACGAGGTAAATTATATCAGAATCAAAAAGAGGCTCGCTATCATTTTTTCATAAAGAAGTTTAGAAATTACTTGCTAGGGCAGAAATTTATAGTCAGTAATGATCATCGCTCTAAAATATATCAATAAGCCTAACCCATCGTGTGGAGGATAGCAAGATGGATAATTTTGCTACAAGAATTTGAATTTGATATTATAGATAGGCCAGAAAGAAGCATGTCAATGCAGATGCACTCTCTCGAGCCTATGATGGTTTAGGATCATCTTGTGATGATGATGATTTTCCCGATGCAAAGATTGTTCTCCTCGACACAATCCCTAGTGAATACATAGATATTTGGAATTATCCGAATGAATTCAAGTTTCCCGATGGTGCCAATGCAAAGACTAAGAGAAAGATTACTCAAGCCTCGTCCATATTCTATTCTCGCATGGAGCATTATTTCGAATAGGACTCGATGGACAAAGACAAGAGGGCGCTGGACGTGATCAAGGAAAGGAGCTGCTAGAAGAATTCCACAATGGTACATGTGGAGGGCACTTCTCCTGACAACTTACAGCAAGAAGGATCTTGATGCAGTTATCACCGCCCACTTTTTAAAGATTGTTATAATTATTGTAAGACATGTGATATTTGTCAAACACATGGTAACCGTAAGACTTCATCACCCATTATGTCCTATTCTTCCCTGGTCCCTTTCAAAAGTGGGGAATAGACATCAGAGGTCCACTTCCAACTACATCACGCCAAAATAAGTATATCAGTAGTTGCCACAGCATTATTTAACCAAGTGGGTGGGTCAAGCTAGGCCATCAAAAAACTTCCATGGATGAAGTGGCAAGGTTCATATATGAACGCATTGTCACCGATTTGGTTGTCCATTAGAAATTGTAATAGATCAAGGAAGCCACTTCATTAATGAGGTGGTAGAAGCCCTAGTCAATAAGTTTTCTATTAAGCACATGTGAAGGCAACAACATACAAGCCAAGCACAAATGGACAGTGGAACGAACAAATTTTGTGTTGTGGTCAAATTCTAGCAAAAGATGCAGCCTTGCAGTACATAAATGGGATAAAAGGATTCATGCAAAGATTGTGGGCATATAGGGCAACATCAAAGTCAGCAACAGGATACTCCCATTTCAAATTGGCCTATGGCATTGATCCAGCTTCTTCCTATTGAGTTTGATATTCCCACCGTGAGAGTTATGAAAATGAAAGGATGGATGAAAGTGATTCAAGAAAAGAAAGGTTGGTACATCTTCATTTGCTAGAGGAAATGAGGAAATAGCAAAGGATACAAGCCATAAGAAGAAAATGAAGCAGAAGGAATACTTTGATCAAAAGATCCTATGGTCTCCATTTCATGTGAATGACTTGGTTCTAGATATGATTCCGATACAAAAAAAGAAGACAGAGAAAATTTCTTCCAAAATGGATGGGGCCCTACAAAAAAAAGAACAGGCATGAAAATGGTACGCACTGACCGGAGGAATTCGATGGCACTCCCATTACGAAATGGGTCAACCACGACAAGTCAAGATTTTCCAAGCACTGTAATAGTCTACTCCGAGGACGGAGTAGAAGTTGTGAAGGGGGAAGATGTCGACACTAAAATTTTCCTCCATAATTTCTATTTCATTAATGTATGTATTAGAATAGGATGTTGTTAAGTATAATTAGTAGTAAAGGTCCGATAGAAGATAACGGCGCCACAAGACGGTGCCGCCAATAATGTGGAGTACGGTAACAGTCAAAGTACAATAGAATGTTGTAAAAAGTAAATATTTGTCGTAAGTGGTCCGGTAATGTTAAAATGTCAAAGTTTGGGTAATTAGAGAAGTAGGGTCTACATGATTAGGAATTAGAAATATTATATTGGTAATAAGGACAAGGAGTGAGGTCATAAATATTTTGTGTATTTTATTTGTAAAAAGTCTAAAAATGTGGAACCCATGTAAAATGATAAGGTTTATCTTATCTTAAAGATAAGCTTACATGTACGTATAAGAGTTAAGGTATGGAATATGATTCGTCAGAGTGGATTTCTTATCCTATCTTAGAGATAAGATGGATAAGCTCGAAGTTCTATAAACAGAGAGGCCACCCCCTCATTTAGCATAGAAAGAAGTAGTGAGAAATATCAGAGGAAGTGTGCAAAGGAAGCCATCGCTTAAAGGTGTGTCAAGAAGCCATCAAGAGGTGTAATTGTAAAGTTTCTCCCATAGTCTTGTGAAAGTCAAGTAGTCTCATCAAGTACCTCATGGTGAGATCAGTAACAATTTCATGTTAATATTATAATTTACTTTGATATTTCAGATTTGTCATCATTCCGTCTTATCATAGTCGATGGTATTCTTGTGTTCGGTTGTTGTTTTGTTTCCAGATTACATCCACCAAACTAAAGGTCATGTGCATTAGTAAATAATCATAAGACGAGGAGTGGATAGTCGATGACATATCCGAAAGGGACCATTGGGATAGTTTTGTGCTACAAAGGAGACACCACTTTACATGGTTATGTATATTCGCAGACATGGTCTGGAGATGTGTAGATAGAGGAGCTCAACAGTTATATTTACACCATAAAAGTGGGACAACAAGTGAGCTAGATTTCATGACTACGTGGTTAGCTAGTGGCTTTGTCAACCATGGAGGTTGAGTATGTTGTCGCCACAGAGGCAAGCAAAGAGATGATTTGGTTACAACAATTACTTGAGGAGTTGGGGCATAGCGAGGAGGAATGTAAGTTGCATAGTGATAGTTAGAGTGCTATACACCTAGCTAAGAACTCGCTTTCCACTCACCCAGACCGAAGCATATACTGCAGTTAAGATATCACTTCATCGGGACAGACTTTGGAGGAAGATAAGTTGAAGTTGGAGAAGATTCATACCAAATGTAATCCTGCTGAGACATGATGACCAAGGTGGTCTAATGGGATAAACTAAAGCTATGTTCAGCTTTGGTTGGTCTTCACAGAGATGACAATGAAGGGTTGAGAAGCTTACTCGGGAAATCGGTCTCTAAGTGGGAGATTGTTATGTTGTGGAGCCTGTTTTCATGTTAGATTTTGGTACACCTTCTATGTGTTACACTCGAGTATTTTTAAGGTGGTCCCGCTCACCGGTGAGTGGGTCAAGGGGGTTCGGGGAAAGCCCCAAGCAAATTTTCATGGATGGTTTATTAACCCATGGGTAATGGGTAACCGTTATGGGTAAGTTTTTGGGCCCATGGTTTTTTCTGCATACCATTGTTTTGTAAAACCACCTCTTGACTACCTATTGATGTACTTATAAATAGATGGATATACAATATGATTTATATGAGTGTGTTTTGAGAAGGTGAATAGTGTGTGTGAATTAAAGTTCGAATTCGGGAGGGTTTGTTGGCGAGCTTAGCCCAAACAAGATCTAATTATCAGAATCGTGAATATTGTTGGCTTGTAATAAAATCGAGCAAGTGTTCTTGGTAGATGTATCCCACATTGGGTGAACGACATTAAATATTATCTTCATGTTGTGTATATTTCATTTCTATAATTCTATTCATACTTCTTATTATTACGATTCGAGGAATTATTCCACATTAGATATTATTAATTCCTAACAAGATACACAATGAAAGAAGTTCACAAAAGAGAATTACGTGAAGAAGGAGAAATTTCTCTAAAGTAAATTTAGAAAAAGGGGCATCTAGAGGAGGATACTCGAGGAGTGCACCTTTGCAAGAGGCTTACATGAGAAATAACACATAGATGAATAAAGGTATGACAATAGTATAGAGACATTGCAAAAGGATGCGAAGTTACCTTATAGAAACGAGAGAAAGGAGAGAAATAATGTGAAGAGGCTCCAAAAATTTTGTGTAATGAATAAGTTGCATTAGATGAAGATAAGGAGAAGGAGAGATGTTGGGAAAATATACCCTAGGAAGAGGAAGAGGAGATGTATCCCAAAGTCACCAAAGTAGACAATATGGTGCAAAACTAAGAGTACCACCGACAACATGAGTGCAGATAACAAAGACCATGAGGAGATGTGAGAAATAATCATTTGAGAAGACATCAAGTAAGAAAAATAATAATATGTAGAGGAGTTGTGAAAGGTAGAACACACAAGGAGGTAAACGTGCTATGAAGAGAAGCCCTAAGTAGATGAGGGAAAAGGTGGAAAAGAAGACCAAAAGATGGATGATATGTAATGGGTATAAACCCATAAGTATACGGGAAGATAAACACACCAAAGATAAGAAACAGAGAAAATTAAGTGTCAAATAATGTGTAAAGGAGGTAAATGGAAACACAAACTAAAAGTGTGTGATATGAAGCATCAATATAGCAAAAGAGCACGAAGAAGATTTATGAAAAGGATAACAAAAAAGGAATTGAAAAAGGAAGAATGCATAGAGAGAAGAGGTTTTGATAGAGAGTTGACATAAGGAGAGAAGATGAAAATAATAAAAGGATGAGAGAAGTGTGTGTAAAAGGAACACATAAAAGGAGGACCCACAAAGATGAAGTAGACTAGGGAGAAACAAAGACTTGAATATCTTAGGTGGAGGTGAATAGATGAGGGTGAGTGTAGACTCACACGGATGAAAGTTGGAGGTGAGAAAAACTTGCAAAGTAAAAGGATCTTTAGAGAATCCTTAGGAGGAGGAGGATGGTTCAAGGAAAGCATGGACCTATGAAGGAAAAGAGTGGGTAGATACTTGTACGAACAAAAATATTACGATAAGAAGAGGGTCAAAAAGGATAAAAATAGGAGATCCATTTAGCGAAAGGATGGTTTATGGTGAGTAGAGACTCACCAAAGTGTGTAGAGTACAAAAAAGAAGTCACAAGAAGGTGAAAAGGTAATGGAAGAGACATTGAAAGAACCATCGAGGCAAGAACAAGTTCGAGAGGAAGAAGGAATCATAACTTTTTCCTTGATATTTCTAAGAGTGGTTTTACCACTCACTCAGTCTACTTGAAGAGCACATCAAATTTAAAGTACCTCAGTTGTTTGATGTAGGATCATCCAAGGTATAGGTAAATACTACATAATTTTGGTGTGGCATGGTTGCACGTAAGGTGGGACAAAGCACATGAGAAGGAAGTAAAAGAAAACAAGGACAAGTGGAAGTTTGTGCGTATGTGTAATATAAATTAGTGAAGGTGCAATGTGCATGGAGTAAATTAGATGCGCATGTAGAGAAAAAATAAATGTGGGGTAAGATGGAAGAATAAGGTACAATAGTGCACATAATATTTTGGTAAAATGTGTTAGGTTGTGGAGCTGAATTGCTTCACAAATAGCATGATTTACACCTTGTTGGAATACACGATGAATCAGCATCACCAATAAAGGAGCCGACATCAATCAAGAAAGGATTCGGCATCGAGCCAACAAAGGATTCGACTTCGGTTAGGAATCGACACGGTTCCCTTTGTGTGAAATTTTATATTTAACTCACGGGAATTAGATCTAACTTTAGTTATAAAGTGAATCTAAAGGTTGTAAATGCATAGCTAAGTTGACCTAAGTTTGTATATGCTTATATAAGCATGAAAGATAGGGTTAGAAGAGATGATGGCATGTAATTGATTATTATTACATGTGGAATCCTTGGTTGAGAGGATGAAGAAGAAGAAGAAAAATATGGTTACATGAAGACAAAGCTTCCATGGAGAGAAGCTAGACAAAAGGAAATAACATGTACATCTGAATGGTGAGAAGAGTGTAATGTCTTCTATTGTATTTCCTTTGTATTTTTATTCTCATTGTAATGGCTTGCATAGTATGCAAAGCACATAGAGTTTCTTCTTGTAGATCCACATGTTGGTGAGATCTTGTATTGTAGATTCTTCTTGTTAGATCCACAGGTTGTTGTGAGATCTTGTATTCATAGATCCATGAGATCATGTTGTATTGTTGATCCATGTAGATCTAGATATTGTAGAGGAGGTTGTCTTCATGTTTGCACAAGTTGATGTAGTGATGGAGAGATAGACTTACTTCTTGGTGCATAGTCATGGTTGCATATTGGTAGACCCATGTGAGAGGTCTTATTGTAGATCCAAAGAGATCTTAGTTGAAGTTTAGAGATTCCATAGTTCCTCTTTATGTGATATCCGTTGGTGGTGTTTGGAGGCATGGTTTTAGTGCAGTCATCGAGATCAATTTAGAGATCTCATAGAGGAGATACTCTTGGAGAGATGTATTGTACTCTTGTGCGAAGAGTTAGTTTGTACTCTTGTTAATTATATATATATGAGATCTCTATCTTTGGTGGATGTAACCCACATTGGGTGAACCACAATACATGTTATGTTATGTGTGTGTACTTGTCTTTGATTTGGATTTATCTAGTTTACACTTCCACTGCTATAGATTTTGGGGAATTGTTTCCATTTCTCGCATTCCATATTCCCAACAACTAGTATCGAGATATTAGTTGAGCTTGGATTATATTTGTTGTATGATACCAAAAAGTGGTATTAACATAGCTTTTAGTTTTTTAGAGAAAGGTTTTATGCTTGATATTTTGTTAGTGGTATTATTGATAGATATATGAAAGAAGGATTTCATTTTTCCGATGTGTAAATCACGGGGATAGAGTTAATCGTAGTGGATAAATTTCAAGTGGGAGCGGGAAATTATAAGGTTATATGAAAAATACAATGACTGGTGTTGGTAGGCTTATTGATTCCGACTGAGTTCCTTAACCGATATTGGCATGGTGACTGTGGTCCGTTAGAGGGGAGCTGCATCAGCAACCTAGTTTTAAATAGAAAATCACATATCTAGATAAATTATAGAAGATACAATGAATGTATCTTGATTTCTTAGATGTCCCTAGTTCTTGGAGGCACATGCATGTTGGTCAGATTACAGATCTGGATTATAGAGGTATGGTTTTGTTACCTTGGTATTTCAAAGTGCTTGTATGTTGCACATGTATGTTTGGGATTGCAAATATAGATCTGAGTATGAGATAGAGGAGAAGTTATGCATCCTTGGTGCGCTTAAATGCACGATATTCTTAGAGATGTAAAATGTAATAACACAAAATGAAGATGGGGCTTCCATCAAAGAGGAAAGTACTTTGGTTGAAGATGCAATTGAGTGTCTTGGTGCTGGTAAGGTGATGTGTTTCATCTTGGTGTAGTTTTTATTACATGTATGATTGTTGTTAAGTTTTTGTGCAAGGTTAGGTGCTTCTTGAAATGACTAGCTCAACACAAATATTGGCTTTAGTTAGAGTAGGCACCTAGTTTGGTGACCTATGCCAATTTTTGACATTGTGTTCATTCTAGAAGCACTGGCATCAGTCGAGAGAACCAACATCACTCATAAAGGGTAAGCTCAGTACCACTACCAAAAAAATGTGGTCGGTCTCTGTGACAACAAGTTTGCATAGGGTTTCTTATAGTAGAAGAGGGCATGAATGGTTTAGTGTCCTATTTTGGAGGATCAGGTTTTTGACACAGTGTGTACAGGTAGAAAGCAGGAAAATCCATTTAATTTTTGAATTAGAAAGAGGACGGAGTTAGCTTGGTGATTCCAGTGAGACTTGGGTTAAATTCAGGTATCTCTATATGGTTCATGTTTTATTTCTTTCATTTGAAGCAACTGGTATTATGTTTGGATTGTGTGCACAAGTAAAAATATGCACCATGGATATTTGGTGGGTTTGAATTTTATTTCCGGGATGTGTTGGAATCTTGAGGACAAGGGTATCTAGTCTAAGGATGAGATCCTCAATGAAAAGTCATGTTTAGACACACAGTTATAGGTAACAAAATATGTTGAGTACACAGGATGAAAAGAAGGTGATTCACCTACTTCACAAGAAGTCCAAACTTCTGTGATGTAGAAGTATTCTTTGTTAAGAAGGGAATCAATTTATATTTCTTTCATCTATTTTATTTCTCACTGACATATTTAGCTATTGAGCTTGGTGATTAGAGGCAATGCAAGGAGTTCATGTTGAGTGGGAGAAATCCATGGTTGTTGGCATTGCAGGTTGGACACATATGCATGTGCGGAGTGAGAGGAGAATGCTACTATTCATAGTGGCATGAGGCACAAGTTTTTTTTGGAGAACAATCATGGGTTTAAGGTATTTTATATTTAGTGCATGATGATGTCACTTCTAGTTTTATTTTGTAGTGCTTGGATATCCTTATGGGATGGCAGTTGATGGTTGTTCAGTTGGGTTAAGATAGAGAGTAATGTTTTAGAACTCAAGGGTGGAAGAAGTAAATTTGTTTATTACGGTCACCACGATGGTAGGTAGTTGACAACTGGCAAGATATACCATGGTTGGTCACGGGTTCTGATGTGACAAAAATTTATATTTACATATTATTGATGTTTCCCTTGTTTTCTTTCATCTTAGATGGTTTGTGTAGTATGTTTGATGACAATTTTTGCTGGTATTTACACTATTCATTAGTAGCATGGTTAGCATGGTTGTTGTTGTTGACATTGATGATCACAAGATTCATATGTGATCTTGGAGTTAGTTGGTAAGAAACTTGGATCTTTGGAGAACCCTATGATATGGATGGATGTATATGGTGATTTAATACATGTGGATAGATTTCCTTTTGTGATTCGATGATGCAAATATTTGTTTTGCACATGGATGTCTATGAAAATGGTTTATATTCCTTGAGCATTATTAGGGATGTTTTTATTTCCTCTTGTTACTATGTTACTCCATGATAGATATATTTTCTACATGGTTAACTTAGACATGCAAGTTGTTTATCTAGGTTGGATTTGCAGCAGCGTTGTTATGGATTCTTTGAGTTTGTAGGCATGTAGAACTCATTTGGTCTATCTAGACCTAGGATTTTTTTTTATCATGCATATTCCACTTTGACTTGTCTTTGGTTAGTTGCATTGGTGATAGCATAGAGACATGGATAGATGGTTAGAGAACATGGTTAGATGGTTATTATTTTTATAGAATCTCAATACTTCAATTCAAGTGGGAGCTCTTGCAGTGTGTTAGTAATGATGGCTTGATTACATGAGAGGCTTGGTGTTATGATTATTTAGGAGCTTGATGAATGGATAGCTCGGGTATCACGAGAAAAGTAGTAGCTTCATGCAAGTATATGGTAAGTCATGGTTTGTTATCTCCTCTTCTACATGCAAGTATATAGTAAAAAAGAGTATAAACCAACTCTTCTACACAAGAGTATAATGCATCTCTCCAAGAGTATATATTTTATTTTCCTTTCTTATATATAATTTAAAATTCACATCCCAACAATTTATTCACCCACTTCTATTGTTCTTTAGATGATAATTTTTTTTTCTAAAAGTATTTGAGACTATCATGATTAGTCTTTACCTTAAAGTGTTTACCCATCAAATAATGTCTCCATTACTTAACTACATGAAGAATATCCACCATATATTTCTCGAGATATTGGATTTAACAAATTATTACCCTTGAGTTGATGAATCTAAAATGTGATGATTCTTCCTTCTTACATGAGTACTACTGCAATTACATATCTTGATGCATCATATTCGACAATGAAATTCTTTTTTAAAAGTTTGGGCTTTCCAAAACTAGATTGGTGCACATGGCCTCTTTCAGATTATTTAATTCCTTGGTGTCTATTTCATTCTAGTGTAAAGATTCCTTTTTCTACAAGGATTTGAGTGGTGCTACTATGCTACCATATTTTAAAAAAATAAAATAATAAGTATAGTTTAACCCCAAAAACTATGAAGGTTTTAAAGGATTTTCGCGCTTTCCATTTTAACATATCCTGATCTTCTAAGGATCTACTTTGACCTCTTCATGTGACACAACATATTCTAAGTATTCTACCTCTTGTACTCCAAAAGAACACTTGGAAGGTTGTGCATAAATTTGGTGTTGTTATAAAGTTATCAATACATGTTTCACATGATGTAAATGATCTTCCCAAGCCTTACTGTAGACTAGGATTTCATTAAAAATACCAATACAATTTTCCCTAGTAAAGGCCTAAACACGACGTTGATAAAACTTTTAAATGTAGATGGTGCATTAGTGAGACTAAAAGGAATTACCAAAATATCATAATGGACTTCATGAATTTTGATATTTTTTATGGACATCTTCATCTTTGACTTGAATTTGATGGTAGTAGGAATGAAGATATGATTTTGTAAAATAGACCACATCATGTAACTCATCTGAAAAATCATTGATTACTGGTATATGGAGCTTGTATTTGATGTTATACTTGTTAATTTGTCAATAATATAGACTTCTCCAAGTATCATAATTTTTATGCACCATGATCACCGGGGATGAATATGCACTTTGTCTATGTATGAAAATACATTCCTATAGTATTTTTGTGCCATTTTTCAATCTCACTCTTATGAGGATATGGATATTTTTATGGTCAAATTTTGGGTGTTTGTATTCTTATAAGTAGGTGAATGGCATGATCACGATCTCTTCTTGGTGGTAGTTCTTTTGTCATTTCTCCAAAAACAACCAAGTGGACATCAATAATCTTCTATAAATCAAGAGGTCTAGAAGCTGTGTGTGGGATGAAATTCCATGGAGCACTACTATGTGAAAAATCCTCTAGCTCATTTCTTAAGAAGTTTCTTCATTTGATGAGAACTAACTATGGATTTTTCTCATGCAGACCCTTTAGTTCAAATGCCCTTCCCTCAAAATGAAAATGCATGAACAAATCCTATAAGTTCATTTCTATTGTTCCCAAATTTATATGTCATTAGACTCTAAAAATAATATCTAATCTACCCATGGGAATTTCAAACATATGGGAATCTAATTTTTCGTCTCCAATTTCTTGTTTGATGTAATTACATTTTCCTGAACAATTAGTTTTTCCACCATATGTAATCATAACTTGAAATTATGGGGATGGGTAAATAAAATAAATTAAATGTGTCACCAACTTAGTGATGATAAAATTGTTTGTACTCCTTGAGTCAAACAACACTATCACATTTATTTTTAAATGAAACCCATAACCTTGAGGGTTTGTGGAGTGATGATACCAGAAAGTGCATAACATGAGATTTTAGGTTGGGACTCATGAATTTAGATTCAAACACTTATTCTACATCCTCGCCTCTTCATCTCCTTCTTCCTCAGTGGCCCCTTCAATGTAGAATAATTTAATTTCAGCACATTTATGTCCCCTACTCCATTTACTATCACAATTGAAACATAAGCCTTTTTTCTTGTTTCTCTTAAATTTGTCAAGGATTCAATCGAGTAGGTCTAGGAAATGATTGCGTTGGCCCCATGAAGGTTTATTATTATTGAAATCCCTTATTTTAACCACATCTCTTCCTCAACCCATTGTGTAATAACCATGGATTCAAATATATAACTTTAATTATACATGTGCACATTCGGTTGGATATTATCCTTAAAGCATCCTACGAAAAAAATCATTCAATTTGTTCTAAGATATATCATCCATCCATAGAGATAGGTTATGGAATTGTCACAATGTAATATTTAACTATCCCTATTTTTGTAACTTGGATAACTAGCTAAAGTAGTTTTATATTAAATTGTTAGAATAGTGCATTTACATATCATCCATAAACACCGACTGAATGACACTCGCACTTATTTTTCTTCTCCGGATAAAAATCCAAATGTACCAAAATGAATTTATCTCACCGAGATATAAGGATTCAATTACCTCCTTATATCCGTAAGGTATTTTATGTACCTCAAATAAATTCTCCATCTAGTTTATCCAAATTATTGGATCCTTCCCATCAAACTTACACATTTATACTTTCAAAAACATGTGCCTTCCATATGTTGTTATTTGCATTGGTCTAGCTTGAAGATCCACTCTCATTGGGTTGTGTAGAAATTTTTGATGGATTTGGCTAAGGTTTAAGAACATTCACATTTGAACTAAGTTTTTATATAAGGTCATTTGAGCAATCGATTTATCTATTCCACTTTAGTGTTAATATTAAATTGTAAGCTACAAATATCATACTCAACTGGTTCACCTTTTTGATCCATCGAGGAGACCCTAGAGAAGAAGATAAATCAATCCATGTTGTTGAATCCATATTCTTTTTGTATGGATTTTAACATAGAGTATTAAAATTCTTTCATCAACCCCTAGTCCGTGGACCTATCATAACAAGGGCTTGAATGTGCACAACTAAATTTTCCTGTTGAGCCCAGTTGAATTTCTTAATGTATCTAACCTCAAATATGAAACTTTAAATAATGGACCTGGATTGAAATTTAGATATATTTCCATCAATATATATTAATATGATAAGATTCAAAAATGTGGCCTATAGAGAGATTTTATGAAAACCAATAAAATTACGATAACTCCACAAAAAGTGATTTTTTTGTAAAAAATTATTAGTCTCGCTTCCACTATCCCAAGCCTTGGTAAAAAAATGGTAAATTCAAATGCATGTGTGATATATAGTATAAAACTAGTTGTTTCCAAAATTGATGTTCTAATACAACTTGTAATGAACTTACTTCAATATAAGATAAATAAAAAAGGACATTGATTGTATAAATAAGCCACTTCAAAGGGGAAACCAGCAAAAGTATATAACAAGAATATAATTCACCAATTAATGATTTAGGGAGATCTAAGATCATCCATATATATGGATCTAACTATGAAGGATCACAACCCTTCATAAAAACCCATTTATAAAAGATAAGTCGGCCTACATTAATAAAAAACTAATGCATGTAAATATTAATGATAAGTGTGGCTTAGGTCCCCCAATACACACACACACACACACACACACACACACACACACACACACACACACACACACACACACACACACACACACACACACACACACACACACACACATAAACATGCGATAGGTTGATTTATTATAATATGAATATTTAGACCACAACTCTCAAGCGTGAGCTAACACACCTAAAGGATTCTTCTAATGCCCATATTCATTATGTCTCTACACATCATGATAAATCTAGTTCTAATCCCACTAAAAATATATGTGCATTTATGATTTTATCTTCCCATGAAGTAAGAGTCCATGAACCTTTATAGTAAGCTTGTCATATTTGTTCCCTCATAAGGATATTCCAAGGCTCAATACCTTGAATTTATCTCACCACCCATTTCACAACAAGACATTTCCCTTGTTGAAATGAGCACCCAGTATCACATATCCCAAGGAGAGATGTATACTAAGTGGAATACACAAATAATGAGTAATCTTCCCATGTGGTACGTTATTCCAAGTTGGAGGAATCCAATATAGATTTGGGTCATTTTTTAATGAATATTACTTTTGTTTTATGGATGCACAATTTGGAACCAGATATGTTACAATAAATATCAAGTATTTATTGAGCATTAATAATATCATGTTCATCATTTTGCAAAAATAGGAGAGATTCATCAGTAATATGAGAGTTAAGAGCATAAGTTCCCTGAGGAAGATTAATTCCTTTAAGATCTCTTTGATGATGAGATCGTAGGAGCATATAACAAAGAGAACCAAGAGACACCAAATACAAGAGCAAGACAAGGGGGAAGCCTGTGAATTAAATTTTGAAGGTCAAAGGCCAATGTGAGGTTGTCATTAACCATGACCTGAGCATGTGCTTCAATAAAGAGCATTTGAATACGTTGTTTGAAGCGGGGATCAAATCCCAACCACTCAAGCATTTTGAGGATAAATCACCATTGTATCCGGTCATATGCTTTGTCAAAATCAAGTTTTACCAATAGTGCATCTTGATGTGAATCTTCACCCATTGGGAAATTTCCAACACATAAATAATATTATCCAAAATATATTTGCCTTGTAAAAAAACTAGTTTGCTCTGGGTAAACAATATCTTGGGAAATCACTTTAAATTTCATAGTAATAGCCTTTGTAATGATTTTGTAAGATACATTCAAAATAGTGATGGGGCGCCAACCACATATTTTATTCTTATTATTGGCTTTAGGAATAAGCTTGATCAGTGTGATGGTTAGTGAAAACCCCATAGGATTCATTGGCTTATGTTTATTTCAGACATTAAACATGTACGTCTTGAGTGTGGGTCAAAGAGCTTAGAAAAATTCAACCGGGAGCCCATCCAAACCAAGGGCCTTCTCAGTCTTCATCACCCAAAGTGTTGTTTCAAGATCAAGTAATAGTAAGTTGTTTCTCAAGAAGGTGACTAGTATCCTGATTTACCTTGCAAGGGATGCATCCACACATCCATTCTTCAAGAAAGGATTCATACTCTTCAAGTTCATGTTCCTCTTGAAACAACTTACTATAATGTTGGAAAAAACTCCTTTGATATCATCAAGTGAGTGAGACTCCACCCCATTATCCGAAATAATATGTGGAATGTGTTCAACTCTTTGTTTATACTACAGATATTTGAAAATATATTTAGAGTCATGGTCACCATGTTGAATCCAAAATAAGTGATCCCACATTCTTGCACATTAGCTCCTATAACATTCATACTTCTTGAGATCATCTTCAATTTTTATAACATCCATTTGAAGCATGTTGTTGTGAGGATGCTCCTACACAGAAATAAGTTATTGACTAATCTTTTGTTCGAGTTGGTTTTATTTTTTCTGTCTATTTTGGCCACAAGCTTACCAAAACCATAGAGAAAATTTAGTTCCTGGGTCAGCTACTTCCCACCATAAAATCCATCTTGTGGATGCATTAGGATGAGGAGGTAACTCCCACATAAAAAAATCGAGAAATGTATTTTGGGGATGAAATATGGAAAATATTAAGTTTGAAGGGAAGATGAGTGTGGGGGAAGAGGAAGGATCTAAAATGAAGGTGCAAGAGATGGGGAAATGATCAGAGAGAACCATGTCATTGATTGTGGAAATGTATGGAAAGGAGAAAAGTGATTTAATAAAAGTACTAACATAGAACCATGTAGATTTTGCTAAGCATCCTTTGATACCCACTTTTATTATTGGACCATGTGAACCAATTGTTTGATCATGTCTTAGGAAACCAAAAAGAGGGTAAAATACTCTTGGGAGTTATGATAGTGAAGCCAGGATGAGAATTCCTCATAGATGATAGGGAAATATGGAGGCTAGATTAGATCTATCTTGTGTTCAACCATGTTAAAATAACCTCCTAAAATCCACTCAGTTGGGGGTGGATTTGAACACATCCAATTTCATAAAGTGACACATTACGTCAAGGTTTTAGAGCATATATTAAGCGGAATCCAATGATTCTCTTTCCAACACATATATGTTAACAGTATTCACTTGTATCAATGATCTAAGAAGAAAGGGAGGGGAGAGAAATAAAGATGCACCACATATTCCATCCTCATGAGAAGTAAAAATAGGTGAGAAGTGCTTGAGAATACAATGAAGGTTGAAAAATAAACCACAACCACTAACTTCAATCTCTTGAAGGAAGATAACTTTGTTGGCTAGATTTTCGCACAATCGAAAATCTAGGCAAATCATGAGATAAATCTTCCTCATTTATGGTGAGGCTCCCATGTTATATTTTTTCAATTATATTTTCTAATATCGATTTGTTGGTTTTACTTTAATCGCATAGCTCATGCACCATAAATTAATCGGTTTTGCAACAAGTAAGCGGTTATAAGCAATATGTGCAAAGAAAGGAAATAATTAAATATGAGAAGAAGGAAAGGAGACGTGTAACCTAGCCAATAGGTGACAGAGTTGGTCACATGCACATAGATGAAACAAAGAGACCTTGAAATTTAGAATTTAAAGTAAAGGAAATTTTAAGATCCAGATCGAGATAACACAAAGTTTATGCAAAGATCTATACATAATTAATAAAAACAAGCATCGTTGACAAAAATTTCTCTATAAATTTTTCTCCTTTCAATTCTTTAGCTTTCAAAAAGATACCAAGGGTTTCAGCTCAAATTCTGGAACACAAGAATTTTGATTACAAATTTTGATTATTTAACCCTTAGATTCTTTCTCTATTTATAGTGTATAGAGGGAAATTACAAATAAGAAGTCTTTTTAATGAATTGCCACATGTTGAAGCTATGAAAAAGGGAAGCAGCTTGGAAATCTTCCTCTTGGAATTCCTCTTTGCATGACATGCATGATTTATAACTGAAAATAGAACCTTCTATTTTACATGTCTGCCATCTATTTCTAAGTAATTGACTTCTTCAAGTAACGGATTTTAACCCAATCACTTAAGATTACTCAATTACTTTTTGGAGAAATTAAGAGAAAGAGGAAAATAAATTAGAATAAAGTCAGTAATACTCTCAATCTTGTTCTTCTTCCATATTTTGCATGTGGTTGACTCTTTTTCCTTTGATTCTCACCAAACTTGATCTGGAAGCAACTGAATGTGATTTTTCTTATGGGTGTTACCTCTGACATGTCTTCCCTCTTATCCTTGAAGATTTTTATCTCTTCTCCAAGACGTGCACCGATGCAATGTTTCGCAATAAACAATTCAGACAAAACTCGTCATCTTTTATTTTTAATTGCATATGATCAATTTTAAATTCGGAGAGCACTCTGGGTGAATGCAAATACAAGTAAATTCAATGAAGGCTTCAACTAGAAGATTGGGAGCACATGCACAAGATCCTAGAAGGAATTTTCCATGCACTGACTTCCACACGGGCTGCATTAGAAACAAGAGGATGAATTTTTGCCGGAAGCCTTTGTAATCGGATCAATTTGTGCAGATCCAGAAATTTCTTCAGATTTAGAAGATATATTCAATGTATCTGACATTGATTTGAACTTCCTTTCACTTATATGAGCACCTATGATGAATTCTTACAATTAATTAAGACAAAAATGGAGTCCATGGTATGAATACTTGATTTTTATGACCAAAATCTGCATATAAAGCATGCTACCCTCTATTTTTAGACTTTGCTTGCATGCCAAGCAAGCTAAAAATATTATTTTTTTCACTTTTGCACTCACATCAACATGTAGATGCTTTGAATAATAAAAATAAATCTTCTCCAACCCTAGGCGCCAAAACTAGATGCTTCTCGACAATTAATAAAAAAGTCATCTTTTAGGCACTTAGCTATGCCAAAATGGGTCACACTTTTTGGCAAGGGAGGTTGTTAAAAATAAGAAGTCAAAGCAATGGGAATTTTCACCTGCAAGGTAGGAAAGAAATTCCCGCTTTTCACTTAAGTGACTTTACTTTCATAATGGGAATTTTCACCCTACAAGGGTAAGAAATTCCCACCATTGCTTTAAGTGATTTTTATTTTATCATGGGAATTTCTACCCTACAAGGCGGGTAAGAGATCCCCACCTTCCTGCCACCTCTGAAATTCCCATTGCAGCTTAAGTGACTTTGACTTGATAGGAAAAAGTAACCTCTTATGCAGACAAGAAATTCCGTCCGCCCGCCACGCCCAAATTCCCACTTTGGAAGCTTAAAGTTTTCCTTACAAAAAGTGTGACTTTCATGAAAGATAGCTCTTTTCCAAAAGTGTGACTTGCATTGTGACTTTTGCATTTAAAATCAAGGAATATTTGTCACTTACGGCAGTGTGGAAATTGGATGCGGAAGGAAACCTTGAAAAATTTGGCTGGCATGAAGACAACATTTCTTTCCATTTTTGAATTTTTGTGAAGAAAACACAAGTATAGAATAAAATTTGCCATTTTTGGAAATAATTCGGGAAGATGTAGCAGTAAAAACTTGCATGTGCCATAAATTTCATTCTATGGCTCCATTTTGGGTGTCATTTTCTCTAAAAGTGCATATTTTCTTGAGCTCTACGCATTGATGGCAATATTTTTCTTATTTTCATAAAATCCATTTTCGCACCTTTTTGGACCAAGTAACTTCTTACAATCTTCTGAAAGAATCCCGAGCTTTGATCTCCGCAAATAGATTAGTAATCAAAAATACTGGATATATTTTCAAAACCCTAGGCCCGGGAAAGATCGGTAAGAAGGATGCATAGGCTACGAGGATTATCTGAGAAAACAAACCAAAACACAAGCAAAAACAAATAAAACAAAACAAAAATAGTTGCAGACAATTGCTTGAAATTTTTCTCCAATTAACCGATTTGTAAAAAAATTTCCCCTTAAGTGAATGTTATGTAGTAATAATGATGGGGTGAAATGATTTATATAACCTAAATCCTCTAATTTTAGCTCAATCTATTTTTAAAATAACTTTATTTATTTAATAAATAAATAAATAAAATTCTCTCGAGATAAAACTGCAAAGGGATAGAGTGTTTTTAGCATGTGGGTATTTGGAAAATTTGGATTTTATGAATCACTGGGATATCTTAGAGCGATGCAAACAATCAGTAGGAAAAAAACACAAAACGGCCCGTTACTTTGAAAAGAAGGATTTTTTTAAAAGGGGTAGTCCTAGATTTCAAGGTGAAATCTTGGGGACACCATAACCTTAGAATAATTCTCTTGCAACACACTTTTGACGTGGAATTTCCATGGAGGAGGCGAGCCCTCGATCATTCAATGAAAATAAAGACAATTTCATTAGAAACCCTCAAAAAGAGGCTTCTCAACCTCATCACTAGTAAGAAAAGAAAAGTGATTGGAATCAGAATTGGGTAAAGAGGAAGGGGATGGATTTTTTCTAGATATTTTCCGATTGATATTTTTCTCTACCATCCTTTGAGGCTTTAGAAACCTTATGAGAATCCCCGAGTATCATTCTCAAGCACTTTAGACACAAAATCATGCACATATTACTATTTTATTATATCATCGATATGTTGTTATATGTATGAATCTTAACTAGTGATAATATCTCTTTTGCGTCTATGTCTTTGATTACTTTCCATTGTAACTTTTTTCTACATATTTCATGTTTATATCCACTTCTGGCAGTCACAGGGATCCCTTTCATCTGTCTTTTCATATATACCATTATTTCTCCCAAAACATTGGCGACATCTTGGACACTAATTCCTAGGTGCCTGCATTTCCATTCTAGGCACTTTTTTCATGTTTATTCTATTTACACATTTTTTACATTTATAGATGGCCCATTTCATTTTTCTTATCCCTATCCCGTGTTCATAGTCATCCTTTTGTGTCACTAGTGTTGAAATTAAAACAAGAGACTCATATATATACACAACATGCACACTATTATTCTGAATGGCAACTAAAAGGGGCTATCACATCTACATACTACCACTACTATCAAAATGGACTACATTTTGGGCTACATACACTAAATAGGAAGGGTAAGTGTTGAATTTCATACCACATATTTGAATCAAAGCTAGGTATAGCATGTTATCTCGACGTCATTGTACGAGGAAAACCTAAGGAAAATATTTCAAATACAAACACACAAGAATTATATGGATTCTAAAATGTAGTGTAGCACTTGGTACTAAGATCACTCATCGAGTGACCATTGGGGTCTTTCTCGAATTCACATATTGCATATTTTATTTATGTATAATGTGTTTGTGAGCTTGTGCAGATAACTAAGTTTTATTTTATAGGTTACAGTGTCACATAAACCCTAACAGGGAAATCAAAGTGACAAATCATATATTAGAGGAAATACCCTCAAACCTAGAAGAAGAGAATATCCTTAATATTTTCATAGAAGCTAGCACCCATAAATGGACACTAGCGTCCGAGAACTCTTGACCTCGTGTGGGTGATTCTTTCCGCACAACACATAGTGTTAGAACTCTCTGCTAACCATGGTGACATCATTCTCAACCATATCCATTAGATACAAAGTCCCAACTACCTCCAGATTACACAAGAACCAATTAAGTCATTTATCTCTCTCATTTTCTTAGAGTTTTACACTTTTGAGTACTTAGCATTTGTATATTATCATTTGTATACCATTTGTTACATTAGTTAATTTGAAATTATATTTAATTCAACATATATTAAATCATTTGGTAAACCCACTCTTATTTGAACTCCTTGCCTTAGGATCTCAAACCCTCATGGATAAAAAAGGTACCCGTCTCTAAAGCATAATATGACCTATATGCACATACAACAGTATTTTCCAATTCCTCTAAAGAATTTGAATTTTGTAACCTCATGCAAAATCCTCAATATGATCCAAAAGTCCTCCAACAACTCCTTGACTTCCAAAAATATTCCGCTAGTTTCTAAAGCCCTGATTTTTGCATAGTTTCCCTTGACCAAAAATTTTCCACATGTTCTCCCTCATCTACTGTAGCCACAAATGATCCTCCATCCTCCTCTCCTTGTATTATGGAAAATGATAGCATTAATATAGATTCTTTGTATGATGAGGTTCTTGTTTGTGAAAACATAGATGTTAATGACTCTGATTATAATAATGAAAATGTAAATATGAATAATGATGTTTCTAGTCAAGTTGAATGTGAATCTATACTTACCATTCTTACTTCTAAAATTGTTTCTAATGATTTCCATGATAAATCCAATGCTAGAACTACTACAAATTCTTTGTATGTTGATGATAATCTTGATGAAATCCTTTATTATGAAAATATTATTAATAGAGACTATGATTATGCTTTGATAATGATAATGTTTCTTCCATTAAGGTTATTGAATGTGAATCTACACCTCCTCTTTCTTCTAATTCTAAATTTATTTCTAATGATGTCCATGTTGACACCAATCCTACTCCTAATACACCTCTTACTATGTCTCATGATCCTACACCTAGTACATCCGTAGAGATTCCACATTCATCTCCTCCTCTCACACCTCCATCCCATCCTTCCACATCCACTCCCCTTCTTAGGTTCCCATGATCACTCACAATGGAAAGATTCAACCCCTTAATGTGCCTCTCACTTCCTAGACCATCCCTTCATAAGATATCCTCTCTCTCATGCATGTTGTTGGTAATTTACAAACTCAAGTTCATACCCTTACCCTCGAGAGTAGAGCCTATTATGCCTCCATTGAAAATAATTCCCTTCTTGGCAATCTCATTCCTAAGAAGATTCATAATTCCACTTTCCCAAGGGTTTCATCATGCCTAATTTCTCATGTTTCGATGGCACATGAAATCCCTATTTACATCTAAAATATTACCAATTAGCCATGGCTTCTTATTCCAATGATCGATTGTTACTCAAAGCATTTCATCATAGCCTTGTTGATCATGCTCTCTAATGGTATAATCATTTACCTAATGGATCTATTAGTACTTATTATGATATGGAGGATTATTTTATTAGACGTTTTATTTCTAAAAATGGTCCTAAAGTTACATATGAACGCTTTCCTTCTTTGCATCAAGGAAAGAAAGAACCAATCTTAGATTACATTTTACGCTTTAATTCTTGCATGCATCAATTATTGTTTTCCTATTGATCTAGAAATGTAATTTATCTTTTGTCGTGGCTTAATTCCCCCATTAAAATAAAAGTTATTATATGATACGTGTGATTCATTTACTCTTTTTTCTATAAATTTATTGATTTATAAAAAGACTTAATTACGTATTATATTCATTAAATCATGCACTTTAGAAATTATTTATCCTAGTCTCATACTACTATTTAGAAGGTTCTTGAGTGAAGAAATTACTAATTAACCCTCATCTTTTAGCCATCTTGTTTTATTTTATTTCATCATTACCAACCTCTTGCACCCATATGAATCGGCCACTGTCATACCGCCTCATTTTAGCCTTGATTGAGGCACCCATATTAGTATTGGGGTGCCTGTGGGTGCCCTTGTCCCACTAGGGGTGCCCCGGTCCTTTTTCACTTTCCCGCCACTTTTTGGGCTCTTTCTAGCCATTTGAGGTCTTTATCTTTCTTGTGGTCGGCCTTTTTGGGGTTAATTATGAAATTAGATCAAGAGAACCCTATAAATATAAAGTTATGAGACCATAATGAGGGACCTAACATCACTTACTATTATCACTCATCTAGAGTTACATCCATCTATTGCATTTGAGATCACTTGCATCCACATAGCTCCATCATCAAGGCACAAGGCCGGGACATATGCTTCACACTTCATAGGTGGAGGGATTTTATTATGTTCTATGTACACATACTATTACATTTTCTACATTTAGTTATTACTCACTACTTCACAAAGTGTGAATGGCACAAGAGTACCTAGGGCACATTATGCACATAATCACCATAACTACATTTGGGTGAGAAATGTAGTACATCGTTGAGTTAGTAATCCCATTTTTGTCGCAATTGAGGTCGATCTAACCATTCATTCACTTGCATCTTTCTATTTTTTGGGTTTTGATACTTCTTTTGGTCTTTTGCAGGTCTTCTCATCATTTTGGATTATTGGCGACATCCCTAGTGTGTGACATAGAACTTGATGCGATAGACAACGAGGGTTTTAAACCACCTCTCGACCTTGTGAAGATGAGTCTAAGAGACTTTGGAAAGACCAGGGAGCCCAATTTGCAGACGGGCAAAGCACCCGTAGGCATCACAATTCCTTCCTAGTGCATTCCAATCCATGGAATTAGTCTAGATCCATCCTTTTCATAGCTTCTACATAGTTTTTGATACTTCTGATTTTCTAGTCACCTCTGCATGACATAGTCCTACGAGCATATGTTATTCAAATGAGTTCTTTCCCTCTTGTCTTATACATTAGGCTTATCATTTCATTTTTCATAATACTTATATCATTTAAATACTTTCTTTATTACATTTATTTACTTTATTTGATTATTCATAGCTTAGATTAACTATCTCCATACTACATATTTTAGTTAATCACATATCATGTTATAACACCTCCTACTTCTTTTATTCCTCCCTTGCTTACTAAGACTTCTCCTCATCCACCTATTGAACCTCCTCCTCCATGATTGTCATCTCCTATTCGAGTAAGTGACTTCCTTCCCCACCACCATGATAGAATTTACCTAAATATTCTCCACCTACCACCCATGCATTCACATACCGGTAAACCACATGATGTCTTGTGTACCTTACTTGATAAGTGGCTAATTC
Source organism: Taxus wallichiana var. yunnanensis (assembly GCA_018340775.1). Classification (NCBI taxonomy): domain Eukaryota; kingdom Viridiplantae; phylum Streptophyta; class Pinopsida; order Cupressales; family Taxaceae; genus Taxus; species Taxus wallichiana. The sequence continues at coordinate 250,106,311 of CM031240.1, read as the reverse complement.
ATTACCTTCCAATAAACACTGATTCACAATTCCAATTTCCCCAAGGGTTTCATCATGCCTACTTTCTCATGTTTCGATGGCACATGAAATCCCTATTTACATCTAAAATATTACCAATTAGCCATGGCTTCGTATTCTAATGATCAATTCTACTCAAAGCATTTCATCAAAGACTTGTTGATCATGCTCTCCAATGGTATAATCATTTACCTAATGGATCTATTAATACGTATTATGATATGGAGATATTTTCTTTCACGTTTTATTTCTAAAAATGGTTGTAAAGTTACATATGAACGATTTCCTTCTTAGCATCAAGAAAAGAAAGCACCAATCTTAGATTACATTTTATGCTTTAACTCTTTCATGCATCAATTATTGTTTTCCTTATTGATCTAGAAATGTAATTTATCTTTTATTGTGGTTTAATTCCCCATTAAAATAAAAACTATTATATGATACGTGTGATTCATTTACTCTTTTTGCTATAAATTTATTTATTTATAAAAATACTTAATTATATATTGTAGTCATAAAATCATGCACTTTAGACATTATTTATCTGGTCTCATACTACTATTTATAAGGTTCTTGAGTGAAGAAAGTACTAATTAACCCTCATCTTTTGGCCATCTTGTTTTATTTTATTTCGTCATTTCGACCTCTTGCACCCATATGACCAGTTATTTTTGTCATACCGCCTCATTTTAGCCTTGATTGAGGTACCCATATTAGTATTGGGGGCACTATGGGTGCCCTTGTCCCACCAGGGGTGCCCGGTTCTTTTTTCACTTTCCCGCCACTTTTTGGGCTCTTTCTAACTCGTTTGAGATCTTTATCTTTCTTGTGGTCGGCCTTTTCGGGGTTAATTACAAAATTAGATCAAGAGAACCCTATAAATATAAAGTTATGAGACCATAATGAGGGACCTAACATCACTTACTACTATCACTCATCTAGAGTTACATCCATCTATTGCATTGGAGATCACTTGCATCCACATAGCTCCATCATCAAGGCACAAGGCTAGGACATATGCATCACACTTCATAGGGGGGGATTTTATTCTATTCCATGCACACATACTATTACATTTTCTACATTTAGTTATTGCTCACTACTTCACAAAGTCGACCGGCATAATAAGTACCTAGGGAAAATTATGCACACAATCACCAAAATACATTTGGGTCGAAATGTAGTACATCGTTGAGTTAGTAATCCCATTTTTATGGAAATTGAGGTAAATCTAACCCATTAAATTACATCTTTCTATTTTTAGGTTTTGATACTTCTTTTGGTCTTTTGCAAGTCTTCTCATCATTTTGGATTATTAACGACATCTAGTACATGACATATAACTTTATGTGATAGACAGTGAGGGTTTCAAACCACCTCTCGGGCCTATGAAGATCAGTCTTAGGGATTTTCATAGACCGTGGAACCCAATTTGTGAGACTAGAGCACCCTCATGCACCCCCAGTTCCTTCCCAAGGCATTCCAGTCCATGGAATCGGTCAAATCCATTCTTTTTGTAGCTTCTACACGATTGTTGATACTTACAAATTTTCCAAGTCACCTACTGCGACATATTCCTACGAGCATGTGTTATTCGATTGAGTTATTTCCTCTACTCTCTTATACATTAGGCTTATCGTTTCATTTTTCATAATACTTAGATCATTTACATACTTTCTTTATTGCATGTATTTACTTTATTTATAGTTATTCATAGCTTATATTAACTATCCCCATACTACATATTTTAGATAATTTTAGTTAATCATATATCGGAGTTATAACACCTCCTACTTCTTTTATTCCTCCCTTGCTCTACTAAGACTTCTCCTTATCCACCTATTGAACCTCCTCCTCCACGATTGTCATCTCCTCTTCCGAGTAAGTGACTTCCTTCCCAACCACCATGTTAGAATTTACCTATAGATTCTCCACCTCCCACCCATGAACCATTACACTTTTCACATACTGCTAAACCACATGATGTCTTGTGTACCTTACTTGATAAGTGACTAATTCATTTACCTTCCAACCAACATCATCCCCCTCACTAGGTTGCATTGTCATCATGACTACCCTTTTGTAATTTTCAATGCATTCATGGCCATTGTGATAATGATTGTCAAGCTCTCTGTGATACACTACAACATTTAGAAAATAAAGGTTTCATTTTCTCTCTCTCTCTCTCCCTTATTCCACATAAGTGAGCCTCTACCACTATTAGCTTGTCTCATTCACCTCCTCCTAAGGTCATTATTTGTCCACCTCCTCCATTTTCCCACTTATAGCTACATCGTCTCACCCTATACACATTGTTATTGCATCTCATTGGCTTCTATGTAACTTTGCTTCTGTGCTTTCCACCATCACACATCCCATTATTGGCACCATTTACTTTTATATCTAATTTGACACCTATATTCACATTTTTGTTGTTCCAAAGGCTCTTAACATGTATCGTAGGCCTCTTCACCTATGGTATATGATATCCATTTTCATCTCATTATCGATGACGCACTCGCATTCCTAAGGTTCATACATGAATGTTGAGGGAATTATTACTACAAAACCTAATTATCACATTGGGGGAAATATCTCTTCTTCCCCCATCCTAATCACATGTGATTACAAACATTATTTTACATCTCCTCATTATACAATTATCCATGCATTATTAGTTCATTATTTTATCTTATCTAAATCATGTTACCATTTCCATTTATCCACCACATTGCATCTCATCTATACATCTCTATTTACCATTTTTATACTATCAACTCTTATTTACATGCAATTATTTCCACATTGTAACAAATTTCAATAATCAACAATATATTATCAACCATTCCAACAATGCATATATAATCCAACAAACTAAGCAATCACTACTAAATGAAAATTCACAATCATCACATACTACACAAATGCACATCCATAAAAATCACATTAACAACACACGATATATATATATATATATATATATATATATATATATATATATATATATATCATTAAAATAATAGTTATAAAATATAATCGTTGGGGGTAAGCCCCATGCATCAATAAATCATATCTAATACATCATCTATCATCCTCACTATCACTATCTACAATCATGAGAGCTCTAGAACTCAAAGCTTCACCGCTAACTCTATGTCATTGATCTCGACCTCTATATCTCTCAAGATGGTTCTCGTAATATGGAAAACTTCATCATATGCTCTACATATCAGCCCTATGACTCCACATATTGTGCAAATACATCCTAAGTTATACATCCTCCTCCTAAAACCTGTCTTAATTTCTCTATCTTTGCCACGAGCCTCATCAGCGCTATCTCAAAAAAAAAAAGGTGCACATGGTTTCCATTATAGCCATCGGCTCAAACATGTGGACATGCTCTCCCACTATCGTGTCTACCTACTCTAGCATCCCTCCTCCCATGAGTACATTTGGGGGCACGTTCGTGTCAACGTGCATATGGAGGTATCTATAATCAATGTCCAATAGGCATCACCTACAATCACAAAAAATATTAGCTACTATGCATTTTCATATCTATCAACTATATCAATCCATCAACAAATAACAAATAACAATAACAATGAACAATACTTATGCTCTACTCGCACATTGTTTCTACATCATCTACCTCAAGGGTAGGTGTTTGGCCCCAACTCTTCCAACCCCACTCACATGTTGCATCTACCACCACTTTGAAATAGAAACACTTATCAAAGTGTATTTCCCACCACTAACTATATTCTTAAGTGCACCCCGCATCATCAAACCTGTATAGGCCCTATGTTTGTATCTTTCTCTTTAGGTCCTAGGGTCACTAGTTGTACTCTTGTAGGCCTAGCCTCAACCTTATTCATCTCACCACCTAGTAGATAGACACCATATATATGGTTACGAGGGAACATCTTGTGCCATGCCAAACCGTCTTAACACCCTCTCACCCTAGAACAACTCTGCTACCCCTAAGAAATGATCCTCTAACCACATGGTGTGTCATTTGCACCATAACTTAACATTGTCCTCCACCCTTCCTCTATAATCTCTATATGGTGAATAAGAAAATATTAAATAAATATATGCCTAATTCTAAATATGTAACAACACAATGATATAAACAATTAAGTATAGAATTGATCCAAGTAAATAAGCAATTTAAATATGAAACCCCGGTTAAATGAAATTATAGAATACTTAGTTGATTCGTAATTGATTATGAACTATGCCAAACTGAAGAAATGATGAACATGATGAGGGAAGTGTTGCATGAAACCTATAAAATTACAAGAGTGTCGGAAATACTAGGACCTGGTAGGGAACCTATGGAGGGTCAAGGATGTGAGAGACTTATTCAGGAACATATGACCTTTAGAAGCTCAAAAAACTAGTTTTATAGGGTTGTGAGATAGTTTTTGTCCTTTCCTTCCTATCGCTAGTATGTCACACAAGTTCATGGATGTCGCTTGTAACTTGTAATGAATAAATGATCTACGGAAAACCCCAAAACGCATCAAATCCCAAAAATAAAATAATGCAAATGAGGGTTTAGATTGTCCTCAACTATCAACAAGGTGAAATTATGACCAAGTGTACACTACATCTCAGACCCAATGTATTTCTATGTGTGTGTAGAATCACACCCTAGGTGGCTCTTGTGTGTGTCACACTTGAATAACGAGCAAACACTAGATGTAGAAAATGTAGATAGATGTGTGCATGAGATAATAGACTTCCCCCTCCTATGAAGTGTATAAAGAAAAAATGTAGTCACTTTCCCTTGTGTGGATGTTAGATGGATGTTTGAATGCTCTTGTAAAATTCCTTTGGATGTAACCTTAGGTGGTGATAACTAGTGCTTAGTGCTTGGTCCTTTAATATGGTCACATAGATTAATATTTATATGATTCCCTTTCTTGAATTTCGTAATTAACCTATAAAGGCTGACTAGAAAGAAATTAAGATGCCAAAATGGATAGAAAGGACCCAAAATATGTGAGAAAAGTATAAAGATGTTTGGGGCGCCAGAGGGGACAAGGGTGCCTAGTGTTGCGATTACAGCTAGGCGTTGGTGTCTAGAGTGAGAAATGTCAAAGTATGAAAAGACATACTAGGAGATAAGGAGTGTAAGACCAAAAGAGGAAACAAAAAGCAAACAAAGATGGCCAAAGATAGTGATCAATTAGTATTTTTCTCGCTTAGGAATCATATGAATAGTAGTATGTGATCAAGACTAGATAGATACCCAAAGTGTGTGATTTAGTATCTACATTTGCCCCCACCTTTATGTTATTTAGAGAATTCTTGAAAATATAGAGTAGATAAGAGATGCATACCTAATAAACATGTGTAGATTGATGGCAAAAGTGTGTTGAGAGACAAGAAAAAGCGTGGAGTGATAAAATATAAAACATAGATGCTAGAGAAGAGGAAGAGAAAAGTGATGATGGCCTTAGGGGTGAAAGTGTATGTGTAAATGTCACATTGTACCTATTTTTTATGTCACTTGATGTGTGATTGATGTGACTACCACTTCCCATAAGGACATACCCAAAAAGAAAAACCGAACAAGTAGCCAAATCCACATATATGATCAAAATGAGTAAAAAGTATGTAAGAAAGAATGTAAAAATGCATAAAGGAACATGTGAACCTAATCCATGATGAGTAAAAGGGTGTAGAAAGGATCCTGAAGATGTTGTAGAAGAACATGTTTTTTGGGTGATCTCATTACTGGTTGCACTAAATGCAAGTTTTTGGTGATCTCACACTAAGAACGGAACACGTGTAGGAAGAAAATTATGGTGTCATCCTCCAACCTTTAACTACTTCCCGAAGTGTAGAACACCACTACAGATGGTGTGTAAAAATATGATCTAGTTCGATCCAATGCGAAAGTAAAAAAGAAGGTGTAATGTATGCATGTCGAGTATTGAAGGACTGTGTGTCCTATAAAATCCATTGTGTGTCTGTCTTAAAAAATTGTGTTAAATTGATAAAATTTTTGTAACTTTCCCCTAGTCACAAGTGTTTAGGAAGGGTCGGTGGTGCACAGGCACTACTATCCGGTCTAGGCACTAATTTTTGTGATGTTTTGAAGACCCCAATCAGATTCTGTGATGTTGATATGACTCAAGACAATGTTGTAATATGTTGTGTAGGATTATGAATGGGGTGAATGATTCACCCAATAGATGTCACCATCATTTGGTGTGCATGCGATGTCATCGAGGAGTATGTAGCCCAAAGGAGGACCACTCACTAAACTGAATTTGATGCCCTGAGGAGGTGTTCTTGGTAGAAACCAAGGTCACACACAAGCAAAGTGGCTAGAAACAAGTGTTAGTGCAAAGCAAGATAAAACACATAGAAAAAAGATGTAAGCTAGAAGACAAGAAGACAATGTAAGCTAACACACACAAGAAGACAATATAGATCGTAAAAAGTGGGTTACAAACATGGGACATTAATCACGATGTCACAAGACAATCAATGCCAATGTGGTCAAAGACATACAAGCAAAGAGAAAAAACATGTCATAGGACAAAGCCCACAAATAATGAAAGAAAATAAAGCAAGTAAAGTAATAGATAACCATGGTAATAAATAGTACCTACAAGAAAAATGTTGCACATGAAGCACCTATTAGCATGTTAGAAAGATAGAAAATATGTCAAAGCATGTATAATCTGATATAGTAATGTGCTATGAAAAATGAAACAATATCATCTGTAGTGTATACTAAAGTAGATGCCCCAGGATCCACGATGTGGAACTAGTAAGAGGTATTGCGCTAAGCATCCATGCTGTGTGTACCAATATATTTAAATTATACGATCATAACTAGAAGGCAAGTGAACATGCATGTGTATATAGAAAGAGATAATGACATATAATGTATATGTCTATCATGTGTAAAAAGTGTACATATGAGAATAAGGAAGAAAGAGTAAATGCAACCAAGATATGTAGTATGTTATGGATGAGATGGAATGGAATACAACATGAGTGTGATAGGATTTGTGTGCCCCGAGTGAATGTGAATGAATATGCATGTGATGAGGTTCATTTATACATGCCCCATTAGCAATCGAGAATGAACCATAGAACAAGAGTGCGTCATGGGAAATGGTTTGAATTGTGTGCTAGAAAGATATGATCGTCAAAGTGTAGAGCATAGAGAGTGTGTGAGTGAGTAAGTGTGGTGAGGTTCATTTTAGATTGAGACCCTCAGTAGTCGAGTATGAACCACATAACTAGAGTGCATCATAGGGTAATGAGCGCAACATGTAGAAGTATGATGTGTAATAGAAGTTGTGAGAAAGAGATGTTGTGAATGTGTGATGTGTGAAGTGTGTAGTGTGTGAGGTTTATGTGTATAGTATGCCCTCAATAGTCAAGTGTGAACTGTAGCACAAGAGTAGGTCATAGGATACAAATGTATCAAGTGGTTTGTAATGATGCATAGGATATATTAGACATTTAAGCACGGAGTACCAATTGTATGAGATGATATAAACATTTGATAGCAATGAAAGGGGGAAGAAGCTATGATGCCCCCAAGTATGTAAGTGATGGATATCTAGTTGATGACGCTAAGTGGATCAATGTAAGGATTAGTTTCCTTTGACAAAAGTGATTGGATGTTGAAGTGGTGATGGTGAAGGGACCTTGAGCGGCGAAGTCGAAAGAGGCTAGCTAGATTTTGTTGGTCTTACATAGTGGGTGGTTGCTTATTTGGAATTGGTAACACCATAAAATACTTGAGAGGTGGAGGAGTTGTATTGATATTTAGAGGAGGTTACTTATTTTGACTTGGTAATGTTGTAGATGACTTAGTAGGAGGAGGTGATAGAAGATGAACCTTGAGAGGTTATTTCTTAGTTGGAATGGGTTGAATAGGTAGCGCCAGAGAGCCCATCTGATCTATCATCCACATATATGTCCATTTGTATCCTTCCTCTTACCATGGGTACCCACCCACCTCATCGCAAATATCTCTAGTCAAGCCCAATCGGCTTGTGGCCCACTGAGCGGCCTTAATATAGCTATATGCTCATACGCCCACACATGTAATAAAGTAGTAGCTCATAACCCACCTTCATGATCCTCTTTAGTAAATCTATACAAGTCCTTGTATAAATGGGCCACCACACACCGTGCCCATGCATATCTAGTACCATGCTCCTCTATACTACAACAAATATCATGCATCTTGTACAAAATCCCAACTCCTCCACCTCTACGGACACTAACGAAGCTAATACCACTGCAATAAACTTATGCAATCATGGAACCCACATCTCGAATCATATCAAGCTGATATATGTCTCTCGCATGTACTCAAGACCTCGAAAATTATTGGCATGCCACCCTCATCTAAATATGGGCATGTAATATGGCCATGATCTATACTCTCTCTCCAAAAAAAAGGAAACCACATTATTCTATATATATCCTTTAATGCCACTATCATCTCACTGTCGCCGAATCTAAAATGTACAAGTATATGCGCACATCCGTAACAAAAAGTAGTCAATAAAGGCATATTATGGGGTATTTCCCTAATCTTGTAATGTGTCGTAGGTGACATGGTACAATATCTATGACTCCTCATCTATCACCCCCCACCCATAGTAAAGTACTCAAGTGATGGCCCGCCCAAAACTCCCTAGAGTGTATATCTCTCTACACAACACAATAAAGCAACAAAAACATTATATTAAGAAGCCAAACATACTTCAAACAACCTAAAATTAATAAAAATAGACACTTTTCACCAAACATCACCAAAATCCTACCCCTAGACACATGTCACTAGCTCCCAAAAGTAGGCCACTAGTGCCAGGAACTTGATGCTAGTATCCCAAAGGATAGAAACACCATGTCTGCAAGGTCCGTTTTGGTCATAAATGCCTAATTCTACAAAATTTTGAATTTTACTAAAACTGATAAATACATGCTTATTTAACATAAAATTGTAAATGTAGTCACACATACCAGGCTCCTCGGTGTCTATGTACCCACGACCACCGCTACCCTCTCGAATCCCATCCGAATAGCCCACTCTAACACGTGACATCCTCATAGCTTAGAGCTCCAAATTTCAACCACTCTTGGTAAAAATAAATTACTATTCATTTTTTTCCATAGTGTTAGATATATTAATTCAAATTTACCCTTTATTATAGGTACTAATTATATCCAGTTTTACAACTAATACATGACACATAGTTTGGCCCATATCTTGAGCCTCGTTACTCCATTTTCCTCCCTATTTGTGCCATCCAGATCGTGTTATCCTCTACCACCATACTATATAAATTTCATCATTCCATATTAAAATATGGCACATGTACTAATAAATACATACACATAATTTGCTAATACTACTACCCATCATATACTATCTCTCATTTACTATTACAAATTTTTACACCCTTCCTTGCCTCGCTGCTCATTTCTTCACCCTTCACTCTTTCACTTTGAAAGGGGGCATAAAATCAAGATCATCTTATAATATATCTCAGGATATAACATAATTAATCGACACTCCTAATACATTACTATCACAATTTTCTTTGATCTCATTCAAACACGGTTATAATTATTCTATATGATAGTCAAATACTTGTTGTTATTTCAAATCTACCTCCCTAAATGACCTAACTTGGGGGAAAATAAAAACTCTCTATGAGTAATCTTCTAAAATACATATTATTCAATAAACTAATATTACTCAAATCAATCAATCAATACAATAATCACAGTTACTATCACTCCCATATGACCTAACTGGGAGCCACATTACATCACCATCACTTCAGATGACCTAACTTGGAAGCCATCTAACACTATTCAAATTGAAACACCCGTTACTGTAGGAGTGGGGGAAATGAGACATCATTTCCTTTCCTATACCGCTCCTATGTGGGTTATTCAATTAGGAACAAACAAGTTACAATCGGAACTAATTAGAACTAAACAGGTAACAAATTTGGTCTTTATCCATCTGCAATGGTTGGACCTTTTGGGGAAGCATCATGGAAGGAGAGAAAATAGACCTCTCTCCCCAACACTCTTCCTCTAGTGGAAGGACACCCAAATCCTCCCATTATCAACAAATCGGGTTGGGAATTGATCACTCCCTACCCCTCTATCACCTTTGACAAACAATCCAACATCTCCAACAACATCACAACTATTTCTCCAAGTTGCTCCTTACAATAATTTGTTATCTCCTCTTACACCATGTGGGTCAAAATGTTGATCCATGGTTTTCCACGCTATAATTTTTATATTCTACATGCACTCTGCAATATGAATTTTCTCGGACTCTATATAGGTATGTTCCTTATTTCCTTTACACTACTTGAATTTTATTCAAATAACATAAAGGGGGTGGGGAAATGTAGACACAAAATCATGCACATATTACTATTTTACTATGTTATCAGTATGTTGTTATATACATGAATCTTAAGTAAGAAAAGTATTCACTGGTGACACTATCTCTTATCCATCTATGTCTTTGATTGCTTTTTATTGTAAGTCTCTTCTACATCTATCATGTTTGTATCCACTTACGGTCAGTCACAGGATCTATGTCTCTCTGTATTTTCATATGTATTGTTATTTCTCCTAGGACACTAGCACCCATCTTGAACAAGTTCCTAAGCACTTGTGTCCATTCTGGGTGCTTTTGTCCTATTAATTTTGTACACATTTTGGACATTTGTGGTCAGCCTTTTCACTTTTATTATCCCTATCTTGTGTTCATAGTCGGAATTTTTTGTCACTAGTGTTGAAATTCAAACAAGAGACTCATATATACATAACATACACACTATTATTTTGGATGGCAATTCAAAGGGCTATCACATCTACATACTACCACTACTTATCAAAGGAATTGCATTTTGGGTTACATACATTACATAAGAAGGGGAAGTGTTGAATTCCATACCACACATTTGTATCAAAGCTAGCTATAGATCGCTATCTTGGTGTCATTGGTGTGAGGGAAAACCTAAGGACACTATTTCACACACAAGCACACATAACTACATGGATTATGCAATGTAGTGCAATTCTCACTACTAAGTTCACTCATCGGTGACCATCGTGGGATTAGTTCGACTACACATATTGTATATTTTATTTGGATCTAATGTGTTTGTGAGCTTATATAGATAACCATGGTTTTTTGTAGTTACAAGCGCTATAGAACCCTAATATCGAAGTTAGAGTGAGAAAGCATATATTAGAGTGAAGACCCTCATACCCAAAAGAAGAGCAGATCCTGAATATTTACATAGATGCTAGTGCCCAAAAATGGACACTAGTGCCCACGTGCTCCCGTCCTCTTGTGGGCGCTTTTGTCCCGCACAACAAGAGTCTGAAGAACTCTCATCGACCACTGTGACATCATTCCCAACCAAATCCAACAAATACACAGTCCGAATGCCTCTAGATTACACAAGAACCAACTAAGTCATCTATCTCTCTCATTTTCTTAGAGTTTTACATTGTTTGAGTACTTAGCACTTGTATATTGTTGTATATTATCATTTGTATACCACTTGTTACATTAATTACTCTGAATTTAGATTTAATTCAATTTATATTAAATCAAGAATTGAATTAGGATTTTGAGTTAATTTTCTACCTCGTGAGGAGGATCTAGTTCTCTTGCCAACCACCTTCCAATTTGTGCAAGTGGATGTCATTTACTTGAGTTTTTGGAACAAAATTAGGAGTTGAGCTATCAGAAAGAATATGAGTGTCACCCAAATTTGGGCTATGAGTAAGAGTATTAGAACCAAGGTCCCTCAAGGGTGGAGATGGTGTTTTAGGTGGAATCGAGACCGGATTGATAAGCCTTCTTAGCATTAAGTTCATCTAACCTTTGCTTCTTGAGTTTTCGTTTGGGGCAGTCACATTAGGTGTCCATCTTCACGGAAGTAGAAGCATGCATTAGGTTTGTTTAAATACACACCAGGTTGACGATGAGAAAACATGGACCAAATAATTGAATTGAAGTGGGGAGCAGTTGAGAGAGGTTCATTTCAATGCAAACTCTAGGATGGTTCCAAAACTTGAGAATTTATCTTTATCTCTTTTTTACACTGAAGGAACTTTCCCAATTGACTTGGAATTCCATGTAGAAAAGGTCTAACAACTAAGTTAAGAAAAAGAATTCAACCCACATGGGGTATTGTGATCAGGATGGCCTTTCAGGGTGAAATTTGAGCTTTCAACCCTGAAGAAAATGTTAGGAATTAGAGAACAAATATGCGGACCCAATTTCTCAAACCACAATAGTAGGGAAACTATATAGCAAAATTATACATGCAGAAATATAACAACATAAATAAATAATGTAGAAAAGAAGGAAAGACAAGATTTAACGTGGTTCACCCAATGTGGGCTACGTCCACCAAGAACTTGCTCAGATTTTATTATAAACAAGAGTAAAACAACTCTCACAAGTATTCTCTCAGTTATGAACTCACAACAAAATTCCAAAGATGCTAAACCACATCTAAACCAAAATTGACACCCAATTTCTTAACCTTGATCACTCTTGATCACCTCTTGATCACTAAAACTCAAGACCTCTTGAACACACAAGATATCTTCAAGATACCCTAACACCTCTATTTATAAGATTACAATCCTTTAAGAAGTCCAAAATCCGACCCTAGAAGTTTGAAAGTCATGACCTTTCATCTTCCCAATTCAAGCTCCATGAGTTCAATACTGATTTGAGAAGACCAAAAATAGGCTCCACACCCCAATGAAAACATACCTGACCACAAATAACCCATGTTCTCGTATCATAGGGCTTCCACAGGAAAATTCATATGAGCGCAAAGCGAAAGAGACATACCCTTTACCTAACCCCCTTACAGATTCAATTTTCCACCCTCTAGTTTCCTCTCATACCTGCCTTATCCATTTGTAAAACTTGCCCTTGGGAGGAATGCCTCTAAGGAAAAAAAAAAAGAACAATTGACACGTTGGGAAATTTTTAGCAAACTCATTAGGCAGATGAAATTCAAAAGCCTTACCTTCTGTATGGAGATCATTGTTGTTGCATGCCAGGTGTTCATTCGCTAGAGGTGGGTTACCTGTTGTGGTGCATTCTCGAGAGAGGGATGGACATTCACATTCATATCCACACTTGAAACCCGACACCTTTTGTAGGAAAATGATATCCGCTCACAATAGCTTGGGCGAGTGAAAGAGCTATTAAGAACTAGGGTTTTCATCATTCTCTCGTTGTTCGTAACCCCGTGTCTTAAGATTTCGCTTCTTGATCTAAACTATTGTTCAGGGCTAAAAGAGAGCATTCCTTCTCTATTTTTTTCTTTGTTGTAATTTTTACGCTGATAAGTGTTACATTGTAAATTAGCCTCATTGATATGTGGTACACCTAACAACGACTATGATTTTAAAAGTACGGAGATGACCATTACATTCATTTTAACCATCGCGTATAAACATGTAATTTTTTTAATTTTTATGTTGAATTATGCATTTTGTCATTATTGCCCTATGGAAATAGTGGTCGCATTAACTATGATACAAACTCGTCACAATTTTTTTATCAAAGATGGATGATTTAATTCCTCGAGCCCCTCATCTTGTAGAGTTCGACCAACCTGAATCATTCATGCCAAATGTTCAAGTATGAAAATCACACTCTACATTAGCATTTGGGTGATCGTGTTTACATTTATGCCCTGCCTATGGGTTAAACAACACGTAAATCCTCCCACAAAAAGTAGGAATAAGTGTCATTAATAGTGAATGGCCTGAAGGCCATAATGACGAGTGAGATTAATGAGGCATGGGATTCATTTGTGCCGCAGGTTTTCTTCCACACTAAGCTGTTGTGTTTAATGTATTGCAAGAAAAATATAATAGAAGTGAGTTGCCCTATTTCGAGAGATCTTGAAGTGCAAATATTTATTTGAGCCTACCCTCTTGCGCAAAAAAGATGTCATAACTATAGAGAGAGCTCGATCTTACTAGAGTGAGGTAACGGATTTTAACTTCTTGTTCTTCCATTCATTGTTGATCTTCGATACTCAACTTATTGGGTTCATATCTTGAAGTCTTTGCCCACTTGAAACCTTTTCAATACATTCTATTTGGCAAGTAGATGACTTGGATGGGTCAAATAGTGGGTCGCTTTGGTTAACATAGCTCATGCAAGGCCTAGATTGAACCCACTTTAAGTCGTTGCCCATGTCCACGATCATGTGCTGCTCAACTAGACTTGGGTAACCCATCCCCACCGTGATCAAGAACTCGCCATTAGTTGGGTTAACTATGCCTTCGCCTCTGCTCCTTGTCTACTTCCTTTGACTTGGCATTTCTTTTGCTCTATAGCTCGGTGAATGCGTAGGGAATTTGAAATATTATGCGAATGTCAGAGCCAATCTACGTGTATCATGTCTATCATTGATTTATTGATTTATTAATGTTTTAACCGATCAAAAATTTGCTCACTATTGCAGTAATTTTGTTTAAGGGCACGGTAATACATTGACAGACCTACATAGAAAATTTTGTTTGGATTAGGGAAGGGTTTAATTGCTTGCATCCAAAATTCATTTTCTTTATCATGGATGGTGTTTGGGGTTTCGTTGTGGGCTAGAGAAATTTGTCCTCTACTCTTGCAAGTGTGTATTGATAAAATACATATATGAGCTTGTTTTTGATAAAACCTTTTACATTTTTGATAGATTGTAGATCAACTCTATTTTTTGGGGTTCCGTTTGTGTTTATCTTATTTTATAGACACATTTCATTGTTATCAATAAACCCGTGCATTTCTGGTGATGAGTTTGATAGAGAGACCTTATACATATTAAACTTTAACATGGGGCAGTTGGGTTTGAGAGTGGGAAATGTGTGGTCCATCTTGGTTACAAAGAAAAATATATAAAATCGATTTATGTTGGGTGTGGAATGTCCTTCAGAGGAAATAATCAAACTGGCCAACTTTATTATTAGAATGAACAAAATAAAACGAACTAGCGAACAAAATCTTTTCCTGTATAATTTTGATACTCTTTCATGTTGAAAATAATGAAGAAGTCACATTGAATGAAAACACTCGTAAAGGCGGAAGCGATAGACAATGGCTCAGGAATAGAAAAATTGTTTGTAACCTATTTGTTACTGATCTTTATAAGCCCTATTTGCAATATGCCTCGTGTATGCTCCCGTGTTTTTTATACTTTGATATAGGACGTGAAACTATTTTGAAACAAGTTGTGAGGATGGCAAAAACATTATAGAGTATGGTTTTGCATCCATCAATTTCATTACATGAAACTTTCGAAGACCTTTTCAAATGAACCATTTTGTATATATTTGAAAATGATTTTCTACCTTGGGACTACATGTCTTTTAGGAAGTTTGTTGACATATGTACCAGAAAACTTGGAATTACATCTCGAAAAAGTACTGTCTGATTATGTTTGTCTTTCTTCCTTCTCTTTTTTTTCCACTTATTCTATACTACTAACATTTCTTTTACTTTTTATATTAGCCCAGTAAATGGTTCTAAACTTTCCAACAATGCCTATCTTTTGATACATTATATTTATGTTGTTGCAGATCTTAGAGTGGAAGCATACAAAGACATGAACTGTTTGATAAAATGCTGCAAAAAATGGTCCCATGGCCTACAATGACTAAAGAACATGAACCTAATTTTTATATCGAAGATGTTGTGAAAGATTAGTAGTAATGCTATACGAAACAATTTATAAACTCGGGCTTACAATATAACATGGTGCATAGTGTCAACCCTGCAGTAATAAAGAAGGGCCTAAGTTTATTTGCACATGGAAAATCATCATACATATGAGCTTAAAACCCTTTTTTCCCATTTCCATTCATTGCTATTTTTTAAAGGCTCTATTTTCTGGGATTCCAAGCGCCTTTTTCGTCATGTGTAATAAGATATTTTCCTATTGACAATTGCATGTAAGTTCCTGTCAAATCATATTTCTTATGCATTTAGAAGAAAATGTCTCTTTCAGGTAAGATCATAATGGAATAGTCAATAAAAGTGTCTGGGAAAAATAAAATAAAAATGAAATAGAAAACACAAAGAAAGTAAGTCGTATTCCATTTTGGAGACTTCTGGGAGAATGTTCTAAAATGGAAGTACGAATTTCTATGGGGACCATTGGATATGGATCTCTCTAGCCTGCATTTACATCTTTCTTGCATTCCATTGACTATTTTCCCAATGTTTGTTGTTTAAATTACTCTTAGGTTTAAAAAAACAGATATAGCTACAACTTTTTTGAGAAAACAAACTATGGCATAATTTTTTCCTCGTAAGTTAGAAATATGGTTCTTTCTCACCATTTGTAATTTGTTATTATGGTATTCAATTCTTGATATCAATGAAATTTTGATATTTAAAACTAACCTACTTCTTGGTATTAATGAAAGAAATAACATTCATCTTTGTTTATAATCGTGTGTTTTTTATTTGAAGAGGCATTTTTCGTGTGTATGGACCAACATAAAAAAAATTCAAAACTTTCGTCCTTCACCTACACAAATGTAGACCCGCCGTTTTCATTCTCCTATCGACATACCCAAAGTGCACACCTATGATGCAATTGCTAGTAAATATCAAATATAAATTAGTTGTCATTGTAGTTAAATTTAATATCGAGAATAAAAATGAACCAGGCATGCCATTATAACTTTGAATGCCATTGTAGAAAGGATGTAATGATAAATTTACTAGATTATTTCCAATGTTAATACTAATAAGATTGGATTTGTTAATTGAAATATTTAATTGGATTATATAAAAATACGGTTTCGATAGGTTCGAGGATCGAATCTCGAGCTCTCGGATCGCAAATAGTACCTAGTGGCGGGACGATTGAAATCGAGAAGTCAAGTGAAAACATTCCGCGTGGATCGATTAGGTCTGTAAAGAAATATAATTTTGTGAAAGAAGAAATCCGCAGAAAAAAAGATGTTAAAATTTAATTTTTTTTTGACGATATCTTTCAATAGTTAAAATTTAATTTATTGATCTAAAGCCTTGAATGGTAGGCCGGAGTTGAGTGGAAGATACAGAGGACTTTGCTTCAAAATTGCTGACATTTCAAAGTTTTGCCTGCCCTGTGGATAACGAAAATGATGATATTTGTTTATGAAATATTTGTTGAAATCAAATCAAAATATCAAGCATTTTATCCGCAGAGTTGAATAAACTAGTCTATTTTGAAATACGCCGGGCTCTGGTCTGGCATATTTTATGTAAAAGATATTTTCTTTATGGATCGATTCCGCAAGAAAGGAATTCTTGATTCGCCACGAAATCTTTATGCAAAACTGTAGATTTACTTGAGATTCAAGTTGTCCAACAAAAATAGTCTGTTTCTTTCGCTACAAGAAGCGAATCCTGCATGCCTATTTAAATCTATGAAAACAAAGAGAGGGAAAATTATTTGCAGGAAAAACAGCTCTATGGCGTCGCTGTCTGAAATAATTAAGGAAGACCGTCATCCGGTATGGCTGGTAGACGCCCTAATTCTTTCAGCCGTGGTGTACAGCAAGAATCCTCAGGAGGAGCTCAATATCTTAGACGGCGAGCTCGGCCTGCCGAACACCGCCAAGTATGAATTTCTGGACCTGCAAAACGAGGGTTTCGGGAGCAGCAAGCAGGTTCTGGTGGTCGTGAAAAGTCTAGCCGGCGATCATATAATAGTCGCCTGCAGGGGCACCACGGGCTTTGCCGACGCCCTTACCGATCTGAATATAATGCAGAGGTCTATGAGCCTGGGCGCAGGAGCCGCGCACGCAGGTAAAAAAAAACCAAAAATATACATCTTTGAAGTCTGAAGCTTTTGCATTATTTGAGGGTTTCGTGTTGATTTTTTTTTTTTAGGTTTTCTGGATAGGGCGAAAAGCATTCGGCTGCAGTATTTCCGACGGCTGTTAATACGAGGGGAAAAGATTGTTCTAACAGGGCATTCTCTAGGAGGCGCCGTGGCATCGTTGCTCACGCTACGATTGCTGGAAATAACGCCACGGTGGTGCCACGAACAGCTACAGTGCTACACTTTCGGTTGCCCTTTTTCGCCGACCCGGCCCTCGCAAAGCACATAAATTCACGCTACAAAAAGCACTTCGTCCACATCGTTTCGAAGCACGACATCATTCCCAAGCTCATGCCTGTGGCGCACCGGCTGTACACGCTCTGGGCGGGGTTGGGCGCGGGTCCGCTCGAAGATCTGTTCAACGTAGCGCGGTTGGGGATTCTCATAATGGGTGCGTTGCCCAGGGTTTCGAAGCAACGATTGGGGGCGGCGACCGTGGCCACGCAGGCGGCGTCGTGGCTACCGTGGTTAGCTCGCGGTTTGATTCACCGGCTGCTTGCGTTGGCGTTGTCGTACCGCTCTGGTTCTGGCTACGCCTTCGCCGGGAAAATGGTGTTGCTCGACGCGGAGAAAAGCTCCGAGGAGTACGCGGAAACCAGCGCCGGCGCCGACGCCGACGATGACATAGAAAAGCACTTGGCGTTAAAGCTTACGCACGTTTCCATGGCCGGAATGAAACAGCACAGCCTGCTCAGCTATATTGAAAGCGTGTTTTCTGTGTCGCAAACCGAGGAAGAAGAAGAAGAATACGGGGCCGGTGTGGAGGTGCTCAGGACCACTGTCAATATGACCGTGGCGGAAAATGGTCGCTCTCCGAGACTGAAGAGGTTGAAGAATGTTTTGAAGAAGAGGGAACGCGGGCCAAAGGCTTTTAAAAAGCAAGGTGGCTTGTTTGATCTTCGCTCGGCGTATGCAGGAAACGTCGCCGGCATTTCTGAAGGAGAGAAAAACACAGAAGAAGAGGAGATTGTTGGGTGTTGTTTATGAGAGTCTGGGAAGATTAGGGAGATTTGCTCACAGGTGGAACACTTTGTTTTTGGCATCTTCTGTTTATTATGTGGTTATGCATTTTCGAAAATCCTTGGCTTTAAAGTGAGAAATGTGGTTTTTTTTCTCTTTCTCGGTTTGATTATTTTGTGATTTGATACTTAGCACGATTAGGGACTTAATTCAAAGCTAGACATCGGGGCCCAAATCCTTGATTATTCATTTATCAATATTTTATTTTTTCCCAAAAGCAATGGGTTAAAAAGTAATGAAACCATAAATGGGAGATGAAACGAAACCCGTTCATAAATATTGAATTGAAAGTACAAACTAATTAAGTTTGTAGGGCAATATATGATTTCGTGTGAATTTGTCTAACATTTGTTAATGGTGAGCAATAATACTATGAAAGTTTGTATTAATATTAATGTGAAATGTATTATGTGAGGAATAATATAAAGTGAGTTGTTAATATAACTCTTATAGGAATTATAGAGAGAGAAAATAGGGTATAAGAGATTTTAGGGTGTGTTTAGTTGTTGAAAGAGAATCTAGGTTGTTAGAACAACCATCCTAGATTAGTGTTAGAGGTTTAGGTGGTAAAAATGTAAATGTACTTATTAATATGTAATCCTTTGATAGAGATTAATGTCAAATGAATTCTTATTGGGCTTCTGCTCTTTCGGATATGGGGTAAAATCCACATTTGGTATTAGAGTAGGTTCTCGAAAGAGGCCTCTATATTTTCACTACACCCATGTTTTAGTTTGTCAAATAGACTTAGAGAATGGACGACGAGATACTATAGACCTAGTAGAAAACCCATTACTTGTGTTCACGCTAATCCATTCGTTGTAATAATATATGACTCTTATGTTTCTTTAGTGAGTGCAAGCTTAGAACATGAGATGTAATTACTTGACTATACATGTTACAACACATACAACTGGCAATAATAACTACCACTGATGAAAGTTACTAAAGATATGATTACAATTGTTTCATCTTCTCGCTAGTGAGACAATTGAAATTGAAAATATGACATGTTGTAATGATATTGTAGCATAGCCTAGTACAAGGTGTGCCACTCCGGCATGCCACTGGGCAACAAGGTGTCTACAAGTGAATGTTGGGGTAAATTAGTCTTGCACAAATTCATGGTGAAAATGGCATGCAAAGAAGTAATGCACAAGTGTGATGATGCACATGATAGTTCGCAAGATGTCATAGGACATCGAGGTAGGCTATAAATGCCAAAAATGCTTGCACAAAATTATAGAAGTTGTGAATACAATGCGTAATGATTTACACACATGATTGTGGAAATTGCGAAAGTTGTGTGATGTTAACACAAGACTGCAAGAATTGTGTGGGTTATAAACAAACGCACAAGACACAAGGGGTTGTGTGGGGAAAAGTACCAAGGTGTCATGGGCCAACTACGAAAGAGTGGGAAAAAATGAAAAATGGTGCAAAGGGTTGTGATGCAAGGTTGTACACTTTCAACGAATGCCATAAGCGTAAGACAAAATGCACAAAGGGATAAGTCGCGAGCAATGTTGCAAATAAGTGGGTGGTCACCACGCACTATTGTGAGTCTCAGTATCTTTGTTGTAAGATGTGACATGGTGTAGAGCCCAAGTTCCGCAAGAGAAGTGAGAAGGGTTGTGTGGCTATGAGACAATCGCGAGGATGTACACAAATTATTCACCCCTTCTTAAGAAGTAACAGTCTCCATTGTGTTGGAGGTTGGTTGAGAAAATTGAACCGAAAGCGAGATGAAGATTGTACCACTTGGCATGATCATTATACTACTTGACCTTAACTACTCAAAACAACTCGATGAGTTCCACTGTGTGGGTATGTGTGTCTATCAATTCAATAAATTTGGCCTTATTTATAGGGTGCAAATGTTCGTGGTCCAAATCAAAAGGATGGTGTGTTATTAATAGCTCAAGAAGTAGAGGGAAATAAGGGTTGAGAAGATTTACATTAACGATCGGTTGCATACCTAAGTATGGAGGCGGATCAAGAACAAACATGTTCTCTCCACTACACAAAGAATGGTGTAAGGACCATAGTGCAGAGGCTTGATTTGCTAATGTGAAACTTTGAAGCATTCTTTCTAATTATGCAACCAAAATTTATCACCAACTTGAAATGCATGAGGTGTGTTGTACATCATGACGACCTTTGTACTTATGTTGTGAGCAAGAGAGAATTTGTTCAATGTAATGATGAATGGATTGAATGTGGTGCCAAAATTTTCTTCTTTATTCAATTCCTTTTCCTTTGCACACAAATCAATGCCTTAGGATGTCTAATAGATATATAGAGGTGTTATGGGTTGGAACCCAAAACATGTATGGAATGGGCTATATCTTGTAGAATTGTGAAGAGCTCTATTTGTAGGCATGTTAGATGTAAAACAATCTATCATCCCAAGCGCAAATGTACATGCTATGTGTACATGCATAAAATATGAACTAGAGTGTGGTTGAAATATTTTATTTATCTATTTGTTCAAGGATGAAACGCCATTGAATGATCAAAATGTACACCCATTATATGAAAATAAAGAATGGCCCAATAAAAGATCCTTTTTGTTTCTCTATAAGGGGTAATTTGTACTATGGTAATGAACATGGGCATTTTAAATATGTACACCTTGATGTTGTAAGTTTCTAGGGATGTGGAACTAGGAATACAATACTTCACACTTGTAGACACAAAATCTATGAACTTGGGTACATTTCTAGGTCCTAAAAGCCTGCTTATTATTTACATGATTCCTAAGCAAGAAAACTAGTAATTGACAACTTCCTTTAGCCTATTTCTTTGTCTTCTGCACTTTTATTGGCTTTATACATCTTGCACTCTTGTCGACATTTGATTGTTTTATATTTCTATGGCCCTAGACATTAACACCTAGTTAGGACACTAGCGCTTAGGAATTCCCTATCCTCCTAGGCGCTCTTATCCCTCTTTACCTTTTTCTTATCCTTTTGGACCCCTTTTGCTTCTTAATTACTTTTTACTACTTTGGGTTGGCCTTTCAGTTGTCAATTATGAAATTCAAATAAGAGAATCATATAAATACATAGTTATGTTTTCAAAATGAAGGACCAAGCACTAAGCATTACATACTATCACCTAAGCTTTCATCCAAAGGCATAAGAGCATTTCAAAGCATCCATCTAGAATATTCACTCAAGGGAAAAGGGTTGCATTCTTCTGCATAAACATCATAGGAGGGGAAGTCTATCCTATTTCATCCCATACAT
Source organism: Taxus wallichiana var. yunnanensis (assembly GCA_018340775.1). Classification (NCBI taxonomy): domain Eukaryota; kingdom Viridiplantae; phylum Streptophyta; class Pinopsida; order Cupressales; family Taxaceae; genus Taxus; species Taxus wallichiana. The sequence continues at coordinate 250,084,071 of CM031240.1, read as the reverse complement.
TCTATACATCCGCTACATTCTAGATCTAGCCCATTATCATTTGTGTGCAACTTGCACAAGGGCATCATTACACACTCTCACACAAAACTACATGGAATCTGAGATGTAGTGCAATGCTCGGTCGTAAGTTCACCCTTCGGGTAACTCTAGGGCTAGTTCGACTCCCCATTTTGCATTTTCTTTTGTAGGTTTGATGTGGTTTGTGGGTATGTGTAGGTGAACCTATTTCTTATAGGTTACATGCACATTCGCGTGCATCATACAACGAATCTAGAGTGACATATAAGAAAGGACAATGAACATCATCCGACCTTGAAAGAACCAGATCCACAACATCTACTTGGACACTAGCGCCCATATCCAGGATACTAGCATTCGATGCTCCTATTCTCTTCCAGATACTCTGTCTCTGTGTTTTGGACTTAAAAATCCTCACCGAGCCTTTGCGACACTTTTCTCGATCTCATTTCCAGTGAGGTCACCTACCCGGATCACTTCCAGATTGCTCGAAAATCAGCTAAGTTTCTCTATCTCCCTCTCTTACTTAGGGTTTCACATTTATATTTCTTGTTTGCTTATGTATTCACTATATATTAGCATTTATACATCATTTATTACAGTAGTTAACTTCTAATTAGATTTAATTTCAATTTATATTAAATCATTTGGTGAACCCATCTTGAACCCTACCTTCCTTCTAGGGTTTTATTTTTATGCCCATCACCTGTAGTGGTCATTTTTGTTCCTTTGAGTACATTGAGCTTCCTCCATCTATCTGTAAGTTCTCTACATCAATGGATGAATCTTCTAATCCTTTGCTTAACTCCAACAACGTTCCTCTTGAAAACATTGAAACTTATGACAGTGAACAATCATATGATGAGGACACTAATGTTGATCAAGAATAGCTAGACAAGCTCAATAATTTTTGTTCTTCTTTATGCCACCACCTGCACATATTCCACATGTCCTAAATTCCTACTCATTGCCAAACATGCTCGAGATGCTACCTCTCACCCTCTTGTGGGTTCTTCCTCAGCTACCATGGCCTCCATGCAACCCCTTAACATTCCTACTTCCATTGCTACAACTACCGCTCCCCTCATTACTCCCAATACCTCCAACACAAAACTTGGTTCCTCTTCAGGCACCCATGACCTAGCTTCTTTATACCAAGACCTAAAATCCAAATCATCAATTAAAACAAACTACTTCACATTCCTCTCCATCTCTTGATTCTTCACTTCTCCTTCACAACCCTTTTGCACCCGCCATATATTCTCATCCACTTCCTCCTAACTTCATCGCACCCAAGCTTCCTACCTTCAATGGCCATGGTGACCCTCAGAGCATATTTGATCTTTTCATGTGGCATGTCTTGACTATGTAGATGACTTTACATTACTAGCTAAATTATTTCCTAGAAGCTTGTAAGATTATGTTATGTGTTGGTTCTATGATCTACTTGTTCACTCGGTAACTTATTTCTTAGTTGATGCTTTCCTTGCACACTTTATATTAATATTAGTACTAATATCTCTTATGCACAACTTTCTCAACTTAAACAAGGATCTAATGAGCATCTAATAGATTATTTTTTGCATTATAAGAACAACCATGTTAAGATGACTAATGTACTAGCTAACTCTAAATTGCAATCTCTTTATTAAAAGTCTCCTACCTCCATTTCAAGAGAGTGTTATCTTTGAGACCTTTCCCTCTTTTGATCAAATATGCCATACCATTAAATTATGCGAAGGAAAACTGAAATACTATGATACTTCATCTTTATCTTCTAATCGGTTTCAAGCCAATTCTAATTTTACACCATCTCCTAAGCCCACTAAAGCTAAAACAACTATTAACACTTTGTTTGTACACTGACAAGATTCAATTTCAACATGTGTAGTGTACTTTTACTAAGTTACCTTACGCATCTTGACTTCTCTTACAGTAACTTATTGAAAGAAATGTTATCACTCTTCCTCTAGCTCTTAATCTTGATTGTTCTCGCCTTGTGGCCATAAATATGACAAAAACACATGTTGTGACTACCACCAATGCATTGGGCATTCACTGCTTTAAGATTAAACATATAATTCAAGATCTTATTGATAATAATGCAATCCATCTCACGTCAAATTTGTCAATGATAATCAAAATCTAAAAATATTTAATGACCCTCTACCAAAGCATGACAAGAAAGCTACCGATTCTTCTACAAATCATACATATTGTGTTGTGCCTCCTCCTTCATCGGGGCCTCTTGAATTTCTTGTTGCTTCTGTTGATGTGTCACCGCTTGTTATCACATTCTCGGATCATGATTATCACGTTACATTTAATTTTGATTCATTGCATATCAATGCCTCTATTGGTTCTTATACCATCAATAATACTATGGTCTATCCATCAGTTGTTACTAATGTATTCTCTGTGGACACTTCTTTTAGCTATCAAATGTCCAACATCTCTAATCACATTTCCAGTCCTAATTATTATGGTTGTGTTGTACTTCCTATCACAGTTGGGGATCTTACTATCTTTATACCCTTCTTTATTACCCATGAAATCATTAGATGTGACATGCTCTTAGGTCTCCCTTGGCTCCGTGCTTTACTCAAGCCATCCCCTCCATGCATCACTTATGTCTCAAGTTCATCCATAACAAACAACTTGTCACTATCAAAGGTATTCCACCACACACACCATTTCCTCGGCCCACTCTCATTGATATCTATGCACTAGTCATGACATCTAGGTCTCCTATGCTTCTCAAGTCTAAAGCTACTTCTGCACCTAGCTCTCCTATTTGAACATGGCTTATCTCACCGCCTTGTCATCATAATCGGTCGATTAGCCCATCTTGTCGGCATAAGTCCTCTATTCAGGCAACCTATTCTCATAAGCATTCTCCACCTTCTTCACCTCATCGACCCATTAGTCCACCTCGTCAGCCTAAGTCCCCCACTCAGGAAGCCCCTTCCTATAGGTGTTCTCCACCTCCTTCACCACATCGGTCTCCTTCATGTGCACATAGTTACTCTCCCACACCACCACCTTTAGATCATGGTCACATGCCTTTGTCTCCTTAGATATTGGGTGCAGGGCCCTTTCCTTCACTATATTAGGGTATTCTTCTATCTCTTACACACTTGGGGGCATCACACTTTCTCCCCCTTCCATCATTATCAAGTTGTCTCTAGTCTCTACTACCACACTTCATGCTCTGCACTTTACGATTAATATTTTTTAAACACTCCTACATATTTGGTACAAAAATTTTATCGTCATTACCCGATGATGCAATTCTAGTGCTACGGTTCACACTTGACTGTTGAGGGTAAACTTAATCTATGGACCTCAAATCATCTACACTTCACAATATATCTTTCTAGCATCTACTCTCACGTAACACATTCATTTCCCGATGACACACTCTTTTTCTATGGTTCATTCTTGAATGTTGAGGGAGAATTTATAAATGAACCTCATCTCATACACATCCATTGGGGAAACATTGCTCCTACCATCTTCACACCTTGTATATCACACCATCACACTCATACAACATTTGCATATCTTGGTTGCATTTATTATTGCTAGCTTATATTACTTACATCTTGCACTTTGCTTACTACTATGTTAGATGGATTCTTAGTATGTTATTATATTTATCATATACACATGTGCTTTCATTTGGTCTCTAGAAGTGAATGCATATCTCTTATAAATCTTTACACGATTTATGATGCTCGCACCTGAATCCTTTCCGATCCCGCCGAGGCTCCTGGGGCATCTACCTTGAATACTCTCACACACTACATGTTCTATTCTTTCATCATTTACTACTTCTTATTAGAATTTACTTTTCGTTGATATACACACACTTTGACATACTATATATCTTTCTAACATTCTAACGAGTGCTTCATGTGTATAATTTGTCTTACAAGATCAATATAACCACAAATATTTGTCACTTCTTGTTTCCTATTGTTTCAGGCTATAACCTATGTCTTGTTTGATCATTGTATGCTTTTGGATGTTTCATCCCCTGATTTTCTTGTGAAATTGTGAGTGATGTCCAATGTATGAAACTTGCTTGTTGCGGTCCATCGTGTCTTCCTATTTGCTTGTTACATTGTCTTCTCTTGTATGCTAGCTTATTTTTACTAACACTTGTTTACTAGCATACTTTGTTTTCATGTTCCTTGGTTTCTACCATACACATCCCCTACCCCTACAGGTATCCACTTCAACTTAGTATTGAGTCCTCTCATTTGGGCTACATTCTCATATAGTCATCACATGCACCCCAAACGAGGGGGCATCTATTGGGTGAACAAATCACCCCTAAAAAAACTCGGGAGCTATAGTACAGATCAAAAAAGTACATAATAAATATAATAATATAGTCACGTAATGCTCTAGAATCAAACTTGGACCTCACACACAAAGCGTACACTAAGCACCGAAGAATATGACAAAGAAGCACACGACGCTTACATCCTCCCCAGGCAATAATGTCTCTGGGGGTAGAAACACGGCTCCTATCATTCCATATTGCATTCCATTCCGCCCCATCCCATAGCATGATGCATATCTTGGTTGCTTTTATTTTTGTTTACATCTACTTATATATGGTCACTTATTACACATGCTAGTTATATATCTTGTATGGCATTTATCTATACCATAAACACATGCGTGTTCATGCCTTTACTTAGTTGTGATCACAAATATAGTTATTTTACATGCAGTACAAATGCTTGCCTTCTACCCACCCTACATTAGTCGCTGGGGACATCCACATTCATCTCTCACACGTGTCTATTGTTTCATTTGTACTTAACACTTTATATTACATGGTTTTACACACTTTTAAAATACTTTTTATCTCTCTAACATGCTAATGGGTGCTTCATGTGCAACATTTGTTCATAGGATTACTTACTTCCATGGTTATCTGTTGTTTGTAATTGCTTGTCTACTATTTGATATCAGATGCAAACATTGCCCTTTGTTCGGCATGAAAGATCTGTTGGTGTGCACACTTATTTATTATACGGCCATGATGGCCTTGCATGTCTTGTGACATCGTGAGTGATGTCCCATGTTTACATCCCACTTTGTGTAGGTTACTTTGTCTTCCGTGTGTTTACATTACTATATTTCTTGGTAGATTATACACTGTTTTGCATAGCTTACATATTGTCTTATACATGCATGCTTATTTGTACTAACACTTGTCTTTGGCTAGCCTCATATTTGTGTGTGCCTTGGTCTCTACCAAGTGCATTCTTTTCCTCTGTAGGGAAGAGTTACAAATTTTATGTGGTTAGTCCTCTTTGGGGCCACATTCTCCTATCAGCGACATCACTTTTGCCCCTAAAGAGGGGGGACATCATTTGGGGTTTTACATAATACACAATGCTTCTACACCGGTTCAGTTCTATTTCTACCCTTGGCATTGTGGGTTATATAGAAAGTGGGTTGGACTAGGTGTACTGGACCCCATACACAATAAATTTTATAGGACATAGTTATCCTTAGCATTCTCGGGAGTAATTACGGGTTATAGGACACAACGGATTTCCTCTCTACACTACTTTAGCCTTGAGTGGCATTTGATTTCCCAAAAATCCAGTGCACTATAGAGATCTCTTCATACAACTTCAGGGAAGCAATTACAGGTTGGAGAATAATGCAGCTTTCTCCCTACACTTCTTTGGCCACGGTGGCATGAGATCACCTAAAAACTTAAAGTACATGATCCTTCTACAAATTTTATCTTGACATGGATCAAGTGCACATGTTCCATTTTTTCATTTACATACTTTACATTTACATGTTTTCACATACATATACACGTGTATTTTACATGCACTTTTACTTATATACATGCGTATTTTACTACTTGATCATTTTTCTCTGAGGTCCGTCCATATGAGAAACAAGTAGTTAACAAACAACTACAATAATGGGGGCAATAACAACAACATTTTTGGCATCACACATGATACTAACCATGCAGTACATCACACACATCGATAACTACACACACATTTCCACCCTAGGTTCACTCTCACCACTTTTTACACTTTTGCATCTTTAGTTTCCACGCTCCACTATTTTCTCATTCCACACTTTGTCTAGTCCATCAACACACTTTCTACATCACTCTACATGGACATCAGGTACACATCTTTATCTACTTTATGTTACCAAGCGTTCTGCTCACCAACATAAAGTGGGGGAAAATGTAGTCACAAAATCACACACTTTAGACATTATTTAGTCCTAGTCTCATACTATTATTCATATGGTTTTTGAGTGAAGAAATTACTAATCAACCCATGTCCTTTGGCCATTTTACTTTGCTTTCATCATCACCGCCGACCTTCTGATACATACTGTCCAGGTCTATTTTTTCATTTGACATCATTTTACCTTTGGTGGGGTGTCCAACCCAATACTATGGCACCTTGGTCCCATTGGGAGCACCCTTATCCTTTCTACATTTTTTTCTCACCACTTTTTGGGCACTTTTTGACCATTTGAGCTTCTTATCTTTTTAGTGGTCACATTTTCGGGGTTAATTACGAAATTAGAATAAGAGAACTATATAAATATAAAGTTATGAAACCATAATGAGGACTAAACACTAAGTACTACTAGCATTACCTAATGTTTTATCCATCAAAGGCTCCATTTGCATCCATATAGCTCCATCACAAGGCACAAGGTTGGTTCATCTGCATCACACTACATAGGAGGGAATTTTATTCTATTCCAACCACCATTCTATTACATTTTATACACATAGTTATTGCTCATTACTTTCAAAAAGTGTGGATGGCACAAGAGAACCTAGGGCATGACTACACACACACACATAAAACTACATCGAGTTTGAGATGTAGTGCAACGCTTAGTTAGTAAGACCACCATTGTGGCAGATGAGGTCAGTTCGACCCTTTTATATGCATATTTTATTTTTAGGGGTTTGATGCTTGTCTTGGGGTTTTGCAGGTCTTATCTTCATTTCATATTTCTTGTGACATATTGCATAGTCTGAAAAAGCTAGTGAATAAGAAGAAAAGGTAGGAAACCATCAAGAGACACTTCAGAGGAAGGTTATAAATATTTTTCATAGACTAGGGTGCCCATTTCTCAGACTAGGGCACCCACAGGCACCCCTGCACCTATCCAAGCACCTAAGTCCACTCAAATAGCTTATATATGTAATTTTTGGGACCTCTGCAAATTGTTCCTACTTCTAGAATATTCAATTTATTTTATGACATAGTCCATATCAACCTCCGGAACAGTTGAGTTCTTTCTAACTCTCTTTGCACTTTAGGGTTTTACATATCTACTTTCTTAGTTGCTTGGGTCACTTTCTATATTTATTTACCACTTTTTATTTATTATTATTTACTTTTATTCCTAGTTTTGATTAACTACCAATCCTCTAAATTTTAGTTAATCAAAGACCCAATATTGCATATTTGAGGCATTCTAGCTAGGGTTTGAAGACAAAAGTGTTGGGAAGATTTCTAAATTCATTTTCAACCTTATCTACGTTATCTACACCCTTATGGGTAGATTTTAACACATTATATGGTATGGCTATCCTGGATCTCATCACAACACCTTTTCTATAATTTTGGAGGCCATATTCATCTTTGTTTGCAAATGGATTTGGGTTTGGGACTTATTTCACCACTTTTATAAGTTATACTTGTGTAGACTTTTAATAAAATTCTAGCGGTTATTTCGGGTCCAAAAATTATATAGTTTGGTATTCATGCATGCATTATGAATTCTGAATATTTTGAAAAATAGTTAAGTTAAGTTTAGATCAAATTTGAGGGTTTTGAGTTCTATATCATCTCACCATTTCTATGGTAATTTTAGATTTGAAAATTGAGAATAACTTGCATTATTATCATAAATTTCTTCAACCAATTTCTGTAATAAATCATAAATTCAGGCATTCCATTTGGCTTTGAAAATCCCCATTGGGGACATTACCCCTGTATCGAGTGGTGATCCTTTCCAAACCGTGAGAAGAAATAAAATCTTTATGCACAAGGGAAAATCGACTCATGTTTATCAAATAAGAAATTAGACTCCAAGGAAAGGAACCAGGGATGATCAATATTAGAGAGCTCCTCCTACATATGAGATGAGTTTTATGTAATAAGTAATTACAAGGAGCCAAAGGGAGTTGCAACATGTTTTGAGGGAATCTCAAAGGGAGAGCCAAAGGGAGTTGCAATATGTTTTGAGGGAATCTCAAAGGGAAATGTGTGATGCATTGACATGATCTATTATGGACTTGGCTAAGGCTCTACATGGACACAATATATCAACGAACCATCAAACGAAAATAATGGTGAAGGAAGATCCTCTGATCAAGAAATGACCTCCATTAAACCCAATCCTCAAATATTTAGAGCCAAATTCCTTTAGAAAGAAGAATAACCAATTGAGCTAGATCCACCAAGTGACATGGAAGACATAGAGGCATGGGGGCGGTCATGAGATAAATCTCCCTCATTTAACCGGTGAGGCTCTCGTGTCGATTTGTCGATATAAATGTGTTATTATCTATCAGGGGGTTTTACTTTAACCACTTAGTTCATGAACCATAACTAAGAAGTTCTGCAAGCAAGTAAGCAGTTGTTTAAGAAAGGAAAATTATAGAAGAAGAAAGTAAAGGAATTACAGAGAAGAAATGAGGAAGATGTGCATCCCAATTAGTAGATAGCAGAGCTAATTGCATGCACATAGAAGAAACTTAATAGATTTGAACACACAAGAATTATAAAGCAAAGGCGGCTCTAGATCCGGATCTAAAATAACACAAAGTTTACTTAAAAGATCTAAGATTTAAAAGCAAGAAACAAGTACGCCGTGACACAAAGTTCTCAGGAAACCTGCTTCTTGTATTATTCCTCTGCTACAAGTTGCTCTCGGGGTTCGACACAAAGTCTAAAACACAAGATTGCTTTGCTTACAAATTCGATTGATCATTAACTTAGGAGGTTCTTCTCCTACTTATAGAATGTAGGAGGAAAGTACAAATAGAAGACTCAAAGTTTGAACTAAAAGTATGAACAACAAGTAAAGATGACATTTGTGATCATCCTCAACTAACTTCTTCTTAAGTGACACATGTATCACTTAACTAATAGAATGGTTCCACATGACTTCAAGTAATGGTTTAAAACCAATAACTTAGAAGTTTTACAATTTCATCAGGAACATAGAAAATAGAAGAAGAAAGAATAGAAGAAGTCATGCCAAATTTGTAATGTTTACATCTTCTTCTTTACGATATCGATATACTTGTCGAACATATAATTCAACATCCTTCCATCTGTTTTAGCCCTTTGCTTCCTTCTCTGTCTGAAGCTGCAGTGACCCTTCATTGACACTTTCTTTGCATGCTTCCACCTCTTCAAACTCGGCCCGAACCTCATGATATGCACTGCGGCGCCACCGATCTCATTGATAGAATTCATCGTGAAAGGCTTGGTAGCTTTATCAATTCTCTTTTGCACCATCGAGAAGAGAACCTTCGAGGGAATCATGCACCTCGTTAGAAGCAATCCGCACGTATGAAGTAACACCTCCATCCACTCTTTCCTCGGTGAAAAAAGAAATGATTTATCTGGTAAATCGATGTTCTACTCTCAGCGCTGCATCCTTTTCAGCAAAACTCTGCGAGATCTCAAGCGGAAGATCTGCAAACTCTATTTGCTTCCCCTTCTCGGTGATCCATCAGAGTACAATTTGTTCTGCTGACCAATACATCTCTGACTTGTTGATCTCGGCCAAAATACTCGGGTTACTCTCTGCCATTTGTATTCATGCCTTTATGCTTTCCATCGATTGCTTTAGTTGATTTTTTGCATCGTTCATAACCTTTAGGTGGTGGCACTTCCCAAGTTTGCAGAGAAGCTTGGCGAATAATCGAGATCCTTCCATTCATCAATAGCCTTTACTTGATTGCTTGCATCTTCCATTTCTGCATAAGATGATCACTCACACCTCTGAAATGGGTTGAATGGAAGGTTTAGCAACCTTGGCTATGATCTCACATAATTGAGATATTTGCTTCTGCATGACTCTTCTTTCTCCGCCTTTTCAGCATCGAGCCTAAGAACAAGCATCCATCGATGTCTGCGTGTCTGCTTGATCCTTCGGTGGTAGCTTGGACCAAGTGGTATTTTGGTCACCGTCACATCTTACGCCATGAGCTCCTCTTCTATCTTTCCTTCCGTCCGGAATTGATATCTCAGCAAACTTCTCTCCGAATCCTTGATGATCAACCTAGAAGTTGCTTTAGCAACTTTAGGCCTTTTGTCTCTTACGCTCGAGATCTGAAGTAGCTGCATGAGTCATGCTCCTCTAAGTTCATCTCTACTCTTGCTTCGGAACCAGCTGCAAAGCTAACCATCCGAGAAGTTACTTCTCGGGAGTAAGAAGTCGGTCGTGAGTGCACTACCATCTCCGCTCTGCATCCTCTCCGTCGAGAAAGTGCCACGGTGTCATGGCTGCCATCTTGAAACATCGAGGACAAAGCTCTTTCGAACTCCGTCATCTGCGGCTTGACATCTCTCCTCTGGAGCGGGTGATGAGCGAAGTGGCTGCGGAGAGAAAGCGAACGTCGCGGTTTGATGAAGGCATGGAAGCATCCCTGCTGCTGCGGTGCGATAGTTGGTGATCTTAAGTCTTTGGAGAAGTCGGAGTCAAAGCTATGGTCGTAGAAGTGGTCTTCTCTTTCTCTTGAGATCTTTATGTACTTTTGACTTCTCGGACCTTCTTTGCTTTCTCCTTCATGCTTTCGTTTGAGGAATCTCTGCTTGCGAAGTTGCCGTGATTTGATTCATCAATACTTCATCAAGCGGTATCCCTTGCGGCTTGATTCGAAGTATTCACCAACACTGACTCAGATCTTTCTTGATTGAATGGCGACCTCGATGTTATCCTGCCAGTATAGCTTTATCTCCTCCCATTTGATGGTAAGTGTCAAGTACCACGTTCCCATCATCTTTAAGATCCGCGGTATCGCGCTAGTCAAAGTCGAACACTTGCTTTTTGATAGCTTTGCTGAAATCTTTCTTTCTAACCTCGTACTCACTTCTGCACTTCATCCAGAAATCTTCTAACGAAGGCACATGTGCGTACTCCTGGGAGATTGTCTTCCTGGCTACTCCAAATGGATCGAAGTTAAGCCGTGCAGGGAAGAACTCTTGCTCATACTCGGATAACATTTGCGCTTCCATCCCTCGAGCTCTGTGAATGCGTTGATGCAACTGTAATATCCCACAGTGATTGGGAAGAAGCCCGTAGACTTGTGCCGTTTCAACTGAAGGTCGTGTAACTCCACAAGTTGCCTGCTCAGCTCCATGGCGATCAATCTATCACTCGGATACCTGGGCATCTTTATAGGTTCTCCAGAAAAGCCCGTAACCCTGAGGTATGTGAAATCTGCAAACTGGATGAATAAACTGCCAATCTTGGACACTGCTTCCCACGCTTCCTTGCTTACCCTGTGAGTCTTCAAGTCTTTGTCTAGCCTGCAGATGAAATCGTAGAAGAAGTCATCGTTGATCACTTTGAAGTCCTTCTCGCACGCAGTACAGTAAGCTGTGGGTAGCACTCGAAAATGGGGTCCTTGGAAAGAACACCACATCTATCCAGCTTGGAAAAGACACCCTGTGAAGCTGCAGCATACACCAAGTATGAAGTCATCTTGAAGCTGAAAGTACGCTTCACGTTCCGAAGTTGCTCACCGATGTTGCTGCTAATAATTTCCGACCAATTGATTATAGAATCAACCTTGTTGATTTCAATGGTCCTGATGAAAGCATACATCCATGTACGGAAAGTGTAGGCATTAAAGCCGCCATTCAACTGCATGCAATTTGGCGACATCATCTGCCTCCTGCACCAAATTGGACCGTGGAAGAGTTCTCGGGAACTTTGAAGGGGATCTAGGCTTCTTCATGAACCCAGTATTCATTATGCTCACGCAATCAACTCTATGTTTCTCCCATCTACTGTCGGCATCACTGAATGCTAATAGAAGTCACCACCTTTATGCCTTTGGAATCTTGGACAATAATTGATGAACTCCGCATCAAGCGAATTATTGTCTTTCCCATGACATCGCATAGCGATCTGGATGAAGGATGATAAGATCTAGCACACTCCATCACGAACTCGGCAATTGGGGTTGTACATGGGAAAGCTGCGGCTCGGATAATTCCGCTACTTTTGACCATGCGCGCATGGTGAAGTCTTTCCGCTCTGGATCTATCAATCAAATCGAGAAAGAGGTTACGGGCCTAGATCGTGTCTCCTATGTCTGCGAAAGTTTGGAAGCGATGCATGAATCCATCGTGCTCTCTTTTTCATCTCCTTTCGCCATGGCTTTGTCTATCTTTATCGAATAATTCTTTTTCTTCTAACTTGGCGGATTTCTTCAATCTTTGGTGCGAGATCTGGACAATTCTTGATTCGGAGGATATTTGCGATGTATTGGACATTGATAAAAACTCCTTTTCTTTTGTAAAAACACTGTAATGAATTCTGCAATTTATTCGAGACAAAAATGGCCACCGGAGCATGAATAGTGAATTTAAATTATAAAAATCTGCACTTTTCAAACTGCTGCCCCAAAAATTGGTGTTTAATTTGCACATAAAGAGAGCATGAATCCTTTGATCAACACTGAGCTCTGTAACACTGTGAAAACAACTATGCGAGACAAAGATCAACCTCCTCCAAAGCATGCGCCAAATCTGGAAGCTTTTAGCCTTGTTAGCACTTTATGCGAACAAAATCCTTCCTCTAATGGGGCGCACTTTTCCTCATGGCTGCAATTCTTTACCTGTGAATTAAATTATTCACCCATATGGCTGCCCATGCTTATATAACCTTCACAATTCTATAATTAATAATTGCCCTAACAATTAAAGGCAATTAATTAATTAAAAATCATGCTTTTCTCTTTTAAAAATAGCATGTTTAAGGACAACCATCCAATAAATTAAATTAATCCAATTTAATCCTTCACACAGCACTTCACTCAAGCTCCACAGTGTGCTTTGACCATAGCCACTGAAAATAGAAATTAATTTAATGTTTTAATGCCTTAAAAAACATTAAATAATACCCAAATGGGGCGCACTTTTTGAGAGGAAGAGGGCAGCCATTAAATAAATTAAATTTAATGCATTTAACTCCTTTCTTTTATTCCATCTTTGACTTGTTGACCTCCTCCAAGCTTGGGCGCACTTTTTGAGAAGAAAGATTAATAAAAATAATCAAATTTAATCCTTTTAATCTCTCACCAAAGGGGGCGCACTTTTTTGCACATGTAATTCTATTTTTAAGAATTTTTTCATAATGGGATTCTTTACCTGCCAGGCAGGCACCAAAATCCCGTGATCCACTTAAGTGATTTGACTTTGACAATGGGATTATTTACCCTATGGCGAGGCACTAAAATCCCATGATTTCACTTAAGTCACTTTCCTTTTTTATATATGGGACAGGCGGCAATAAATTCCACAAGTGCGGCTTAAGTGACTTTTATAACACGAGGCGGTATAAAATTCCCACCACACTGCGGCTTATATTTTCCCATCGCGACTTAAATCCTTTGTTTTCCAAAAATGCGCCCATCCCGAGGGCTTTTACGTACTGCGACTTCACTTTTTCCGGTGATCGGACCTCGATGGTGACTTCCTCCGGGCATAATGTGCGTATATGTTTTCCAGCTGCTCCAGGCCAAAAATCGGGCTTACCCGGTGAGGGAATTGCTCCAGAGAAATTTCACAGAAAACAAAACGGGACACCACAAAAACACGAAAAATTGCCAAAAGTTACAAATAAAGCCCAAAACTTAAAATAAGTTAAAATCCTTCTGGCACATAGGAATAATAACATATTCGCTCATAATAGAGTTAAAGCAGCGCAAATAGCCTCATACGGGGCTCAAAATAATTAAATACAAATTTCCATGAGACAAATCCCAAATGACAGAATAAAACAATTTTGGGCATCACGGGTATTTGGCGAAAAAGGCTAATATGGCTCTTTAGGATTATTTGATGCCATAATCTGAGAACTTTGGGCAATAAAAACAACAAGCGACCCATTATTTTAAAAGTACAAAAATTTTTTTGGATAGGGTAGTCGCAGATTTTAGGGTGAAATCTGAGTGACACCAGTTGGCTCCGTCTGTGGACATCTTTTTCTCTTATCAGAATGACAAAGGGAAAAGATGAGATCCCAACATCTCTGGTTTCGTATCTTGTCCTTTGGGCACGGGGTCAGGCAAACAAACACAACACAACACAACACAAAAACAAAACAAAACAAGGAAAAACAAACAAAGATTTATTTATGTACATACAGGTTTTACCCTGCTTCTCATGTCCGGAACAACTTCAAGTGTTGCCCATTGAAAGGCAACGGTAATTCAACTCCATCCTGATGAGCAAGAATGAAGCTATCTGCTCCGGTGATCTTTTTGATCACAAAAGGCCCTTTCCATAGTGAATCGAACTTTCCATGCATGCCTTTTGTTTCTCTTCTTTTGTCCCATAGAAGGACCCAGTCATTGACTTCAAATTTCCTTTCCCTGGCTTTTTTGTCGAAGATGACTTTCACCTTCCTTTGATGCTCTGTCAACCTATCTGCAACTTGAGTTTGTACTTCCCTCAGTTCAGTCAGGTACATGATTCTTTTATCAATAGCATCCGTGAATGTGGAATCCTCCAGGGCTTTAGAAAGTCGTAGGGCAGGCAATTCCAAGGTGAGAGGCAGCTCTGTGTCTCTACCATATAGCAGCTGAAAAGGGGACATGCCTATTGCCCTCTTTGGTGTGATTCTATCGGCCCATAATGCATCAAACAACTTTTTATGCCAAGTCCTTTGATTCTCTGTTACAAGCTTGCGCACGATAGTTACCAAGTTCTTATTACTAGATTCAGCTTGACCATTCCCTTGTGGATAGTAGTTTGAGGAATGAACAAGTTGAATCCCATAAGTGTAGCAGAATTCCACCAACTCCTCAGAAGAAAGATTCGGAGCGTTGTCTGCTACAATTTTGCTGGGCACGCCAAACCTGACAATAATATTTTCTTTTATAAAATTGCACACTTCGGCGGAAGTGGCAGTCTTCACGGGAATAGCTTCTACACCACTTCTTGAAATAATCGTGCATTTGTTAGAATGTAATGATGGCCGTGCCTAGAGGCGGGTTAAGCATTCCAATAAAATCCATACCCCCCTTTGTTGGAAAGGTTCTTGATCACTGATGGGTTTTAGAGGTAATGCAGGCAATTTCACACGCCCAACAAAATGTTGGCATGCTTGACACTTAGCTACCCATTCTGCAGTATCTTGAAAAAGGGTGGGCCAGTAATACCTTGCTCTGAGGATCTTGTGTGTAGTGACTCGGGCTGAGAAATGACCACCGCAAGCCATGTCATGAAACTGTTGTAGTAGCTGATCCTGTTGAGCCTTGTCCACGCATCTGAGAAATACACCATCAATTCCTTTTTGTACAAACCATTATCCCAAAGAACAAAATCTTTGGATTTAAGTTTGATTGTTCATTTCTCTTTTCTGGAAAGTTGATCTGGGCATTCTCCATACGTCAGAAAGTAAGCAATGTTACTGTACCACTCCTCTACCAGATCTATAAAAAGTACTGCAGGTAAATCTTCATCTATCCCATCGATCCGCTTGTGCATTGATGTTTTCATCTTTGTCATTAGTTCACACAGACCTCTTCCTCGGACTAGCTTTGTTGGTTTAATATCCAGGTCATATTCTTGAACTTTTGTCACCCATGTGCCTCTCAATAATCCTAACTCTTGCTGAGTAAGAATGGATTTAACTGCAGTATCTGGAACCAAAACCACAGTGTGTGAGGAAAGAATATAATACCTGAATGCTTTGCACGCCTTCACCACTGCATATGCGTGCTTTTCCATTGGAGTGTATTTCAACTCATAGGCTTTAAGGGGCGTGCTCATGAAAGCAATAGGAGCTTCTGCGTCCTCTTGATTTTTTACGCATCGAAATTGCTTGACATAGTGTGTTCGGAAGAATAACAATAAAGAATAAATTCTTTACTGAAGTCGAGGTGAAACCAAGACTGGAGCTTTGACAGGGCCTCTTTGATTTTCTCAAAAGCTTCCTTCCCTTCGCTACTCCATTTAAAATCTTGTGTCTTCTTCATCATATTCGAAATATGACGGGTTAGCTCAGCAAAGTCAGGAATGAATCTTCTGAGAAAATTCACTTTTCCAAAGAAAGAGTGAACTCCTTTTTTGGATGTGGGCAAAGGCAATGTCTGAATGGATTTGACACGCTCTGGATCTATCTTTGTTCCTTCTTTGGAAACAATGTGCCCAAGCAGCTTTCCTTCGGTTACAACAAAGATGGATTTCTTAGGATTCAAAGAAATACCATGCTTGCGGCATTGTATGAAGACCTCTTCCAAGTTTGAAATATGCGTGCTTCTATCTTTGGAAAAGACTGTCAAATCATCCAGGTACACAACTATGCTTATATCTTTGAGATGAGCAAAGGCTAGATCCATAGCTCTTTGAAATGTAGCACCCACATTAATCAGGCCAAACGACATCTTCTGGTATGCGAAGGTTCCCCAAGGTGTGATGAACGCCGTTTTGTATTGATCTTCCTCGGCCACCTTGACTTGATTGTATCCTGAGAAGCCATCAAGCATGGAAAGCATCTCAGATCTAGTGACCACCTGCAGAGTGTGATCCATGATGGGGATAGGGTAGTTATCTTTAATGAAGCTTGATTAAGGTTGCGGAAATCCACACAGCCTAATTTCGCCACTCTTCTTTCTTACAGGGACTATGTTGGCCAACCACTCCGAATGATGTATGGGATAGATGATCTTTGCATCTAACAACTTCCGGATTTCTGCAAAGATGGTTCCTGAAATGGTAGGGTTGTGCCACCGCAGCTTCTGCTTGAAAGGCTTCTGTTCTGGTTTAAGTGGGATGTAGTGTTGAACTTCCGCAGGCTGATATGTTTTTAGATCCTGGTAGGACCAGGCAAAAACATCCATGTATTTCTTAAGAAGCTTAGTGAAAGCTTCCTTTTCAGCTTCTGAACAACACTTACCCAGATTTACTAATTTGGGATCATTGCCGGCTCCCAAATTTAGTAATTGTGTGTCGGAGGAAGAGCCTTCCTCATTTTCTTCATTTTTCTTAAGCATCTGATCATGCTTATCAAACATTTCCTCAAGAGATACCAAGCCTTTGGGAATTTTATTTCCCTTTAGTTGGATAATCTCCTGACCTCCTGAGACGTCAGCATCCATTTCTCCGACAGTGGTCTGCCTAGGAGGTGAATTGCTTCCCTCATAGTAGATTTCTTCAAAGTTGTCTTTTGTTGGAGAAACGCAACAATCTGTGTGTCATCGTTGAAAACCTACCATTGCTGGACGTTGTCAGGAACCTTTGGGCGAAAAACCATTTCCACTTTGTAGTCTCCCTATCTAAAGAATGCAGGGGGCTGATCCGGATTCAACAAGGCTGCAGTCACTGCGAGCGAATCAGCCCTTGAATTTTGTTCTCTCGGAATGTAAGATACCGAGAAAGCTGAAAAATCTAGGATAGCGAGTAGACCCGATCTCTGTAGTGCCATGAGATTTGTCTTTTTGACTTGGTAGAGGCCCCTTATACGCTTCGCAATCAGCTCAAGCATCTCCTCTTGCGTGTAATAATTTGATTCCCATTGTTCTTGCTTGCTCCATGCCTAACAACAATGCTTCATACTCAGCCGTATTGTTAGTATTTTCGAACATCAATTTGAAGGAGTGTGCATGCACCTTCCCTTCAGGAGAGATAAGAACAGTGCTGCTGTCGGATCAAATGAACAGTAGCTGCCATCAAATTCCAGAGTCCAAATCTTGTTATCAATTTGATGTGATTCTCGAATCACCGGTTGAATTTCTTCTTTATCCATTTCTAGATAATAGACTCCGTGATCCGATTCCTGAAACAAGATCTGAGATCTAGGATCCTCAGATTTTGATACTGTGTACTTAGATTTCTTCTCAGGTTCCAACTTCTGATTTACTCCTTTGATTGGTATGTGCGCACAAGACCAATCCATCTTCACTTCTCCACCCAGCTTTTTGCAGAAATTTCTACTCAACAGCATGCCATAAGAGACTGGAATGTCTGCTACAAGGATAGTCATTTTCAGTCTTTTATCTGGAAAGAAAGCAAGTACTTCCTGCGCATCTTTGATTTGCCCCACAAGAGGGACTTGCCTTTCCATGGAATAACATCTTCCAATGGTTTTGTCATGTGTAAGACCCAAGGCATCAAAGCAACTTTTGCAGGCATGACGTTGTCGGAAGCTCCAGAATCCAAGATGCAATTGCTTAGCTTATGTTCGTTGATGAGCAAAGACACATAGAATGGCTCAATCCTTTTTCGATGTAGCAGGAGAAGGGGTGGAAGGAGAAGAACTTGCAACAACATTATTTGAAGGTGAAGTAATCTTTGGACTTGACAAGATACCCCGTGAATTATTGTTTGTTGGTGGGACCATTACTTTGCACATATTTGACCAATCTATTTAGTGATCAGAAATGCCCTCAAATACTCAAACTTTCCGACATTTGGACCTTATTTCTCTTGATGTGATCAATTATGTCAAAGCTTGACTTGCTTCAACAGGATGTGCATTGGTTCTTTGCTGTGAATTGAAAGAATTTGAATATTTATCCTTGGGCACTAATGAAGAAGGAAGAGTGCTACCTCTTTTCAAGATAGTAACATTCGGGACCAGGATCTTCTCTCTCTTTCCGGCCGCTTATGGATGCTTCAACATTTTGGCGCGTTTGAGACCTTGTAAACACCGCAAAAGTGTGACCATCAGAATCTTCAAAAGATTCATAATAGCCATCATCATATTCATAGTCCAGGTAACCAATATTGGAGTCGCCAGTGGGATCTATAAAGTCTTCATCATCGAATGATTCATCAATGCCGAGATCCTCTTCATTAGTTTCCAAGTTATTCCTTGGAGCAGCTTCTATTGCCAAATGCTGTGGTGCAACAACAAGTCTGTTTCAATTTTGATTTTGATTTTGACCATTGAAGGTCCGGGTAGGAGCTATTCTTGAGGGGGTTACATTCCCTGCTTGAGAGATCTACTTCTTGATCTGCAGCATGTCATTAGCCAATTTCTGCAACAAAGGATCAGAAGTACTTGCAGAAGCGCCATCACCTTTGTGAGATGGTTGTTTAATTTTTCTAGCCATGATCAAGTCATCCTCAACCTCCACGGTAGCATTTTGTGCTTCCAAAAATTTCTGAGTCTTGCCCTTCTTAGCTGATATCCAACTTCAGTGCAATCAAGCCGTTTATAAAAACGTCTTTTGATTTTGTCATTCAATGTGGCGAAGTGGGGATTTTATACAAAATCCTTTGGAACCTTGCAATAAAGTCCCGCATGTTCTTGTTTGGCTCTTTCTTCAAGCTGCCGGTTGGGTGATCAACGTCTTTGGCGTCCTCTGCGCAGCTTGAATCTTTTCAAAAATTGCTCACGCATAGTTGTCCGATTGGTTATGGTGCCGAGGAGTGACCGATAAAACCATTCTCCACCAAGTCGTGCAGAGTTTCAATGAATAGCTTTGACCGAGACATCTTCATGCTCTACTGCAAGCACACCACAAGATATGAAGAAGGCCGCCAAATGATCATCCGGGTTTTGCTTTCCATCTCCAAAGAATTTTGGAAAATTCTTTCTGGATCCCTTTGGCAGCTCGTGCATAGGTGGAGCCAAGTTGAGAGGTCCAAAAGCCGCTCCCCATGGAACAGGTACAATTTGGTGCGCCATGTTAACTTGAGCACGTCTCCTCCTTGTGTAGACTTGATAGACTTGATGGATAATTCCAGCCGCCGGATTATGCTGAATACGATCTAGATCTGGATGGGTGTGTACTCTCCTTCCTGGTGAGAGACTAGATCTACGGCTTCTAACTTGAGGAGGATGATTGAAATTGAATTGCTCCTGCAGTTGGAAGAAATGATCAGTCCTTCCTTGCGCCTTCACGGATCGGGTGAATGGACGTTCAGCCAGGTTGAGATTTGTATGGAAAACACTCTGATCTTCAATAGAAAAGCTTTGATCTGCAAAGATAGTTGTTCTCAAATGTGAGTCGCTTAAAATCGTTGGCTAGATTTTTCGCATATCATCAAACCTAGGCAAGCCATGAGATAAATCTCCTCATTTAACCGGTGAGGCCTCACAACACTAAAATTTTCCTCCATAATTTCTATTTCATTAATGTATGTATTAGGAATAGGATGTTGTTAAGTATAATTAGTAGTAGCGTCGATAGAAGATAACGGTATTTCACAAGAAAGAGCTGCCAATAATGTGGAGTATGGTAATAAATCAAAGTACAATAAGAATGTTGTAAAAAGTAAATATTTGTTGTAAGTGGTCCTAAGTAATGTTAAAATGTCAAAGTTTGGGTAATTAGAGAAATAGGGTCTACATGATTAGGAATTAGAAATATTATATTGGTAATAAGGACAAAGAGTGAGGTCATAAATATTTTGTGTATTTTATTTGTAAAAAGTCTAAAAATGTGGAACCCATGTAAAATGATAAGGTTTATCTTATCTTAAAGATAAGCTTACATGTACTGAGATAAGAGTTAAGGTATGGAATATGATTCGTCAGAGTGGATTTCTTATCCTATCTTAGAGATAAGATGGATAAGCCTGGAAGTTCTATAAATAGAAAGGCCACCCCCTCATTTAGCATAGAAGGAAGTAGTGAGAAATATTGTAGGAAGTGTGCGAAGGAAGCCATCGGTTTAAAGGTGTGTTGAAGAAACCATTAAGAGGTGTAATTGTCAAAGTTTTTCCCATAGTCTTGGTGAAAGACAAGTGAAGTCAATAACATTTCAAGTACCTCATGGGTGAGATTATAACAATTTCGTGTTAATATTATAATTTACTTTGATATTTCAGATTTGTCATCATTCCGTCTTATCATAGTCGATGGTATTCTTGTGTTATGTTGTTGTTTTTTTCCAGATTACATCCACTAAACTAAAGGATGTGCATTAGTAAATAATCATAGCACGAGGAGTTCCCGGTGAAGAATTATCATAGTGCCGGATTGGTGATGACATTTTGGTTCCGTTGCTAAGGACCATTCCTCGTTGGTGGATTTTCTAGAGAGATATTCCCACTTAGTCAAAAATCAATTGGAGGGTAACCTTGTTTTTACTATGCATAGTAGTTACCATGGTAAAGTCATTTTTGCCATGAATAGTAGTTACCATGGTAAAGTCATTTTTGTTGGGAATAGTATTTACCGCAGTAAAGTCACTTTTTACCGTGAATAGTATTTACCACAGTAACTTCACTTTTTACCGTGAATAGTGTTTACCACAGTAAAGTCAGTTTTTACCGTAGTAAGTCAAGTTTTACCATAGTTTACCGTGGTCATTTCTATTTTACTATAGAAAGGTGTAAAGTCACTTTCTAGTATAGTGATTCCAATTATTTGTTCACATAAGTCTTGTTGATTATACTTGTGGGTTGGTATTTCACGGTGGTTATTTTTGAAAATGGGAAAGATTCCTATTTTTTCAGCTCAATCTAATGAAGATGCTTCTTCTTTCATCAAGAGTTTAAACGATCTTGTATTTGTAATGGCCTTATAAGAAGGGAACAATGGACTGGATTTTTTCCTACCTTTTTGGATGGTTCAACACTTAGGTGGTTTGAAACACTAGGTGATAATGTGAAAAATTCATGGGATTTATTAACGAAAGTTTTTTTGAAGAATTTGGTGAACAAAAGAAATATGCAGATCTCACGATTGAGATCACAAAGCTATCCCAAGGAGAGAAGGAGAAGATAAGGGATTATCATGCTCATGTTCTGAAGCTAAGGAGGAAGCTCGATGCCCGAGATCGGAAGGAAGGATTAGCGGATGGGTTGATGAATGTCGTGGATAATCTCCTATGTAAGTACTTCATTCTTGGGATGAAGTCGAGATCGAGACAACAAGTGAAGTATGACCGCCTAGCTACCATTGAACAAGCAAAGGAGATTGCAAGAAGGCAAGAAGAAAACATGGAAGAGGAGCCCAAAGAAATTATTGCTAAAGTAGAGCCTACACCAGCACCTTTGGTCCATAATCCACAACTACTCCCGGTGAGCACAAATATTTCTCCTAGTACATCTACTGAGTATGAAGATCTACTCAAAAAGATGGGTCCGTTAACTATTAATCTTCTTCAAGGAAAATAATTTAGTTCTCAGGGAGGAGATAGAGGTCCAAAAAGAAATATTTGAAGTTGTATGTTATGGTTGTTATAAAAGGGTTATTATAAGTATAATTGTCCAGGATAGAGCTTCTACATCTCGGTAAAGGAGATAATGATAAAGGAAAAGCACTGTGAATTCTTTTGATGTAGTAGATAAGAGCAGAAATAATGAATTATATGTGTTTGTAACAAAAGGAAAGAAAGAAAAAGATAATCAAGATGAAAATGATCATAAGAAGATGAAAGGAGAAACTAGTAAGAAACATAAGAGAAGAAAGTTGGGTGTGCGGGATTTTCTACGATTTCACAGGGCAAGGACCATACTCCATCTTGGAAGATCTGTCCAAAAGGCTGCAAATATTACATATGGTCAACTCTTGGCTATGTCTTTCGAGAAGAGGCGGGAGTTGCGAAGTGGACTCAATGCTCGGCGAAGAAAGGAGGTTGAGGTCCCCTGTTTTGGAGGCGAGATGAAGATCCCTATGCTCCACAAGCTGAGGTATTATGTAATGGTATTTCAATTCATGATGTATTAGTTGATGGAGGTGCTGCGATTAATGTAATGACCGAAGTCGTAATGAATATGTTGGGTTTTAAAATTGATCGCCCTTCAACACTTATGTTAAGGTCATTAAATAAAGGAAAAACTAAACCGAGAAGGTGTAGTTTCAAATGTGGCAATATCTGTTATGGGTGTTGTATGTGTGGTAGACTTTCGGGTGATGAAAATGGTGTATTGCGTACCCAATGTTCTTGGGAAGACCATGGCTAAGGAGAGTTCATGCAAGAAACTACCGGAATGAAGGTTTCATGACACTTGGACGTGGTAGAGAGAGGGTGAAGATAAACGTGATTCCTCGACATCATAAGCGCGTAACCTGTGGATTCAAGTGATGAAACCGATGATTGGACATCCTCGATTACTCTAGTACCGGTGAAGTGGACACGAAGATGAAGAAAGTGAGGTTGATGTTTCATCATGGATATCCTTCCATCACACCGACTCATGACCCCATAAAATTATCTCGAAGAAGAAGTTGATGATCGTCTCAACAAATAAAGATTGGTGATCTTTGTGATGGAGAGTGAGAAGGAATCCTACCTCCGAGCTCTTTCGAAGGTACATACACCTATTCACTTTTGATTACAAGGAACTCCGTCAAGTAAGTTGGGTAGAACATTCTATTGAGTGGTAGATGGTGCTAAGCCCATAGTAAATTCCATATAGAATGAATCCTAATTTTTCCAAGGCGTAAAAGAAGAAATAGATAAGTTGCTTGATGCGGGATTCATATTTGTTGTGGAGAATTCAGAATGGGTTTCTCCCATTGTGATATCAAATAAAAGAATGGAAGCTACGCATTTGTGTTGATTACAGGAAGCTCAATAAGGCAACAAAGAAGGATCATTACCCTCTTCCATTTTCGGATCGGATCTTGGACGGAGTAGTGACCATGAGTGCTATAGTTTTGTTGATCGATATAGCGGCTACAACCAAGTTCGTATAGCGAGAGAAAGATCGGTGAAGACCACGTTCACCACTCCTTAGGGAACGTTTGATTATAGAGTTATGCCTTTTGGGTTGTGTAATGCTCAAACAACATTCCAAAGCATTTGATGAATAGGGTGTTCGAACTCTACATTGGGACCTTCATCGGAGTATTTTGGATGATTTTTACATCTATGGGAGCAAGTTGGACCACTGCACGAGATGGAGACAACATTTCAAAGGTTAGATGAAGCACAAGCTTCACTAAACCCTACAAAGTGTGTCTTTGGATGTTCTAAAGGTGTTTTGTTAGGGCATGTTGTATCCAGAGATAGTATTGCAAGTGCGATCCGATAAAGTCAAAAATCAAATATTTACCATTTCCTATGAATAGAAGTAAGTTGAGATCATTTTTAGGCCATGTGGGTTACTATAGAAGGTTCATCAAGAATTTCTCAAAGATTGCACAACCACTAACCTTGATTCTTGAAGAAGGATGTTACTTATGAACCGGGAAATAAGGCGCATGAAGCTTTGGACAATGAAGGAAGCCCTGGTGTCTTCACTTTTTTGAAGAATCCAGTTGGAGCAAGCCATTCATTGTGTACACTTGATGCCTCGAGATGCAACACTAGGAAGTACTTTGAGCCAAAAGGATGAAAATGGGAATGAACATCCAATTTATTTTGGGAGCGAGACAAATGAGCAAAGTGTTGAGGTAAATTATATCAGAATCGAAAAAGAGGCTCGCTATCATTTTTCTTGTAAAGAAGTTTAGACATTACTTGCTAGGGAAAAAATTTCTAGTTGTAACAGATCATCAGGCTCTAAAATATATTGTAAATAAGCCTAACCCATCAGGGAGGATAGCAAGATGGATAATTTTGCTACAAGAATTTGAATTTGATATTATAGATAGGCTAGGAAAGAAGCATGTCAATGCAGATGCACTCTCTCGAGCCTATGATGGTTTAGGATCATCTTGTGATGATGATGATTTCCCCGATGCAGCCTTGTTATCCCTTGACACAATCCCTAGTGAATACATAGATATTTGGAATTATTTGAATGAATTCAAGTTTCCTGATGGTGCTAATGCAAAGACTAAGAGAAAGATTACTCAAGCCAATCGTCCATATTCTATTCTACATGGAGTATTATTTCGAATAGGACCTGATGGACAGTACAAGAGGGAAGTTGGACATGATCAAGGGAAGGAACTGCTAGAATAATTCCACAATGGTACATGTGGAGGGCACTTCTCTGGACAACTTACAACAAGAAGGATCTTGGATGCAGGTTATCACTGGCCCACTCTTTTTAAAGATTGTTATAATTATTGTAAGACATGTGATATTTGTCAAACACATGGTAACCGTAAGACTTCATCAGCTCCATTATGCCCTATTCTTCCACTTGGTCCCTTTGAAAAGTGGGGAATAGACATTGTAGGTCCACTTCCAACTACCTCACGCCAAAATAAGTATATTGTAGTTGCCTGCATTATTTAACCAAGTGGGTTGAAGCTAGACCATTAAAAACAACTTCCATGGATGAAGTGGCAAGGTTCATATATGAACGCATTGTCACCAGATTTGGTTGTCCATTAGAAATGGTAATGTATCAAGGAAGCCACTTCATTAATGAGGTGGTAGAAGCCCTAGTCAATAAGTTTTCTATTAAGCACGGGAAGGCAACAACATACAAGCCAAATACAAACAGACAGGTGGAACGAACAAATTTTGTGTTGTGTCAAATTCTAGCAAAAGATGCAGCCTTTGCGGTACATAAGTGGGATAAAAGGATTCATGCAAGCATTATGGGCAACATCAAAGTCAGCAACAGGATACTCCCCATTTTAGTTGGCTTATGACATTGATCCAGCTTCTTCCTATTGAGTTTGATATTCCCACTTTGTGAGAGTTATGAAAAATGAAAGGATGGATGAAAGTGATTCAAGAAAAGAAAGGTTGGTACATCTTCATTTGCTAGAGGAAATGAGGGAAATAGCAAATGATACAAGTCATAAGAAGAAAATGAAGCGTAGAAGGAATACTTTGATCAAAAGATCCGTTGGTCTCCATTTCATGTGAATGACTTGGTTCTAGTATATGATTCGGATACAAAAAAAAGAAGACAAAATTTCTTCCAAAATGGATGGGGCCCTACAAAATAGCAGTTGTGCATGAAAATGGTATGTACTGATGGAGGAATTGGATGGCACTCCCATTACAAAACGGTCAACCACGACAAGTTGAAGATTTTCCAAGCACTGAGAATAGTCTACTCCAGGATGGAGTAAAAGCTAGGAAGGGGGAAGATGTCAACACTAAATTTTTCCTCCATAATTTCTATTTCATTAATGTATGTATTAGGAATAGGATGTTGTTAAGTATAATTAGTAGTAGCGTCGATAGACGATAACGGCGCCATCGATGCGATGCCACCAATAATGTGGAGTATGGTAACAAGAAAAGTACAATAGGAATGTTGTAAAAAGTAAATATTTGTCGTAAGTGGTCCGGTAATGTTAAAATGTCAAAGTTTGGGTAATTAGAGAAGTAAGGTCTACATGATTAGGAATTAGAAATATTATATTGGTAATAAGGACAAGGAGTGAGGTCATAAATATTTTGTGTATTTTATTTGTAAAAAGTCTAAAAATGTGGAACCCATGTAAAATGATAAGGTTTATCTTATCTTAAAAGATAAGCTTACATGTATAGATAAGAGTTAAGGTATGGAATATGATTCGTCAGAGTGGATTTCTTATCCTATCTTAGAGATAAGATGGATAAGCCTGGAAGTTCTATAAATAGAGAGGCCACCCCCCTCATTTAGCATAGAAGGAAGTAGTGAGAAATATTGTAGGAAGTGTGCGAAGGAAGCCATCAGTTTAAAGGTGTGTTGAAGAAGCCATTAAGAGGTGTAATTGTAAAGTTTCTCCCATAGTCTTGGTGAAAGGCAAGTGAAGTCAATAACACTTGAAGTACCTCATGGGTGAGATTGTAACAATTTCATGTTAATATTATAATTTACTTTGATATTTCAGATTTGTCATCATTCCGTCTTATCATAGTCGATGGTATTCTTGTGTTATGTTGTTTTCACCAAACTAAAGGTTTGTGCATTAGTAAATAATCATAGCATGAGGAGTTCCCGTGAAGAATTATCATAGTGCCAGATTGGTGATGACACTCCAGTGTCAGATTTGTCAATATAAATGTGTTATTATCTATCAGGGGGTTTTACTTTAACCACTTAGTTCATGAACCATAACTAAGAAGTTTTGCAGCAAGTAAGCAGCTGTTTAAGAAAGGAAAATTATAGAAGAAGGAAGTAAAGGAATTACAGAGAAGAAATGAGGAAGATGTGCATCCCAATTAGTAGATAGCAGAGCTAATTGCATGCACATAGAAGAAACTTAATAGATTTGAACACACAGAATTATAAAGCAAAGGCAGCTCTAGATCCAGATCTAAAATAACACAAAGTTTACTTAAAAGATCTAAGATTTAAAAGCAAGAAACACAGTACACCGTGACACAAAGTTCTCCGGAAACCTGCTTCTTTGTATTCCTCTGCTACAAGTTGCTCTCAGGGGTTCAACACAAAGTCTAAAACACAAGATTGCTGCTTACAAATTCTGATTGATCATTAACCCTGAGGTTCTTCTCCTACTTATAGAATGTAGGAGGGAAAGTACAAATAGAAGACTCAAACTGAACTAAAGTATGAACAACAAGTAAAGATGACATTTGGCAATCATCCTCAACTAACTTCTTCTTAAGTGACACATGTATCACTTAACTAATAGAATGGTTCCACATGACTTCAAGTAATGGTTGCAAAACCAATAACTTAGAAGTTTTACAATTTCATCCGGGAACATAGAAAATAGAAGAAGTCATGCCAGCTGTAATGTTTACATCTTCTTCTTGTTCTGATATCTGATATACTTGTCGAACATATAATTCAGCATCCTTCCATCTGTTTTAGCCACTGCTTCCTTCTCTATCCTGAATTGCAACAACCCTTCATTCAACACTTTGCTGCATGCTTCCACCTCTTCCAAACTCGGCCCAAACCTCGCAATGTCTGCCTGCAGCGCCACCAATCTACTGATAGAATTCATCGTGAAAGGCTTGGTAGCTTTATCAATTCTCTTTTGTACCATCAGAAGAGAACCTTCCAGGGAATCATGCACCTCGTTAGAAACAATCCGCACGTATGAAGTAACACCTCCGTCCACTCTTTCCTCAGTGAAAGAAATGATACTGTCTGGTAAATCTGATGTTCTACTCTCAAGCGCCTGCATCCTTTTCAGCAAAACTCTGCAGATCTCCAAACGGAAAGATACTGCAAACTCTAGCTACTTCCCCTTCTCGACTGATCCATCCGGTACAATTTGTTCTGCAACCAATACATCTCCCGGCAGCTTGTTGATCTCGGCCAAAATACTCAGGTTACTCTCTGCAACTGTATTCATGCCTTCTATGCTTTCCATCAGTTGCTTTAGTTGATTTGCTGCATCGTTCATAACCTTTAGGCGGGCTGGCACTTCCCCAAGTTACACAGAAGCTTGACGAATAATCAGATCCTTCCATTCGTTAATAGCCTTTATTTGATTGCTTACATTTTCCATTTCCGTATAAGATGATCACTCACCGCTCTCGAAATGGGCTGAATGGAAGGTTTAACAACCTTGGCTATGATCTCACATAATTGAGATATTTGCTTCTGCAGCTCTTCTTTCTCCGCCTTTTCACTGTCAAGCCTAAGGAACAAAGCATCCATCAATGTCTACGTGTCCTACTTCAATCCTTCGGTGGTAGCTTGGACCGAAAGTGGTATTTTGGTCACCGTCACATCTTTTGCCGTGAGCTCCTCTTCTATCTTTCCTTCCGCCGGAATTGATATCTCAACAAACTTCTCTCCCGAATCCTTGATGATCAACCTAGAAGTTGCTTTAGCAACTTTAGGCCTTCTATCTCTTCTCGCTCGAGATCACGAAGTAGGCCTATGCACGTCATGCTCCTCTAAGTTCATCTCTACTCTTGCTTCGGAACCAAGCTGCAAGCTAACCATCCCAGAAGTTACTTCTCGGGAGTAAGAAGTCACTAAGTGCACTACCATCTCCCGCTCCGTATCCTCTCCGTCAGAAAGTGCAACAGTGTCATGGCTGCCATCTTTTGAAACATGCAAGGACAAAGCTCTTTCGAACTCCATCATCTGCAGCTTCAACATCTCCTCTGGAATGGGTGATGAGCAAGTGGTCATGGAGAGAAAACGAACATCGCGGATTCAATGAAGGCATGGAAGCATCTCGCTATGCTGGGTGTAATAGTTGGTGATCTTCTAGTGTTTGGAGAAGTCGGAGTCAAAGCTATGGTCGTAGAAGTGGTCTTCTCTTTCTCTTGAGATCTTCTGTGTACTTTCAACTTCTCGGACCTTCTGATGCTTTCTCCTTCATGCTTTCATTTGAGGGAATCTCCTACGCCGAAGTTGCCCGTGATTTGATTCATCAATACTTCATCAAGGCAGTATCCCTTCGTCAGCAGCCAGTTCGAAGAATTCACCAACACAGCTCCAGATCTTTCTTCAATTGAATGGCAGCCTCCAATGTTATCCTGCAGTATAGCTTTATCTCCTCCCATTTGATGGTAAGTGTCAAGTACCACGTTCCCATCATCTTTAAGATCCGCAGGTATCCGCGCTAGTCCAAAGTCGAACACTTGCTTTGCTGATAGCCTGCTGAAATCTTTCTTTCTAACCTCGTACTCACTTCTGCACTTCATCCAGAAATCTTCTAACGAAGGCACATGTGCGTACTCCTGGGAGATTGTCTTCCTGGCTACTCCAAATGGATCGAAGTTAAGCCGTGCAGGGAAGAACTCTTGCTCATACTCGGATAACATTTGCGCTTCCATCCCTCGAGCTCTGTGAATGCTGATGCAACTGTAATATCCCACAGTGATTGGGAAGAAGCCCGTAGACTTGTGCCATTTCAATGAAGGTCGTGTAACTCCACAAGTTGCCTGCTCAGCTCCATGGTGATCAATCTATCACTCGGATACCTGGGCATCTTTATAGGTTCTCCAAAAATCTCGTAACCCCGAGGTATGTGAAATCGCAAAGCTGGATGAATAAATGTACCAATCTTGGACATAGCTTCCCACACTTCCTTACTTACCCTATGAGTCTTCAAGTCTTTGTCTAGCCTGCAGATGAAATCGTAGAAGAAGTCATCGTTGATCACTTTGAAGTCCTTCTCGCATGCAGGTACAGTAAGCTGTGGGTAGCACTCGAAAATGGGGTCCTTGGAAAGAACACCACATCTATCCAGCTTGGAAAAGACACCCTGTGAAGCTGCAGCATACACCAAGTACGAAGTCATCTTGAAGCTGAAAGTACGCTTCACGTTCCGAAGTTGCTCACCGATGTTGCTGCTAATAATTTCCGACCAATTGATTATAGAATCAACCTTGTTGATTTCAATGGTCCTGATGAAAGCATACATCCATGTACGGAAAGTGTAGGCATTCACTTCGCCATTCAACCTGCATAGCAATTTGACGACATCATCTGCCTCCTGCACCAAATTGGACCGTGGAAGAGTTCTCGGGAACTTTGAAGGGGATCTAGGCTTCTTCATGAACCGGCTGTTCATTATGCTCACGCAATCAGCTCTATGTTTCTCCCATCTACTGTCAGCATCCTGAATGCTAATAGAAGTCACCACCTTTCGCACTGGAATCTTCAGACAATAATTGATGAACTCCGCATCCAAACGAATTATTGTCTTTCCCGCAACATCACGCACTGATCTGGATGAAGGATGATAAGATCTAGCACACTCCATCACGAAATCTGGCAATTGGGCTGTATATGGGAAAGCAGCTCGGATAATTCGCTACTTTTGACCGCACGCATGAGTGAAGTCTTTCCCGCTCTGGATCTATCAATCAAATCAGAAAGAGGTTCTGGGCCTAGATCTGTGTCTCCTATGTCTGCAAGTTTGGAAGCAATGCATGAATCCATCGTGCTCTTTTTTTCATCTCCTTTCGCCATGGCTTTGTCTATCTTAAATCGAATAATTCTTTTTCTTCTAACTTGGCGGATTTCTTCAATACTTGGTGCAATCTGGACAATTCTTCGATTCGGAGGATATTTGCAATGTATTGGACATTGATAAAAACTCCTTTTCTTTTGTAAAGCACATGTAATAAATTCTTGCAATTTATTCAGAAAAATGGCCCTTTGGAGCATGAATAGTGAATTTAAATTATAAAAATCTGCACTTTTCAAGCTTCAATTGCCCCAAAATTGGTGTTTAATTTACACATAAAGAGAGCATGAATCCTTTCAATCAACACCGAGATCCTGTAACAATTGTGGAAAACAACTATGCAGACAAAGATCAACCTCCTCCAAAGCATGCGCCAAATCTGGAAGCTTTTAGCCTTGTTAGCACTTTGTCTGAACAAAATCCTTCCTCTAATGGGGGCGCACTTTTCCTCCTGGCTGCAATTCTTTACCTGTGAATTAAATTATTCACCCATATGGCTGCCCATGCTTATATAACCTTCACAATTCTATAATTAATAATTGCCCTAACAATTAAAGGCAATTAATTAATTAAAAATCATGCTTTTCTCTTTTAAAAATAGCATGTTTAAGGACAGCCATCCAATAAATTAAATTAATCCAATTTAATCCTTCACTCAAGCTCCACATTGTGCTTTGACCATAGCCACTGAAAATAGAAATTAATTTAATGTTTTAATGCCTTAAAAAACATTAAATAATACCCAAATGGGGCGCACTTTTTGAGAGGAAGAGGGCAGCCATTAAATAAATTAAATTTAATGCATTTAACTCCTTTCTTTTATTCCATCTTTGACTTGTTGACCTCCTCCAAGCTTGGGTGCACTTTTTGAGAAGAAAGATTAATAAAAATAATCAAATTTAATTCTTTTAATCTCTCACCAAAGGGGGTGCACTTTTTTGCACATGTAATTCTATTTTTAAGAATTTTTTCATAATGGGATTC
Organism: Taxus wallichiana var. yunnanensis; assembly: GCA_018340775.1. Taxonomy (NCBI): domain Eukaryota; kingdom Viridiplantae; phylum Streptophyta; class Pinopsida; order Cupressales; family Taxaceae; genus Taxus; species Taxus wallichiana. The sequence continues at coordinate 250,052,139 of CM031240.1, read as the reverse complement.
TTTACCTTGCCAGGCAGGCACCAAAATCCCGTGATCCACTTAAGTGATTTGACTTTGACAATGGGATTATTTACCTGCGCAAGGTGCACTAAAATCCCATGATTTCACTTAAGTCACTTTCCTTTTATTATAGTATGGGAATTTTTACCTGCAAGGTAGGCAATAAATTTCACCGCCTCATGACCTCTATTTTTCCCACTCGCAGCTTAAGTGACTTTTATAACATGGGAAAAGTACCGCCAAAAGGTATACAATTGCCACCCACTCGCGGCTTATATTTTTCCCATCGCAGCTTAAATCCTTTGTTTTCCAAAATGCGCCCATCCCCCGCAGGGGCTTTTCTGTCTGCACGTCTTCACTTTTTCCCGGTGATCTAGACCTCCGATGGCGACTTCTCCGGGCATAATGTGCGTATATGTTTTCCAAACTGCTCCATACCAAAAATTGGGCTTACCCTGCGAAGGAATTGCTCCAGAGAAATTTCACAGAAAACAAAACGGGACACCACAAAAACACGAAAAATTGTCAAAAGTTACAAATAAAGCCCAAAACTTAAAATAAGTTAAAATCCTTCGGCACATAGGAATAATAACATATTCTCTCATACTAGAGTTAAAACAGAGCGCAAATAGCCTCATACGGGCTCAAAATAATTAAATACAAATTTCAAAGCAGACAAATCCAATGTGATGAATAAAACAATTTTGGGCATCTAGGTATTTGGCGAAAAAGGCTAATATGGCTCTTTAGGATTATTTTGACGTAATACAGAACTTTCGTGCAATAAAACAACAAACGACCCATTATTTTAAAAGTACGAAATTTTTCGGATAGGGTAATCGCAGATTTCAGTGGTGAAATCTGAGTGACACCAAGCATCCAACCCAAGTTAAAAATATTTTAGTGTTTGATGATGAATTGTTTAAATCCAATGATTACATAGAGCTAAATGTTAGTATAGAAAAATCAGATTTGGGGAAGGAACACGGGGATGGTATTGTTAGAAGTCATAACCTTGAAGAAAGGGCATTTTTTGGGTTCCCATAATGACTCTCAACCTACCGCAATTATCCTAACAACAATCAATGAAGAGAAAAATGAATATGGATTAGACTTTGGTAAGATCCACGAAGACATTCAAAACATATATGAACAAGGTATGGAGGTAGTGAAAAATGGGAAAACACCAATTATAGAAGGAGAAAAGGAAAAAGGAAATGAATATCTCAAAAAACTCCATAGTATGAAAGGATTGGTAATATGCCGATTTTTTTGTTGCATACTAAACCATTTCAAATTTATTATCCTAATGTGGAGCATGTTAAAAGGAGTGATAAAATAAATGATACAATTTGCACTATGGGGCATCATGATGGCTACATACAAATTGAGGCTCAAAAATCATAACTCAGATTTTGGAAAGAGATCTCTCATTTGACAATCATAAGATCTAGGATTTTGGATCACTACAACATGTTTTACCTCTTTGACATGGCACTTGGGCATACTAGCTTACATCTACTCAAGGACAAGAGTATTTGGCAAGAGAGGATTGTAATGTCCCAATTTTCAAATTAATGGACATCAATACTATTTCTAAGTTGGGTCTTGGTCAATTCATTATCTATATTATTATTATAAGAATAAATTATGTTTGTAAATATTGGCAAGTAGAAGACCCTTTGAAAGACGTTTTCCATTATATTGATTGGCTAAAGTGAGGATAAAAGAGGAATTAATACTATAATTTTAGTACTAAAGTAATTCTTATTAGTTGTAATTTAATTAATTATTAAAGGTTAATGAAAAAGTAAAGTAATATTAAAACAATAAATAAATTTACTTTATTAATCCCACATGGAATGCCCCACTTGAATAATTGAGACATAAAAGTATAAAATGAGGTGAGGAGGGGTTCATTTGGCATCTTTTGGTCATTTTGATATCTATTTTCCAATTTGGGATGATTGCTCTTCCATTTCTACATTAAAGGACGTAACCCTTTGGTGCACTTGCATTAGAGGACGAAAAACCTCCTTGGTAAGGTTGAATAACATAAACTCTTCATCCTTCGTGTGAATATCCTCCATTTCAAGAGTTTCTATTGAGCTTCAAGGAGTATTTCTGATCTTCAACAAGTGTTTGAAGACCCAATATCATAGATTTTAGGCAATCCAGCCTAGGTTTTGAAGGTAAAAGTGTTGGGGCAGATTTTTACCTTCATTTTCAGCCATATCTAGTGTTTTCTACACACTTGTGGGGTGGAGTTTGACAAATTCAAGGGAATATCTGTCATGGATCTCATCACAATAGCTTTTCTATAATTTTAAAGGACACATTAAATTTTTTTCAAAGGATTTGGGCTTGGGGTCACTTCTTTCTAGACACTTTTGTAAGTTGTACTTCTACACACTTTTAATAAACTTCCAACACTTATTTTGGGACCAAAAATATATTTTTGGTATTTATACATGCAAAATTAATTCTAATTATTTTGGAAAATATTTGATTATATTTATATCAAATTTGAGCATTATTGAGGTCGAGATCAACTCACCATTTCTAGGAAATTTCAAATTTGAAAATTGAGGATAACTTGCATTATTATCATAAATTTCTTCAACCAATTTTCTTGTAATAAATCATGAATTTCAGGTGTTCCCTTTGGATTTGAAAATTCTCCATTGGGACATTACAAAATGAGTAACAACAACAATGGCTCACAAGGAGTTTACCCCATCGAAATTGACATACTATAATGGGAGCAAATATCATGTATGCATCCATATGACATTTGCAATGATTGATGAGCTAGACATGATAGGACTTCAAGACTTCACTATTAGTCACTATTGGACAAAGCACAACATCCCCATCAATTTGTAGTATACAACACCTAAATTCATAGACTAGGAACAGATCGAGAATGAGCTACCACTCATTACTTCATCCAACCAAACCGATCCCCTCATGTTATCATCAAAACAAAATTCAGTGTACTCAATTATAATTGTACATGCATAAAGGAAAGGGAAACTTCGACACATGTTAAAGATGATAATTCAAGGTACAAATGGTACACAAAAATCCTACCTCATCCAATGCATAAAAATGGATTGTAGATACTCAAAACCAACGAAAACTCCTTCATTCTCTTATTGGCTCCAACATGTAGTGCAAAATTCAAGATAAATATAGATCTACTGTACATTCTAGCCTCCAAATACCCATTCATGAAGTGAAGGCCCTTTAAGGAAGGTCATTGACACTATTCTAAGAACATATGATGGAAATATAATACATTCTCATAGATGAAACGATCTTTCAGTAGGGCCTAAAATGTTGAGCAACATAAAATCTAGATTGCATGAGGCATTCCCCTATATTCAGTGGTCACTTGATGATACCGGTGGGCAACTTGGGAAATTTCACCTTGTTAATGACATACCATTATACCGGGAAAATCATATAGGCACTCCCTTTGCACGGATTTGACACAATAATTAACTTAAATAAAAAATTCTCATAGTAAGGGTTGAACCCAATGTAACTTTAATTTAGACATTTGTTAACCAACATTAAAAATGATAAACCAAAAATACATGAGTGAAATATCCTCTTGTCATTTTCAAAGTCATTCATGCCTACATTAGAGAAACAAGCTTCACAAGTGTAAAACACTTATTCAAAACGAAAGACTTAACAACCTCACAAAATAAGTGGATACTTAAATCCTTACACCTTCCATTATATAGAAATTGCAAATAAAATAAATAATGTAATGATCTACGAGAAGATAAATGACACTCAACTCGAGCTAAAAATGTTCTTGTGCAAAGGACATGAGGTCATGTTGACATATAACTTATGGGTTGACTAGTATTAGTTAATCAAAAATTTGGATAGGTTGTTTACAATCTAGAATCACAATCCCCAAACTTTCCATCCTTTTTTGTTGTTAACTTTAAGAACTAACGATGCCCCCATGGCACATCCTCAAACCAATGCATTTTCTCGCTTCCTCATGTCACACGAGGAACCTGTCGCTAGATCCCACTTAAAATATCATGAGATGTAGTACTATACGTACCCAAAATTATAGGGTACTACGCCTCCGAACGATGTTACACATGCCCCAATGATGATATAGGTCTCCTTACAAGGTGTTCGGAATCCAGAAAGGCTCGCCAAGTATACACTTGTATCCCGCATGCCCCGCTCAGCCTCCGCATGCTTTGTTTTTCCTTTGCCCCCCTGTTTTCTTGCTTTTTAGGCTTCAGTGATGAAACCGCCACCCCGCTTGGGTTGTAGTCTCGTGACCATTTGCCAGGATAGGCAGAAATCCCGTAACCACTACCATGAATAGGGCGGTGGTCCCGTATGCATTTTCCGAGATCCTTCCGACGATTGCGCCAAACGTAAATCTTCAAATTTTCACACTTTCTTCAACAACTTTGGCTTGCATCAATGTTTTTGGTTGCGTATGGTAATAGTGTTTTTCCTTTGTTTATAGTAAAGGAGTTAAAATGGGAGTTACCCTCTGGTAAATGCATTGGTTATAAATAGCCAGTTTGTTTTCAACCAAATTGCCCTCATCTTCTCAATTCTATTGTTCGAGTCTTTGAGTTTCTTGCCTAGAGTTCTACTAGCTTCATGTTTTGCATCAATTATTAGTTTTCCTTTGTTGCTTAGAAGTCATTCAATCTTTCGTTTTAGTCTTGTCCCATTGCTACTCCACACAATCAATTTAGCATAGAATAAATTCATTTCTAGACTAGAATCCATTAAATTTTCAGGTTTTGTTTTGTCACAAGGATAGATTCTAAAACTCTCGGTACACTTGTGTTATATTCCCGAAATAAATCCCGCTAGAATTACATATTCAAGCTCCATTCACTTGCGTTATCCCTCTCCTACTCACATTGTATTCGGTCTATATCCAAAGTTTCCATTGTTCGAATACCATCTTCTATTAATACTATTATATACATGCTTTTCTCGGATTCATGAGGACACAAAGGAACGAGGAGATCACACCGAGGGGACGGAATCACACACAACTAGATTTACCATTATTTCAGTAAATGCCGGAGTTTGAGCTATCAAATTTCTAGTTACAACGCATCAAATAGAATAGTGAATTATTTTATTTCAGTTAAAATTTCACTCTTGATATCACTGTGGAAGTCTGTGGGGATTGATAGTTTCGAGAAATCGTGATTCATTCCTCACTTCGAGGTAGGATCGAGAGTTTTCGATTAAGTTAATTAGTTGTCTTTTATCTAGATTCACACATCTGCATAGGTGAATAACCACACTAGGTTATCTCGCTTGTTTAGTTTTAGTATAAAGGTAGTTTCATTGTTGTTCGTAATTATAACGTTTCAATCATATATTTTGTTTAGAGTAGTTTCCTTTTTAGCAGTAGTATAAATTGTTATTTTTAGTTTAAGATAATTTGAAGAATTCAAAACTAGATTAAACACTTGAATTCTAGTTACGAGGATAAACCATAGGAATTTACGCTACCTGAACCATTCATAGCCTCTAAATCTCCCTTTCTCATTCTAGCTATCGGAGATCACACTACCGATCTTAGTCACCCGATCCTCCCATAGTTAGCTTTAGGAAAGTTTGCTTGCCGATTCTCATCCTCACATGTAGCTTTCTATTGTAGAAAATCGACCATAATCCCGGATGTGACTTCATCTAAAGTCACCCATATTTCAAACCACCACACTCTTCTGCACATGACGACCTCGGAGTGGTCGGGTATGGGGAAGGTCACTTGTCAATTATCATCCTTGCATGTCACTTTTCTGTCGTAGAAAATTTGTGAACCCGACGTGAACAAATAGTTCTTCCTTTTATTATTTTTCATTTCTCTCATCCACCTTCGCTCTTTCCCATTATTCTATGGGTATTCATATACCCCTCGAATATGTCAGGATACGATGCATATGGCAGACCTCTCTCAGGTCTCGAAGTAAACTATAGTCAAACAAATAGACAACCATCACCCTCGCTTTCTGCATGGGCTGATAACTATTCGAGTAATTACTTGTCATCTCAAACTCCCCCTCACAGGACTAGTTCTAGTTCTTCATTCCGAATTGAGGAGTTTGATCAGCTTGCACAAAACACAAAAGCCCGCCGAGCCATCGAGGATCTAATAACATGATGTTTTATGGGAATCCGCTTCATATCCTCGGGTCTTGTTCAGACCATAGATCAGTAGACAATCATACCCACTCCCCTTTTTGGATGAGGAGTACTTAGCACGCTTCGCTAAAAGTGAACAATGCTTCCAAAATATGTATCCACCTATAGGGAATTTACAAATATAGTCTGATACCCTATACCAGAAAAACCCCATTCCTCCACCAATGGGAAATGCCCTCAAGTGAAGCTTGGCAAGGTAACGATCAATTCATAGTAGGGTATCATACCCCTTTACAACCTCAAGGTATACAATAGACGCCATTAAGTCAAAATCCTGTGTCTTCACCAATAAAAGTTATTTCAGCCTTAGTTGAAAAGGTTAGAGGGATGGAACTTGCTCAAGAAAACCAGAATTCATATTTTGGGAAAACAAGAATCCCCAACCCTCCGCATTACCCTAATCAAATTGAACTCCTTACAGGAACAGGCATGTTAGGCATGCCTCCTCAAAATCCTTATAGTTACCCACAATAAACACCAACTAGGACCGCATTTTCAAACGCCACTCCAGTAGAAAACATGACACCTCCCGGCTTGGCACCAAACAACCCATACCAGAACAATGCTCCTCCTTACTTAAACATTTATTCAAAGTCACCACAAGGAGACATGTTCTCTTCTCCTAGGATGTTCATTCAACCACAAGGATTCCCTTATGTCCCTACAAATGCATATGCTATGCCATATCAACAACCCATGCCACCTCAACCCCCTCAACAAGCACCATCGATGGTCGAGGCCTACGCATGTGGTAGGGACTTATTTAGAATATTTAAAAGAGCCCCTAGACTTCACCATACAAAGTGTTATGCTTCCAAGACCTCTTCCTGATTTACCCAAATATAAAGGGAAGGGGATCCAAACGCACACATTAAGGCCTATGCCACAGCCATATGGGAGCTACTCCCTTGGGACGGGGTTGTTGCTAAGATATTCCCTAAGACCTTAGAGGGTATTGCCCTTGATTGGTATTACAAAATACCTAAAGCCTCGATACACTCATTTAAACAACTTGTGTCAGAATTCATCAAAGCTTTTGACATGAACAAATTGTTAAGAACAGGAATAAGGGAGTTCTTGCATACTAAACAAGAACATAATGAATCCGCTGCTCATTTTATCCAAAGATGGCGTATAGTTCTCTACACATCAACAAGTGCTCCAAACATGGATCAAATGGAATTATGCGATTTATTCCTTAATTCTCTCAATAGAGAGATAAAGGAAGAAATACAGAAGTTCCCACTAAGAACTTACGATGAAGTACTCGAGAGTGCTCTCCGAATCAAACAAGCAACGATAGATAGTGGTCGTAAGACATATGGGATGAATGGAAAATTAACCACTCCCAATCAAAACACCACAGCCTATCCTAATGCGGAACGCTAATCAAGGACCTAAGATCCTTAACAAGAACCATGGAGTTACAACTAGATGGAGTAACTGACCAAGTTAAAAGGGAAAACATTGTAAACATTTCGCCACCTATTAATAATCAATGAAATAAAAATTTCACTCTAACAATAAACACGGTGGATTTTAATCGTCCACCATGTAAAATAACAAGAACAACAACGACAAATCCAAACACAAAGTCCAAATCGAAACCCATTGGATATCGAGTCAAAACTAAAGGCAACAACCTCAAAATTTTAACTCTAACAACTAGCAACCTTATCAGAATTTCGGGCCACAACAGATTATAAATCAACAGCCTCAAAATTATAATCCCAATTTATATTGTGGCTTCCACAAGATTCAAGGCCACGATACTAGGACTTGTTGTGAATACAATAAATTCATGCAAAGCATTTTCCTAGAAGATCAAAAGCAACTCTTTATAGATATGTTTTTAGCAAATTCTGTAGTACCCACACCAAACGCTTATGCAGGGGCAGTTTCCCCTCAAAATGCATCCCTCAAGATCTTTAATGATCCACTCCCAAACCATTCTAACAATAATAGGCTAGATCCTAACGGAACAAACAAGGGTGTCATAATAGGAAACAATGATCATGAAGCTTCAACTTCATAAATCCACCGCCGCACCCGATTAGGAACTTGACCTCAAACTAAGATAGTTGGTTTAGTAGAGTTAGACACCTAGCTACAGTAGAAACCATAACAATAACACGGGATTATTCTTCTCAACCAACTCTAAGTTATTCATTGGATCCAGAAAACACTCAACAAACATTGGTAAAACCCATAGGTGCCATGATTTAATCAATGATTTAACTAAAACCTTCTCTCACATCTCCTTTTTGGATTTGTTAAAGAACTCTCCCACCCATAGGGATGCTCTCTTAGAAGCATTAGGCCTTGGTCATCTAATCAACATCACTCCTCCTCCGGAAATGTAAGTAAACCATGTAGATTTTGACGTTTATCCTCCGGGGTCACCAGATAGGGATACTGAGTTTATATTTGATATAAGCAAAATGTCGAAAGACACCGAGAGATTGACTGAAGAGGTGACCCATCTATGCATTTGCAAGTATGGATTTACAATAATTATGTTAAACTTGCAATGGTTGACGATGGGGCAACATTTAACATAGTCCCCTTCACTTTTCTTCAAAAGTTAGGATATGGAGAGACAAACTGTTCCACAACATGAAATACGCTAAGAGGATATGATAGCCTCAAGGCCACTTTGATTGGAACCATAGTTTTACCAGTCACTTTAGGACCCAAGACGGTCCTCACCGAGTTTTATATTATAGATCAGGAAACCAACTATAATATGATCCTTGGTGGCCATGGATATTTTTGTTATCCAAAATTCACCCCTCAAGGTAATTTTGATAACACGCATCAAATTCTTGATTCCCAAGCAAATAGATTGATTTAAGGCCCGAAATCATGTTTTGGGGTCCCCTCGCTTTTTCTAACTCTCCCATCCAAGAAGAAATCCCAACGAGTTAGAAAAAATGGAAAAAATGCAAAAATAAGGTTACAGGATTTGTTTTAAAGCATTTCGGTCCGAAGGGTTCGGTCATACCAGGTTGAGTCGTATCAAGGTTTGGGGCAAATACAAAGAAAATTGGCTAAGTCGAGACATTTTTGTCCCTGTGTGGTCCCGTGACGGTTGGGACGCGTCGGGACAATGGGACGTGAAAATCAAACGGCCAAAGTGGAAAAAATCGTCAAGTTTTTGTTTTTGCGCGGTTTTGGGACATCGGGACAAAGTACACGTGGGACGCGAATCGGCCGATTGTGCCCAGACATGGATCCATTTAGGGCGGTTCGTAGATATTTGTCCTGGCTCTGAGATAGTTGTGACAAAAGTACGCGGAGGACGTGAACCGGATGATTCGGCTGAACAGAGACGTGCCCAAGCCACACAGTTTGGGACATCGCCAAAAGTACGCGTGGGAGTGGCGAAAAGCCGAAAGAGCCGAGAGCGAATGGAATCTCACCACGTGTCTTCACCGCAAACTAGAACAAGAAGCCCAATTGGCGAGGTTAGAGATTTTTGTCCGGGACAAGAGGACAAAAGTACGCGATGGACGCGAAAGCCGAAGCGGCCAAGGCAAAGAAGAAAAGTCAACGTTTGACCCATGAAACTTCAAACGACCATAACTTTTGACTCCGAGCTCCGATTTTCACAAAATTGGACTTTCTAGAATGAGCACGATGTCCTCTACACTATTTTTAATGAGGGTAGATATATTTAAATAAAATAAACATATTCGGCTCCAGTCAGTTAATGCTCATTCCCGTCAAATGACAGAAAACGCCTGCTAGACCCAAAATAGCTACCCGCACTCAGAAGGCCATAAATTTTGCATTTCTCAACAAAATCACACAAAATTGGTACCATTGGAATTGTGGCTCCAATCCTAATGCATAAAAATCAATAAATTCTAGATTTAATTAGAAATTGGTGGATATTTTTCATAAAACGTGGCCGGGTTCATAACAGTGTTTTATTTGGTAGTTGGGAGTGTAATTAAGAGGCATGGTCATCATTCTTTCTCTGTTGCAGCACATGGGATAGTATGGGGAGCCTTTTGCAAGTAATATATAATAATTTTACTCCATTTAATGCCTCTTACAAGTGGTTGAAGGACAGATTTCGGGATTTCCATTTTCCCTTCTCTTTCTCTTCTCATTTCTTCTATAAATTAGAGTGTTGGGCTCATACCTGAAAGGGGGTAGTTTTTGGTAGCAAAGCTCTGTCAAAATTGCTTTGTGAAGCCAATGTGTTACAAGCCCTTGTTGTGGACTCCTTGCATGGTGATCCAGGCCCTTATCTTGTAATAGATTGAACTGTGCATATTATGAAGCAATAAAATATAAGTTTGTGGATGTATCTTCCCCTGCTGTGTTTTCTTGCATTCTTCTTGCCCCTTCAACCTCTTCTTTACAAGAATATTGTGTCTATTATTATGTTCATGCAGGGATCCATTATCATTGTGTATGTTTGAAATATTGTTGTGAATGCATTTTGCTAGATTATGGAGAACTCTGTCATCACCTCTTCTAGTGTGCTTTGCTTCGTATTTCAAGCATTTGGAGACTACTCTCACACCCTCATTTTACGGTGTATCACCGCTTTAGTGTAGGATTTCATTTTATGCATTCTCTCTCCTGGTCCCTTGGAAATTTAGATTAGAATAGTTAGTTTCCCCGCATTAGAGTAGATTGTGGCAAGTGTAGTTTAGGAGCAAGAACTAACTTTCTCGGAGGTCTATCTCAGTAGCAAGTCCCACAACTTGGAGATAGTACCCATGTTATCCAATCACACCGTGAGTTCAAGTATATGATCTTGATAAACATAGAAGGGTGCATTTGTGATTCGATGATAATGATACACCTATGAAGGTAATCCCTTCCACGTTATTCCAAGAAATAAAATTTCTACACTTGGGGAAAATAGAAAGTGGCAAAGGTGACCCAAAACCGCTTAAGATATACACCTAGATGATTTGAAGAAAATACTAGGTGTTCACTCCGAAGTTTGAACTCCCAAAAAATCAACTCATCAAACCAATTAATTGAAACCAAAAGAAGAGTTGATACCCACCACGGAATTAGAAATTACAAATCCAAATGCCGAAGACATTCCAAAGACTCAAAAATGAGACCAATGTTATAAAAATAGTGTCACTAGGGACTACCGCAAAAATTGTTGAGTTGCTAGAGAAAGACTTACCTATTCTCCTACCATTTGATTCTATGGGTATGGGACACACCCTAGGAATTGCTTCTCTTCCATTAGATGAAGTTTTTATGGTAGAAGTAACTAAAGCAAAAGAAATAGATACGACAGATATCCCAACATCCATTTTTCCAAGCAAGTATTGGACTCTCCACTTTGATGGAGCTAGATGTCGCTTTGGAGCTGGGGTGGGAGTAATCTTTACTTCACCTGAGGGAAAGATCCTACCTTTCGCCTTTAAATTAAACTTCAAATGTACAAACAATGGGGCTGAGTATGAAGCTCTCCTCCTTGGCCTCATCCTAGCTAAAAGAATGGGTGTCGATGACATTAGAGTACTAGGAGACTCGCAACTAGTTGCAAACCAAGTCTCTGAAGTATATGAAACTAGGGCTAAACATTTACAACTATACAAAACAACAATATTAGATCTAAGTAAGGGATTTAACTTCATATCAATTGAAGCAATCCCACGAGAGCAGAACCTTCTCATAGACTCAATAGCAACCTCAGCTTCCCGTTTCACCCCAAACAATGAGTTGGAGGATACAAATTTCACGGTATCACTTCATACCAAACCATTAGTGCGTAAAATACCAACAAAATCACTCTTGACTCATGGAGAAGATGAGGATGATTTTTCTATCATGGATCACTTTGACGATGATAGAGTCACTCTCGAATATCTAAACACCTATACGGAGCTACACCTACTTTGTATAGTTGATCTTTCCCTAATACCACATTCCTCTTCCTACTTTAGAAATCCCATGGTAGAGTCTCCTCCACATGAGAAGGATCTCGATATCTCTGAGATATAAAATGGAGAAAGCTTGGAATTACCTCTAGCCCCACCTGAATTTAAAGAAGGTAACACTTCTTTAATAGAAGAAACCATTGACATAAACATTGGAATGGAGGAAGAACCAAATTTTTTGAAGTTGGGATCCTTGTTAACTCTGGAGGAGATAAAAATACATACTTGAATCCTCAAAGAACATCAAAGCACTTTCACATTTAATTATAAAGAAATGACGGGCATTGCACCACAAGTTGTGGTGCATAATCTTATCACTAAACCAGATGTGAAACCAATTAAATGAAGTCAAGACCAATGAAGCCAAAAGTGGATCTCACGGTAAAAGAGGAAGTAATAAAACTTCTCCAAGTGGGATTCATCAAGCCTCGTTGACTATTCACAATGGGTATCTAATATCGTCCCTATCCTAAAAAGAATGGGAAGATATGCATTTGCATAGATTTTCGGGACTTTAACAAAGCTTGTCCCAAGGATGACTTCCCATTACCATTCATTGACATTATCGTTGATGCAACAAATGGATTTGAACCATTGTCCCTCATGAATGGGTTCTCGAGGGTATAATCGATTAAAATATCTGAATAAGATCAAGCCAAAACTACATTCATAACTCCTGGGAACTTATTGCTATTTATCATGCCATTTGGTCTTAAAATGCCGACGCTACGTATCGTCAGGCAATGACATATATATTCCACAATCTTATCCATAAAATTGTGGAATCCTATGTGGATGACTTGTTGGCCAAGGCCAAGAAATGTTGTGATCATCCGAAGTGCTCCGTATCATCCTCTCATGACTAATTGAATATGGCGTCACATTAAACCTAGAGAAGTGTGTTTGGTGTGACAGGAGGCAAACTTCTGGGCTACATTATATCTTCACGAGGGATTGATGTTGATCTAGCCAAAATACGGGCTATTCTCGAAATGATCCCACCATCGGATCGAGTCTAGAATCAAGTCATTTCTTGGGAAACTCAATGCAATCCGAAGGTTCATCTTAGATTTAAGTTTTTCCATTCATCCAATCAACAATCTATTAAAGAAATATTATAACATTGATTGGAATGAAGAATGCAATGAAACCTTTCAAGCAGTTAAACGCTTCTTGTTGTCTCCACCACATTAATGCCTCCCAAACCAGACCATCGCCCTTTGATCTTATATTCACAAGCCACTCATGTCTCACTAGCCTACATCTTTGGCTCAAGAAGACAATGATAAACAAGAATGAAATGAAGTCTATTTCATTAGTTGACGTTGCTTGATTATGAAACATGTTATACATAGGAGAAATAGAATGCCTTGCCATAGTCTAAAAGAACAAAATGTTTAGGACATTACATGTTAAACCAAGAAACAAGGGTCATTGTAAAGATAGATCATTTACGAACATTCCTCACGCAAGGGTCTTTATCTAAAAAGGTTGGGCATTTCATAACCTTAATGGGTGAATTTGAGTTGACATTCGTAAACCAAAAATCCATTAAGGGACAAATCATTGCAGATTGGTTAGCTGACAATCCACTAGATGGAGGCAATCTAGTAAATCTAGACTTTCCTGATGAGTGTGTATACTTCATTGAAACCAGGCCCCCCATCTCTACATGTCCCTGGTACACTAATATCATCAATTTTATCATAGACCACACATACCCGGAAGGTGCCACATCACAACAAAGAAGGTGGTTACACATTATTACCACTAAATATGTTGTTTTAAAATAGGTACTCTATCGTAAAGCCTTCAACAACATGCTTCTAAGATGCGTTGACATAGAAGAATCCAAGAAGATTCTTCATGAATCCCACAAAGTGGGATATGTGGAGGCCACTTCGGTGGTCACGCCACCACTCACAAAATACATCGGATGGGATATTTTTGGCCCACTCTTGAGCATGACACAATGGAATTTATACGTAAGTGCCACAAATGCCAAGAATTCTCTCACAAGATTCACATGCCAGCACAATCCCTGCAACCAATAGCGACCCTGTGGCCCTTCTCCACGTGGGGTTTAGACTTGATAGGAAATTCTCTCCCTCATCAACCAATGGCCATAACTTTATAATTACTTGCATGGAATATTTTACAAATGGGTTGAGGCCATGCCTCTCACCTGTGAGATTTCGCAGGTTCGGTAATTGCCAAATTCATTATGAAACAAATTATTCTGCAAGTATGGTGTCCCACAAGTCATTATTTCAGATAATGGCACGTCCTTTAAAAATGATGAAGTCCATGAGTTATGTATAAAGTTCAAGATAAACTATCACACGACCTCTCTTTACTACCCTCAAGCCAATGATATAAGCCAAAGTGACAAACAAAACGTTATAAGCTATTCTCCTCAAAATGGTCAAGGAGAACAAGTGAGATTGAAATTTAAAATTGTTATCCCATGAATCACAAAGCACCTTCCGTTTATACAAGTGCACATACTTGAGCTCATGGTGTGATTGGATAACATGGGTACTATCTCCAAGTTGTGGGACTTGCTACTTGAGATAGACCTCCAGAGAAAGTTGGTTCTTGCTCCTAAACTACCTGCCACAATCTACTCTAATGCAGGGGAAACTAACTATTCTAATTTAAATTTCCAAGGGACCAGGGAGAGAGAATGCATAAAATGAAAGCCTACACTAAAGTGGTGATACACCAGAAAAGGAGGGTGTGAGAGTAGTCTTCAAATGCGTGAAATACAGAAGCAAAGTGCACACTAGAAGGGGTGATGACAGTTCTCCATAATCTAGCAAAATGCATTCACAACAATATTTCAAACATACACAATGATAATGGATCCCTGCATGAACATAATAATAGATAAAATATTATTGTAATCAAGGTTAAAGGGGCAAGAAGAATGCAAGAAAACAGAGGGGAAGATACATCCACAAACTTATATTTTATTGCTTCTTGATATGCACATGATTCAATCGGTTACAAGATAAGGGCCTAGATCATCATGCAAGGAGTCCAAAACAAGAGGGCTGCAACACATTATCTTCACAAAGCAATTTTGGCAGAGCTTTGCTACAAAAACTACCTCCCCTTACAATGAGCCCAACACTCCAATTTATAGAAAAATTGAGAAGAGAGAGAGAAGGAAAAATGGAAATCTCGAAATCTGTCCTTCAACCACTTGTAAGAGGCATTAAATGGAGTAAAATGATTGTATATTACTTGAAAAAGACTCCCATACCGTCCCGTCTGTGCAACAACAGAAAGAATGGTGACCATGCCTCTTAATTGCACTCCCAACTACCAAATAAAACACTGTTATGAACCCGGCCACGTTTTATGAAAAATATCCACCAATTTCTAATCAAATCTAGAATTTATTGATTACTATGCATTGGGAGAGCCACAATTCCAACAGTACCAATTTTGTGTGATTTTGTTGAGAAATGCAAAAGTTATGGCCTTGATAAGCGGGTAGCTATTTTGGGTGGCAGTGTTTTTGTCATTTGATGGGAATGAGCATTAATCGACTGGAACCGAACATGTTTATTTTATTTAAATATATCTACTCTCATTAAAAATAAGAAATCCAATTTTTGTGGCAAAGAGGAAATCGTGTTCGTTCTAGAAAGTCCAATTTTGTGAAAATCGGAGCTCGGAGTCAAAAGTTATGGCCATTTGAAGTTCATGGGTCAAATGTTGACTTTTCTTCTTTATTGCAAGCTATTTTGTTTAAATCGGCGGTTCCATTGAGTCAAGCAATTGACTCATGCGCATAATTTTTTTCACGGCTGTCCTGCAGATGAATTCTCTGCTGCCAGTTGGCCGATTTGGGCTTCCTTGTCCCTTTTGTGGATTCTTTTTCGCCGCGCAAGGCCCCGCGCATACTTTTGTCCCGACTATCCCGGATGAAAATCTCCGAATCGCTCATGATAGACCATCTTCTTATGGCAAATCAGCCGATTCACACCCTGCGCATGTATTTTTGTCCCGGCTGTCCCAAACCATGGCAAAACAAAAGACTTGATGATTTTTATTTCATGCGGCCGTTTCACCTTTTCGCGTCCCCGCGCCCCGACAAGCCCCAACCTGGTCCCATGGACTCATGGGACAAAAATGTCTCGACTCAAGCCTGATTTTCTTTGTATTTTGGCTACGAACTTGGTACGACAAACCTCGGTATGACCCACACTGGTACGATCCACACCCTTCAGACCTGAAATGCTTTAAAACAATCCTGCAACCTTATTTTTGCATTTTTCCATTTTTTCTAACTCGTTGGGATTTTTTCTTGGATGGGAGAGTTAGAGAGAAGCTGAAAGGGCCCCAAAAACATGATTTTGGGCCTTGAATCAATCTACTTGCTTGGGACTGAAGAATTTGATGCATGTTATCAAAATTACCTTGAGGGGTGAATTTTGGATAAGAAAAACTATATCCGACCTTGTGGGCCCATCAAAACTCAATAAGAACACCAACAGAGCAACCCCTTTCTCGCCGGTGTTCGGGCGTAATAATTCTCCGCTTGAGGTTAAAATACTTAGTCTCGCATCTCATTACAAGGGATCTACGGATGAAGAAGCTTATAGGAGGCATGCCTCTCTCAACCGGAAATCTTGATGAGGTCGTGGATAAACGCCGAACAAAAGCACAGAGCCTATGCCGACCGTATGTGCGGAAGTACAACAAAAATTCTATGAGCGAGAAATATATGAGTGAGATCTAGTTCTAAGACTAGACATCCGGATCGATAAGAAAACCGGTGAAGGAAGGAAGTTCAGTCCCGCCCAAATGGTTGGGCCCATACCGAGTCATGAAGGACTACAAAAACAATGCGTATCTTTGTGCACACTAGAAGGTGAGGAATTCAGTGAAACTGTCAATTCCTTGCATCTTAAATGGTTTTACGCATAAAACATCGAAACCATCACTTGTACATTATAGCTACCTACATTGCATTAGTCATTTAGTTGCTTCATTCTGTTCACTCATTTCGTAAAAATAGTAGTCAAGAACTTACTCTTAAATAATTTGTTACAAATTTTTGAAAATATTGGAAAAAAATTCAAAACACATCTCTTCAAACATCATCAACTATTTTCAAAATCTTCTCATCAAGTTCAAACAGACAAGTATTGATGAAAACCATACTAAGGCCTCGCATACTTGGCTTTGCTCATTTTCTTTCTACTAGGTGAAGTTGTCCTTGCCTACGGTCATTGTAGAAGCTTCTTGGTGTCACATCTATCCCTCTTAAATCTCTTTGAAAGAAAGGATATCCCAAAGTCTAGATCATAAATGTCAAAATCAAATAGAATCAAAAGCACCAAGCAAACAAAATATTTTATTTTACATGCTTCTTTTGCCCCATCAACCTTCGGTGATAAGCCCACATCTCTTACTGGTGGTGTGAGGTTGGGAAAGGAAAGAAGTGCCCTTACTCGCCTATATCTTGCCTTTGGTGACAAACTCGTGCTTCTTACTAGTGGCATGAGGCAGGGTGTGGGGGGTCCAGTCACACAAATTAACAAATCTTGGTATGCTAAAAACACAAATCAAATTCTATTAAGAGAAAAAAAAATCCAAAAATCCAAATTCCAAAGAGATCAAATCCTCAAAACTAGATTTTGTCGACCGGGTTGCCATTTATGAATCGAGTCTAGATAAATTGGAAAGTAAGTGGACTTCTAAGCCTAGTCGTAGTTCTGAGTAGGGTAGGTGTGTATGTCTAAATTTGGTTTTACTGGTTTGTCTGTCTCTCATCGTTCCATTCGGTCATACTCATACAATTTGTGCCCTTCTCAACTCTTGGTGTAGAGCCCTTGCATCTTACTGGTTGCGTGGAGTTGGGAATGGGGAAAATTCATCTCTTTATCATTATACATTCATCACATTTTGCCAATATAAGAAGAAATTACAAACATTGCCCAAAGAGTTCAAAAGTTCAGTACTACCATATGTTAGTATCATCTCATATCAGCATTACAAAAAAAACATACAAAGTAAATTATTACATTTGTTATCATTTTTTATCCATTGCATACATTAGAAAAACATGAAAACAAATAGTCTAAAAACATCTAAACATGTGGAAACAAGTCACAAAATTCTAGGCACCAAGAGTCTAGATCCAAAAAGAGATACATACATACATACATACATACATACATATACATATATATATATATATATATATATATAAATCAAGGTTTCATACATAATGCCATCATGCACTAGGCATGGTAAAATGCTCAATGAGCCTAAAAGTACAAAAGCACTCATATAGATATATGACAAAATGCTATAAAAGTGGCCTCTCAACCCCTATGGGATCCCTCGGATATACGACAAAATGCTATAAAAGTGGCCTCTCAATCCCTATGGGATCCCTCAAAAGGCACATGACTACGTCTAGGACTCCGGCTACACCGGCACTCCGAATGCACTGAGGGCTCGTGGTCACGGCTATTAGCTACCGTCTCATTATGAGAATGATTCCTCCTCATCAAGCACTCAACCGTCCCGTATCTAGTTACCTCGGCACGAGAGAGAAGTCATGATCTTTGTCGCATGCCGATGGAGGCAAAAACATCGTATTTTACTATTTGTTGAAGGCTCCCCCACATCTATAGATAGCTCAAAGCATGATTCTTCTCTCCGAGGGGAGCAAATGAGTATTGGTGCATACTCGGTGAATCAAGTCTCGCCACTCACCAAAGATCACTTTGCAAACAAAGGAGAAAACAAGTTAGAAAATGATCAAAAGATAAACCTAAGAGTAAAAAAACAAAAGGAAATAATAACTAAGGTAATTCTAACTAAAACAAATGTCAAGAGAAGAGTGACAACTCACTCGGATCTCCGGGCCTCCAGGAAGGATCTCTAGGATCCGCACCTACCACTGATGCCGCCACTGACTGGTGTCCCTCTCCCACGTCTGGGGAAATGTGACGGCCTACAATGGACTCACCATCTCCACCTAAGTCCTGAGAGAGAAACTCTTCTGAAACCAGAGTCACCCTCTCTATGCTCCACTCCACCCTCTTAGCCCGTAGGATCTCTTGAGTATCATGCCACTGGGATCACTCTCATCCCCCCACCCATCTCACTAATCTCCATCTCCTATGTCTCCTCCTCTGTCTCTCCCCCAGTGAACTTCTCAGACTGAGTCCACGTCAATGGGCTCATCATTACTATGGGCGGGACCGGTGGCAATCTGAAGTAAAGGTGCCTTTCGAGCACGTACTACCCTCCCACCCACAATAGGAACACCGGGAGTAACAATAGTCCAACCCCGACCTCTAAGACCCCCATGAGCCTCATGGATAGATCTATACACTAGCACCACCGGAGGAAGCATGTCACTATAGGGGAGGCCAAACTGCTGTGGTACTCTATCAAAGGGGTGGATCTCCAACTTCGCCTGTCCACCAACCGGATGGATGTCTCGACAAGCAATCAATGTGTGATCTCCTCTCCCCATAGCCCTGCCATGGCCTGATAAGGAGTGGCCTCCATATCTGCAGTAGTCAAGGAGGCCATTGGTTGGTGGGGTGCTCTAAGAACTATCATCCCTATCCACCTTGCTGCCTTGATGGCCCCGGGATCCTCCACCTCTACACCTCTCCCATACGGAGTAATATGCTCATATACCCAACTCATGACAAGAGTCGGGTGGCTCAGTGACTATCCCCAGTAATCTGGACTACCATGTATAAATTCATGGTAGGTAGTCCCGAGGATATCTACTCCCAAGCGTAGACACGTCCATGGCCCTCAACTGTAATAATGGGGGCCCAACAATATAAGAGGGTGTCCCCTCCTTGTCCCTAATCAATCTCGATGCAAGGATGCCCATGACGGCCTTCATGGAGCACGGGAATATCTCGACTCAATAATGGAGCAGATACTCACTCCCTTCTTCGATCCCATCGATACAACTACATCCCCATGTAGGTGGCCCACTGAACCACCTGGGATCTCAATACTATTGTCTTAAGAGACAGACAGCCACCGCCCAAGGATCGGAACCCCAAGATTCGCTAAACATCCTCTAGGGTGACGGTCCACTCACCCCTAACTCCTGGCAATCGGAAGGTGTTCCGATCCACATCCCAGTATGAAAATAAGTCACATAGTATGTGACTGGCAGGTGCAACGTGAGGGACCTGTGTAATCCTCCAAATGCCGCCCCATCTAGAGAGTATCCCACTCTACCTGGGAGAGTTCCTCTAACACTACTGGGAGCCAATCACACTCCCTCTCTTGGCTCCATCTAATATACTCCTCCTTCTTTTGCATACACCCAAAAACACAAAAAGGAGTAAGTCAGTACTAAAATCCAGTTGGAAAAACTATTAAAAACATGTAAAAATACTAAACATGTGAAAATAGGTTAAGTTTTGTTTTGTTTTGTCCTCTATCATGGATGCCGCCTGTGCAGAGTGGCGGTTCCATAACCACCACCTTCTAAGGCGGTGGTCCCATAACCGCCGCCCTACACTGGGCGGCGGTCCTGTCCCGCAAACTCAAACGGGTCGTATACCCTAAAAATGCCAAAAACAAACAAATACACCATTTTAGCTAAAAAAGAAACCTACCCTATGGGCGCCCCCTAGAGACATGTTTAAAACTAATATTTTCAAAAATGACCCCCCGAGAGAAAGATTTCATCATTTCCACATTTTAGGTTTAAAAACAATAAATCGAGAAGAACTAACCTGAGACTTTGTGGGTCAATGTTCCACTCTTGGAGGCATGATCACTATCTCACCATGAATGTTTTGACTATACTCTCATTGAAAACCGTCACCGTGGGTCCTAGAGCTCAAAAACTATCAAATCAATCGCGTAAATGAATAGTAAAATGAGTTCGCTTTTTTATATATATAGCTTTCTAAAACTGATTTTGAATGTCTTTCATAGGGTCGGAGCATAGACGGCATGAAGGTAAGTTCTAAACCCCTCATAGATGGTAAGTCCTCTTTTCATATCAATTCAGCCTTATTTCTCAATTTGTTTTATCTATCTACACTTGAGTCCCCTTTTTCATTTTCAGTAGCGGGATCTTGGATGACGACTTTCTAAAGCACATGGGCATGTCATGTATAACTCCTAGCTCCCCATTTTGGGACCGCCATACTCGGATCCACCATTTTACGCCTCTTCATGGCTAAGACGCTTCTCCGAGGGGGCAATATATACGTACCCAAAATTGTAAGGTACTGCGCCGCCAGAACGATGTTACACATGCCCCAATGATGATACAGGTCTCCTTGCAAGGTGTTTAGAATCTAGAAAGGCTTGCCAAGTATACACTTGTATCCCACATGCCCCACTCAGCCTCCGCATGCTTTGTTTTGCCCTTTGCCCCCCTGTTTTCTTACTTTTTAGGCTTCAGTGATGAAACCGCCACCCCGCCCAGGCGGTAGTTCCGTGATCAGTGGCTTGCCTAGATAGGGTGATGGTCCTGTAACCATTGCCCCGCATAGGGCAGTGGTCTTGTACGCATTTTCCAGATCCTTCCGACGATCGCATCAAACGTAAATCTTCAAATTTACACACTTTCTTCAACCACTTTGGCTTGCATTAATGTTTTTGGTTCCCTGGGAATAGTGTTTTTCCTTTGTTTATAGTAAAGGAGTTCAAATGGGAGTTACCCTCTGGTAAATGCATTGGTTATAAATAGCCAACTTGTTTTCAAGCAAATGGCCCCTCATCTTCTCAATTCTATTGTTTAGTCTTTGAGTTTCTTGCCTAGAGTTCTACTAGCTTCATGTTTTGCATCAATTATTAGTTTTCCTTTGTTGCTTAGAAGTCATTCAATCTTCTCATTTTAGTCTTGTTCCATTGTTGCTCCGCACAATCGGGCCTTTAGCATAGAATAGCTTCATTTTAGACTAGAATCCATTAAATTTGTAGGTTTTGTTTTATCACAAGGATAGATTCTAAACTCTCGGTACACTTGTATTGTATTCTCGCAATAAATCCCACTAGGAATTGCATAGTCAAGCTCTGTTCACTTGCACTATCCCTCTCCTACTCGCATTGTATTTGGTCTATATCTAAAGCTGCCATTGTTAAAATACCATCTTCTGTTGATACTATCATATACATGCTTTCTTGGATTCACGAGGACATGAAGGAACGAGGAGATCACACTGAGGGGATGAAATCACACACAACTGGATTTACCATTGTTCTGTAAATGCCAGGTTTGAGCTATCAAAGTTCTAGTTACAACGCATAAAATAGAATAGTGAATTATTTTATTTCGCTTAAAAGTTCGCTCTCGATATCACCGGGAAGCTATGGGGATTGATAGTTTATGAGAAACTCGTGATTCATTCTCACTTCCCGAGGTAGGATCGAGAGTTTTCGATTAAGTTAATTAGCTGTCTTTTATCTAGATTCACACATCTGCACAGGTGAATAACCACACCGGGTTATCTCGCTTGTTTAGTTTTAGTATAAAAGTAGTTTCATTGTTGTTCGTAATTATAACGTTTCAATCATATATTTTGTTTAGAGTAGTTTCCTTTTCAGCAGTAGTATAAATTGTTATTTTCAGTTTAAGTTAATTCAGAGACTTCAAAACTAGATTAAACACTTAAATTCTAGTTAGGAGGATAAACCATAGGGAATTTACGCTACCCGTTCATAGCCTCTAAATCTCCCCTTTCTCGTTCCAGCTATCAGGAGATCACACTACCAGATCTTAGTCACTGATCCTCCCATAGTTAGCTTTAGGAAAGTTTTCTTGCCGATTCTCATCCTCGCCTGTAGCTTTTCTATCATAGAAAATTGACCATAATCCTAGCTGTGACTTCATCTAAGTCACCCACATTTCAAACCACCGGCTGTCTCGGCACGACCTCGGGAGGTCGGGTATGGGGAAGGTCACTTGTCGATTATCATCCTCGCATGTCACTTTTCTGTCATACAGTAGCACTTACTCGACATTACACACCATTGCATGGGGACAACCTTTTCAGTCCTATCATTTCCTTGAAGAATAATACATGCACTTTATTTTGAGATCCAATTCATTAACCATGGTAAAAATTGAGTTAACGTTAGAAATTTTAGCAGTTATTGAAATGTTGCAACAAATCTAGAAGTCCAAACTCTACTTTACAACCAATGGTAAAGGAAATTTCAAACTCTCAAAATTAAATAAACACAATGCTTTGAGAACTGTGATAGAAGGAGCTCTTGTTATAGTGGTATTAAAATCAGCTGCATTGGGTTGAATCAGACTTGAAAAATAGATTAATTTCTATAGTTCTCTAAGGTCTCCTCTCCTCACTATATACAATTAATCGATTTGGAATTGTATCACTGTGGGTTTATTTTATTTGAGAGGAGAAGAGGATTTTTTTGCTATGGATGGCGTGTTTATTTTATGCAGAGGAAAAAAGAAGATTGAGGATTTAGAGGCATCGTAATTTGTAGCTGTGTTGATTTTTCTGCTTCCGTTTCTAAGCACGTCTGCCAGGTGCACTATAACATTGCAATGCCATTGGTTTTTGTGTTCTTTATATTTTGCTTCATGTAGTTATTGTACTGATTTGGACATGGGAAGTTCCCTTTCCTGGTATTCCACACATATCTCTGCATGATTTGTCTCCTTCAGTCTTCCTCTGCGTGAAACCCTTTTGGTTTTCCATTCACTGCTTGGAAGAGAGGGTCAGTTTGGAGGCACTGTACACTTTGCTTCTTCACACAACCTACGTGGAGCTTCAAAAATAGGGAAAGGATATCCAACAAGGCTTAGGAATCATGTTTTCTACTAAATATTGTAGCTACAAATGCGCCTGGGAGAATTAGTTGCAGAGTGCGCAAGTATTAAGGAAAATAATTGTTTGGTTGGATGTTGAAATTGTTTTACCTGTGTGGACGCTTGGCAGGTGAATTCTTAGACAAGGCATGTGAACCATTTTCCTTGGATTTCCTTGGCTACAAAATTTGTGCCAAATTGTGTTAAAAAAATGAAAAAAAGAGAAATACTTTACTGCGTTCTTCTACCAAGGGAAAATTTTCAAATTTGCATAGATCTCCTCTTTCATGGTGTGATCTATATTTTTACATAAAATATCTTCCTAAGGCATTAAGAGGAATGGGGTGGAAGTTGTGAGGTGTGGCTGCAACCAATTTTGCACGTGATTTGTTTGATAAAATACCAAAGAGTGAAGAATCCTTCAGGTCTTCAATGATTGTGGGATTTTTCCTATTTTGGTTTATTGAGAACACTTTAATAACTGTGAAAAAAGCTTCTAGCATATTACCCATTCAATCCGATGAATCATTTGACAGAATCCTCGAAGGTTGTGTGGTCTTATCGAATGTGGGGATCGTGGGATTAGCATAAAAGGTATGGATCACTCTTCCTCTCACTTCAAACTAAACATTTCATCATTTATTTTTTTAGTGTTGGATTTCATTATGTTGTATATTAAAATAGAAATGCAAATTAGAATGAATGATATGGATTTTACCTTTCCCAAAAATATTTTTCTTTAAAATTTTAAGAAAAAATAGGCCTTTGGAACCATGCACATGGAGCGCTATGTTGAATGGTTAATGGGAAACAAAACCTAAAAAAAGATCCATGTCAACCTAAGACACCATAAAGTTTCTTAACCAAGATGAATAACTCAATTAGATGCCTTAATGAGGTGAGATTTGATACCCTTTTAAACTTCTTCAATCATTTTGGTGACGTTCCCACTTCATGAAATTGTGATTGAATTTCGGCTTATAAATGTTGTATCGATTTAGTGTAGCTGAAAACACCTTCACCTACCTCGAACACTCCTATGTGAGAATTGAAACTAACTCTCAAATTTATAAAAATAATTTCGTAAGTTAGAGTTTTAAGTGGATGTTGGGGCCCACTGATCGTCGTACAAAAGAAAGTGCTTGATGTGTTTATGATAATTAGGATCGAAGTCACCTTCATAAATTGAACCTTATTATGCCCACATTTTACACACACAAATACAACCGTAAAAATACCAAGATATATATTTTTTTACTAACATTTCTCACTACACAATGCCACAAGGGCTCCAAGTAAAGAAAACTCAACAACGCATATGACACTTACATAAGTCATCGACTCACATAGACACATGAAAACACCATATACATGTTGATGCCACACTTTTCCCAATGAACAAATGCTAGCAATAACCCAACCACAAGAAAAGGGACTCAAGGATTAGCAAACCCACAACACATCATTACCATGATTACATCTTTGTTACGATTTACCTTCCAATAACATTATTATGTAAGTATAATTTTCTCCTTTTTCCACCTACATATTTCTAAGTTCATTCCACATTCAACTTACAGTTCGACCATTTAAGTTTGCTCTTTATCCCTTATGAAAATCTCCATAACTTACATAATTAATTTCCATATTTCCGATTGCATACAAAGTTCCTAATTCTCTCATTCTTATGCTAAAGGTTTGTTTCTCAAAATATGTTTAGTTGACGTTTAATTCTACCCTCATTATGCAAGGGAACCAACCATAAGTTGTTGAGGGAAAAATAATACGATTCAAAGGAGGTGAAGGTTCAAGTTTCCCTTTTCCTATAAAATTCCTTCCATTAAAAGCACATTTGTTCTCGTACTATGGTTGTTTAGAGTTCCAAATTTAGTTTGATTCAATTAAGCTTTTACATGTCATAATATTTTTAGTGGACTCTATATTGGCTCAAATGCCTAGTCCCACCAAGAACAATTTGTATCCATTCTTAACAAAAGGTCAATGCTTAAATCAACCATAAGGACTTCAAGTGAAAATTTGTTCCTAAACCATTATCACATATACTCTTGTTTCTCATTTCATTTACATTGTTTCTTAAGTCTCTTTTTGGCGTCACTTTATAACATAAAGATTTATGAAAGTACTTGTCTAACATCTTGAAGAAGTATATGATTGGAAGAATTATAACTACACACAAATCCCAAGTTAACCTCCTAATCAACCAAGGTTTAGTTTAATTTTAATTTTCACTGTGGCTCTACACCCTAATACAGGTCATATTAAGGTGTGAAAACATATTTACCCTAGAAACCCTCCGTGAAAAAGACCAAGGCACTAAACTACCACTAGCCAAAGTAACACATTTAGCTATGAGGAACTAAAAGATCATTAACAAGAGTTTAAGTCATAGTACAACTATTTCACTAGCTCCATTTGTGTCGTCTGGATCCCACAAGGAATTCATTCGATCATGAAGTTGATTTCTAGATCTAACTTTGTAAGACTTGGTAGTCCACTAGGATCCTAAGGAAGTGTTTATTCTACTTACACCAAAAATAGTTTGACCATGTCGCTCCTAATCGTTAGGTTCACGAAGATAATGCTAAACATACCGACCATGATGGTAAAGAAAAAATAGGGGTCTTATTTACCTAAGCTAGGAGGTTCCATTGAGCACAAAAGTTTAAGTTCATTTTACGGTTTCAATTTATTTTTTGGCTAAGAAAGATCATGCGAGAAGGATGACATCGAGTGTAGAGATTGAAGTTTATCCTAAGGTTTTAGTTTTCCACACTAAAAGGATTCATGCATGAAAGGTAGTTATACATGAGTCTTATACTAGGGTTGAGTGTTTTGTTTAGATATCTTTATTACATTTACAAGGTAAGAATACAACACACTAATTAATTAATCATCTATTGAACACTAGAAATGCACTACAATATTTTAAATTCAAATTCATTTAACATACATATCCAACTTTTACAATACAAAATTTGAGGGTCAAAATAACACTCATGTGTGGATGAACATCCCCTTAAACCCTGACATCTAAAATATTACAGAACTTCAATTATAAACCTTTTCATACTTTGCAAATGTTGAAATATCATGTACAATTTAATTTAACATATAAATATCCAACCCCTTCTTTTTTTCCCATATGCAAATTTTAATGCAAAAGGACACCTTTAGGGTAAGTGCACGAAGTGGGGGCCAAAATTAGACAAGAATACCAAAAAAGCAAAACGCATGTACGCGTTTTGTTAAAACGCATACGTGTTTTGTTAAAAGCGCTCGCGTTTTAATTTGTTTGGCTTGGGAATCAACAAAGCATAATGCATATGCATTACATAACGCATACACATTATGCCTACTATAAACAAAAGAAATATGCCTAATCCTCTATCATTTTACCTCCTCAAATGCAAGTTTCAAAGCTTATTCGTGCCCTCTCATTTTTTCATTCAAATTTGAATCTCAAGCTCAAAGGATAGTTTCGGATCACCTGGAAAGATCGAATTGATGATGGCACCATGGAGAAGAGGTAAGCACAATTCTTTTCTAAAAATTACATTGAAATATGATAATTATAGATTAAAATTTGAATTGAATACATATTTTTTATTGTTACAGTTAGAGATTGAGGGAATCAACCACAACCAAACCCTGTTATTCCTGACATCCCTCCCAACACTCCCACAATTGCTCAACATCCCTCGGGTAGTCAAGAATATTTAGCAGCCCAAATAGTTGAAAACAAAATTGAAATTGAGGATTTAATCAAAACAATGAGGGATGCACAATCTACAAACCCCCACCGTACCTCTCTTACAAACACATTGGAGGCATTACTTGTTCAAATTGATGTGGCAACAAGGAAAATTGATCATTGGATAACTTACAGAGAGGGTTGTAGGGTTTATTATTCCAACAAATTGTCATATGTGGATGTAAAGAAAAAGAAATTTCAAAAGAACTCATATGCACCTTATTCATGGACCCCCACACTAATTTTCCTATTCTCGTTGACATGTAAATGATTTCCCATCCATTGGTGCAATAATAATTTGATTAAAAATAATTTTTGGGACCGATGGTTGATGGTGTTTGATTTTCCACCTTATAATAACAATGAGGTGCCACTATACTTTCTGAGGAAACTCTATTGTGAGTTTATCCTCAGTAAGATCCCAAATTATTTTGATTTCCAAGATTTCTAGGGCCAAGGAAAAGGATCTGCACAAGATCCACAGTGCACAACATGCACCTATTCAACAGGTAGATTCCACACATAGAAACCCCTCACCCCGAGATTGTCCCTCAAGCAGTGAAGGAGACGGTAGAAATTGATACACTCCACCCACTTGTGGGTTATCTGTGACCCTTGTTTGACATACTGAGGAGATTTTTGAGCCGGATGCTCATGGAGGTACACTGAGCATTCTCTCGGGAGTACTAGCATGAGGCCACATTTTCTCGTCATGTGGTAGCATATGTTTGGGGCCCGAGGAGGATGATACTTTCATGCGTACTAATTTTGGTGCACCTGGTGCTAGGGGTGAACACGATAATGTCACTATGTTAGATGTCCTTTTGAGTGAGACATTTGGATTACATTCATCAGCGTCACCTTCGCAGGTAAATTTGTTATGTTTTTTTATGTGTGTTACAAAAAGTTTGGAGTACCTGATTTACTTATATATGTTAAATTTTTGAAATAATTGTATTTGTACATGTACATGCATTGATATTACAAAGTGCGTGGGAGGCACATCTTCATCCTAACCATAGGCGGCAAGAACCATGCATACACATACATTCATAGAGGTAATTTAGAATGTTAATAATGTAAAATTTTTCCATACATGTGTATATATTATATATATTAGTTTTGAAGTAAAATATATGTATGTTCTTGTATGTCCATCTAACTCACGTGATATAAATGTTTGATAAAGATGTTGACTTCACTAGAAACCCCACCATCTCTATGACAAGTAGATAAAGTGTGTTGCCACTTTGTAATTTCATCTATGTAGCAACTCACCGAGGTATTCAAACAACATGTAAATTTAGTTAAATTTCTCGTGTAATTCATATTATGTTAAATTACATGTTAGTAATGTCTTTTCATTATAGAATTATTAAATTATGTTAATAATGTCCTTCATTGTGTGTATGCAAGAGTTACTCATGCGACAGTGTAGCAATTCCTATTCATTTGATTCACAAAGGCGTTGTGGGGTAAAAGCAATAGTTCTATATTTATAAAATTAGTTAAAATATTGTCATTATGTAGATACATGTACTTAGCTCTATTTTCACTAATTACGATGTTATATTTTCTGATCTTATGTGTATATAGGGAACTTCAATCCCCTCCATTTTGATTTCGAAGGCATGAGACTCTCCATCTTGTCATCTTCGTGCCCGTTGCTCCTACCGCAGAGATCTCGATAACTCATTTGAGCATGAGATGTAAATTCGGCATGATTGAAAACTTGTGGTAAGTTTGTGTATTTATGTAAATACTTTCATTATAGCATGGTCTTAAATACATGTAAAAACATATATAAATTAAGTTTTGACAAAAACATTGTTTGCATTTA
The DNA here is from genome assembly GCA_018340775.1 of Taxus wallichiana var. yunnanensis. Lineage (NCBI taxonomy): Eukaryota > Viridiplantae > Streptophyta > Pinopsida > Cupressales > Taxaceae > Taxus > Taxus wallichiana. The sequence goes on along the minus strand of CM031240.1, from coordinate 250,022,575 downwards.
TAGGCTTATCTATGTGCGAGTATTGAGTGGAAGAGGACTCGAAGCATGGGCTCGAGATGATCCAAAGTCATCTCATGGATCTCCATCTTCATATAAGGGAGGCCTTCTTCGAACAAGGCCAAGAGAGGGATAGATTTTGATGAGTAGGAAATATATATGTCTTACATGACATTGTTTTTGTATGCCTATGTGCATGGCATTGTATGTATGCCTATATGGCATTTGAACTTGATGGTATATGACCTATTTGGGAATTTTTGTATTTATTATGCACATTAAAATACTATTTGAAACTTGATAATTTTGTATGAGACCTTACATTTATGAGATTATTTTTGCATGAATCTAATATGATGTGCACTTGACAATATTTAAGACATTATGGATTATTTTTTCATTTATTGGTGATGTACATGTACTAGCATTTTCAATGTATAATATATATCAAACTTTGGAAATCAATATTTATATAATGTATGTTTATAAAGAGTTACCTAATCTGAGTAATTATTTATTCATTCAATTTATCAATGTGTATATGTGTATTTACCTTACTTGCATTTCTTTTTGCTCATGGTCTCTTTGTACTGGTTCCTATCTTATCATGCAATTACTACATTATTCTATTCTTCTTAGTATTCTCCGTTGTTAAAACACCGATACAGGTCATCAAAATTTGATGCCTTTCATCTATTGATATTTTGAGAATGTCTCCATATACAATGACATTGAGAATTCGGACAATCAATGATTCTTGATTGTCTAATCTTATCTAATTCATGTTACTACCTTTAAATCAGAGGCATTTCAAGTTATTTGGAAATCACATCACACCCTTCACTAGGCTTGATGACTATCCCTATCCTTTTTAAGGTTCTTTTGAAAGCATCCATGGGTTTATCATAACATAAATTATCAATGAATGGAAGGTCACTAAGCCGTAGGCCAGCTGACTCCCATCCAAAACTAAACAAGAAAGATTTAATAGGTGCTTGATAACTCCCATGTGTTCTTAGACATACCCTATCAAACTCATTCTTAAGCCAATCTAGTCATTCAGGGCTCTTAAGTGACTATGCCCTGACATGAGGTAGCCCTGTGTTGAATTAGACCGCACTATTTCATGTGTTTGCAAACAATAGCACAACGAGAGAACTGGATGGAGACGGAGAAAACCGTGAGAGGATTTTGTAGAGGGCCCCGATGTGGAGGTCTTGGATCACGATGAGATGTCTCTAGGTGCCACAAAGTCTAAGAAATCACCCATCAAAGATATGATGTGTTTGGGCCTCGGGCTCTTAGGTGAGTACACCTAGATGAGGTAGCTTGAAAGCATGGGGAGCATAGGGAACTAAAACAAATCCTTAACTAGCTTTCACAGGCCACCCCGACATGTTGGCATAGTTAGTTTGGTCCCACGAGCCTGTTTGCAAACTACAACGTCTCGGTAGCCCTACATTGACACTTTACTACACTATTTCACACATTTGCAAACAATAACATAGTGAGAGAACCAAATGGAGATGGAGAAAACCGTGAGATAATTTCGTAGAGGGCCCCAAAATGGAGGTATCAAATTTGACGAGACATCTCTAGGTGCCACTGAGTCCGAGAAATCACCCATCAAAGATAAGGCGTGTTTTGGCCTCGGGGATATTCAGCCGACTATGCTCTGACGGGTAGACCCGAAAGCATAGGGAGTGTAGGGAACAAAATGAAGCCTCCGCTTAGTGTTCACCTGGCCACCCTGACCTCTTTGTGTAGTTGGTTTGTTCCCACAAGCTTGCTTTGCAAACGATAGCCTCTGGCAGCCTCTACACTCGACTCGGACTACACTATTTCACGTGTTTGCAAACAATAAAGACAACAAGAGAAGGCTGGATAGAGACAAAGAAACTAGAGAGAGGATTTTTAGAGGGCCTTGATGTGGAGGTATCGGATTTGACGAGACATCTCTAGGTGCCACGGAGTTTGAGAAATCACCCGTCAAAGATATGGCATGTTTGGGCCTCAGGGCTCTTAAGGGACTATGCCTGGATGAGGTAGCCCGAAAGCATGAGGAGTGTATGGAACCAAAATGAAGCCTCCAATAGCATTCACCAGGCCACCCCAATGTGTTGGTGTAGTTGGTTTGGTCCCACAAGCTTCCGTTTGCAAACTATAGCCTCTGATAGCCATATACTGACTTAGACTACACTATTTCGAGCGTTTGCAAACAATAAAAAAATGAGAGAACCAAATGGAGATGGAGAAAACTACGATAGAATTTTGTAAAGGGCCCTGACATGGAGGTTTCAGATCTGATGAGACGTATCTAGGTGCCACGGAGTCTAAGAAATCACTCCTCGAAGATATGGCGTGTTTTGGCCTCAGGGCTCTTAAGGGACTACGCCTGACGAGGTATCCCGAAAGCACGAGAAGCGTAGAGAACCAAAAAAATCCTCCACTAGTTTTCACCAGGCCATATGGACATGTTGGCCTGTGATGAGTTCGGTCCCAAAAGCTACCGTTTGTAAAATACATCATCTAAGAACCCTATATTGACTCGAGACTACACTATTTCACGTGTTTACAAACAATAGGGACATGGAGAGAACTGGATGGAGATGAAGAAAACAACAAGAGAATTTTGTAGAGGGATTCAACATGGAGGTTATGGATCGATTTGAGACATATCTAGGTGCCATGGAGTCCGAGAAATCACATGTCAAATATATAAGGTGTTTTGGTCTCAGGGCTCTTAAGAGACTACGCCTGAATGAGGTAGCCCGAAAGCACGGGGAGCATAGGAACCAAAAAAATCCTCCACTAGTGTTCACCAAGCCATTTGGATGTGTTGGCCTAGACGGTTTGGTCCCACAAGCTACCATTTGCAAAATACAACATCTAACAGCCTTACACTGACTTAGACTACACTATTTTGCGTGTTTGCAAACAATAAGACATCGAGAGAACCGAATGGAGATGGAAAAAATGTGAGATATTTTTGTAGAGTGCCCTCAACATGGAGGTTTTAGATCTGATGAGATGTCTCTAGGTGCCACGAAGTCCGAGAAATCACCTGTCGAAGATATGACGTGTTTTGGCCATGAGGGCTCTTAAGGGACTACGCTCGGATGAGGTAGCCCGAAAGCACGGGTAGTGTAGGGAACAAAAAAATCCTCCACTAGTGTTCACTAGGCCATATAGATGTGTTGGCCCAGCCCAGTTCGGTCCCACAAGGTACCATTTACAAAATACATCATCTAGCACCTTTACACCGACTCGTACTACACTATTTCACGTGTTTACAAACAATAGGACAAAGATAGAACCAGATGGATATGGAGAAAACTGCTATAGAATTTCGTAGAGGGCTTCAACATGGAGGTTTTAGATCGACAAGACATCTCTAGGTGCCACGAAGTCTAAGAAATCACATGTCGAAGATATAAGGTGTTTTGGTCTCATGGCTCTTAAGAGACTACACCCGAATGAGGTAGCCCGAAAGCACGGGGAGTGTAGGGAGCTAAAAAAGCCTCCACTAGCATTCACTAGGCCATTTAGACATGTTGGCCTAGACGGTTTGGTCCCACAAGCTACCATTTGTAAAATACAACATCTAGCAACCTTACACTGACTTAGACTACACTATTTCACACGTTTGCAAACAATAGGACAGCGAGAGAACCGAATGGAGATGGAAAAACCATAAGAGGATTTTATAGAGTGCCCCGACTTGGAGGTCTCAGATTTGACGAGACATCTCCAGGTGCCACGAGTCCGAGAAATCACCCATCGAAGATATGACGTGATTGGGCCTTAGGGCTCTTACTATGCCGCTATAGTATTCACTTGGCCAGCCTCCACTAGACTTGTTGGTGTAGTTTTTCGGTCCCACAAGCTTCTATTTGCAAACTACTGACACTGGCGGCAGCCCTACACCTGACTTAGACTACACTATTTTGAGCGTTTTCAAACAATAGGACAATGAGAGAACCGAATGGAGATGGAGAAAACTGCAAGAGGATTTTGTAGAGGGCCCCAACATGGAGGTCTTGGATTTTACGAGACGTCTCTAGGTGACACGGAGTTTGAGAAATCACCCATTGAAGATATAGCTTGTTTTGTCCTTAGGGCTCTTAAGGGACTATGCCCGGACGAGGCAGCCCAAAAGCACGAGGTGGAGGAAACCACCAATGTTCAATGATTTTTCCATAGGATGCAACTATGTAGACTATGAACTTAGTTTTGTTAGGAGGCCATTAATGTTACAACTGCTCATTTTGAAAGAATGAATATCTTCAATCAAAATAGAGAATGAAGAGCTTTAATTTTTTTGGACATTACAAAAGGTTGTTTGTGCCCAAAAAAGAAGTGAAGGCCATATAGATTTTCAGTCTTCAAATTTATATGACAATGAACATTATGAAGAAAAACAATAGGTGAAGATGTCGGTATGATTCAAGAAGAAATGCCTCCGAAAGTCATAAAGAGTCAATTTCATTACCCAAAACATCTAGAAGAACTTAAAGAGAAGATATAAGCAGAAGAAAAGGAAAAATGGGAAGTATGGAAGGATCACAACTTAATTAGAATGGAAGATCTATGTGATGTTGTTGATAGAATCATGGATAATCTTAAGGACAACATGCCAAGTTGATTATTTTTATTAATCCTAGTTGCTTCAACTTCACAAATCAAACCAGGTAGTTCCAAAAGCAGCATACTAGCAAGAAAAACTACAATGAAGTATTGATAATTGAGCCTGAAACTCATTTAGAATTGTAATTTATTTTTTGATTGAGCATTCACCCATAGTTTCTTTTTTGAAGGAAGAAATTCATTTTATATGTGAGAAATAGAATGCTGATTTAGTCTATTACTCTGACTATTTAGGTTAGATTTCTATAGTCGTTCAATGAAAGTTTGAAGCTCTTTAGTACTAACATGGAAAATTTCAAGGCCCTATGAAAGCCTCTCGGTTTTATCCATATCCATCCAGTTCTCTTGTTGTCCTATTGTTTGCAAACGTGTGAAATAGTGCAGTCCGAGTCAGTGTAAGGCTGCCAGATGCTATATTTTGCAAATGGTAGCTCATGGGACCAAACCGTTTGAGCCAACACATCTGGATTTCTTGGTGACCACTAGTGGAGTCTTCGTTTTGGTTCCCTACACTACCTGTGCTTTCGGGCTACCTCGTCCGGCGTAGTCCCTTAAGAGCCCTGAGGCCAAAACATGCTATATCTTCGACGGGTGATTTCTCAGACTCCGTGGCACCTAGAGATGTCTCATTAGATTTGAAACCTCCACATTGAGGCCCTCTACAAAATCCTATCATGGTTTTCTCCATCTCCATTTGGTTCTCTTGGTGTGCTATTGTTCAGTAAACACATGAAATAGTGCAGTTTGAGTTAGTGTAGGGATGCCGAGGTTGTAGTTTGTAAATCGAAGCTCGTGGGCCAAAAAAACTACACCAACATGTCGGGGTGGCCAGGAGAATGCTATTGGAGGCTTTGTTTTGGTTCCCTATGCTCCCCGTGCTTTTGGGCTACCTCATCCGGCGTAGCCGCTTAAGAGCCGTCGAGCCCAATCACGCCATATCTTGATGGGTGATTTATTAGACTCTGTGGCACCTAGAGATGTCTTGTCAAATCTATAACCTCCATGTTAGGGAACTCTACGAAAGCCTCTCGTAGTTTTTTCCATCTTCATTCGGTTCTCTCGCTATCCTATTGTTTGCAAACACGCGAAATAGTGTAGTCTAAGTCAGTGTAAGGCTGTTAGATGTTGTATTTTGCAAATGGTAGCTTGTGGGACCAAACCATCTAGGAAAACATGTCCAAATGGCCTGGTGAATGCTAGTGGAGGTTTTTTTTGGTTCCCTACACTCCTCGTGCTTCGGGATACCTCGCTCGTGCATAGTCTTTTAAGAGCCCCGAGGCCCAATCACGTTATATCTTTGTCGAGTGATTTATCAAACTCCGTGGCACCTAGAGACATCTCGTCAAATCTAAGACCTTCACTTGGGGCCCTCTATGAAATTCTCTCGTAGTTTTCTCTGTCTCCATCCGGTTCTCTTCTTTGCTTATTGTTTGCAAACATGCGAAATAGTGCGCTGAGTTTAGTCAGATGTAGGGTGCACAGACGATGTAGTTTGCAAAATGAAGCTCATGGGACTAAACCAACTATGCCAACATGTCGGGGTGGCTATGTGTACGCTATTGGAGGATTTATTTGGTTCCCTACACTCCCCGTGCTTTGGGCTACCCTGCCTCCGGCGTGGTCGCTTAAGAGCCCGAGGCCCAATCACGCCATATCTTTGTGGGTGATTTCTTGGACTCAAGTGGTACCTAGAGACATATCATTAGATCCAAGACCTCCAATTGGGGCTCTCTAAAAAACCTCCCACGGTTTTCTCCGTCTCCATCCAGTTCTCTCCCTGTTATAGTTTGCAAACGCATGAAATAATGCGTTTGAAAGTTAGTGTGAGGGCTCGCAGAGGCTATATTTTGCAGACGGAAGCTCGTAGGACCGAACCAACTACACCAACACATCGGGGTGGCCTAGTGAACGCTAGTGGAGGATTTGTTTTTGTTCCCTATTCTCCCCGTGCTTTTGGCTACCTCATCCGGGCATAGTTCATTAAGAGCGTTGAGGCCCAAACACACCATATCTTTAACGGCTTGATTTCTAGGACTCGTGGCACTTAAAGATGTCTCGCCGGATCCGATACCTCCATGTTGGGACCCTTTATGAAATTATCTCACAATTTTCTCCGTATCCATCCGGTTCTCTCACTGTGCTATTGTTTTGCAAACATGTGAAATAGTGCGGTCTGAGTTAGCGTAGGGCTTCCAGACACCGTAGTTTGCAAATGGAAGCTCGTGCGACTAAACCAACTACGCCATCATGTGGGGGTGGCTAGGTGAATGCTATTGAAGTATTTTTTTTGGTTCCCTACGCTCCCCATGCTTTCAGGCTACCCCATTCGGGCGTAGTCACTTAAGAGCCTTGAGGCCCAAACACGCCATATATTTGATGGGTGATTTCTCGGACTCCATGGCACTTAGATACATATCATCGATCTCGAGACCTCCATGTTGGGGCCTCTAAGAAATTATCTCATGGTTTTCTCTGTCTCCATCTGGTTCTCTCGTTGTGCTATTGTTTGCAAACACGCGAAATAGTGCAGTCTGAGTTAGTGTAGGGTTGTTAGAGGCTATAGTTTGTAAACGGAAGCTCGTGGGACCGAACCAAATATGCCAACATGTTGGGGTGGCTAGGTGAATGCTAGTGGAGAATTTTTTTGGTTCCCTACGCTCCCCGTGCTTTCGTGCTACCCCATCTAGGCGTAGTCGCTTAAGAGCCCTGAGGCCCAAACATGCCATATCTTCGATGGGTGATTTCTCAGACTCCATGGCACCTAGAGACGTCTCGTTAGATCTGAGACCTCCACGTCGGGGCCCTCTACAAAATCCTCTCACATTTTTCTCCATCTCCATTCTGGGACTGAGTCGGGCCTAAGGTTGTCCATTGCCAATCACCGAATAATATATGTGGTTCATACAATATAGGTGGTGAAATGAGAATTTTAATAAGATATTTTTACAATATAGGTGGTGAAATGAGAATTTATGTTTGTTTTTCCTTTCTAATATTTAATTTCTCTTAGCTTCACTTGGCTTCGAGAATAATAAATTTCTACTGGGACAAAGTGCCAACCACGTGAAGGTGGAAGATTTTTCGCACCACTAACCTCCATAAACATGTTAGTAAACAATTAAATAGAATTTTAAATCATACAAAATTTAAAAAAATCATTTAAGTAAATATTCAAATTAAATTCATGAAGAACATACCTTTGCAAATTCAATCCAATGAACCACAAGAATCAAGTCTATTCTTGACAAGAGCAAGAATTGCTTCATGATCCATTCACGAACCTTCCATGATTTTTGTTTGATGGCCGACCTTGATATTTGACCAATTTAATATTTGTTGTAAGGACCAAATGTGAATAGTGAAGTATCTTTCGATGTACTTCATAGTCTTCAAACAACCAAATTTTTGATTTTTGGATAGGATATCGTCGAAGCCAAGTTAAGTTGACTACCACCGATCCAAGTGGGATACTCAAGTCTTCACCATCAATGACTATGGAATTCAATTTTTTTCCCCTCTACACAACGAGATAAGTAGTCTATTCTCTTCATTAAATTTCGTTGTAATAATTGCAAAAACATGCCTTATGTATCAAAAAGTAAAACTGTTCATCAATTTATAAATACACTAAGAGTTGACCATTTAATAATTTATAAAATATAAAACATGACATGTACATATATGTATGTACCTTGTTGCACTAAATCGAGACTTGGTCAAAGTTAGGTGATGTTTTCATTTGATCTCGAAGACCCCGCAAGTTGTAATGATCGTGGAACTTGATGTGTGTCGAGTGGAATTAGAGGTCTACAAGTCCATTCATCTACCCACCGCTCGTGACTCACATTCATTCCATGCAAAATCAATACATGATATACAAAAACATGTCATGCACCTAGTATAAAATGGTCCAAGCATTTAAATCGAACTACGGAATGAGTGCATATCACTTGATCCTGCAATGTCATACAATTTTCAAAGTTTTCACATGTTGTTGCTTTTTAACCAAAAATATCTACTTAACCGCTGATCTCTTGAGATTCATGGACCATATTCTTGACACACCAATCAACAATATTTTTTTACATCTGTAAATTTAGCACCATCCTTGAGCTTTAACTCTTCTCTTGCAAGTTCTCTTTTCACACATGCTCCTACACCATCATGCTCTCCTTTTCCATGCCCTACCTCAGTAAAACTCTAGATATGTTGTACATTTGTTTCTTTGTGCATCCTACTTAGCCAATAAAACATTCATGCATTCTTGAATTGTGATGTACAGTTGTCCGAACCAAATGTAATGTTGATCGAAACTAATGTTCCTCTCATTCAAGTTCATATAAAACACCTGGAAACACCCTTGTACATATTTTATAGAATGTGTTTGATCATCAATGATGTAGAAATGATACTCTCTTAATATTTTTGATCTTGCTCTAGTGCTTTCTGGAGAGTGCATGAATGTTATATGCATGAAAATAGAAACTTGCATTGAGTTATAATATTGAGATCAACCTCCATTTGTGCTACAATGTGTAATTCTCTGCGAAGTCAACTAATGAAACAATAGTACCAAGTGGGAATGTGTCCTTGCTTAACTTAAATTGTTCATCCAGCCATTGAGCTCTATGTGTGTGCCTCGCATACTCATAAAAATTTCCTCTCCGAATTTGATCATATATTCTCGATACAAGTAATTGTTTTCTAACAAACTCACACCTCTTAGATTATTTTCCATCTATTAATTAATATGCCACTGATTTATATTTGGTGAAATCAACCAATTCTTTTCCTATTGAATATGTACTCTGCTCATGGATACAACTTTTTAGATTTGGCAAGCCACCGCATACATTGACGTTCCATCCAAACATGTTTTGTTATAAAAATTATCTTGTTGATTTTTCAAAAATATTGTCGTGAGTAAATTCCCTTGAAGATTTTTGTGGGACATTTATTCACACACTCCCGCAACATGATGTCAAGATGCAAAACACTACGTATTTGACAAAAAACATCATAATGCATTGAAAATTCAACATGATGCCTGCAACAACAAGTGGTACGTGAGTGATTGATTTTCACATAAAAGGGTTTGCTCATTTCAAATAATCTTTGGCTAATGTTAATTTGTGGATTTTCATTTTTAAACTTAGAGAAAAATTCTGTTTGAGTCATATCTAAGAAATGTTTTGCACATGATTCATGATTACGAGAACCTATTCTTCTTTTTATTGTATCTCTTCTATTCGGTGACACCCTTGTGTTCTCATTCCAAAATTTTACAATTAATTCTTTTAGAATATAGATGTATTCTTGTCTTTTTGTGGAAGTCTACTAGAGAAAGTCCAATAGTCAAGCTGTTATTGACTAACTCAAGACGCGTTTACGTCTCTCTATTGCTTTCATTAGTGTTTTTTCTGTTTAGCTTCAAATAACTCGCTTGTTTTTCTAATCAAGCGTTTATTAACTATTTTATCACTTGACTATATAATTATTTAGTACACGTCGTGTATAATTACTATCTTTGGTGCATGTTTTTCCACCTATAGTTTGATATGCTTTATGTATGTTTTCAACAATTGCCGCATTTTGATCAACAACATTAGATGTTCTTAACCCCTGTGGTCTTCATTATAGGTCTCATCTTAATTAATTTTATCAATGAAACAAATAATTGAATTTTTTTGTGTCATTTAAATTCTCAAAGTAATTGTCCCAAATTCCACTACCTTTTCTTCTCGCATTTCTTTCTTGAGACATTTTGTTAGGCATTTATTTTATAATGCTTTCATCAATTTCAATTAAGTGAATTGATTTTATTTGCAAAATGGAAGGAGGTGTTCTTAGAGGTGAAGATTTTTTTACAAGGTTACTTTCTTCATTCAGTGTTTTCATACAAATTTCGGGGTTAACATTTGGATTCTCAAGTAAGGGTTCAACAATTGGATTCATATCAATTTCTTCATCCATACCAACATTATCATTCAATTCAATATCATTATTCATTGCAAAATCATTATTCTCTACATTTTCATTATGTATTTCATCCCAATTTTCTAATACATTAGCTACATTTGATATAGCGGATGTACCTTTCCCTGCTCAAAGTTTTTGCATTCTCTTCAATTTCTTTATTCTCTTCTCTTCCAATTACTCTGGTGTTTTATTCTTGACTTTCTATTGTCTCTCACTTGATGTTTATCACCCATGATTAGAAAAAATCAACTAGTGGGGTAGGGGAAAAAATGAAATACTAAAAAATTGTGCAAGAATGTAGAGAATATTGTAGACAAAATAGAATGTTTGTAGAATTCCCGTGAAAGAGATGAAAGGGACATTGGGGGCCACAATATATAAAACAAAGAAAAATGCGTACACGTTATGTAATGCGTATGAGTTAGGTAAGGTGTACACATTACATAATGTGTACGTGTTTTTCATTTTATCTTTTCCCAAGCCATACCTCAAGGTTTGGGATCCGGTTTGATCCCTAAGCTTGAGGCATGACCTTCACAAACACAACAAACAATGATTTTTTATAAGAAAATGTAAAATGACATTTCCTCTATGATAAATCAAAATAAAATAATCGATCCATTTTAAAAAATTATACCACGACGTAGAGCAGAGTCTATTCTTTCTAAAAATATAATTTTAAAAATTTTTCACTAATATAAGGTTTCCATATTATTTATTTTCTAACTATGCCTTTTTATAGCTATTTTTCAAGTGTAAATATGTCTATCTTTCATGGTGTATCTTTTCTTTGGGTGATCGAAATTAAAAAAAAATTATACTAGCCCAAACTAGGCATAATTCTATACATATTCAAATTTTTTTCTAATTTTTGATATTTTTTGAGGTAGTTGGGGGGCACGATCGAGCTCCATTATTTTCAAAACATAAAATTTATGTACTAGAAAAATCATAAATAAAAAAAATTTCTCTAAAAAAATCTAAAAAGAATGGGGCCCAAACTAGATGCTCCTAGCTATCTTTTTGCCAAAGGGTTTTCAAAAATACTAAATGGTGCTCAAAAAATGGTATTTTAGTTGTTTAACCCACTTAAACTTATCCATTTTCAATAAAATTTAGTAGCTTAGAAACTAGACTCAAAATGCTACGATTCATATTTCTACAACATCTTCCAATTTTGAGTGTAACTATTTCAAAAAAACTCGTACAAGTTGAAGTTTTGTTTTTCAGAAAAATGCGTCCACTTAAGACCCCCTTTTGGCCCCCAACTTGGTGCACTTACCCTTTAATTACATGCACATTTCTCAAAGCACCCCTAAAAATAACATCTCATTAGTATAACCAAATTTACTCTAACATATATAACCATACATAAAAATTTCCTTCTATTAACATACATAAATTCTAACAATATACAATGAATCACACCCCGTTGTTTCGCCATCTTACTTGCATCTTGCAAAAACATGTGAGCATGAAATCAATGATAAATCACTGGCATGTCATCCACCTAGATCTAACATAATTAATGTTTTTATTTTCCCATTTACATATAATAATAATTATAATTTGCATTCAAAATAAAAGGTTTAGAGACATGTATTCATTTCATTTCATTTCACTTCATTTTGTAACCAAGGAGAGAGAAAGAGAAAAGGAGAGAGAAAAACTATTCTCCCAAAATTCAAATTTCACACAAAAAGCCACAAAATAGATTTCTAAATATTTTTTTACAAGTGTCAATAAGTTTCCATGGTGGTTAGGTAACTGACGGGGGTCCTACAACTTTCCTTTTTACATTTTCTTGCTAGATGCAAAATCATTTGATTCGTGCTCTGAGACTAAGAAACTACTTTCAAAAGTTTTCTTACGATGAGAAAATACACCACAGCTTAAATTTCTACATGTCCACTTATATACCAAGATTTCATAGAACTAAAAATTCGTAACCGGTGAACAGTTTATGATTAGTGGCTAGTCTTCCGAGGCCATCATGTCATAATTGACCTAGTTACAAATGATTAAAAATTAGCTCGAGGGCTCAGAAAACCACGTCCAAAACTAACGTTCGATGGATGAACGCTCCATGATAAATTTACTACAAGTTCCCCCATATATGGAGAATTCATCGTAGTCAATAGAAATCGAGAACTAGAAAACTATTTTTAAATGGTGACATGTTTTCAGAGCCACCGATCCTAAATGATCTAGTTTGACCCACTCAGCAAACCGCAACCAGAGGCCTATAAAATCTCTTTGCCAAACTATCAAGAAAAGTGTTTTCCTCAAATTGAAGGTTCTAGGAAATTGTCTAGTAAAAATACTAGAGGTTTGCGAAGGTGGATAAACATTTTGTTGCTTAGGGTTCAAATGGCGGTTCAAAATGAAAGCCAACTTTTCAATTTTTAGTAGCTTCCTACAATTGCAAAATGGTGTGACAGTGCTCCTAGTAGGGCATCAAAAAGATCACAAATGATCATTTGAGATCAATCTAAAGATTGAAGTGACTCCTCACATAACAAGGTACACGAAGGAATCTTAACATCCCCTTTCTAGAGTTATGAAGGTTGTTTTATGAGTCTTTGAAAAATCATAATTTATCTATTTAAACAAAGAAATGGTCAACATATTTACCAAGAAGTCAACTTCAACTTGTCAATAAAAAGGGTATTGTAGAAATCTAGTTTGGTTGGGATGTCGCTTATATCATCACGAAGTGAGGGTTTAAGTTCATTTTTTACCAAGGAATATTAGATCCTGTAAGTTACGATATAACATTTTATTGTTTTAAAACAAGTTTATTTAATACTATCAATTATACGAAAATCCTTTGGTTTAAAATTTTATTCCGTTGCAAATGAAAAAAAAACTAAAGAACATAAATTATGAGAGATGAACCATGCCTGGAGAAATTAGCTTTCGTGAAGTGCAAGAGAGGTTCTCCGAAGGTTCACCCACACTCGAAATGAGCTTCAAATCTCTTTTTTAAAATTTGTCAAGCTCGTTCATGCATCCACAACCCCTCCACAAAAAAAAATTGTTTTACATTCTCCTAACTTGAAAAATCCTAGTTTGATGACCAATGCTCAAATGGGTTGCCACGAACCATTTTCTTTCCATAATAAAATTTCCTCTAAATTTACAACTTTCCCTACACATTTATTTCAATAAACGGAATCTTTTGACTGATTGTGCTTCTTATATATAGAAGGGTTTCATTTCTTCTGAAATCGGTTTAATCATCCAAGTTGTAGATCATTATATGCCACAACATTTGCATTCATTTTTGCATACATGACTACCAGGTACATGCAACTATGTCTGACACTATTCCTTTAACCTTTATGCTTTGTTAGATGATCACACCCTGTTCCAGAGGTCCCATTTTGATGCACGCTGGGAGTATGTGGAAAAAAGTAGGAGACTCTACACCTGTGAATGCATTTGCTTGAAATTTTCAAAGCCTTTTTCAGCCAAACCGATTCTTTTGCATAACCATTATCATTGTAGTCCACATTTTCTTTGCATCCATGTCTACCAACGCACCTGAAACTACAAATTATGACAAAACTATTTTATCCTTATGCTATGTTGGACATCCACTTGTTCCAAATCTCAAATTTTACATAGGTAGGGGGTTCGTTGGAAGCGGTTATAGAGATTTGCTTTGTGCCTACCAAAACTCATTTGCTTGAAAGTTTTTGAGCCTTTTCAACAAACCCATTTTTCATATATCCTGCAGTCGTTGCATTCCACTGAACCACATTTTTCAGGCATCTATCCAAACAACTCCTATAAATCTATCTTTATATTCTAGAGGATGGTAAGGAGTTTTGGGCTACCATTAAAACTAGTTGATCATAGAATATTGGGGGCGGGGGTTTGCCACGAAGGAGAGGGAAGAGAAAAATATTGTTGAGACATGAGTAGAATAATAGGAAAGGCACTTTCTCTACCTACAACAAACAAACCAGTGGTAAAAAGAATTTCATCTTGGCAATAATTGAACCCACTGCAATATAGATCCAATAATTCAATTTGTATATAGTGAAATGACAAGACATTTGTATTAGAGACACGTGAGCAGGTAAGTGGGTTTGGACTTATCCCAACGTGTAAGATGTGATTTAACCCATAAAATTTTGTTTATTAAACATGCCAGCTTTGATCTTGCTGAAACTACCCAATTACTGCTAAAATCTCAATGTCAACCTTGGTTTGACTGTGGCTAACAGTTGTAGGCATCAATAGAGTGTTCATATTATTCAACAAGGAAAATGACAGATCATAATGGCATCTAGGATGTGTCTCTCTCCACACCTGCTAAGGTTGAAAAATCTACCCTTTTCCCGACTTCCTCCTGCCAACACATGACTATCAAATCATATCTTATTAAATTATTTTAATATATCCCCACTCATCTGGGCACTACAAACCTTGTTGGGCGTAATCAATTCTATCGAATCCAAAGTGAGTTATTTTTTTATAGGAAAGTAGGTAGGAACAAATGAAATTCATGTTTGAACTTAAAATGAGTGGTTTTGAAAACCATACTATAAGCACTTTAGGTTTATTTTTTCACATTCGCAACTTAAGCTAGAAAATATTTTTGAGGATCCCATCGATTCTATAAATTACTTGTGAACCCTTTTTATAGTGTTAAAATGTGTGTAGAGTATTATTTAATCAATTACATTATATGAAAGGATTTTACAATTTACTGATCTTTGTTCTCTCTCTCCTCTCTCTTTCTCTCTCTCTTAAAATAAATATGAATTTGTGGTTGGTCTTGAAAATTTGAATGGATTAAAAATGTAGATGATTTTGAAATAAAATGAAAATGGGTATGAATTGAGAAATGATAAAAATATTGTGAATAGAAAAGAGAATGTTTTACAGTTTCTCTCTCTTCCCTACTTTCTCTCTAAAAAAATGTAAATGAATTTGTGAGGAAATTATCTCCGTCTCTCTCCTTATCTCTACCTCCTCTCGTAATTTGTTTGAAATTACTTGAAATGATGAATTCTTATTTGTTCTTGAGTGTAAGGGTTTTCCATACTTATTCCTAAGACTCGATGCAACATTGGTTAAGTACTACTCGAACAAGAGGAATTTTAAGGATGTGAAATGTGGTAATCAATGAGTTGTCATTGTAAAGTTATATATCTTGAAATACATGTTTACCATAGAATAATGATATGCATTGTTGTTCAAGAATCGTTTCTATGTATATTTTGAAAATGAGTACTAATATGGTTATATTTTATACTCTTGAATTGGATATAAAGTTGTACTCAATGTTGTACCTATATTATAAAGATATTAAACTAATCCTTTGCTAGGTTAATTATTGGTTTATTTCCTTAACACCCCAATGCTAGGTAGAATCTCATCTCATTAAAACTATCGAAATTAAAAGAATGAGTTATAATGCCTATTGTACTTCCTTTCCCCATTTGGGTATTTTTCTAGGGTATAAAACATTGATCGTGTTAGTAAAATACTCGACCTCATTAATAATATCCTTGTTTCATACCTAAGACGTCTTATTAAGGACCCTTTTACCTAAATATTTAATAAGGTGGTGATTTTACGACATGAAAAATATCATTTTGGGATGAGTGAGGTGATCATGTCTTGTTGTTGTAGGCATGACCATATCATGAATAATTTTAACCCCCTATTGCATAATTTTCCTTCGTACCCTAGTGGGTGGCCAAAGCCTTGCAAGATAGTTGGTGGTTGTACCTATGATTGATCCCTTGTGAGATCTAAATTATGTGAGTGGAGACTATGTTTCAAATTACTTGCATATTTACCCAACAATTGAAATAGGTCCTTAGGAGGCTTTTGTAATGCTTAAGATTATTTGGGATATCTCTCTTGCAATATACACTTAATACTTGCGTGTCTAAGAGAAATGAAATGAGTTGTCTTGTGCGAGGTCATACTCCTTGTAGTCTTAAATCCCTAAGTGTTACATAAGTGTTATAGGAATAAATTTGTTCCAAAATGATGTTATATAGGACCAAAGTAACCATGTAAATGTAGTTAATAAAAAAGAGGGTAAATAAGATTAATCTATGGAATGCCCGCTACGAAAATGGTACACCTTTGAGTGATGTCAAAACCAACTAAAATGTCAAATGTGATCATAAAATGAATGTAATAAAGTAGAGGTCCACGACTAATACAACAACCTAATAAATCGAAAAACCAAATATGATGCATGATCACATGCTTTGTTTGCATAAATGTGGATTAAACAACGATGCTAATGAAATAATAAAGTGTAGCCTTAAGAATGGGATACCTTCAACTATAGCCAAGGTCTTGTGAGTTAAGGAAATTGCAATCAAGTTGGACTTGTAAAATCTAGTAGAACCCTTGGCATAGATAGGAATATATTAAATCTAGGATCACTTAGAAGTAGAATTTATGGTCAAAAACATGTAATTAACTCGTTGCTACTGAGAGTGAACCCTTAAGATGATAAAACAAAAGTAGTTTGAAATGTGAAATTCATCACTTAGATTCAAGGGAAAATATCTATAAGGGGAACATAGGTGTAATGTACCCTTCCATGTGCAATATGATTGTGAAAATATGAATTCTTAATTACAAGCAATGGATTATGAATCAAGAATGATACAACTTAATTAGTTAACCTACATAGTTGGTTGTAATAACTTAAAGATTAAAATAATGTATTGTTAGTATTAAAAAATGCTATGAAATGAACTCGGGATAGGTTTTCTATTGATCTAGTAACCTTCCTTTTTCTTCTTGTGAATTTTCTCAGAATAAGAGTATTTTTTTCAAACCAAGTAAACATGGCTCTTTCAAAAATCCTTAAGTCAAATATTAGAAGGCACATGTGTGTATATATGTTCCTAATCACAATCAAGCTATATAAATTTATTTCCATAAGAAAAACGAGCAAATTCTAAATGAATCGTTATACGTGAAATGTTAAACAAAAACATGCAACCTAGTTCTAAAGGAATGGAGGGTCCCATGTTTTTGTTCTTCGATAATTATAGTCAACTAATAAAAATAAGATTGAAATAAATATTACACCGTGAATAATGATGTGTTGTGGGAAGTGTCCGTGAGTAAGTGTATCTTGTTGTGGGTCGTTGTTGTACCTTATCTTTTTAGACATGTGGCTTTGATGTGCATTATGTGTTTCACGTTATAAATATGGGTCCATGGTTACAAAAATGTCTCATGTGTTATATATTATCCTAAGTGATCATATGTGATGTTATGTATCAAGCAATGTTAGCCAAAAACAATTATCATGTTATTATGTCTATTGTATTTTGGTGTTGAAAATGTGGGCGTTACATGAGGTCTCACAATTCATAAGGGATGCGGGCTGATGTTTGACAAGGCCATAATAGTTTTTGACAACATTGACCTTTAAGAACTATCATTTACAACAATATCAAGAGTGTGTGCCCTCATTGACCTATAAATATTACCTATTTTTACGTTTGAGTGCTACACTAGAATAAAGTACACAAAGAATGTTCATGCACACAAAGAAGAGGAGTGCAGACTACGTTGTTGAAGCTAAACAAATATAGGGCATCCAAGCTACATAAAATAGGTAACTTCCAGCTTAAATGTTTGAGTTTTTAAGGCATGTTCCGTATACCTATTTACTTTCCACCATTAAACATATGGCATACAATGCAATCTATAGTTGACATTAATATACATATCAACCATAACATTGACTTCACAAGACTCAACCCACCTCACTCATGGAGACCATACACAAGAGAACACACTCCTAAAGCCCCATTTCTAAAAGAATCCAATACGACTATACCTTTATTAAAAATTTAGACACTACACTTTTGTATAGTCACATTCTTATCTCCGCAACATATTTTACAACTCATGTACAATTGCTAGTACTTTAATTATTATTATCACCTTTAATTTTTATACTTTTTGTGTCTACCTTTTCATCACACCTTTTAAACGAATAATCTACTTAATTGTATTTTCTAGTAGGTAAGTTTGCATGTTTTCAATATAATTAAAAAGTGAGGAAAAATTAGATTACGAAATTGTATTTATTCATTAAAATTCAAGTCATGCATATAAAATAGAGAAAAATACACTCTAAACTATAAACACAAGTTTGTGTATAATTATGCTGAAGGTGTTCCCCCTATGGGAAAGGCCCTTGCCGACATTTCTCCAACTGTGTAAAATTTGACGGTCGTTTTGACGTTTTCATTTTTCGGGTTATTTTTTACAGTTGCTTTTTGCATGTAATGTTTTTTGCGGGGTTTCAGTCGCCGATCTGTAGACAAAACCCTAGATATTCTCCCTCTTGCTTCGGAATTCTAGATATGTTCTATATTCAGCGTTGCGGCACCCGCCGGATGTATTTCTGAAAGTCGGTTACATTGATGAGGGTATCTTATTTTTGCAATGTGAATCTGGCAGAGGAATTTGTAATGTTTATTTGGTTGGAGTGCACCATCTCTTCCACTTGTTACAGAGACGTGCAAGAGATTCTGCGTTTGTTCAAACCACAAAATATTTTCTTAGAGTTGAGTAAAGATAGCGCTCCAAAAACATTGCCCATTCGAGTGTCTCGATTTAAAAAGATACCCAACTTTTTTGAAATAATGGAACGCTTTTGGGTAAGAAAATATAATATCTATAGACTTATCAGAGCCCTGCGATATAGAATGATTTGTAAGGAACTTGAAATTGAAGGAGGCACAACATTCCGCGTAGCATATGAAGAGGCAATGAAATACGGTGGTAATATATTATATGTGGTGAGATTTGTTTGCAGTTCGCAGATGCATAGTACAGTACAACGAGCGAGGGAGGCTTGCGTCTGGGGCTATTTTTAATAGTGCATACTGAATGGGGGTTTGAAATTTCCTTTAAATACTCGACAACAAGGAAGGGTAATAACAGGGAAAACCACTTTCGTGAAGCGTCATCTTACTGGGGATTTTTTGCTCCGAGATCAATTGTAAGGGAGTTATGTTTGTTTTTGAATTTAAATTTTGTACCTACAACTTTACTCTGTCCATAGGAATTGCAATTTTATTATGATTGTTCGTTTTCAATTTAGAAGTAAGGGAGTTGCCATTGAAACTCTTTTTTTATTTTGGCTTGTTTGTGAGATTATTGACTCAGATGCCCAATGTCTTATCATTTCTCCCTTGCAGATAAAATTTTGATTTGAGTTAAAAACTATAGATATCTGAGAGAAGATAAGGATTGATTTTGGATTGTCTTTTGTTACTTAAATGAATCCATATTTTCTGCATATTTAAGAGAAATGCAACACCATCAAATTGTTTAAAATTTGAGATAACATATGCAAAATGACCCACAAGCCCTTAAACATCTTGGAATGTCCTCGGCCTAGAGGCAACCAATCCATTTTGTGAGGGATGTATGCCATAATAAATGGATGGAGATACTGTGATAATGATTTCTTGGAGTCAGTGGAGTTAACTTATTTGTTTCCTTATGATTTCACTATCACTAAGAATAGTTTGTTCACTTCTCCTACGCTGTTGCTTATAACTTTTTTCAGTCCTGTAACTTTTGGTAGAGCAGTCATGTCAAGGTTAGGGGACACAAGCATGTGGTCAAATGAAAAACTCTGAATTGTATTCTCAATTTCAATTCTTATTTTAAGGCTTTGGGGGTAGCAGGAAAAATGTGCCGGCTGTTTTTAGAATGTGAAGTCCTCAATCATCTTAGTATAAGCTACAATCCAACTATTATGATTTATAACCATATCATCTGTGCGACAAAGTGACAATTGAGTATTAGATTCAGAGGAAGTATATATTTTTGTGATTGTACAATTGGATTTTAGTATGTTTGGAACCAAGAAAGTTAAGGACCAGACAATAACTTTCATGTTTATCTATGGATTAACTTTGTTTACACAATTTTTTGAAGTAAGTTCCACAATATTTTGAAGCAAGTTCAGTTCAATATCAATAAAACTAATGGAGGCTTGAAGTAAGTGTCATTATGTAACTTATGTTTAGTTGTTGGCACCTGTCTTGTAACCTTACAAGAATTTTACCAACTGAGCTTTGGGATTCTATTTTTCACACTGGAAATGTTAAAAGTATGTTTTCTTTTCTGCTAAATCCTGATCATATGAATTGTCATTGTCTTATACCTATTGTTGGAAAGAATTTGGGGAAATATTCTTAACTGTCATTGTTTTTAGTCCTTCGATTTATGGTATACAAGTTTGAAAGCTTATGGCACACATGTACATGGTTAAAAACTTAAAAGTGAAAGCTACAATCATGTGAAGCTAACTGAATGCTAAATATAAACTTCAGAGGAAGTGTCGTGCATGACCATGATTGTTGAGTTGGACTCATATATAATTAGATGCAGGGGAATTTCAAAATGAGATAGTAGCTTTCATTTAACATTGCTTATTCACATGATATTGAAATTTGAAATTAAAAGTAGTTTAAGGTAGGTGAGATATAAAATAGCCATTCTACAATTTAATGTGCCTATAGAGAAGTTCAAGGAATTTAACTTCTTAAGTGCCTTTCGTCACATTGAAGATTTTTGCTTCTTTCTTTAGTGCCAGTTATGTGAACCATGGTTGTCTTAGATTTCAGAGTTAAGAATCCAACTATAACTATAAGTCTGCAACAACATTCTTGTGTGTCCGTTTTAAACAATTAGTGTGAATTGTGAAGTAAGACATAGATTATCATTTTTCACTTCAGTTTCCCTGCCCAAAATGGAGGAGGAGTGCCTTCTCAATACACCCAGGTTTTAAAACCAATGGGACTCTTATTTAAGCAACATACTTTCCAATTAGGAATACTAAAATTTACACTAATATTTACTGTACTCATAATTCGACCGTTATTCTCCACAATAGGGTTAGTAATGTCGATTTCCACTTTGCATGGTATGCCACTGCAGGATAATAAAAGGCTGGTATCTTACCCGAAGTATGATAAATCATGATTGGTATAGTACAGTGGAAAGTATTTTGACACCTGCATAACTTTATATAAAAATGTCCAAGATTACACTCTAAGAAATTCAAAGAGAATACACGAAATGACTTAATTTACTTCTATACATCTTCGCTCTGAGAAGTTGCTCTTATGCAGTCCCCAGGATAACTTCAGCCAAGCACATGCCTTGAATTTGATTTAATTTAAAATTTAACTATTAGTGAGGTCCACAACGGAATGAGCTCAAGTGATGGAGTACTCGAGCTTCCATCAACGATCCCCAAGTTTAAATCCTTGGGATACTTAATAAAATGTTGAAATTGAATAAAATATTATATCCACAGAAGGAAAGAAACAGTGTACTCACCCCACAGCCAGTATCAAGAGCAGTCCTTACAGACCCCCCTTTTAAAGGAATTAGCCCCCAATCTTCTCAGTGTACTTTATTGCGCCGTTTTGAAACGAGGTTCCACCACCATGAAAGTAGAATCGATCCCCCTGAAACTTAATCTAGATCTGATGCCCCTTGAGAACAAAAAGCTTCTTGTGGGGCACTCTGAAGTAGACAAGGGAAGGGCATTGACCACCATGCAGAACATTGGGTTAAGCAATGTTATAGTTGTTGAAGATGATGATGATCCTATTCATATGTCATCATCATCATTCTCCATTCATCACGGAGTTCAGTCAACATCTTCAACAATGGTTTTACAAGTATGTCTTAGTCACACCTCTCTCACTATGCATTTTAACATTACTACTAACCGTTGTACTCGATTATAATCATTTAAAGCCTTATATGTGTTATAAAAATGTATTCATCTTTTTCCATTAGTGTGATTACAATTGTGAAATCATTATTTTATTCAACACCGGTTGTGACTATTCTCGCATTGTAATAATGAGAGTTTTGATTTCTATCTATTTGACCGGAGTTAGAAATGGAGCTCCTCAGAGGTCTCTTCGGGTGCAACCAGCTATAAG
This sequence comes from Taxus wallichiana var. yunnanensis, assembly GCA_018340775.1. Classification (NCBI taxonomy): domain Eukaryota; kingdom Viridiplantae; phylum Streptophyta; class Pinopsida; order Cupressales; family Taxaceae; genus Taxus; species Taxus wallichiana. The sequence continues at coordinate 249,999,965 of CM031240.1, read as the reverse complement.
CAAGGAAGATCTAGAGCTTGAATTACAGTTGGAGTTGTGTTCATGGACCTTGATATGTTATAGATAAGTTTACAATGAAATTTGAAAGTCCTTATTGAATTACAAAATGTGATATAGAATTTGTCGGCTAGAGTAAATATGTTGTAGTTGGAGAATAGAAAGACTTTCATAAGGAATATTGAGGTATAAACTTCACAAATTTCTATGGATTGGAATTTTTAATGAAATATAACATTAGAAGATAGAAGCACTCTTGAGGCATAAAATGTTCTACCTTGTTTTACAACTTTGAAAGAAAGATTTCAAACAAAGAGAAAACAACTCGAGAAATCCAAATGGACCTATATGAGATTATCCCAAACTGAAAGTTATGTAATATTGAGTATTCTGAACCTGGAAATGGATATTATATTATTATGTTTAATTCTAGGTGAACGACACACTCTCGGAGGGATTCAAATAATGTGTATGGGTGAAATATATGCAATTTTGGTGAAAAAGGTGCATATGCTTGTAAAGTATTGTGTGTAACTTGAAAGTGTTGCATAGCAGAAGTTGGTATTTTCTAGGAGCTACTCCAAATTGAGCCACTTGTCAGATACCTATGCCTATTTTTTAGTTGTACGATTTCATGTTATTTCAACAATGCAAGCCAATGAATTAGAATCTGCCCAATATTCCTTAGCAAATCTGGTGTGGGTGCGATAGAAAAGTATTTTGATAGCTTGAATTGGAAATTCTAGGAGTTACTTCATAGATCTCGCCACATGCACACTGTTCGTGGTACAATGCCATTTCTTGATGAAGAGATACTTATTCAATGCACCTTCCCTTAATTATTTTGCTTGATTTTCCTGTTCACCCTTTACTTGCTTTTTTCTTGTTCATCATCTTCTCGTGGACTGTCCAATGCCATTTCTTGACGAAGAGATACTTATTCGATGCACCTCGGATATATTGCTTGTTTTTCCTATTCACCGTTTACTTGCTTTTATTGTTCATCATCTTCTGCATTACATTCTCTTTTGACATGAACTAACCTCTAACTTTTAAGACATTTTGTTGGACCAATTTGGACAATTCAATATGCCTCCAACAAGATTTGACCCAGTTTCCAATGGGTTGCCGTGAAGTATGGTTGCGAAGGTGAAGATATTCAATTTTGCATTATGCATAAGCCTAAAGGTGCAGGAAAAGAAAACAATTTAAGTATTTTAGGGATGATTAAAACACCAATGTGTAGTAGCTCAATCAGTCGCACCTTCTTTGAGAAGAAGAGTTAAAAGATATGGTGTAAAAATTGAAATTCAAGCAATACATAAATCTCCAACCTTTGGTAATTTTGTGACATTCAAAAATTGTGTTTCTTTTGAAGTAATATATGTTCCAACAAGGTAACCAATGAAGCAGAGAATTTTTGGGTGGAAAAATGTGAAATCTTTTTGCTCAAAACTGAAATTTATGTGAAAACTGTGTAAAAAATTATGTTTCATTGATCTGTAGATTGTGAAAGCATAAAATCTCTTAAGATAACCAATTTTACTGTTTTTATCTCTCTCATGGGATCAAGAAAATAACACACAATCTGAGGTAGCTTGCATAAAATTGCCTTTTTAACTGATGGTAGCACTCACAATTCTAACAGATTTTCTATGGACGTGACTCAAGGAAGATCAAATCTGACCATTAAATTTAATTTAATAAATGGGTTTGAAATTTGGCTAGATGGAGTTATTTGAGTTTTATATGAAAGATTAAGCTCTATGGAAAAGATAGAATTATTCCTTACAATTTATTACAAAGAATTGGATTTGCTTTTTTAGAGAATTCCACGAGCATTTGCAGCACAATTTGAGGACCAAGTTAGGGAGGACCTTATTTTAGAAGGGCCAAGTGGGAAGATATGGTGCGTAAGCCGAGATGAGAAGATGAATTTGGTCAGGGGCTGGGACACATTTGTATCCGATCACTCTGTTAACGATGGAGAACTTTTGGTTTTTAACTTGGTTGATCGATCCCATTTCATTGTCCATATCTATGGTAAAGAAGGTGGTGAAAGACATGCACATTTCAGAATTGATCTAAAACTAATGGGAATGTAGTAAATATGATGAAAAACAACACTGGAATGTATGAAGCCAGGAATATTTGTAACTAAATAAATTATGGGCCATAAATACTAATTCAAGATAGAACATTAAAAACCTAAGTTTGCAGGATTGGTTCCACAACTAAAACAGATTTAGAAATGTTTTGTGGTTATATTTGAAATCCTCTTATCTTTATTTTGGCTTTTAATATGAGGTGTTCCATAGTATAGATGCGGCCAAAATTGTTTTGTAATCAATATGCAGTGTAATTTTGGATTGTGCTTATGACATGAAACATGTGGGGTATAATCACTGCAGAATATACTTCTAGGTAATCTTTGTTACAGTTCATGTCTTTCTCATTCTGCGACTGAAATTTCAAGAAGTTTCGTCTCATGAAATTGAATTTTTGTTATAAAAATGTCTTCATATTTTTCCATTAGTGTGATTACAATTGTGTAATCATTATTTTATTTAACACCGGTTGTGACTATTCTGCACTGTAATATTGAGAGTTTTGATTTCTATCTATTTGACCAGGTTAGAAATGGAGCTCCTCGGAGGTCTCTTCGGGTGCAACCAGCTATAAGTGAGGAAGATCTAGAGCTTCGACTTGCAGTTGGAGGTGCGTTCATGGACCTTGATATGTTATAGATAAGTTTACAAAGAAATTTGAAAGTCCTTATTGAATTACAAAATGTGATATAGAATTTGTCGGCTAGAGTAAAGATGTTGTAGTTGGAGAATAGAAAGACTTTCATAAGGAATATTGAGGTATAAACTTCACAAATTTCTATGGATTGGAATTTTTAATAAAATATAACATTAGAAGATAGAAGCACTCTTGAGGCATAAAATGTTCTACCCTGTTTTACAACTTTGAAAGAAAGGTTTCAGACAAAGAGAAAACAACTGAGAAATCCAAATTGGACCTATATGAGATTATCCCAAACTGAAAGTTATGTAATATTGAGTATTCTGAACCTGGAAATGGATATTATATTATTATGTTTAATTCTAGGTGAACAACACACTCTCGGAGGGATTCAAATAATGTGTATGGGTGAAATATATGCAATTTTGGTGATAAAGGTGCATATGCTTGTAAAGTATTGTGTGTAACTTGAAAGTGTTGCATAGCAAAAGTTGGTATTTTATAGGAGCTACTCCAAATTGAGCCACTTGTCAGATACCTTTTGTCTATTTTTAGTTGTATTATTTCATGTTATTTCAACAATTCAAGCCAATGAATTAGAGTTTGCCCAATAATCCATAGCAAATATGTTGTGGGTGTGATAGAAAAGTATTTCGGATAGCTTGAATTGGAAATTCTAGGAGTTAGTTCATAGATCTCGCCACAGGGACGTGTTATGTGACTATACAATGCCATTTCTTGGTGAAGAGATACTTATTCAATACACCTTACCTTAATAATTTTGCTTGATTTTCCTGTTCACCCTTTACTTTATTTTAATGTTCATCATCTTCTTACATGATTGTACAATGCCGTTTCTTGCGAAGAGATACTTATTTGATGCACCTCAAGTATATTGCTTGTTTTTCCTATTCACCTTGTTTACTTGCTTTTACTTTTGTTCATAATCTTTGCATTACATTATCTTTTGACATGAACTAACCTCTAACTTTTAAGACATTTTGTAATATTAGCTTTCATTAAACATCATCCAAGAAAATGTCTGTTTATGCATTTGTTCTTCTTGGTTTATTGCAGAAAATGTTCTTGCATGCCTACAAAGAACATAGGTTGGACACATTACTCGTGAATTAATCAATGTTTGCCTTTATTATGCGGAAATATATGTTTAAGTTTAAACCTCGTTGGCACTACATTGTATTCAATTTGCAATAGACTTTTCAGGATTATTTCCATTTATTTTGGCATCTCTGCTTTAGGAAAGACAGTGATTCACGGGAATGGGCTTTCTTGGGGATCCTTTTCCTATCCATTGTACTTAACCTTAAGCAAGGTTTCACTTTTATTGAAAACCCCATTAGATAATTCTTGTGGTTTGAGATTTTTCTCATTCCAAAACTTGAGTCGAGTTTTTCTATTGCTTTTCCTGAGAAGAGTTGTTTTAGATCACTACTTGTGGACTTCTATGTTATTTGAAATTGTGAAAAAGTCAATATATGACACAAGGTTGATTATTGTAGCATGCTTGAAGGCATCTGACAATCATACCCATTGGCAGACTAGGATGAGGTGTTTTGATCAAGGATCTGGTGTTTGTTGTTGTTTTAGATCACTACTTGTGGATCTCTATGTTAGTTCAAATTGTGAAAAAGTCAAATATATGACTCGAGGTTGATTGTTGCAGCTTGTTTGAAGGCATCGATGATCGGCAGAACAGGGTGACATGTTTTCTACAAGGATTTGGTGTTTTTTGGTCTGGCCTAGCTAATGAGTTGATTATTGTAGCATGTTTGCTTTAGTAGGATATATTGTGAAGTAACAAAAGATAACGAGATTCTCAGTTGTTCTATATCAGATTCTACTAAGGAGGATTGATGAACATTCTGAATCAATGTAAAGATAGGTACTTGAAATATACAAATTTGCATGCCTCCCAATGTAAAATTCTTCTCTTTCGGCTCTGCTCATTTGTGACATGGCTCGGTGGTGAGAGATCTTCGGCTCTAATGTAGCTCATCCTATGTGACAACCTTGGCTCATTTACACACCTCATCAGTCACAATACTTTGATTTCCTAACTCGCTTGTCAATGCAACGTGAAATGTGAACTCGCCAATACATTTAACCTCCAACTCGATCCACGAATTTTTCTAACACAATGAGCCAACTTTCCTTCATCAACCAACTTTGTTGGTAGCTCAATCCGAACTCGCCAGAAACTCGTTTCTGTGGGGAATCTTCATCGCATTCTTAATACCTAAAGGATAATGTGAAATGATAATTTATATGGCTTTGTAATAAGAAGATAAATTCTTGACATTTGTTATATTATACTAAATTAGAATTAGTCCACTCTATAAATTGAACTTAAAATGAATGAATACAGATAACATTGGACATAAAAATAACATTTGGTAGAAATCACTAAAATGTTATCTGCAAAATATATGGGTTGTCATCCAAAGTTACTTTCTCAGATGTCATGTAATTATCATGAATACGGAGACATAATTTGAATGATCGACTTATCTAATCATTATAATGTAAGAAGCCATTAGAATGTTATATGTAAAATAGTATCTTGTTGTGAATTGTTAAGAGCTTTTTTTGTCAATTGTTGTATATGAGCCACTAACAATTGCCTCCAGTTCACATGAATACGTAAACATGAATTCCACTATTGGAATATCTATTCTTCTCAAAGGTATAAACTTAAGGCTCCATGACATATTTTACACATATATAGATTATTAAGCAAGTCATATTTTTGAGAAACACGTTTAGAAATTTGATCGAAGATGTAAATTTTTAGGCATTCTTTTGATGAATTTTTCATTGACATGCCTTGGTAAGGTGTTGCTTCTTTCTTTGTTGGAGTTGGGTGAGTTTATGTATGAATACATTGTACACTTGGTGCGCCACCAACAACGATGCCTTAGTTCCCATCCACAGTTTTGACACTTTACAGATGGGCAACACATATAGTACTCATGACACAGTATCGAACATGGTATCCAGGGAGCTTTGCAAAAGGGTTCAGGACTTCATACCAATGATTTCCTTTCAAACAATTTGACACGGTTTGGGACCAAACTTCGAGTTGGTCACGTAGGCCAATTTCGGCCTGTCATGGACTTTCCATTATATGCAAGCCACTTATATGACACAAGCCTTTGGAGGGGATTTCATACATCAGTCTCCTTGCTAATAGCTTTTTGACAATAAGATTGCACCTACACATATGTTTCCTTTCGCCAAATAATTCTTTACATTCATGGTGTTTCTCATTTTTAGGATTGGAATTCCTTATGTCTTGCACTTATTCACACCTCTCTCAACATGAAATTCATATATTTAATGATTCACCCAACTCATTTGTAAAAAAAAATGGCCATGCAGACCATCACAACCTCTACATGTTGAAAACATTGAACCTTACAATCGCCAGTCCATTGCACAAATTACCTGATGGACTAATTTATGGAAGTCGATGATGATCGATTGTAACACAAAGTTCTACTTTAAAAAAATCCACTTTTCTTGTCATCAAATTCAACAAATATTGAGTACTCAATATTGGCCATGTTGGAATCCCAAGAAAATGTTGCATATTCCAATGCCACCAATTTTCAAAGGGTGCCAAAAAAATGCATATTAAACTGGCTTCACTTTAACTATCCACAAGTCGACATCCTTACTTTGTAGAAGGCCACTATTCAAATTGGAAACACCGAGAAACATGGTCTTCTATTTACATTTATCTCTAGAGTCCCCTCCCTTACAGATCTTTACCTTTCGCCTCTTTCTTCTTATGGGCAATACTCAATAATGGCTCATGCCCCTCTACTTCTGGTCTAAAGAAATGAAGATGCACACCCAAGTTATCTCCACCAGTTCCCCCCCTTTAAAAAAAATCGTCCCCTTCCTCCCTCCCCAATCAACACTCAGCAATTCTCAACGTGTTGTATGTTAATACATTTTACATGTAACTCTATATAAAAAATGATGGCCATGTTTTAAATATTTAAGTTGTATGAGAGAGTCAAATAAAATATTTGTAACTATTTTATGGTTAGAATCATACAAAACATCTAACTCGATGTCAAATTCAAACCATGAATACAAATATAAACAATGTGACTTCATTTCTAAAATATAATCTGCCTTTTTTGCACTGTGAATCTTTCTTTTTCTCTTTTCTCTTATTATACAACAACATCTACGTTTTATTAAGGATACGGTCATCTGCATACTCCAACACTTACATTCAGAACTCATGGTTGATATGCTCTCATTTCTTTGTAAATATCAATTCTTGCAATGTTTGAGCCAACAACAAAAAACAAAACATTTCTTCACTTTTCAAATCGCTTGATCCTCTATTTGGTCTCCACGTCGGCTCGCTACATTTTCCAAATCGTCTTATCGCTCACATTCACTCAAATTTCATATACCCCTTCTAACAAAGTTTTCAATATTAATGTATTTATGAGCTTCTTTCCAATTACCAACAACTCTTGTACACATTGCCTTTGCTAGCGTGCGATTGCTAGTATTAAAGAAGGGTAGGTTCAAAATTAGATTACTTTTCAAATTTAAATTAAATTTTTATTTATTTATTTGTCAAAGTTTATATTTTAAATATAATGTAAAGGGGAAGAAGCTCATTTATAATTTATTATTGGAACATGTTGTTATATGTGAAATGCAAAAGTGTTATAACAAAAGGGTGATTGGACATTCAAACAAAATTACAATTTTTAAAAAAGGGTTGAATACATTCAAATAGAATTATAATTTTTAATAATATGTTTGTTTATATTTCATATAAATATATTTATTATGATATATTTATTTTTATGGTTACTTTTTTTGTATACTTATACTATACTTCATAATTAAATAAATATATTTAAAATATCATTACTAATTTAGTTCATGCATATATAAATATACAACTGGCAAAATTATAAATTACCATTTAAAATAAAGTTAACAAAATTAATAAGTGAATAATCAATTAAATATATTTAAAAATCATTTAATAAATTTTTATAAGACATTACGAACAATTAAAAAATTAAAAGATCGTATAATTTTTTAAAACAAGAAAACCAATATCATCTAATTTTCAACTCATTCGTTCATTTCATTTTCAAATTACCTTATAACACATTTAATCTAATACCTATAGGTAAATATAAAATATCTTTAGAGGAGGCAGCTTGGAGGGTTCACAATTCCCTGTGTTACTCCCTCTGCGTTTTCACAATAAGAGTCAGTCTGCCCTCCAGAGCTTAGTTTCAAAAATATATCACTCAGCATTATGCCTGTGCATGGTACTTGTTTGCTGCATGTAAGACGCACGGCTACTTTTGTTGTTGAAGTTCCAGTAATCTCCTTAAATGTAACATTACTGACTCGAACCGCAGACGTCTGTAAACCCACTTTTTTAAGAAAAGTTATTCAAGGGACAAGAAGTTGAGATATATTTATCAATAGTTGAATGATGGTTTGAGTATATAACCTGATTGAGGCAGGGCACTGGCGAATCACAATAGTATTGATCGATTATTATTGGGTTGGCTGTGTCTACCATTTGGACATTCGAAAATACAATATTACTTGCCAGGCCTGAACCACCCTGTTATTTTATATTGACATTCTCAAGCATCAGTGTTCACTATTTAAGACCAAATCAAGTATATATTACATGAAGTAAACAGTTTAATACCTGCCATGTTTTGATTCTCAATCCATTTTCGGTTGCTATTAATTTGGCGCCATCAACAAAGACATTGGAAACAGCTCCTACGGAGTGTTTTTTACCAAGGCTTCCTATACTGCAAGGTACATAATTTCATAAATTAAGGCATATAACTGAAAAACATTGATATCAAAGCACCAGTCCAAGCCCTATGTGATTGTATTCATAGGCACAGAGTATATTACCTTATCCCATGACCTGGTCCGCATGTAAGATCCTTAACTGTGATGTTGGAAGATCCCTTGCCAATCGAGATGCAGTCATCCCCTGCACATTTTGTTCTCAGTTAATAATTATTGTGCAGGCCTGTAAAAAGTTAAACACCAAAAGGAAATTGGAAATTTAAAAAAATAAATCTATTTGTATTTGAAGGAATTTAATTTAATTTTTTTGGATTTATTAAGGAATTTTGATTGGCCCTAAGGACACAACAATGGAGTCCCAATCCCCCAAATTTTTAAATATCTGATTTGCTAATTTTCCATTCCACTATTATGTCCTCCACCATAAGTCGCCTGATTGCTAGTGGGATTTGAACCTGATTTGATCCTTCATTTTTTATTTGAAGGATTAGCGGGTAAAACTTCAATCTTTTTATTTCTTGGTGTTCTTAAACTCATTGACCTATGATGTTCATTGAAACAATTGAAGAAGCAGAAGTATTATACCATGAAGTATCTAATCCAAATAAGGTAGTTGACTTAAAAATGCCAATATTCCTAGCATTGATTCAAACTTGTCACAGGAGTAATTCTAAACAGATCTTAATTTATTGAAAGTTGAAAAGTGAGGGCTCAGAAGGTTATACAAAGGAAATACAATGTCTTTATCTTTCCATTGAGTAAAAGATCTAGAAATTTTACCTGAGCCAATGACACAATCCCGTATGAAAACATTTGTGGAATATTCCATATGAATCCCGTCTGTATTTGGACTGGTTTCTGGTGCCACAATTTTAACTGAAATGGCTTGGACATTGTCACATCCAAGAAAACTAAATGGAAGTGAGGACTCTCAATAATTGTAATTCCTGATATAATAACCTTTATGCTATATTGGAATTAAATGGCCTACATATACAAAAATTTATTCAAATCCTGTAAAGATATAACCTCCGCCACATTTGAAGATGAAAACAAAGTGATTAGGCAAATGTTATTGTAAATAACAGTAACTAACCGATGGAGACTTTCTGCAGAATCACTGGAGTGTAAACCAAACAAAAGATTGTTTCAGAATTCATTCAAGTCTTAAACTAAATTTTCTAATAAAGATTTGAGATTTCCTACATTTGAGCGAGCAACAGAAAATATTTAAATGAATTACAAAATTAACATCTTCAGAATCCTTCAAATTTACAGAAATTATTAAAAAGATTCAACTGTTGTATTAAATTTATAATAAGATCACATATGACCTTCTGATTTACTGTTTTGCAAGCTAAATACCACCACCTACGTCCTTCTCCGAAAATCACACCTCTTCCTGTCAGGTTGAAGTGATCAAGGTGCCTAAATTCGAGCCATACTTTGGATTTCGTCCATCTAGCTGGATTTTTAGGCGCAACAATTGTTCTGTCTACCTGCAAATGTTGTTTTATTTATTTTTTGTTTCATTAAGCTTAAACTATGTGGCAATAGTAACGAATTTAAGCAAAAATCCAAACCTAAAAATTCAAACCAGGCTCACAAGGTCCTCTGAAAATTGAATGCTTCAGAAGAAATGTCTTACGCTGCGGAACAAGCAAAGTTGCCCGAGGTGCTTTACAAGCAGCCGCCCATGCCAGTGAGAAAGCCTACAAAAACATATTTGCGCAAGCTCTCAATTAAAGCCAAAATGGCTTTCAAAGGGTAGTAACAAAAATTAAGATAACAAGAAACAACTAATTGCTGGACAGAGGAGGAGCAAAATGAGAGGGTTCTTGTAAAAATTAACAAAGTACCAGACTCATGCTCAGGAAACAAGCAACTCGAGGGAGTGTTTGGAAACAATTTACACACAGCACAATAAAGAAAACTCAGAGCATGAAAATCAAGATGATTAGAAACAAACCTTTAACTAGCTGGTTTCCTGAAAACGACCGTAGGAATTTTAACAAAAATCCCAGGCTTCAAAATTTAGCGAAATGACAATCAAATTACAGTATTAGAAATAAAGATAACATAAAAAAACTTATCTTGACCATGAACATTAGCACACTTAAATACGAATCTTTGAAGCTTACCGCAGGATAATTTTACATTACAAGCTTTGAGATTTAGGAAGAATATGACAGTGAAATTATCTACCGAAACAAGGATGATAAACAAAAACTTCAATTCAAGGATTCCTTAAAGCACTCCAGACAGAAGGCAGAGGCACTTTCCGACGACCTTTACGTTCTCCATTGATAAATTAAAATCATCGAAACTTAAATAATTTATCTTTGGTTCCTTTTGTAATGCTTACAGGCGCATGATAATTTTATTTTGCATGTTTTAAGACCCGGAACTTGTAGTATCAGAAATACAGATGACAAACAACTCTTGATCATTAGACTTAAAATTGACCACTTCTTCGAATTTTGAAGGGACGAGAGTATATTACGTGAAAGCATAAATATTGCCTGGTAACCTTAAAATATATTGCCAGAAGTAAGGATAACAAGAAAATTTACGAGATGCTTAATAATGTACAGGGCATGCTGATCAAATGAAAACATTATAAACGCATTGATACAGTTTACTCAAACGCCGTTAGTATAAACATTTATGAGTTCTCCCATAATCGACAAAAAAACATTTCTGGTCCTATTCTTTGCAAAGCTTTAAGGCGAACTATGTGTTTAGCTTAATTTGACAAGGAAAATAACTACAAGTCCCTTAAAAGACTATGTTTGTGGATGCCTTGCAATTTCAGCCAAATTTCGTTGATGTATTAAATTTTTCATTGAAGTAAAATGACGCAATGAATTTTTTTAAAGGCCTAGGTAAAGTCAATGAATGCAAAAAGGCTGATTATTTGATAAGGTTTGCTAAATCACTGTTCAGTTTCTCACGAAAAGAAGCTCTAGATTTGCACTAAAATCTGGTGAAGTTACAGTTTCAGAAATAAAGATAACAAGAAAATAAATGTCATGCTAAATAATGTACACAGTAAACGAAGGCACTAAATTTGAAGAGCAAAATCGACACAAAAAATGTTGTCATGTAGCCTACAGCACAAAAATGTCCTTTGAAAAGATTATCTGTTCTCATTCTTTGTTGTTTAAGGTGCAGAAACAATTTGAAAAATGGAAATTCAGTCAAAATATTTTATCACCCTGCGTATATGAATTCCTCTCAAAATTTATTTTTTCTATTCTTTAAGCTTTGAGGTTTATCAGGACGCGAAGTTATTTCTGTAAAAGAATTTAGACAATGAATACGCTGTATCCAGGGTTTTACGTTATCCGCTGCAATATTTTTCTGAAAACTCCAGCCATAATATTATGATGTTATTAGCGGAAGCCATTAGTAATGCATTCTAGCTGTCTGCTGCTATAATTCAAGTTCAGACCCCAAAAGAAGCGGCGGATGGGGCAAAAACGGTTAGGATTCACAATAACTAATATTTTTAAGATTCAGAAATAACAGAAGGACAAAATTAGCTACCTTTGTATCATCTTCCAATCCATTTCCTACTGCGCCATATCCTTGCACATCGAAGAATTTCACAGCATGAATGTCCGAACAGCTTGAATTCCTATTTCTGTCAAGATATTCATGATTGCCAGCACTGATTAAACCTAGGTTGAAATTGGCTTCAAGTATAGTGCAAATAAAGATGAAACGCAGAAGATATAGAGAAATGTTTTCCATTGAAGCTTTTTCTAAAGCACGACTGATTCTCAGAAAAATTTACAGGCGCCTGGGCTTTTTAAAACTATAAAGGTTTGCATCATGATAAAAGTTAGTTAACACGGATTACGGGATGCTTAAAACTAAATAACTATCTCACAGTAATGAAGAGTAAGACAAAGTATTTAAAATTTCGAAAATAGGGAAAATGTTTGAGGAGATGATCCATTCTTGGAATTATTCTTTTTCTTTCGTAATGCCATGGCATGGCATAGGATGAATGTGGTCTCACCAAACCTCTATAGAGTTAAAAAAATATAAGATTTTTAAATTTAATTTAATGAATTAATTTATTTTATAAGATTTTAGTTTAAACTTTTTACTCCAATCCAACACAAAAAGTGATAGCAACAGTATTATTTTTCATTTTCATTTTTATTTGGCAAAGTTTTGGGATGATACAATTTATGTTAGCAATTATGTTTCTACTAAAATTTAATTAAAGCATCGCTAAATATGGTTGTTAGGTTTGTGATATAATATGTGTTAACCAAATAGTTTATATGATGCAGATTGTGTTAGTGGTAAAATTGTGAGAGCATGATGCTTACAAAAATATTCCTTTTGATGTAAGTTCATGCTAAATATGATATTATTGCATTAGAATTTGAATCGATTACATCTACTAATTGGGTTTCCTTTTATTTTCGCTGTATTTTTATATTTTTTTAAAAGGTGTTATTCCTAGAGATTTTAGATTAATCAAAAGTATGGGGGATTCATTATGTAAACTTATGTCCTATCATGTGTATTTATATAATAATCAATAATACTCCTATTTCTTAATCTAAATCTTAATATTCTATTATTAATACCCCTTCCAATACAAATTTTCAATTCTCAAGTACCATTGATTTTATTGTATATCTAAATTACATATATTCCTATAACATTTTTAATACCCATTTTAATTTTGTCTCTTCAATATTATATTAAATATTGACATCTTCACAATATTAATTTATTTTTCACTTAAAATGTTGATCAAATTCTTATTGGCCTTTAAGTGTACAAAACCCTCATTATATGTGTAATTTGATATATCTCTCTTCCTTTCTTTTCTATCTACATTTGTTATGCAATTAAGCTTTATATACCAATGTTTAGGGTCATATCTTGTTTGCATTATTCTAGTTAGTTAAATTTATTAAGGTTCATGATATCCATTCTCCTAAACACATTGAATCAAATGACAAAAAATACACTTTAACAATGATATTATGAAGGATGTACTAACTATTGAGAGTTATGTAGTATCATTACTCTAAAAATACATGTTGATTCTCTAAAAAAAATGCCACTACTTTGAAAAAATGACATAATAAATTTGATATGAATTTAGGGATTATTCTTTTACCCCATACATAATCCTCCTCCCTTATCTTTATCACTTCACATATCCTACCCTCAATATTTAGAATCCCTAGATAATACTTTGGATTGGAATCTCATATGATCAAAAGTGAACAAATATCATGTGGAGGAATCAAAATACATATTTGAATATTGCTTGGATATAAGGGTAAGTGCGAAAGTTGGTGGACATAAAAAACCTAAAATTTAGAGTACCGTGATCGCGGTTTGAAACAAGCGATCACGGTCCCTGAGACAAAAAAATAGAATCATGACTCCTCATTTTCCCCATTTTCCTTTCCAACCACGATTTCTCCTAGACCTTTCGCACTCGCGCTTTGAATACCCCTAAAAATTGCTCTTCGACTTGGATTATGATAGTTTCAACCATGCCGCCAAGACAAAGAGGTAAGCCCTCGATTTTGATCATTTTTTTGCATTTTAGGTTATTTTTTGTGATTTTCATTGGTTTTTCAATTTTTTATTTATGTATATGATTTTTTTATTTTGTGAGTTGCTCGACAAGCTCGTAATCCTGCAAACCATTGAAATATTCCTCAAAACCCTCCAAAAAATACTCAAAACCGTCCAAACATTCCTCAAAACCCTCCTTCAAACATAGATCCGCCTCCTGTGGCTCCTTCTATCCCGCAAGGAACCAGCAGGAACACAAGTTGATATCATTGGAAGAATTCGATAAAATAAAATTGTCATTGAGAACCTTATTAAGACTATAAGAAAAAATCATGCCACAAATCCGTCTGCATGACTTTAGCCAACACATCACAAACATTGATTGGAAAAATTGACTATGAAACCAACAAAGAGATAGATGGAATACCTTTAGAGGTGATTGTAGGAGGTGGTATACTGAGATAAATTATTCCATACGGTGTAAAAGATTATTTTTTTGGAAAAGACCACATTTGTGCATTATTTATCGACCCAAGAACTAATGCCCTCGTAACTACTACTGCAAACGGTTCTCAATCCATGGTCCAATGATGACCGAATCAAGAACAATTTTTTGGGACCGATAGGGGATGGTTTTTGATTATCTACCGATGCAATAACAATGAGGTTCCTCTCTATTTTTGAAGAAATTATATTGCGAGTTTGTGCTTAATGAGGTCCCAAATTATTTTGAATTTTTGAGTATTATGGGGCAAGGAGGTGGCTCGCACAAAGTAGACTGGTGCACATGTAGGTCAACTAAGGATCCCCATACCCCAAAATCCACACCGCCTTTAGTTATCCCTCATATAGTGAAGGAGGTTGTGGAGATTGATACATTACATGCATTGAGGGAGCTCATCGACACTCGACCCAACATAGTGACCGGATTACATCTCGGTGATGTTGGTTGAGGCGCTAGTTCTAATGAACCACACCACTATGGATCATGTGGTGCCGTATGCACCTTGCGGGCAAGACATCATTTGTTGGATCACATGAATTCTTTTCTCTAGATGAGATGATGGCGGATGTTTTTGAACTAGTGCAAAGGATCTTGGTCTTTCATAGGTAAATGTCAAATAAATATTATATATATATCAATAGTTTAATTCATTTTGATATTTTAATATATATGTATTTGATTGTACGTTATGTACATACATGTAAATACTATTTTTAAATTTTATTTTAAATAGCAAGAGCGGTGAAGGAAACATCCGACGTCGACATGCTAGCATCGCAATTGGGCGTGTTACAAATGTAAGTTTCAAGTTGTACTTAAATTTCAAATTTCATTCAATTGTGCACTTTTATTGTTATAATGTTTCACCTATACATGTACATATTAATATATGTTTGTCTTTTATACGCATGAGCTCAAGCGGGTCATCATCTGCTCTAGGAACTAAGGCTATTGACACACCTCACGTGACTTTACGCAGTTAGTTTCTCTTTACACTTTGTTTCTAATTGTGGAAGTTCACGTGGATTATGCTTTAGGTACTGTTATGTAGTAATGTAGATTAATATTGATTTGTACATGTTTTCGCATAGCTTATGACTTCTAGAGAGACTCCTCCATATATGTAGATCTGTGGAGGCTAATGTAGATCTTTGCCATACAAGCATCTGCAGATCTACTAACTAAGGTACAAATTTTTAAATTTGTTAAATTTTGGAAAAATTATTTCTTATTACATAAATCTACAATATCAACTTTTGTACATGAAATATTTAATTTGAAATTTAATTATTTATATGTAGCTTACCCTTGTGAGTCTACTATTGTCCTCCAATGATGCGTCAATGAAAAATTGATAGGGATCATCACATTACGGTAAGATTTCACATGCATTTTAACAAAATTTTAATTTTATAAATTTTGAATGTATTTTAAAAATTTTGGTGTTAAAAACTTGTTGTTTATGAATGTGCAGATTAGGTTGTAGGTTTGCTTAGAGATGCCTAGGAGCACACGGATGAAATCCGTAGTGGCATCTCCCTCCACTACATCCCAAGTCATGGACATGCAACTTCTAAGCGGGCGAAGAGAGAAGATGTTTCATGATTAGATTCACAGGACCTAGATGTACATATATATATAATATATATATAGGTCATCTGGTCCTAGTTCATGATTCTTCATATAGTCCATTATATATATAGCCTTATGTGACCGCATGTGGTCCTATATGTATAACACACTTAGTTTGAGATGTACACATGTTATGAACTTATATTTTTAGAGACGTGCATCCAACACACTTAGTTCAAGATGTACACATGTTATGAACTTATATTTTCAGAGACGTGCGTCCAACACACTTAGTTTGATACATTATATATCCACGTGTTGGTTTTCATAACGATAGTACTTCTATTTTGATTCGATTTCATTGCACATTATATCTTTCTATGTATGTATGTTCTATGTATATTAGTTCTATATGTATGTTTGATTTAAAATTAAAAATCACGTCCAGGAGTACTTTGCATGGTACAATTATTAAGCAAACCTATTCCATTAAGCAAAACCTATGATAACCATGCTAGGTGAACTACAAAAGGGAAATATGTAATTGATTTTTTTACAGTAATTACATAGGGTGTATGTGCAACTCTAAGTATTTTCCCACCTCCTAACAATGTGCACATCTTTGAAAGAATGGTTGTGGGGAATTTCTATAACAATTTTTTTCTTTTAAATCTAACACTCATCTGTTGCATATCAACTAATACGAACATTGTTAGAAATAAGTGAGGTAGAGTTCATCTTGAACTATATGAATATAACCTTGCTATGGTGCAACATTGCATGGTACAATTCTTAAGAAATTAAGGGAAGCATTTATGTATTGTTTTAGAGATTATCCCATTAATAGGGCTTATCCCATTGATCAATAAATACACCTTAATATCTCTTTAACATTTGGTGCTATGCCAATAAAATAATAAGTCACACATGATTTGATTATCGTAAGTAGATTCACTTCCTATTAAGTCCTCTATGTTTTTGTATTCAAGCACACACTTTAAAAACCTCATTTTTTTTGTATACCCTACAATCCTTCTAGTCAAAATATAGGTTTTTTTGTGAGGGGGTTCGTCAAATAATTCACATCCTTGCCATTCCAAAGTATTTAAAAAAATTTCAAGGTTCTTCAATGAATTTTAAAATGATATATCACTTGGAATTTGTGAACATTCTTTACATATTTATTTAGGATGTTTGTACATATGTTACGACATATCAATCTAGATAGAACACATAAATATGTATGTAATGTATATTGTAAAATAATTCATATCATGGCGGGCTCTAGGGAGGCCCAAATTATTGTCAGACCACTTGATCCAGAGCCTTCTTGGCATTCCTTGAGCCTTCGTGGCATAAATGTTTACAAACTGTCGTTTTAGGTAGTCTAAGAAATGAGCATGAGAGGTGAGTAGTGATAAGTCATGCCTTGGGATGTCGTGTCACCAAATAGACTACACAACGTTGAAACGTATGGTTGGAGGTGAATGCTAGAGGAAGTGTCATTTCGAGTGTGTAACAACAATGTTGTTGCTTTCCACGGGATACTTCATTCGGGCATAGTCCTTTAAGAGCCCCAAGACCAAAAACCGTTCAACTTTGACGGATGACTACATGGACTCCCTAGCACCTAAGAACGTCTTGTCTAATCCTACACCTTGACATAGGGACCCTCTACAATATCCTATCTCAGTTTTTCCTTATCAATCGGCTCTCTCGCTGCCCTATTGTTTTAAAACGTTTAAAGCGAAATAGTGTAGTTTGAGGTAGTGTAAGGTTGTCAAACACTATATTTTGCAAACAGTGGGTTGTGGCACCAAATTGACTGCGCTGAAACATCTAGGTAGCCAAGTGAATGATATAAGAGGTTTTATTTTGATGTAACAACGTCATTGTTTCCGGGCTACCTCGTTTGGGCGTAGTCTCTTTAGAGCCCTAAGACCAAAACTCATTCAACTTCAAAGGGTGACTATGCGGATTCCGTGGCACCTAGAGACATCTCGTCAATCCTACACCTTGGCATAGGGATCCTCTACAATATCATATCTCATTTTTGCCTTCTCAATCAATGCTCTCGCTGACCTATTATTTGTAAATGCGAAAAGAGAAATAGTGCGAGTTTGAGACAATGTAAGGTCACAAACGCTATATTTTGCAAACGATGGATTTTGGCATAAAGCTGCTACGCTACACCGACACATTCGGGTGGCTAGGTGAATGCTAGAGGAGGTGTCATTTTGGTCTATGACAAAGTTATTGCTTCCAGCTACCTCATTTGGGTGTAGTCCCTTAAGAGCCCTGAGACCAAAATCGCTCAACTTCGACGGGTGACTACGTGGACTCCGCGGCACCTAGAGACGTCTCATCCAATCTTACACCTTAGTGTAGGGACCCTATACAATATCCTCTCTCAGTTTTTCCTTCTCTACTTGGTGCTCTCATTGCCTTATTGTTTGCAAACGAGCGAAATAGTATAGTTTGAGACAATATAAGGTCATCAAACACTATATTTTGGAAACGGTGGATCATGGCACAAACTGACTATGTAGACACATGCGGGTGGGGCAGGTGAATGCTAGAGGAGGATTATTTTTAGTGCAAAAAATTTCATTTCTTCTACGGGGTACTTCATTAAGACATAGTCCCTTAAGAGCCCTGAGACCAAAAAATTGTTCAACTTCGACGGGTGACTATGCGGACTCTGTGGCACCTAAGGATGTCTCATCCAATCCTACACCTTAGCATAGGGACCCTCTACAATAGCCTATCTCAGTTTTTTCCTTCTCCAATTGGTGCTCTCACTGCCCTATTGTTTGCAAATGCGTAAAATAGTGTAGTTTAAGATAGTGTAAGGCTGTCAAATGCTATATTTTGCAAACGGTGTGTCGTGGCACCAAGCCAACTGTGATGAAACATCCGTGTTGCTAGGTGAACTCTAGAGGAGGTTTTGTTTTGGTGCGTGACAACATCGTTTCTTCCGGGTTACCTCGTTCGGGCATAGTCCGTTAAGAGCCCCGAGACCAAATTTTCTTTAACATCAATGGGTGACTACCCGGACTCGTGACACATGAAGAAGTCTCATATGATCCAAAACCTCAGCGTAGGAACCCTCTATAACAGATTGTCTTGATTTTTTCCTTCTCCAATCGGTGCTCTCATTGCCTTAATGTTTGCAAACATGTGGAATAGTGCAGATTTGAGATGAGTAAGGCTGTTAAACGCTATGATTTACAAACCGTGGATCATGATACCAAACCGACTACACCGAAACATCTAGGTGGCCAGGTGAATGCTAGAGGATGTGTCATTTTTATGCATGACAACTTCATTTCTTTTGGGCTACTTCGTTCGGGCATAGTCCCTTAAGAATCTTGAGACCAAAACATTGTTCAATTTCTACGGGTGACTACGCGGACTCAAGTGGCACCTAAGGACATCTCTGTCGATCCTATACCTCGGTGTAGGGACCCTCTACAATATCCTATCTTAGTTTTTTCCTTCTCCAATAGGTGCTTTCGCTGCCCTATTGTTTGCAAACGTCTTGAAATAGTTCATTTTGAGACAGTGTAAGTTGTCAAACACTATATTTTGTAAATAGTGGGTCATGGCACCAAACCGAATGCACCAAAACATGCGGATGGCAAGGTAAACACTAGAGGAGGCATTGTTTTGGTACACAACAAAATCATTACTTCTAGGCTACCTTGTTCGGGCGTAGTCCCTTAAGAGCCCTAAGACCAAAAAATCGTTCAACTTCAATAGGTGACTATGCAGACTCCATGACACCTAAGGACATCTCATCCAATCCTACATCTCGGCATAGAGACCCTCTATAATATCCTACACCAAAAATCCAGGTATCTAGGTGAATGCTAGAAGCGGTGTCATTTTGATGCACAACAATATCATTGCTTTCAATGTTTTTGGCTACCTCGTTCGGGCGTAGTCCCTATTGAGCCCTGAGACCAAAAACTCGTTCAACTTTGATGGGTGACTACGCGGACTCCGTGGCACCTAGAGACATCTCGTCTAATCCTACACCTTGGTGTAGGGACCCTCTACAATATCCTATCTCAGTTTTTTCCTTCTCCAATCAGTGCTCTCGCTGCCCTATTGTTTGCAAACGCACAAAATAGTGCAGTTGGAGACAATGTAAGGCTGTTAAAAACGCTATATTTTGCAAATGGTGTGTCATGACACCAAACTAACTATGCCGACACATCTAGGTGGTTAGGTGAACTCTAGAGGAGGCATCATTTCGTGTGTGCGACAACGTCGTTACTTCAGGTTACCTCGTTCGGGCGTAGTCCCTTAAGAGCACCGAGACCAAAAAATTGTTCAACTTGGGCGGGTGACTACGCGGACTTCGTGACACCTAGAGATGTCTCATCTAATCCTACACCTCAGCATATGGACCCTCTATAATAAATTGTCTCAATTTTTCCTTGTCCAATTGGTGATCTCACCTTATTGTTTGCAAACACGTGAAATAGTGCGGTTTGAGACAGGTGTAAAGTTACATCAAATGCTATATTTTGCAAACGGTGGATTGTGCACGAACAAATATCTATGCCGACACATTTGGGTGGCTAGGTGAATGCTATAGGAGGTGTTGTTTTGGTGCGTGACAATGTCATTTCTTTCAGGTTACTTTGTTCGGGCATAGTCCCTTAAGAGCCCTGAGACCAAAAAATTGTTCAACTTCGAGTGACTACGTAGACTCCGTGACACCTAAGGATGTCTTGTTTGATCCTAAACCTCAGCGTAGGGACCATATATAATAGGGTGTCTTGGTTTTTTCCTTCTTCAATTGGTGCTCTCTTTGTCCTATTGTTTACAAACACGTGAAATAGTGCGATTTGAGACAATGTAATCTTTGTCAAACGCTATATTTTACAAACAGTGGGTCATGGCACCAAACCAACTTCACCAAAATGTTTGGGTGGATAGGTGAATGCTAGAGGAGGTTGTTTGCAAATGCAGTAGTGCAGTTTGAGACAATGTAAAATTTGTCAAACACTATATTTTGCAAACGGTGGATTGTGGCACTGAACCGACTATCTTGACACATAGGGTGGCAAGGTGAATGCTAGAGGATGCATCATTATGATGCATGAAAACTTCATTGCTTCTTGGCTACCTCATTCGGCATAGTCCCTTAAAAGCCTTGAGATCAAAAAATTGTTCAACTTTGACGGGTGAGTATGCACACTCCGTGGCACCTAGAGATGTCTCGTCGATCCAAAACCTCGGTGTAGGGACCATATATAATATCCAATATCTATTTTTTCTTTCTCCA
The DNA here is from genome assembly GCA_018340775.1 of Taxus wallichiana var. yunnanensis. Lineage (NCBI taxonomy): Eukaryota > Viridiplantae > Streptophyta > Pinopsida > Cupressales > Taxaceae > Taxus > Taxus wallichiana. The sequence continues at coordinate 249,978,432 of CM031240.1, read as the reverse complement.
ATCGGTGCTCTTGCTTCCTTATTATTTGCAAACGCGTGAAATAGTGCAGTTTGAGACAATGTAAGGTTGTCAAATGCTATATTTTGTAAACGGTGGATCATGACAACAAACTGACCGTAGCCGAAACATCCAGTGGCAAGGTGAATGCTAGAGGAGGAATTATTTCGATGCGTGATAATGTAATTTCTTTTGGGCTACTTCATTTGGGCATAGTCCCATAAGAGCCCTGAGACTAAAAACTCGTTCAACTTTGTGGGTGACTACGTAGAATCTGTGGCACCTAAGGATGTCTTGTCTGATCCTACACCTCGGAGTAGGGACCCTCTACAATATAATTTCTTGGTTTTTTCCTTCTCTAATCGGTGGTCTCACCGCCCTATTGTTTTGCAAACACGCGAAATAGTGCGGTTTAAGACAAAGTGTAAGGATGTCAAACACTATATTTTGCAAACGGTGGGTCGTGGCATCAAACCAAATTCACCAAAACATCTGGGTCGGGTTGCTAGGTGAAATCTATAGGAGGTATCATTTAGGTACGTAACAACATCGTTTCTTCCCGAGCTACCTCATTCAAGCATAGTCCCTTAAGAGCCCTAAGACCAAAAAATCGTTCAACTTTGACGGGTGACTACGTGGACTCCATGACACCTAGAGACGTCTTGGCCAATCCTAAACCTCGACATAGGGAACCTATACAATATCATGTCTCAGTTTTTTCCTTCTCCAATCGGTGCTCTCACTGCCCTATTATTTGCAAACGCACAAAATAGTGTAGTTTGAGACAGTGTAAGGATGTCAAACACTATATTTTACAAATGGTGGATCGTGGCACTGAATTGAATGTAATGACACATTTGGGTGGCCAGGTGAATGTTAGAGAAGGCATCATTTTGGTGCATAATAATGTGATTTCTTAGGGCTACTTTGTTTGGGCATAGTCCTAAAGAGCCACGAGACAAAAAAATTATTCAACTTCGATGGGTGACTACGTAGACTCGTGGCACCTAAGGACATCTCTTCTAATCTTAAACTTGGTGTAGGGACCCTTTACAATAGCCTATCTCTTTTTTCCTTCTTCAATCGGTGCTCTTGTTGCCCTATTGTTTGCAAATGTGCGAAATAGTGTAGTTTGAGACAATGTAAGGCTGTCAAATGCTATATTTTGCAAAAGGTAGGTCGTGGCACTAAAATGACAACGCTGAAACATGCGGGTGGCTAGGTGAACACTAGAGCAGTGTCATTTTGGTACACAACAACGAAATTTCTTCCAGGATACCTTGTTTGGGCGTAGTCCCAATAGCCTTGAGACCAAAAATTGTTAAACTTCGACGGTGCATTACTACGGACTCGTGGCACCTATGGAAATATTTTCCAATCCTACACCTTGGCGTAGGGACCCTCTACAATTTATTGTCTCATTTTTTTCCTTCTCCAATCGGTGCTCTCTCACTATCCTATTGTTTGCAAATGCGTGAAATAGTGCGGTTTGAGACATCGTAAGGCTGTCAAATGCTATATTTTTTAAACGGTGGGTCATGGCACCAAACCAACTACTTGAAATATCTGTGTGTCTAGGTGAATGCTAGAGGAGGCATCATTTTGGTGCGTGATAGCATCGTTGCTTCCAAGCTACCTTGTTTGGGCATAGTCCCTTAAGAGCCATGAGACCAAAAACTCATTTAACTTCGACGAGTGACTATGCGCACTCTGTGGCAGCTAGAGACATCTCATCAAATCATAGACCTCACGTAGGCATCCATACTGATAGTCTGTCTTGGTTTTTTCCTTATTCAATTGGTGTTTCGCTGCCCTATTGTTTGTAAACACGTGAACTAGTGTAGTTTGAGATAGTGTAAGGATGTCAAATGCTATATTTTGCAAACGGTGGGTCATGGCACCAAAAGACTATGTAAAAAAATATGCATGGCCATGTGAATGATAGAGGAGGAATTTTTTGGTGTGCAACAATGTTTTGCTTCAGGCTACCTTGTTGGGCGTAGTCCCCTTAAGACCCCGAGACCAAAAAGTGTTCAATTTCGAAAGGTGACTATGTGGACTCTGTGGCACCTAAGGACGTCTCGTCGATCCTAAACCTTAGCGTAAGGACCCTATACAATATCCTATCTCGGTTTTTTCCTTCTCCAATTGGTTCTCTCGTCGTTCTATTATTTACAAATGTGTGAAATAGTGCAGTTTAAGCTAGTGTAAGGTTGTCAAATGATATATTTTGTAAATGGTGGGTCGTGGCACCAAATGACTATGCACACATATAGGGATTGTCTTGTAAACACTTAGGGAGGTGTCGTTTTGGTTCTCTAAGTTCTAGGTGCTTTCAGGATACCTCCTCCTGAGCCAAGAACCCACTCCACAGTACATAAACCATTAATTACTTCTCTTTTCTTGTAAAACAATGAAATCTTCTCTTATCTTTGAGAATTTACAATTCTCTACTAATAGTGCCAACCACGTGAAGGTAGAAGCTTTTTAGCACCACTAACTTGCACATAAAAGTGTTAGTAAAAGAAATTTAAGTTTCAAATCAAAACCATACTAGATATATACAAAATACAAATTTAATAAATTATATGAACTTAAATTTATCTAACTAAAAATTTATACATACCAAAGAAATTATATATACAGACATGAGCATTGTAAATTCATTCCAATGAACCATTAGGATCGAGATCTAATTTGAATAGCGTACAATATTGCTTCATGCTTTGACTCTCGAACCTTCCAAAGAATCTTGTTATTAGGCCTTCCTCGATATTTATATAATTGCATATTTGTCGCTAGAACCGGATGCAAATATAAGAGTATTTTCCGTGTCTCAAAGTATTCAAACACCCAAACAAGAGGAGTTTTTAATGAATACAATCGAAGCCAAGTTCCAAGAACTACCACCGACCTATAGGGTACTCAATATCTTGCCATATATAATAGGAGAATTTAACTTCTTTCTTTTCTCGATGCAATGACATAAGAAATAGTTTTTCCTTCTTCATTGTCTTCTATCGCAATAAGCTGCAACACATGTCCTATAAAAAAACAAAGGTTTCAACTCAAATTTAAATTACACATATTAAAATTTCAATGGACATAACTCAATACAAAAATTGTAAATAATCATAAATATCTTGTTGCACCAAAATCAAAATTTTGTCAAAGTCCTTGGATGTTACAACTTCTTTTTGCAAAAGCAAGTTGTAATGCTTGTGGAGGTTGATAACTAGAAGCAAAGTTAGAGGCCTACAAATCCATCCATTCACCATTCTTGTGAATCACACTCAACAGAAATGAAAAATTTGATACAAGATGCATAAAAACATGTCAAATTTCTTGTTCATGTGGCCCACGAAGTAGCGTCTGAGCTACAAAATGAGTGCATATCACTGGACCCAATGAGTTTCATACAATCCTCGTAGTTAGCAATTTTTGTTCCTCTATCAACCAAAAATATTTACAAACTGTGGAATTTTCTTGAGAACCTCGGGCCATGTTGTCAATACACCATTCCACTATGTTGTTTACATATTTCAATTTAGCACCATCTTTGTACTTCAAATCTTCTCTTGCATTTGAGCTCTTTTCACACATGCTCCTATCTTGTCATGCTCTCCTTTTCCATGTCCAGCCTTAGTGAAACTCCAAATATGTTGCACACCCATCTTGACGTGCATCCTACTCATCCAATAAAACATTCATGCATTCTTAAATCGAGACATGAAATTATCGACCATATATAATTTTGTTTGAAGTGGATGTCCCTATCAGAGACAAGTTTCCATAAAATAACCTGGAAACACCTTGCACAAATTCAAAGTAGAATGAGTACGATCATCACTAATATAAAAGTGGTACTCTCTTAATTTTTTTGATCATTCTCTGTATTTTTAGGAGAATTTATAAATGCTATATGCACAAATATGACAATTTGTAATAAGTTGTAATATTGTGATTGAACCTCCATTTTTGGTCGTAAGTGTAATTCTCTGCACAAAATACACCACTGAAACAATAGTACCAATAGGAAATGTGTCCTTGCATATCTTGAACTATTCATCAACCCATCGAGATTTATGTGTATGCCTAGCATACTCATAAACAATTTCATCCTTAATTTTTTCACAAATTGAAAAACAGGCATATGTTTTGTAACTAGATCACACCATTTGGAATCTTTTCCATAGTTCAACTGGTATGCAACTGATTTATATTTATAAAACTCACCTAAATTATGTCCTATTGCACCTTCAATTTTCTCATGGATGCAACTTTCCAATTTAGGTAATCCGCCGCATGTACCACAACTTCCATCTAAACAATCCGACTATAAAATTATTGTCTAGCTTCTTTTCACAAAATATCGTAGGAATGAAATCCCTAGAAGATATTGGTAGAACTTGAACACAACATTCGATAACATATTTTTAGAATGAAAATTAGAATGAATACGTAAACATTTAGCATAATGCATCGAAAATTCAACATGTTACCTACAACAAGTGGTGCGAGCATGGTTGATTTTCACATAGAATGGTTTCAACATTTCAAAAAAACATTGACTAATTTTAATTTCGGATGCTCTTGTTCAAACTTACGAAAAAATTGTGTTTGAGTCATATCTAAGAAATGATTTGGATGTGGTTCGTGATTAGTAGAACCAACTCTCCATTTTACAACATCTCTTGTATTAGGTGAAACTCTAGTGTTATCATGCCAAAATTGAATAAAACTTCTCTTATAGCATTAGAATTATCTTTGTCCTTACGTGGTGCTCTAGTAGAAAATGTCCAAAAATCGGTGTTATTGAGTGATTGAAGGATATTACGTCTTTCAATTGCTTTCATTAGAGTTTTTGATTAACTTGCAACATTTGACTTGTTTGCGTAATCAAACATTTTTTTATTGATTCACTTACAACACTAGTAGCAAGTACGTGACACACAATATTACTATCCCTAGTGCGTCTCTTGACACCAACAAGGTGATATGCATCATGAAGGTTTTCAAAACTATAGAGGTTTGACCATGCATATTAGATGTTGTCAATCCTAAGGTATTTAATGTAGGTCTCATTTTAATCAATTTCATCACACTAACCAACAATGACATCTTTGGGAATCATTTAAAATTTCAAAATGATTATCCCAAATTTTGTGGATTTTCTTCTGATTTTTCATTTAGAAAGTTTGTCAGACATTGGTTTCAAAATGTTTTCATCAATTTCAATAAATTAATTAGGTTTCTTATGAAAAATCCTAGGAGGTGTTTTTGACAAAATTTTCTTGTTTACGATTTCAACCTGAATTTCCTTATTAAAAATTTCATTAACTCCTTCAATTTCAACATTTGCTAAATCACGAGTATTTAATTCTTCTTCAACATTGATAGTAAAAACATCTTCATCATGAGTATTTAATTCAACTTCAACATTGTGATAGAAACATTACTTGGTTCCTCATTGCTTACATAATAGTAGGGTTGAAGATGAATCTCTTCTTGATTCACGAAGATTCCGTATTCGCTCAACATATTGAAATCTATTTTCCTCTAATTCATTTGGTGTTTTTTTTTACTTAATGACTTTGTTTCTTGTCTCCCATGATGTTTTGCTTCCGGTGATAAGAAAAACGTGCTAGAAAATGATAGAATTTTGTAGTAATTCATACGGTAAATTCAAACAGTAAAAATCACATGGTAATTAGAACATTGGGATGTGTGTAAATATGATTTAAGAACCATGATCATGCTTACAAAATGTGCTCATGATTTATAAAGCGTGATCATGGTTCTTGTTATAAAACCCGCGATCGCGGTTCTATATGTATAATCAAATCGACCCTAAGGCTCGGGAAATCTTTGTTTTTCCCCAACCAAATCTATGGAAGGTCATTATGAAGTGTAAAAGGTAAAAAAACTTCAAATTTTCTCTTCCAAAGACTTGAACCATGCTGAAAAACTAAATTTTTTTCACAAAAATGGTGCCATTGCATAGGGGAGACTATTAGCTTCATAGAAATATTGATTTTAAAGTGAAAAGAATAAGATAAATATCATTTTATAATTTTTTTACTAATAATAGGTCTTAAAGACATTTTTTCCCATGAATGTTCATGTGTACATTTAAGACTTCAACTTTTGTTTCACTTATCACAATGTGATAAAACTTATACCATCTAAAGCATGGAGAAATTATATATGCATTAAAAATATATATATATATATATATATATATATATATATATATATATATATATATATATATATATATATATATATATATATTTGATTTTATATTTTTGATATAGTTATGGTAGGAAAATGGAAAGCGCTCCGTTTTCTAAATCTTTTCAGACCACTTTCATGGAAAAAATCATAAAAAAATATTGCTCGAAAAAATACAAAATAAAATCCATCCCAAGATAGACAACTACATCTAACTTTTCACTAAATGAAAAAAAAAACAATATTTGGTCATCCAAATCACGGGAAAACGAACTACAATCTTATAGGTTTTTAAAAAAAAAACCAAGTCATATAATTTTAAGTGTTTAATATAGCTAAACTTGTCGTTTTTAAAAAAATTAGTAGTTTAGAAACTAGATTCTGGATGCTACGATTCATATTTATATATTTTTTTCTAATTTTGAGTGCGCGTATTGCTAATAATCCCTACAAGTTGAGATTTTGCTATTTTTGCAATATGACGTCCATTTATGACCCTTTTTTGTCCACCAACTTGCTGCACTTACCCATAAACAATGCTATTTTACAAATGTGATTTTTCTTAAATTTCTACTAATAAAATGATATTAGATTTATTATATAGAACATGAAAATATTAACTATTAAATAATACAACATCATATAAACAAGATTCACAATGCAACATGAAAGTCCTCATCACGGTTGAGAGGTGTGTTTGAGGACATGAGAAGCTTCCATGTCCTCTTCAAAAAGTCATTTTGTGCATACCCAATTGATTCATGAAAATATTCAGTGTAACACACTGTAATCTATCCCTATAAACAATAGTAAAATGCCTCAAGAAAAAGTAACTAAATTCCATATGTTATACACTACCACACTTACCGTTTACTTCCAATGTTCCAAAATAGAGATCAAAATATCACAATAGTGATTATAGTTGCAAGCATTCTAATGATATTGTAGTTTGGACTTGTCTAGTAATTCCAGCTTTGTTTCCACCAACAAGATTTGAATTGTCCAAAGAATGATTGTGAATAATTGGTTGGAAAATCAATAACCTCTACACTAGAATCCCGAGTAGTGATATCTCTCACCAATCCTTTATTCCTCATGCATTGTGAATATTCCCATGGTTAATGTGATTAAATTAGAAAGTGCAGCCATTTGGTTAGCTCTAAAAAGAAACAACTTAGATAGAGAATTTCAGCCACAAAGAGATGCTTTTTGTAGTGTTTAGCAAAGTCTAATCCTAGGTGAATTTCCATTGTAGCAGAGCTCACATCTAGCATCTATTCCTTTATCATTGGCACACTAGGAATAACATGTAATATAGCTGTAACGCCCACAAATTTACCTACTCAAGACCCAAGATAAACATTCCCAAGGTCACTTTTAAGGTCACCCCAATGGGGATGATCAGGGGATCATTTTTGAAAGTTCCCTAAACATACCTAAATGGTGTCAGTGCAGAAGATCATCTCGAGAGCTTTCCAACAACTGTGAGAACACGACAAACGGACATCGGGAGCTCTAGATATGTTCGGTCAAAGTTCAGACAGCGGGAAAGTCAACTTTGGTCAACTGGTCAATATTGGACCAATCACATTGCAACATGTGGCAAAAGGGATTTGTTTGCTGGTTTTCGATCACCAATCTTCGACGAGCATAAAAATGGTGCATGGGAACAAGAGGCTCAACTTTTATTACGGAGGGGAGCCCTGGCCGCCGTGTGGACTATGGTATTATCGCCAACGTGGTGGGTCCACAAGCCACCACGTGGCTTGCCACCACTCATCGAATTCACTTGATTTTCCTATCGGGAGATGACAAGTGGATTACATGCTATGGACTGAGTTAATTATTTCTATACCACATTATATTGGTCGAAATTATATTATCTTGGTAAGTCCACTTACAAACCCATTTCCATGCCACATGACTAAGTGGGGCGGGTTTTATTATAACAACCATGTATTAATGGTTAGCAATTACCCACATAGCTACCAAACCATATGCCATGCATGGAGGTCCACGTGGTGAAGGAGATGAAGCGGTGGTGTGGGGGCAAAGGCCCATGCGTGGAGATCCACGTGAATGAAGGGGTGGCTAAGGTTTTTAAAAAACCTTATCAAAACCAAACACCGCCTAATGTGGGATATACCCACTTAACTAAACAATTCGCTCCTTATGGGATTTTTTATCCCTTAACAAATGCTATTATCGCTTTCAATGGGGATTTAATCCCATTTCATATGCAAATCGACCAATATGGGTATTTGATCCCATTTATTTTTTTACGAGATTAGGCTAATATTAGCCTATGGATGATATGCAATGCATATTTTTTGGGCCCTAAAAATGTATAAATAGGGAACCCATTTCTATTGTAGACACACACAACTCAAGCTTATTATTTGTTAAGCTTGTTGTGGGGACACATACACAGATCCCAAGCTTATTATTTGTTAAGCTTATCGACGTGGGACACACACACAACTCAAGCTTATTATTTGTTAAAGCATTTGTGGGGACACACACACAGATCCCAAGCTTATTATTTGTTGTTTACTCGATGGGACACACACACAACTCAATGTTATTATTTGTTGCTTGTTGTGGGGACACACACACATATCCCAAGCTTATTATTTGTTAAGCTTACCGTGGGACACACACACAACTCAAGTTTATTATTTGTTAAGCTTGTTGTGGGGACACACATATCCTAGGCTTATTATTGTTAGGCTTATTGTCTGGGACACACAACCCGAGCTTATTATTTGTTAAGCTTATTTGTGGGAAGTGTTAATAGGTATTTTCTATTGGCCTATTATTTTAGGCAATAAGTAGATGACATATTTGTGATTGGGAGTAAATTATAAACTACCCAATAGGCCTCATTGAGCCACACCAATTACTTGCAAATCCTAGATTGTCGACTGGAGTGCTAGCATCGCATTGATAGCATCGGGAAGGCCGATCAAAGCCAAAGGAGATTGTACGCTAGGAAGGTGGAAGTCGGGTGCTATTTTTCACCCTTGTCGTCCGAAGGTCTGGTTATTCTTCTAAGCAAGTTTAAATAGTTTCCATTAGGTTTTCTTGTGAAAGTACTATTGTAACTTACAAGTTTTGACTAGTGGAACGGTTCGACCACGAACCCAGAGACGTAGGCAATTTCGAACTCCGTAATCAATCTGTGTGCAATTGTCTTTATTGTCTTGCATTATTTTTAAATTGATTACTTAAAAGGAGTAAATTATTGGCAAATAATTAAAGCCTACAAGGGTCCGAGATCAGGTAGTAATAATCTGATTATTTTCGGATCAAGTTTGGTATCAGAGCTGGTAAATCTGATTAACAGAGTGATTGCTTCAAGTTGGTGCAGTTGGTTCAATTTGTGTGAACAGGGTACAAGTGCACTATGGGCAAGATGTCTAAACAGGAAAAGCTTGAGGAAATTGAAGCTTATAATCACTAGATCCAGGAAGAGAATTCTCTCCTGCAATCAATGTATCCCTCCTTGGAAGAGGAGAATGCTCGTTTGAAATCAGAACTGCAAACCAAGGATGAGCTCTTGGCAAGGTTGTAGTGTGGTGATCAAAGGAAGGAAATACCTTCAACTTCAGATGCAGTGACCATGGCAGATGACTACATGTAAGTTGTTCACCACTGGAATCTTCTTCTTCCTCCCATTTGGTTTCAGATTCAGGTAATGAAGTCTTTGGTTTGTTTGAAAAGCATACTAGAGGCATTGGATCCAAGTTACTAGATAAAATGGGATTTGATGGAAGAGGCCTTGGTAAAAATGGCCAAGGAATTTCTAACCCAATACAGGTCGAGGATCATCCTCATTTCATGGTTTGGGTTATCCTAGTGCGGAATGGAAATTGGAGAATGCTCCAAGAACAAGGCAGGAGACAAGCTTCCAAAAGAAAAGTGAATACCCCACTAGTCCTGCAAGAAGATTCTGAGCAGGAAAGTTGTGCTTCGTCATCACAGTAAGATGTGGTAAGAGAAATCAACGAAGAGGTAATGAGATTCCACCTCCAGTTTCTTACCATAATCGTAAGCACAATAAAACTTCCGATCCACTTTTCAGCTTAAGAAGTATGGTTATGATTTTCAGAAGATGTGGAATTCTTTTCCATGTACTTTTTGTGGATTGCATAATCATTCAGTGGCCAGATGTTGGAAGAGAAGACAGCGATGAAGAAGTTGATGCCATTCGTCAGAAAACGGCAAATCGTAAAGAACAATCTTGTCATGCAGAGTCGAGAAATGGCAGAAAGAGTTCCTCATCCTAGAAGAAGGAGATTAAGAGGAATTTTTGTGCTCATTGCCAGAGGAATGGGCATCGGGTGGAAAATTGCTGGAAATTGCATCCATCTCGCCATCAGAGTAATGGCAAGCCAAAGATGGGAGGCCGTAAAGGCAAAGGAGGTTTCTACTCCACCACCAGTTGACAAGTCAACCCAGGACTAGGTAATACTTGAAAGTGAAAGTCCTTTAAAATGGGTAAGTCAACAATTTTTCAATTATATATTGCATAATTCAGATTGATGGATCGTATGTAGTATTAAGTTTGGAGATCAGATATTGTGAGAAAATGTTGAGAGAAAGGTTTACAATACTCAGTGGATTTTCTTACTTAGAAAATTTGATTAATGCTCCAAACATATCTCCTAATCAGCTTGTGAGTACTGTTATAGCTTGGATACAGGAAATAACTCATATAAAGCTTGGAGATTGATCTGCCATTTGTGCAGACAATAGAGTTCACAAAGATCAGCTCGGAACTTCATTCTGTGTAGAGGCATTGTGGATGCAAAGAGAATGGTAGCTGAATCACCGTTGACTTTGACGTTAGGTCGAACTTCATTCTATGTAGAGGCATTGCGTTGTGCGCAGTGAGAATGGTACCGATATTAGTATGTCAACAAGAGGAGCTCAAAAGGATCATCTCGAACGTCATTCGGTGTCAAGGCATTGGGACCACACATACGAATGGTAGTTGATCAACAGACTTAGCATCGTGCATCAGAGGTTTGAGGTCTTAAAAGAGGCTTAGCATCATGCATCAGAGGCGTTGAGGTCTACAGAGACTTAGCATCATGCATCGGAGGCTCGAGGTCTTGAAAGAGGCTTAGCATCATGCATCGGAGGCGTTGAGGTCTATAGAAACTTAGCATTGTGCATCGGAGGCTCGAGGTCTTGAAAGAGGCTTAAGCATCATGCATCGGAGGCGTTGAGGTCTATAGAGACTTAACATCATGCATCGGAGGCTCAAGGTCTTGAAGAGGCTTAGCATCATGCATCGAGGCATTAAGGTTTGTACTGAGACTTAGCATCATGCATTAGAGGCTCGAGGTCTTGAAAGAGGCTTAGCATCATGCATCGGAGGTGTTGAGGTCTATAGAGACTTAGCATCATGCATTGGAGGCTTGAGGTCTTGAAAGAGGCTTAGCATCATGCATTGGAGGTGTTGAGGTCTATACAGACTTAGCATCATGCATCGGAGGCTCGAGGTCTTGAAAGAGGCTTAACATCATGCATCGGAGGCATTGAGGTCTGTAATAGACTTAACATTGTGCATCGAAGGCTCGAGGTCTTGAAATAGGCTTAGCATCATGCATCGGAGGCGTTGAGGTCTATACAGACTTAGCATCGTGCATCGGAGGCTCGAGGTCTTGAAAGAGGCTTAGCATCATGCATTGGAGGCGTTGAGGTCTGTAACAGACTTAACATTGTGCATCGGAGGCTCGAGGTCTTGAAAGAGGTGTAACATCATGCATCGGAGGCGTTGAGGTCTCAGAAGGGACAAGGCATTGCCCATCATTGACATTGGATCAATCAAAGCTCTACGTAACATGGAGTTCCTTCAAACTAGTTTGGATTATGCGGAATCAACTCGTGAGCGAGAGTACTGTGTTATAGAGTCAAAGAAGATCCTTGTTGTCGATGATATCAAGAAGAAGACCGCATGTAGAAGGAGCGTTGAGGTTTCATTAGGAAACTTAGCACCATAAAGAGGCATTGAGGTCTTCTTCGGATATCGAGTGGCGCAAAGTGGAAGCTTCAGGCTCATAACCCACAGTCCCAAGATCGGAGCAGAGTTTTCAGATTTAGGACAAGATGGAAGCGTTTTAGGACAAAAATATTTTCTCATGGGGAGGTGTGATCAGGGGATCATTTTTGAAAGTTCCCTAAACATCCCTAAATGGTGTTAGTGTAGAAGATCATTTTGAGAGCTTTCCAACGACTGTGAGAACGCGACAAACGGACATCGGGAGCTCTAGATATGGTCGATCAAAGTTCGATAAGTGAAAGTTAGTCAACTCTCGTCAATTGGTCAATATTGGACCAATCGCACGTGTGACATGTGGCAAAATGGAGTTGTTTGTTATTTTTCAATCACCAGTCTTTGTGAGCATAAAAATGGTGCACGGGAACAAGAGGCTCAACTTTTATTACGGAGGGGAGCCCGGCCGCCGTGTGGACTATGGTATTATCACCAACGTGGTGGGTCCACAAGCCACCACGTGGCTTGCCACCACTCGTCGAATTCACTCGATTTGCCTATCTGGGAGACAATGAGTGGATTACATGCTATGGACCAAGTTAATTATTTCTATACCACATTATATTGGTCGAAATTATATTATCTTGGTAAGTCCACTTACAAACCCATTTCCATGCCACATGACTAAGTGGGGCGGGTTTTATTATAACAGCCATGTATTAATGGTTAGCAATTACCCACATAGCCGCCAAACCATATGCCATGCGTGGAGGTCCACGTGGTGAAGGAGATGAAGCGGTGGTGTGGGGGCAAAGGCCCATGCGTGGAGATCCACGTGAATGAAGGGGTGGCTAAGGTTTTAAAAAACCTTATCAAAACCAAACACCGCCTAATGTGGGATATACCCACTTAACTAAACAAGCCGCTCCTTATGAGATTTTTATCCCTTAACAAATGTTATGTTGCTCAATGGGGATTTAATCCCATTTCATATGCAAATCGGCCAATATGGGTATTTGATCCCATATATTTTGCTACGGGATTAGGCTAATATTAGCCTATAGATGATATGCAATGCATATTTTTGGGCCCTAAAATGTATAAATAGGGAACCCATTTCTATTGTAGACACACAATTCAAGCTTATTATTTGTTAAGCTTGTTGTGGGGACACACACACAGATCCCAAGCTTATTATTTGTTGCTTTACGACGGACACACACACAACTTAAGCTTATTATTTGTTAAGCTTGTTGTGGGGACACACAACAGATCCCAAGCTTATTATTTGTTAAGCTGGATTACCTTGGACGGGACACATACACAACTCAATGTTATTATTTGTTAAGCTTGTTGTGGGGACACACACACACATATCCCAAGCTTATTATTTGTTAAGCTTATGTGGACACACACACAACTCAAGCTTATTATTTGTTAAGCTTGTTGTGGGGACACATATCCTAGGCTTATTATTGTTAGGCTTATTGTCGAGACACACAACTGAGCTTATTATTTGTTAAGCTTATTTATGGGATGTGTCAATAGGTATTGTCTATTGGCCTATTATTTTAGGCAATAGTAGATGACATATTTGTGATTGGGAGTAAATTATAAACTACCCAATAGGCCCATTGAGCCACACCAATTACTTGCAAACGTCGCATTGATAGCGTCGGGAAGGCCGATCAAAGCCAAACGAAATTGTACACTAGGAAGGTGGAAGTCGAAAGTGCTATTTTTCACCCTTATCATCCAAAGGTCTGGTTATTCTTCTAAGCAAGTTTAAATAGTTTCCATTAGGTTTTCTTGTGAAAGTACTATCAGTAACTTACAAGTTTTGACTAGTGGAACGATTCAACCATGAACCCGGAGACGTAGGCAATTGCTGAACTCCGTAATCAATCTGTGTGCAATCGTCATTATTGTCTTGCATTATTTTTAAATTGATTACTTAAAAGGAGTAAATTATCGGCAAATAATTAAAACCTACAAGGGTTTGAGATCGAGTAGTAATAATCGATTATTTTTGGATCGGGGGACCTCCTAACAAACTACAACAACAAACAACATACGAATACAAGTGTTACCATGGTGACTGTTCACTAATACTCCATATTCTTTCACTTTGTTGGTCTCCTATCCCGTTTGGTTTATTGTGTTGCAAACACTTGTAAAAGTCAAGGCAATACCTCTTTCGCCTCATGACCATATTAACAACATCAAAATAATAAAAATACATGCATATAACTATAATCAATTATCGTAACTTAAACCAAGACAAGTAATTTTCCATCATTCACAATTCCAATTATTTCAATTCCATTATTTTATCAACTAGAAACAAGATCATGACATCAAATACATCATCTAGCATGACATAATTATCGAAATAAATGTATTAGTCCAATATAAAATCAAAATCAACAATTCGATGTATCCAAATATGCATATAATCCAACCCGTAAATCATGTCATAAGTCTAACATCCATATTTTCTATAAATTAACTAATCAAAATAACAACGTCCATCTGTCAATATCTAAAATGTGATAGAAAATTCCATAACAAAAGTCTATGCTAAATAACATCATAATCATATAAAAATCGAAGAGGAGTGGGCACTACATCCCTCCCTTAGACTTGACTTCCTCCTGAAGTCACTAAAAGAAATGTGGGAAGCTGTGTTTCTTAGAGGGTGGCATCCTCCCACGTAGCTGCTTTGTCTCGTCGTATCTATCCTATTGAATGTGAACTTGATCAATCTCTCGCCTCAAAGGTCCAAGGTCTTGTGCTCTAAAATATGGATGAGATTCACCATCACTTATCCGTGATGCTACACCTACAATGAGTTCTAATCTAATACATGAGAAGGATTTGCAATGTACCTCCTAGGTATAGAAACATGAAATACATCGAGGATGTGAGACAAGTCAGGTGGAAATGCTAGATGATAGGTAAAAGGACTGATAAAATCCAAGATATCAAAAGGACCCACAAACCTAGGAGAAATTTTAGAGTGTTTTCAGTAATAGATAGGCTCTTATGAGGCTTGACATGAAGAAACACCTTCGTGCCCACCTCAAAACTACGATCGTCCTCTGCTGATCCACATATTTCATCCGTCTGTCATGAGCCTCCTATAATCTCCTTTCGACTATAATTTTTTTGCTAGATATCCTGTAGAGTAAGGCTAGCCCAAGACATACCTTGTCCTCCAATCTATCCCAACTCAGTGGTGTCCTACACTCCCTACCATATAATGCATGAAAAGGATCCATGCTTATCGAACTCTGATAACTATTATTGTAGGAAAACTCCACCAAATAAAAATACTCCTCTCACCTCGACTGATGGTCCATGATGTACATCCTAAGAATGTCCTCCAAGATATGATTCACCCGCTCTGTTTTTCCATCTGTCTCAGGGTGATAAGCTATACTGAAGTTGATCTTCATCCCAAGAGCATGCTGCATGGTATTCCAGAAGTGAGAAGTGTACGTGGGATCGCGGTCACAAATGAACTTCTATGGAATCTCATGTATTCTAACAATCTCATCCAAGTATACTCATGCCACTACACTAGTTGTGTAGGTGGTCTTCACCAGAGAAAAGTGAGACACTTTCATCAATTTATCCACCGTGACCATGATGGCATCATGGTGGTATCTCGACGTTGGTAACCCAACTATGAAACCCATGGAAATGGTGTCCCATTTCCTCATCCCATTTCCACTCTGGTATGGCATGAGGGAAGAGAAGGCTAAACAGTGCTTATGTTTGGCCTTCACATTCTGACACTCTAAATAACGTGAAAAAAACTAAGCTACATCTGTCCATAGTCCCCTCCAATGGTACATCTGTCTCAAGGTGGCATGTATCTTCTTCACCCCGGGATGGGCTGAATAAGGTGCATGATGAACCTCTGTCAAAATATCTTGTCTCAAGCCTGCATATCTATGAACATATATCCAAACTCTATGCTTGAGAAGACCATCTGCCTCTAATGAAAATCCATCAAATTTCCTCTCAAGGGGCCTCGAGACTCAATCTCGATCCGGATACAAGGTAGAAGTTGTCGAGAGGAAGCTACTACAAAATCTCACTCCACAAATTTGTACCCATTTGAAGTATCCATAACCACATGCCTCCACCTACTCAAGGCATCTGTGACCATGTTCTCCTTCCCCTTCACACGCTCTATCTCCTTTTTTACTCACAAAAAAATCCATCCAATGTCGTTGACGAGCATTGAGATTGGTTTACGTGAAGAGGTGGTGAAGACTCAAGTGATCGAGTCATGAGTGTAAATATTTGGCCAAGAAGGAAATGTCTCCACCTTTGAAACAAGGCATGCACAATGGATGTAAGCTCAATGTCATGAGTTGGATAATTGATCTCATAATCCTTGAGTTCGTGAGACTCAAAATAAACCACTCGGCCCTCCTACAACAATACACCTCCTAGTCCCGCCAAATAAGTATCCGTGGAAAACAAAGAACTCACCCCGAGGATATTGAGCTGGAAGAATAGGTACTATTTTGAACTCCACCCCATACTAAGGGTATGTGCGGTCCTCTACACATGAAAACACTTAGATAGTAATCAGCTTTAGGTGCACAAATGAGCTTATTACACAAAACACTGAACTAAAATGACAAAGCATATCAATGATGAAAGAAATGCATATAAAATAAATGCATCGAGGAAATATAAACTAAGTGGAAATACTTCCTTATTATAAATAACGATAAGACTTATTTATACTAGGGCTTCGACCTACTCCCGTTAAAGTAACCGGAGACTATGTTCCATCTAGCACCTCTAACTAGAAAGCACCTAAATAAATTATATATTTGATAACATATGGTCCCCGACCAATGAACCTTAATTTTTCCATGATGGCGCAAAAACTTTGAATCATACAAAGGTACCATTTTCCCATTCTCAATATTTTTATCCTTGACATTCCTATCATGCCATGCATTTTTCCCGAATATTCCTTCTTCTAACTCCATCTTGCTATTATGTGCCTCTCATCAAGGTTCATGATTTTATCAACACATTCTTCCAATGCTTTTTCATTAGCTAAACCTCATGTGCACATAATGCGCAAAGAAGGTAACATGAATTCCATGGGGAGAACTTCCTATGTACCAAACACCAACTGAAAGGGTGTTTCTTTATTCAACCTCTTGTAGGTTGTCTTATATGCCCAAAGTACAACAAAGACTTTATCATCCCAATCTCTCCTTCCAACATCACAAATTTTTGTCAAGGTATGGCTCAATATCTTGTTGAAGGCCTCAACAGTTCCATTTACCTGAGGATGATAGGGTGTTTTCCTATGGTGTGCAACCATAAATTCATCCAATAATATCCTGATAGTCTCATTAAGGAAATGAGTACCCCTATCACTTGTTAAACTTAAAGGGCATCCATACCTGCTAATAATATTTTCCCATAGAAACCTTGCTATCGTTATTGTGTAATGATTTATAAGCACCACTTTTTCCCATCTTGTAAGATAATTTATACAAGTTATAATGTAGAGTGATCTTGTTATATGTGCAAAGTTGGGGAGATAGGGCCCACAAAGTCAATTTCCCACTTCTTGAAAGGCTCTGCACTAGTAATAGGCCTCAAAGTCATTTCATCTCTATGTTCAAGATTTCCAAGGCATTGAAAATGATCACATGCCTTACAATATGCTTTGCAATTCTTGTATAACATTTCCCACCGTAGGCCAGCGGCTAGTAGAAAATGCGTGTAGTAACATCCCTACATAGTGTCAACCTACAATACTTGCCATGAGCATCTTCCATAATTTCTTCACACTCATGCTCAAGTACACACACTGGCACAAAAATTCATGACGATCAAACTTGTATAAGTCTCCACCGATCAACATGCAAGGTGTTACATGAATATCAAGTTTTTTTATTTTCATAGGATTTCATTCCCACTTGTGCTACACTGTGTGTAAAAAGACAACAATATCCTCTGAGTCTTAGAGCGCACGGTTCAATCTAAATAGTTACGTATCCAACATTGTGTCCTCAATGCTCTGTGCATCCTCTCCCAAGTGAATCCTTGATAAATGATTTAGACCATAATTTCTCCTACCCAAACTTAACCACCAAAATAATGTTAAACGTGTAGAATAATAGTACCCAATGACATAGACAATCGTGGCATAAGGTTCTTGTCAACCAAGTACTTCATTGTAGTGGTCTCGTATAAAAGATAAAAGGTGTATCCAACAAGTATTTTCAAAACTTATGGAGCACGTAGATCATGGAAAATACCTTGCACTCTATCATCGTGTAATTTTTTTCTACTAGAGTGAGCTTCCGATAGCAATGAAAATATGATGGTCAATGATCCCTTCTCTAGGCTAAGCTAAAACCACTCCAATGGCCATGTTAGAGGCATCTACATGAACATGAAAAGGATTATACCATTAAGGAAAGTGTAGTATAGGCGTTGTAGTGAGCCTTTCCTTGAGATTATAAAACACACGTTGTTGCCCCTCACCCCAAAAGTAGAACTTACCTTTTCCATTTAGTAACTCTTCTAATTGTGTGATGATATGAGCATATCCCTTGATAACATTTCTACAATAACTTGTGTGCCCCAATAATCTATGCACCTCGCTCTAGTTAGTAGGTTCCTCTAAGCTCAAAATCATAGCCACCTTACTAGGATCCACTACCAATCCTTCTTTACGGATGATGTGCCCCCAAAAAATTTCAAAGGGGGTGGAAAATATACAATTCTTAATGTTCAAAGAGATGTTCAACTACCTACATCTCTCAAAAATAAACCTTAAATTATCACACTAATCTTTCACAATCCCATGGTCCAATCATCCAAATACACCTATAAAAACTTGTAAATAAAATCCTAGAATGCTTGTACCACTATGCATGAAAATAGTATAGGGCATTATTTAATCAAAAGGGAATAACCGTGTATGCAAAAGTTCCCAAATAGGTGGTGAAAGTTGTCTTCTCTTGGTCATCTTTAGCTATCCTCACTTGATGATGTCCATATAATCCATTAGTGAAGGAGCAGATCTCGCGCCCTAGAACACGTTTAAAAATTTCTTGAAGAACGGTGTAGGAAAGGGATCTATGACACATGCAACATTCAACTACCTATAATCCACACAAATTATAATTCTTCCATCTTTCCTAATGTTGATCACCATAGGTCTTTCCCCATTCCGACTCCTCGATTTGAACAATGATCCCAAAAATTAACAAATTTTCAATCTTTTCTTTTACCTTGACGCACAAGTTAGAGTTCATCTTATAAGGCCTCTTCCTAACTGGGCATGCACCTTCTTTTAGTTTTATCCTCATCTCACCCAATGATTCATGTACGCATTTTAATTCATGATAGCCCCTATGAAAAAAATATTGGAAGTCATGTAGTAACTCAATGATTTTATCAACTTTAGATTCAGATCAATAATCTTTGATAATGACATGCTTGGGTTCAGTATCCATTCCAATGTTAACTTTCTTGGTCTTCATAGGCTGATGGTAGGCACTCTCCTTCTCATCTCGCACTATCCAAGACTTCACACGTTCCCTCTTTATGCTCAACATCTAGGTTCTCCACCTCTTCATCATCAACTATGTAGACCATCTTACCCTTTTCCCTTTCAAAGCAGGCACACCCAAAGCTGTTTCTAAATCTATCTCTTCCTCTTCAAAATGTTCCATCTATCTCTTCCTCTTCAAAATGTTCCCCAGTGTGACTCACCTAATAATTCTAGAAGTAGCTCCTTAGCCTTTGCACTATCTCCCATAGTTAAGCACTTCATAACCTGCAACGCCTCATTCACTAGAGGTTTAGAAGAAAAGTAGTCAAAGGTCTGAATCATACCTATAGTAATTTCTTACCAATTTCTATTCACTCTATTTAAATCGCATAGATATACCATGCACACACACCCTCACAAGGTGAAATAAAACTTTTTCACCCACAACAAAGGTTGTAAATATTCCCACCCCTCGTCTAGAGTCTCTCACACTATTGAATGTGGTGCTGAACATGATCATTACCATGAAATGTACAAATTTGAGTAGGCACATTGCTCCTTAAAAATATAGTAGATAAAGAAATCCTTACTTCTCTCCACTCCAAAAGATTATCCCTATGAACTACTCATCAGCGTGTTTCTATACCACACAAAGTATACACTAATATGTTCCTTATTTCTACTTGACATTCCCAATGAAATTCTATAGCAAGTAGAAATACTTATGGATTTTCTTCACCAATGTACCTTGGTACTGGTGATACCCAAGCACTTGACACTACGTGGCCTACTTACGTGCATAACCATACTTCACCTCTCATGCCCAATCATTTCATTAGTGTCATGTGCCCAATTATCACATGCAACACTCATAGTATCACTCATGGATTGTGCATCATATCAATGGAGAACTCGTTCGTTTGATGGCTTAAGAACTTAAGGATCTCTAATAGTGTGCACATGAATTATGTTTAGATCTTCTTCACTTAAGGGTTTTACACATGTCATAGATTTCCCATCTGTTAGAGGTTTAATGATGCGCTCTTCCTTGTTCTCGGAACTTATATACCCCTTATTGAAGCATAAATCAATGTTGTTTGCATAACACTAAGGGTGCCATAAAGTGGTGGGAAACAATCTTCCTTTGCAAGAAGTAAGACTTCAAGGTCCTCAGGAAACTTGTCCACCTGTATATTAATTTATGCATCCTTTAAAAACTACAATCGGCATGGACTTCCTCTAGTTCACCATGAACAAAACACTAGAATATGGATACATTAGAGGTCTACCCATCCGAACCCACACAACCAAAATAACTACATTTACTAACACACTTATGTCAATAAAGATATTACTTAAAAGCCAACCATCAACAATGGCATTTAGAGTAATTTCCTTATCATAATCCAAACTATTAGGAGGAAGGTTAGCATGCAAAATATGCCTTTCAAGCTCAATATTAGCACGTGAAGTGTTTCCCTTCAAACATTTCCCTAATAAAGGAATAATTTTTTCTTAACGTAGTATTTTGAAAACCTCCTTTAAATCATCAACGTCTAACCGATAAAGCTCAGTTGAATTCTTTTTTTATAACTTCCACGAGCATTCTTTATAACATTATATCTCACCCTGTAGATTTTGAATTACCTCCATGGTTTCTTAATAAATCTCCTTCTAATGCATAGGGTCTAGATACTTTGATTGAAAAACTACCTCCTTAGTAATGGTAGGATTCGTTGTAGTGTTTCCTTGTATGTGCAGCCTCAATGTGGATAGTAATCTTCATAGGTACCAACTCAGGATCCAACGTTAACTTTGACATCCATTGGTCTTCCATGTTGCGTTGTACTCTAACTATTCCCATGCCCTTATTTTAGTGTTTACGTTTCTTTCTTAAGTGTTCATACAAGATGGGGCACTCTTCATAACTATGATTCTTTCCATAGAAAGAACACACAATATTCTATGGACATTCATGCTTGCAATGATTAGGGGATCCACAAGTATAACATGTTCCACAAGGGAAATCACTTCTTCCACCCCCATAACCTCAACCTCACGAATCCTCCTCTGTATCCTGACCTCTATTACGACCTCCATTAAAGTGCCCTTCATTATGCTCATGGTCATGATGCTCACCTTTCTCATTAGAATTATTTGTAATACCTACTGTCATATGCCAATATAAATGGCATCATGAATATGACCAAGAAACCTCTAATCTTTAGTATGATGAGTGGAAAACCTACAAATCTTACGATAATCTGGACACATTTTTCCTTATCACATCTTTGCAACAATGGGCACCGACTTGAACTAAGGTCCAAATGACATATCTCACAATCTAGTAATAATGAGCACGCTAATTTATGGGGAAAAATATTCTTAGTATGCCCCTCTACTTCACAATCTGTGCACCTAATTCCAGTGTGGGTCTTATGTGCTGAATTAGCAGATAATTTCTCAAAAACAAAATCCTTTAAACCTGCAATCCAAGCCTCCAAGAATGGGCTCACTCCTATGTCTACACTCCCTACCACCTCGGAGTGAAAAGGTGCTTCAAGTGCCTCGCATGAGCATGTATAAGTTTTATTTGAAATAACTCTTGTAAAGGGTGTAATCAACCCCCCAACGAACCACTTTGTGCATGTTGGTGACATGTATGTAATAAGATAACTTAGAAAAAATGTTTTGAACCAAACATCATGCTCCCTAACACTCTCATTAGTTCCCTTCTTGATTTCTTTAAGCACACTTATGCTTTTCGCTCAAACTTACAAATAGAAAATTATTTTAAGAAAGCATCTTAAAGTGATGCATAATATACACAAGTATGATCGGGATCTAACTTTCTATACTGGTTGTGTGTGTACCCCTGCAACGTAGTTACAAAATGACTTGCCTTGTGCTCTAGAGTTGTAATCCCCTTCACACGCCATAGTATCTCACACATATGTATGTGCTCTACTACATCATTAATGCCTCTATACTCTGGAAGATGAAGAGACATATCCATATAATTTTTTTAAGGTCAAAAGACCTTTCCTACCCCAGATCCGAGCCGATATTCCCTCTTGTGTTTCCACCACCTCTACCAAATACAAAGTAGTACCCAAACCACATGATACTCTGATTCGCCACTTCCGAAGGTAACGGGCCGGAGGATGCACTACCTTAAACTCCTACAATTTTGTTAAAATGAACCCCCACTGACCATGAAGTAGAACTACTCCCGAGATGCTCTTCCAATGTTCTACACACCCACATTTTGTCAACGACGACATGCCATAAAAGATACCTCTATTTGGACCCCCAAAAACAACGATGATGATTACGCCATAGATGAATAAGCTACATGATTCACTCCCTGAACTTGACTTTAAATTAAATTTATCTACTTTGCTCACACTAGCTTATTGATTACTAACTTTCGTATACACTTGAAAACCAAGAGCAAGGGCTAGGTCACTAGGTAGATCCAAATGTGCACCCATGGCCCATCTCATATCTATCGATGCACTCTCATCTGAGGCTGAAGAGGGTTCCCTATAATACTTTCCCAAATGGGAGAATTCCATATGCTCTAGCTCATTGTCTTCTACGTGAGCTTTGATTCCTTCACGAGCCATCTCTCTCTACAACACTATTCATTATGTAACCTCGTGCCGCTTCTCTCAATCCCTCTTATGCACCTCATTGAACTTAGGCCTCCTTTCTTATCTTTGAATTTATGCCACTAGGTCCGCCATCATCACTAATCCTTCTCCTACCCCTACATGTGGTGGGGTTTAGTTATCCATCAAATTCTCTTCCAAATCCAAGGTTACAATCAATATCTTGATCACCAAAGAGAATACCACGCAAATACGATCCACTTCGAGCTTGCAAAAACTGAAACTCAACAACTTTTGAGAAAGATTAATTCGAAAATGTGTATTCTAATGTGTAGCTATTAAAAACACCATGAAATAAAACATCCGTAGAGAGCATCCAAATCAAATCTACATCATATAAGGCCTAAAATTCTTCCAAAGATCCAGATAAGCATGTAAAACCTCCAATTCCCCTTAGATGCATAAGAAACCAACTAATCACATAACTCTATAGGAAAAAAAAGAAAAGAACATCTCGTACAATTTGTGATACGGAGTTCTATTCAACCCATGCACGTGCATTAAAATCAGGTCCAATACTGAATCATGTGAGCGTAATCTTCTTCGAGATCTTTCAACCACTCCTCAATACTAACCAAGGACAATCGGTACATCTTCATCATGCAACATGCTGAAAAAATTTCGAGAAAGAGGTCCTGCAATGTAACCAATGATGCAACCTAGAATATACCCAAAAATCAAGGCATTACCATTTGGCACATCACCCATACTAAACTAAGCACTCACCCGAAGCGCATGAAGGGTACTAGGTCCTTCTTTAGAGTAGCTTGTTCAAAAATTTAGCATGATTGTAAATATAATTTAGATCCATAACAAATAATAAACAATCCACAATGCTTAAACCCGATCTAGATCTAAACCATAGGATTGATTGACTTAAACAATGCTTATAATGAAATTTACCATAAAAGAACCATGTTTGGTCACATCTAACACCAATATCTAGCCAATAAGATCCATTGTCTTAAAATACCATAGAACATAGAAGTTTCATACAACATGATCTAGTTTCCATAGTCACGTGCGCATACAAAACCAACAAGTATAACTCTACAATTAACGGTATATCTAAACCGTGAAAATCAATCCATATATAGGGGTGAGGAATTTACCTTCACAACCCAAATACCTTCCAAAAATAGGCTACATATAATAGCCATACACCTTTACAAGTTAATTACAAAATCATGCAAGTGCTAATAATAGATCTTCTATAGTTAACTCTAAGTATAGATCCTATTATTAGACTAAAACCCTGCATGGCGCTAGAACTATTGTTGAACCCAAAATAGCCTTGTGTGAACTACAAGTCTCAATATCATTGTGTGCTCCACACTCAATGTCCAAAAATAGCCTAGATTTGTAAAAGTGGCTAAGTCTTATTTTCTAACTGTTCTTAGGTGCATTTGTATAATGCTATACTTACACGCGCTCTTGCACGCCCTATGTCCAGCACACCCAAACCTTCAATGCTTTCAAACTTGAGCTATATTTCATCTACTCAACAAAAGAAATCATGGATGGAGAGTAAAATAGACCTCTCTCCCTAATACTCTTATGTCGTGGCATGAGATTTCCTAAAAAAATCTTTCTTTTATAGCATTTGACAACATTTTTCTATCCCTTTCACTCTTCATGGATCAGATGAACACTTTCCTTTTACTAATTTTTCACATTTTACATGATTTTTATAGATTTTTCATAACACATGACTTTTACTACTCTTTCTCTCTTCTTTTGTAGGTCCGCCCTTAATACGCAACAAGAAGCATCCCTTCATCAATAAAAAATAGGTACAAGATGGTATAACACATACACTCCACCCCTATGGTCACTTCCTCTTTCTTATATTTCATGCTTCACTTTTATCAATTCATGCTTTTTATTGTCTCTTCAACATGCGTTCGTCATCGATCTACAAAGAATAAAAGGTACACATATTCTAGCTACTTTATGTTATTGGTTATTCACTAAACAACATAAAGTGGGGGTAAATGTACAAAAAACTTGGAAACATTTCTAGGTTCTAAGCACATACTTGCATTCATATAAGTGCTAAGTGAGAAAAATAGTAGTTAACAACTATCTTTGGCCTCTTTGCTTTGTTTCTTGTCTTCTTTATGGTTTTTTCCAATGTATAACTCGGTTGATAGTTTACTACTTTATCATTTGTGACTATGGACACCAATTCCCATTTGGGACGTTAGTGCCCAATTGTCCTTGTCCCCTTTGGGTGCCCTTAACCTCTTTGTATCTTACTCACCTCTTTTGGTCCTCTCTTATATTTTGGGCATCTTGTTTTCTTAGGGTCATCCTTCCAATTGTCAACTACAAAATTCGACCAAGGGAATCATATAAATACAATGAAATGTGAGAAAAATAACGAACCAAGCTCTAAGCATCTATTATCATCACCTAAGTTTGCATCTAAAGGTATGTAAGATCACTTAAGGAATCTACCCAACATCCATGCAAGGGATAAGGTATTACATTTTATGCATACACTTCACGGGAATGGGAAGTTCATTTTTCATTCTTGTTGTGGTGTGGAGCCTTATTTTGGTCTTCAAATCGGTATTCAAGTGTGGAGTTTGAATTGGGAAGATGAAAGGTCATGATCATTTCTTTTCCAGCCATGGGAAGATGAAAGTTCATGACAATTTCTTTTCCAACCGTGGGAAGATGAAAGGTCGTGACTTTCAAACTTCTAGGGTTGGCTTTTAGACTTCTTAAAGGATTGTAATCCTATAAATAGAGGTGTTAGGGTATCTTGAAGATATATTGAGTGTTCAAGAGGTCTTGAGTCTTAATGATCAAGAGGTGATTAAGAGTGATCAAGAGCGATCAAGGTTAAGCAATTAGGTGTCAATTGTGGTTTAGATGTGGTTTAGAATATTTGAAATTTCATTTGTGAGTTCATAAGCGAGAGAATCTTTTGTGTGAGTTGTTTTACTCTTGTTGATAATAAATTTGAGCAAGTTCTTGGTGGACGTAGCCCACATTGGGTGAACCACATTAAATATTGTCTTGTCTTCTTTTGTGCATTATTTATTTATGTTGTTATATTTCTATATGCATACTGCTATATAGTTTCTAGTCTTTGTGATTTGAGGAATTGTTTCCGCATATTTGTTCTCTAATTCCTAACAACTAGTATCAGAGATTTGGTGGTTTTTTTCTGAAGTGTTAAATCATAGGGAAAGTTTAGCTTGAGTGGGAGCTATGGCGGATGAGGGCAGATCGAGGGTTGAGAAGTTCAATGGGAAGAACTTTTGTTTTTGGAAGATGTAAATGGAGGATTACTTATATCAAAAGGACCTCCATGTTCCTTTGGCTGGAAAAGAAAAGAAACCTACAACCATGTTGGATGAGGATTGGGAGTTGCTAGATAGAAAGGCACTGGGAAATTCGGTTATGCCTTGCATCTTCGGTTTCTTTCAACATATCATAGGAGAAGACCACAAAATGTCTCATGAGTGCGTTGGGGAAGTTATATGAAAAACCCTTTACCTCTAATAAAATATTTTTGATGAAAAAGTTATTTAATATGAAGATGTTTGAGAATGGTTCTATTGTTGTTCATTTGAATGAATTTAATATGGTTGTGAGTATGTTAAACTTGGTAAAAATTGACTTTGATGATGAGGTCAGGGATTTGTTGATTTTTGCTCCTTACCGGATAGTAGGACAACTTGTTTATGGCTATAAGTAATTCAATATCCAATAATTCAAAGTTGAAGTTTGAGGATTTAATAGGTGTGATCCTAAGTGAGAAAATGTGAAGGAAGAGCACATGAGATTCTTCTACTTCTAGAAATTATTTGACGGTGGAGATCAAAGGGAGACAAAAGAATAGAGGGAAAGGTAATTGTGGGAAGTCGATGAGATCACGAAAGGTCAAAGTCCAAGAGTAAGTTAGAATGTTGGCACTATGGGAAGGTTGGTCATGCTAAGAAAGATTGTTGGTCTCTTCGGGATAAGAAGAACAAGGAGGAAACTAAAGAGGTAAATGTGGCAACAGGTGATGTTTTTCAGGATGCCTTAATTCTTTATTTAGATAATATTATTGAGTCTTGGGTGTAAGATTCAGGGGCTTCTTTCCATGCCACCCCACATAGACATTACTTTACTAATTTTATTCAAGGAGATTTTGGACATGTATATCTTGGTGATGGTGAACCATGCAGAATAGTAGGGAAAGGTTATGTTCGGGTGAAAATGTAGAATGGGAACACATGGCTACTTAAGGATGTTAGGCATGTGCCTAAGTTGAGGTGGAACTTGATATTAGTAGGTCAGCTAGGCAGTGATGGTCTGTATGATTAGTTTTATAGTAGATTCTTGGAAGGTTACCAAGGGAGCTCTTGTGGTTGCAAGAGGTAAGAAAACTGGTACTTTGTATTTAACCAGTGGTGCTGATTATTGTAATTTAGTTGTTGTAGATGGAGATGTAACTTTGTGGCACTAGAGACTCGGTCATATGAGTCAAAAGGGCATGTATATTCTAAAGGACGAGGTTACCCAGATTAAAGGAGTTAGATTTAGACTTTTGTGATGACTATGTTTATGGAAAAAAAAAATGGGTGAGATTCCTTCGAGTTGGACCTACGGGAAGGAAGGTAAGTTGGATTTAGTGCATACAAATGTATGGGGCTAGATAAGATAAAATCTATTGGTGGTTCATGTTATTATGTCACTTTCATTGATGATGTAACTAGAAAAGTTTGGGTATATTGCATCAGAAAGAAATCGATGTTTTGAAACCTTCAAAAGATGGAAAGCCTTCGTTTAGAATGAAATAGGTCTCAAGTTGTATAATGGAGGGTAGTATTGCAGTAATGAATTTCTTGATTATTGTTTGGTAAATGGGATCTATAGGAAAAGAATGATTCCAAATACTCCACAAGAAAATGTAGTGTTAAAGATAATGAACAGGAAATCATGGAGTGTGCTAGGTGCATGAGGTTACATATGGGGCTACCACTCATGTTTTGGATAGAAGTGGTGAGCACGAGTTGTTTATCCGATTGCAGAGGACCCTCTATGGCTTTGGATGGAGGTACACTTGAGGAGACTTGGTCTCGCTAAGAAATTTGATTACTCATTTCTTAGAGTATTTAGATGTGAGGTATTTGTTCACCTTGATAAAGATGATAGGACCAAGTTAGAGGCTAATTATAAGAAATTCACCTTTGTTGGATATGGTGATGATGAATTTGGTTTCCGTGTTTGGAGTCTTAAGGACAAGAAAATATTTCAGTCTAGAGATATTGTCTTTAATGAATAATTCATGTATAAAGATTAGTCATAGGAACAAAAAGATAAATCAAAGAAAGAATACATAGCGTTAGAGGACATTGCAGAGAAACAAGGTGCCCAACGGGCGGTTTAGGTGCAAAGCATGTTCGACACATGACTAGTTCGGAACCTACTCATCAGGAAACCTAAATGATTTACTCCATTTTTAAATTATTTATTGCTCAATGATAGTGGAGATCCGAGAGGGTTTTAAGGAAGTAGTGTAGGTAGATGCCAGGAAGAAGTGGGAGTAGGCCATGGATGAAGAGCATAGATATCTTATGGAAAACAAGACTTGGGATCTAGTGGAGCTACTTGAGGGAAAGAGAGCATTGCAGAAAAAGTGGGTGTATAGAATCAAAGAGGAAGATGGAGGCAAAAAAATATACAAGGCCCGGTTGGTGGTCAAGGGATTTTCACAGAAGAAAGGTATAGACTTCGATGAAATTTTTTTCTCCGTTGTTAAAATGACTTCTATTAGAAGCTGTTTTTGGTTTAGTAGTAGTAGAAGACCTACACTTAGAGCAATTGGATGTGAATTTGCATTGCTTCATGGTGAGTTAGAGGAGGAATTGTATATGCAAAGCAGCCACGGCTGTGGTTATGAGGTCAAAGGGAAGGAGAGGTTAGTTTGTAAATTGAAGAAGATCTTGTATGGCCTGAAACAAGATCCATGAAAATGGTACAAGAAGTTTGATAGTTTTATGCAGGAGCAAGGTTACTCTAGGTTTCACTCAGACCATTGCATGTACATAAGGAAGTTTCTTTATGCTAGTTATATTATTTTGTGCCTGTATGTGGATGATATGGTTGTTGTAAGGAAGAAAATGCATTAAATAAAGGTACTCAAGAAGCAACTAGGTGAATCCTTTGCTATGAAGGATTTGGGGGTAGAAAAACAAATCCTTGGTATGAGAATAACTTGGAACAGGAAAGAGAGGAAGCTGGTGTTATCTCAAGAAGAGTACATAAAGAAGGTCTTGGAGAGGTTTAGTATGCAGGATGCTAAACCGGTTAGTACCCCTTTGGTAGGTCACTTTAAATTATCAAAGGAGCAGAGTCCTAAGATTGAGGAGGATAAAATAGAAATGTCCAGTACCGTAATCATCAGCGGTTGGTATCTTGATGTATGTTATGGTATGCACTAGGCCTGACATTGCCCATGTAGTGGGAGTAATGAGTAGGTTTATGTGTGATCTAGGTTGAAAGCACCTTTGGTGGGTAGTGAAGTGTATCCGTTGGTATTTGAGAGGGACCATGGGAGCAACATTGTGTTGATCGATCGGAAACTATTGGAGACGGTAAATTGGGTCACACTCCCCTTGGTCCCTTATCAAATAAACACCTTGAACACATTCACCTAACCATGGCCCCTTTCATCCCACTCTAATATTAATTTAATTAAATTAATTCATTATCCTCACAATATTTATTATTTAAATATCCTAATTGGATAATGCCCACATATCCACCTCACCTATACACCTCATCTAGCCACCTCACCCTAAGACCTATTCTTAGTATGTTGCCATAACTAACTAAGACATACCCAAACCCTAAAAATAAAAGCCTATATTCCCTCTAACCACATTCCCGCATGTTAGAAAGGAAGCTTCCATTCTAATCTGCAGAGAAAAATGAACGAGATCCCAAAAATCAAGGGGATTTACCTAGTTTAGTAAACCTAGGAAATCCCGCCCTAACCGATGTTGGTTACCCTAAACCGCGCCTTTGGTTAACCTGAAACCATCTTCGGTTACCATTTAATCCCTCAAACAACCTTATTTCGAGGTTGGGACATTTTTTCGAGAGGTTGGCACATCTTCTGAGATCGAGAGATGAAACCAAAGCTACATGCAAGTAGAACCATCATTAGTACACGCATCGGAGGATCCACACGGCTAGCACTTGAAGAAACCACAGATCCATTTGCCTTCACGGGAGCATCTAGGGAAGCACCTTCACCACACCAAGTTATTTTCATTTAATCACCCACCATTACCAACTAGACATCAAGCTCGTGTAAAAGTAAGTGTTTTATTAACCAACACTTGTCCATTGCCATTTTTAGTAGATTCTTTTACTTATGTTATTAGTTTTTGCTCCCATTTAAATTTACCAACCATTTACCTCCATGAAAACTTGACCATTCCTTCACACCTCTTGACCTACCCATACTTGGATTTTAATCACCCCCGAGTATACCTAAGACCCACAGAACCTTTCATAGCCCTCTCCATTTCCATTTCAAACTTTTATTGAGTTTCCTATACGCCAACCACACCGACGCTGGTTACCCACACCATCACCGGTTCACTCAAACCAATAGTGGTGCTATCGGATCAACGTTGGTCTCGTGTTTTTACCATCGGACTAAGAAAAATGCCCGAAATCTCTACGCAATACCCCAAACAACCTAGAACTTGACTCCCTGACCATTACCAATACCATGAAAAACACCTTAACCTTCATATTTAGTCATAGCTTAGCCTATTTTGAATGGATTTTCTTATTGTATACAAATGAGATACCTAAATCATTTTAACTACATGTAGGATTTCCTTTCTTGTTAGCATTAAGTTTTTTTAAATAGTGGATTGACAATGTCTAGGGAGTATCACACTTCCTAGATCTAACATACACTAGGTTGTCCCTTGCATATCTTGTTTAACTTTTCATTTGGTGGTCTTGTTTTACATTTAAGGTAGTTTCTCCAAGAAAAAGGAATCTATCATGATCGGTTGTGGATCAAGAATTAATACACGCGCAATAACCTATAACCAACATTTCGATAGGTATTCCTCCTAGCCCTTTACCCTTATCTGTTTCATCAACATTCGAAGAAACAATCTAGAATCAGTTGAAACATTTTGGCATCTTTGGATGGGACCCATTCGAGGTTCTTTGCATTATTTCATTTCTAGGTGAAAATTTATATGTTTTTTTCCTTTCTAAAAGGTTCTTACATTAAAATTTATCCCCTAGAACCTTCTCTTCTTCTATTGTCTAAAAGTAATCGTATTTTGGTGCTTTAAAACGAACTTTTATTTCCTTTCATTAGTATCGCATTAGTGAAAGAGCATCCCTCCTCCTGTTCATATTTTTGTGTCATCGAATTCAACATTTTGATTTGGGTTTTAAAATAATTTCATTTCATTCTGCCTTTCTGCATTAGCTCACATTAATTGAGGGAAACCTATACTGAAGTCATTCCTAATCGATAGTTGACAAACAAATCGTAGAAAAATAGTTTCTTTCTCTTTCTCTCTCTCTGAGTCTTACCAAACATCACAAAATTGAAAAAAATACACACATTATTAAACAACATCTCACCCAAAAGAAGCTATAGGTGATCACACGATCACGATGCGATGGGCTCCCCACTTTGGTTATCTCTATCCAAGACTCCCATTAGAGGATGGCTCGCCCCGCCATAACATAACCTAAAACCTCTCCTTGTAGATCTCCTTCTTCGTAGGAAGACATCCTCACCAAAAATTATATTCTAAAATTCATGAATCAGTCCTTAAATAACATAAGCTAAAAAAACATAATAGAAGAAGAACTCTTAGGATCAAATTTTTCTTAGTGTTTACTGCTTGGGTTGCATTTTGAGGTGAGAGGAAATGTTCTTCATTTTCTTATTTTCCCTTGCACGCTCTTCATCATAGTTGGTATATTCCAACTTCATATGAGTGTTCTGGACCCTATTCTCATCATTCTCAAAATCCCAGGTTTGATTCCATATTTGATTTTAAATCACAACCACTTTTTCTTCATCTCTATTTCAATTTCATAGTGGGTGTCGGTCCAAATGCTGTCATCGATTACCCTCTGAGCGTCATTGGTTTTACTCAAGCGGCGGTTAACTATGCTTTTGGTTAACCTACCCAAAAGGACACCCGCTTCACCTTCTTTGTTGTTCAGAGTCTCTGTCACTCTCATCATATTCACTTTCCTGGTAAATTCCATCAGCATCTTGCATACTTGGCAAATTATTGGCCTTTTACCTTGTTTTGACCAACTGTCCACTTTCCACAGTGACCAACCATGGTTACTCGTGACCGACGTTGGTTTACCCGAATTGACATTGGTTAGTCGTAGCTGTAATTTTTAGCTAATATTTTGTACCTAATCTACCTACCACCACCTATTTATCATATCTCTGTTGTATTTTTGTGTCATTTACAAAAAGCAGTCCTACCACATCAGTACTTGTTCACATGATGCTGACATGTAGCCAAGAAAACACCCTCATATTCCATGCCAGCTGTCAACCATTCCCACCTAGCCCTTTGCCACCTTCTATTTTATCACCCATGGATCCTACCCAACTTATCACTATTGCCATATGGGACAAGGAGCTCCCATGACTCCTTGACGAAACCGCTACCATGTAGTTTTATCTTTCCCACTCATCCACTCGAGATGCCTCGGGTTAGTTGATATACGACATGCCCATATCTATCCCTCCGACACTCACTCCTACTTTTGCTCCAACCTCCGCTAGCTCCACGCTGCCTACACCTACCTTTCCCTCAATCATCTCATAGCTAGGCCCTATACCCTGCTATGACCGCACATGTCGACCACATTTATTGCACCCGTTACGTCCACTATACCTTCGCCAACCACCTTAACGTAACCTCATTTGCACCTATTATCTCACATATACCGTAGCTACACAACCACCCTCGGTGTCGGTGACCCCTACCCCTTTTCAAAACATCGTCTTTCTATTCCAACAGTCCTTAGCCCCATTGCCACTAGGGTCACCATGACCCTTCCACCTCCATATACATACTATCAAGTAGCCTCCCATTTCATTTGTTATTCATTCTAGTGTACGTACCACCTATTTCACTCCCTCCTTTTCAATATACCTATATGCAAACACCATATACTAGAATGCCATCCCCATTATATGCCCAACACCAACCTCCTTACGCTACGGGGCACTAGCCATCACAACCTACCGACTTTAACCGATCAAGTTAATGATGGACAAGATGCAGACGTTAGAGGTATTGGTTTTTGGCTCATGTAACACTCTCACCTATGATGAGATATGTAATGAGCCTATGCACCCATCCATTCCTATCCATCCATATACCATGCATTGGGAAATGCCTAAATTTAATTGTTTCAATAGTAAAGAAGGCCCGCAACCACATTTTTAGTCTTTCAAACATAGGTGTTATCTCGATCGCCCATGATGATGCTTTGCTCCCGAGGACATTTCCCATGTCTCGACCGGACCTACATTAGATTTGCATAGTGGGTTACCTATAAACTCTATTTTCTCATTTAATTAGGTATCCCAAGACTTCTTGGATCACTTCTCCATTAACTTTGTCAAGAAGGCTACCATGATTGACCTCTATTCTACACGTTAGTATGATGACGAATCTATTATGCGATTTTTCACTCGTTGGCGTAGCCTAATCAATCAACTCACATTCCAAATACCACTAAAAGAAGTCATAGAGCTCTTCATGCGGACTTGTTCTAGACATATCTCACCGACTCTACAGTCCAGACTTTTCAACCTTCGACAAAGAATTCACCATGGCGGGGAAAGCTAGAGATTCGGGCCATCAAGAAAAGAAAATCCAACTACGAATTAAAACTCAGCATTTAAGTCAAATGATACCTCTTCTTCTTCGAAACCAAAAAAATTATTCAAAAGCCAAGGGAATCGCTAATGTAGTGGTACTCAAGGCCGGCCCAGCTCATCCCTCAAACTAGGCTAATCCCTCATCTAATATCTCTCCTATCTAGACTTTTCAATTTAGATAAGAACAATGGAAATACACCCCAATTGGGGAACCTTACTCTTTTGTATTATAAAATCTCATTAAGGTTGGGGACATCACCCTTTCTCCTATAAAACCACACAATGGTTTTGACCCTTCTCGCCCCACACCCGCGTGGTATAAAGAACACGAATTCTACAACTATCATCGAGTAAAAGGTCATAGTGATGGAAATTGCATCACTTTCAAAAACATTTTCCAAGAAATGCTTGAGAAAGGTGAGTCAAACTTTGATAATCCTAACGCACCTTCTAATCAAAACCTACACATCTTCAAGAAACCCTTTCCTAATCATTCGCCTTCGCTCATCAAACCTGGAGAGACCTCAACTCATGATATCCATACCCGTGAGGTCCATGCTATTTTCAAAGTGATGCACTGCCGCTTCCCAATTACCTCATATTCCTTCTATAGAGTAAATTCTAGCCCGAAGCCCTCCACCTACATTTGAACGCACCTCACTTGTTTCTCCACCCATAGAGGAACACCCTTCGTCTCCTCCCTCACCCATGAAGTAGACTCCCGTTAACATCGAAACCATTTCACCTTTGGCTTCTCCACCTAGAGATCTATCACATGTAGTACCTCTCCAACTCATGGAAGAGTCTTGGTTATCCCCTCCATCCACAAAGGAGCACCCATCATCTCCTCCACCCATAGAGGAGTACCCATCCTCTCCTCCACCTATCAAAAATCTGATAGAAATGGATTTACCTCTAGGTACCCATTCTCCATCAGTTACCCAAGATCCTGCGGACTTACTTTCAACTCTCTTACCCATGAAGCGAAGCTAGCGAATTCCCTATTTTTAAGGCACATTTTATGGGAATTTCCATTAGATCCTCATCAGCCTCACCTATAATAGTGCCTTTCTCACATTTATCTCGAACACCTATATTATGTGATAGAGCCTTACTTTGGGGGCATCTTTCGCTTCTATCTCCACACAAATGCAGATGTCACTTACTGATACTTCCACTATATATCCAAAAATATTTTAGCTGATTGAACCAAACAAAACCACAACTATCACAAATTCCACCACGATACCACTCATGGCTCAACTCACACCCCTACCTATAACCCAAAATGCATCAAAATCCAAACCTACACCTACATCATCTTCCTCTCCGAAACCTATTACTATGTTAGGGGTCATCCCGATTGCCATCCTTACTCATCCACCCATCAAATTAGATTTAGCTACATCCTCCAAAGCCAACACCAAACCTACTCTGGCACCCAAATAGAAGAACCCATCCCATAGATCTCATACTCTAGCCTCGCCGATCACACCTTCATCACCTTCACCCCTTCCATCCGTCTTAGGACCTCACTCTTCCAGCATGGGTAAGAAATCTCTACCCATTGGTACACTAAAAACACAACAGCCCATTCCTCCCTTGTAGACCTCTAACATACCCAAGCACCCAACACAACTTCCACCCACACCTGTAACATCTTTACCATCCATACCTCCAATACCATCGATAACTTCTTCACAACCCACGACACTTCAGTATCTTTCCCTCACACCTCCTGCACGACCCGCATCATCTACCTTCATAGCACCTCAGTTATCCCTATGGGTAACTCACCCTCTTCCACCATCCACTTTTCCCTCTAGATCTCGTGTGCCCGTATCACCTTTACCCAAGAAGGTGCAACCTAAAGACAAATTTTTTTACCCTCCAATAAGGTATTCAAACCAACTACACACTCTCTTGTCGGTTCATCTACTATACCCCTACCTAAACAAAC
The DNA here is from genome assembly GCA_018340775.1 of Taxus wallichiana var. yunnanensis. Lineage (NCBI taxonomy): Eukaryota > Viridiplantae > Streptophyta > Pinopsida > Cupressales > Taxaceae > Taxus > Taxus wallichiana. The sequence goes on along the minus strand of CM031240.1, from coordinate 249,942,096 downwards.
ACGACCAACACCTAAGACTACACCAGCACCTAAAACCGTGGCTTGACCTAGTCACCCTCATGCAAAGACCCTTCCTCCACAGTCGGCCGCACCTACACCCAAACCCACTTTCACTTCCCATTGTGATCCACTAGTGGGATCCTATGCCGAAATCTTAACCAACCTCCTTGAAACCGTTGTCATCACATTACCGCCTCTCGGATCTTATAACCCTCTCAAACCCAAACCAAAAGGGTTTGATGACAACAAATTTTTTTCCTACCATCGTGTGCCGAACACAATGTAGAGAGAACTGCAAGGCTTTGAAAATTATTTTTATCCATTTTTGTGTCCTCCTAAAGAAAACTTTGACGATGATGATCTTCTCAATGAAGACCCCATTTCACCAAACCCATTCCCACAGTTCTTCCTCATTACCCACTCGTGACCAAGACCTCCACCCCAAAACTCTTAGAACCACCCCTAAGATTCAAAATTAATATGGTTCACATCAGAGAACTCGCCAAACCTCTACCCAAATGTCAATGTGCCTAGCTCATCTCACAAGGTTCCTTCCCATGACTTGGCTTTTTTCCTTCCCGTCCGCTATACCTTTCATGGCTCACCTACTTCACCTAGCTCCCACCTCAAATAAACATGATCCACATTCTTTGAAAAGGAAACCGACCCACCGACCAATCCTATACCCAACATACCATCTGCACCCACACCTAAAATCACTATCTGTGGCCCCACATATCATATGTCTAATGGGGTTACACATCACACAATGCTCAAACAAATACATAAATCCCCCTCAAAATGTCTCTGTATGACCTCATCTAAACCTTGAAATCCCATCACCAAGCTCTCATGGAGGTTCTTCAGTCTATTGAGGTCTTACCCAATGACCCTACACCCATGACCTCCCTTATTACACCCCATCATGTAGCCTCTCTCACCAAATTACCACCTTCATCTACACCTCCACCTACTCACCAAGTAGCCGCACTCAACTTCTCAGATGAAGAGATCACACCGTAACAAATCGATGACCCAAATCTAGATCTTTTCATCTCCGTCCACATCAATGATATATGTGTACAATGTGTTATGATTGATGGGGGCACTAGCATTAATAACATCTCTTCCCATGCATTTTTCCAAATGCGCATACCTAACAATTACATGCATAAACATCCTATCATGTTGTGTTCATTCAATGACACTATCACTTCTACACTTGACACTATCATCCTCCATATCCGCGTGGGCCCTTGTATTGTTTAAAAGTTATTTTATGTCTTGGAGGGGGAAATTCAATACAACTTGTTGCTTGGTAGACCTGGATTCATGTCATGGGTTTGTTCCTTCCACTTTGCATCGTTGTGTAAAGTTTGAGCATGAAGGACACACCTATACCATTCTGGGTGACCCATCGCCCTTTAAAACCTACAACATGCTTTACCAACCCAATGATGTGCTCATACCCATTAAAGCATCTACCTCCATGACCACTACCTCTTCACCTACACCTCCACTCACTAGTTTCATCGCTACCTCAACTGCACCTACATCCTCCATTCCTACCACTGCCACAACCTCCACGGCCAAACCTGTTAGACTCCCAATAAGTTGTTTCCACCTCCGATCCCACCTCTAACACATCGTCTATCCCAGCTACCCACATATCGACCACCAATCCCTTAGAAGGCATTTTTCAACGCTCACCGGGGAAGTATCACCTATATAAAGTGTCACACATTCCTTACTCCACAAGAGTACAAACGTCTTCACCAACAACGTCGCTATGATCACTTTGTGATAGGAGAGCACCTCCTTTATGGTCCTCCCCACCTTCATACCAATCTCACCTATGGGGGACTTCATAATACTACTTATACACCTAAACCACCATCACAAACCCGCCCATTTTCTACCAATCTCTAGTCACTCACTAATCGCCATTTCACCCACACCTTCTTCGTAGCGATGTGCATGGAAGAGTTTTGGCTTTGGATTTATGAGAAAGACCATCACAATGTTATTCCATGTACTACCCAAAAACATAACTATTTGTAGTGGTGTCGGGTTTGTTGAACCACCTACCAAGAAGGCCCACATTGAACTCATTGAGGACATCAACCCTTCTCCACCTTCTTCACCCGCTCCACCTTCTTCACCACCTTCACCGACAGAGTCGATGGATCTAGAATCCATTCCTCCTAATTTTTTTTTTCATAAACACCATTTCCTTGGGGCCTCTGACTTATCAATGCGAGGGCGAGGCTCCCTCCTCTCTTCCCTTCCTGTATCCTGAAATGATCGATGACGATACACCTTTGATTAATGTCATTCAATGTTAGGATGATGAATCTATACTCACCTACCTTGGTGCTAAGGACTCATATGTTCATTAGTCATTAGAATTTGAGACCCAAACCATGTTGAATGAATCAACTATCAAAATCAACATTCATACGAGCGGGATGATCCACACATTCTAAAGATAGAGCGATATTTAGATGCCGCTAAACAGAAGCCATCACTTATTTTCTCAAAATCATAACCACACTTTTGCTTGGTATTATGCAGACATGCCGAGTATTGATCCCACCATAGTGGTCCACAATATCATAACAATTCCCCATGCCAAATCCATAAATTTTCTTTTAAGGAAAATGCATCCTCACATTGCTCTTCTTGTCAAAGAAGAACTTCAACACCACCTTTTGGTTTCCTTCATCTTACACATTGATTATCCTCACTGGATTTCCAACATTGTCCCTCTTACTAAGGTGATAGGGGACTTCGCATTTGCACAAATTTCCATGACCTCAACCTAGATTTCCCAAAAGATGACTTTCCCTACCCGGTATTGAATAACTGGTTGACCTTATCGCTAGTCATGAGATGCCATCACTCATGGATGGTTTCTCGCATTATAACCAAATGTTTCTTGCCCCCAGAGGATCAACACAAAACCACATTCATCACCCCTGGGGGACCTTCTACTATTGAGTCATGCCTTTTGACCTTAAAAATGCTAGTGCCACATATCAATGGGCTATGAATTATATCTTCCATGATATCATGCATTATATATTGGAAGATTACGTGGATGATCTCCTAGCCAAATCTAAATGCCGCTCTGAGCACCTCACCATCCTAAAAACAATCTTTGACCACCTCATAAATTATTTCGATTCGACTTCAGCCCAAGAAGTGTGTCTTCATAGTTCTCTGGGGAAAATCTTGGGATTTATCATCTCCTTATGTGGTATAGAGGTTGACTCGCTAAATTCAAAGAAATTCTTGAAATGCCTCCACCCACTAACCTTAGGAAACTCCGTAGCTGCAAGGTAAGTTAGAATCTATTCACCATTTCATTTCGTAATTGTTTGATCGTTGTCAACCATTTCATCGTCTTGTCAAGAAGGATGTCTCTTTTAAATGGGATGATGATTGCCACAAAGCTTTTGAGGCCTTTAAACAATACCTTCTCCAACCACTGTCCTCATTTCACCTAAAGTTGATCAACCCTTCTATCTATACATCTCAGCCTACCGATAATTCCTTAGGGCCATGCTCGGTCATTGTGATGAAAAACATGGGAGCAGATGGTTTATTACATAAGCCATACTCTTTTGGACTACGAAACCCGATATGCCCATGCAAAAACTTTGCTTAACCTTAGTTTTTGTCACCACCAAAATCCGCCATTACCTACTTAATCACAAAACTTATGTTATAACCAACACCGACCTCTTACACTTTATGTATGCCAAACCTTACCAAAATCAATGTGCCACATCTTTGGCTTATGCTTTGGCCTACCTCGACCTTGAATTCATCCACGAAAAGTCCATAAAGGGCCAAGCCATCGCTGAATAATTGGCCGACGCACCTATTTCCGGGATTGACTTTCAGGATGAGTCAATTGCTTCCCTTTTCTTGGAGGAGCCCTCATACCAAATGAAACTTTTCTTCAATAGTTCCAAGTGTCAGCATGGTCATGGGGCAGGCGTTATCCTCATTCTGTTTGATGGTGAACTCATGCCTTTGTCTTTCAAACTTGATTTTGATTTTATAAACAATATTTCCAAATACGAAGTGCTCGTATTAGGTCTCCAAGCTGCCTATGCCTTGGATGTCAAATCCATCAACATCTTTGGTGATTCTCAATTGGTCATAAAACAATTCAATGGTATATACCAATATCGTAATGAGACACTTAAAAATTATAAACATCATGTGGACATAATTTTGACCACTTCGATCGTTATGACCTTCAAACTGTCCTCCATTCTACCAACAAATTTGTAGATACCATGGCCTACTTGGCCTCTCAAATCCCCACTTTACCCACCGATTCTAAAATATTTGTCACCATACAAAGACTCCAATCACCCTCTTATTTACCTTGTGAAATTTACTCTATCGGAACCACCGCTCCCGACCCGAGTGACCTTTGGTATAAACAATACTCAGACTACCTTTCCCTCTCCATCTTACCTCCCAACCTCACTCGTAATGGACAACGCACTTTTCTTAAAAGGGTCTCTCATTACATCATCACCAGTAGCCTCCTCTATAAGCACAACTTTGATGGTATTATCTTATGATGCCTTTCGAGTTCGAAATTCCTTAAACCATTAAGGAAGTTCACGATGGTATATGTGGAGGTCACTTCAATGGCCTTGTTTTTCTTAGCATATTATTCTCCTAGGCTATTACTAGCCAACCTCAACCATGATTGTTGTGACTATGTTAATCATTGTGTAAAATGCCAACAACATGCCAACCTTCGTCATACACCCAGTCATGCCTTGTAGGTCACCCGTGACATTTGGCCCTTCTCTCAATGGGGTTTGGATCTTGTTGGAGAAATCAATCCCCATTCTTCCTGGCGACATCAATGGATCATCGCCGCTATTGAATACTACACAAAATGGGTTGAAGCCATACCTCTCATCTCTAAGAAAGTCAAGAAAATATGTGAGTTCATCAATCATCACATCATCTTTCACTTTGGTGTCCAACATCACCTCATCAATGATAAAGGAAAATAATTCAAAAATAAAACCTTGTGAAAACTTTACGATGCATTTGGTATTCAGCTAAGTTTCTCGTCACCTTATTACCTACAAACCAATAGCCAAGCTGAATCCACCAATAAAACCTTGAATAAATTTCTCATGAAAGTGGTTAACGATACTGGGAAGGATTGGCATACACACATTCCTTTCACCTTGTGGGCATACCACACTAGTATTCGCACTTCCACTGCTGCCACACCTTTTTCTCTGGTCTATGGTATAGAGGTTGTTCTGCCTCTCGAAGTCCATATTCCCTCACTCCACATTTCTCTCCATGACATGATTAATGAAGATGACTTTCGTCATGACCTTTTAGCACAACTTGAGTTATTGGATGAATGCCATTTTAATGCTCTTGACCATCTCCAAGTTTACCAAAATTGTATCGAACATGCCTATGAAAAATGTGTCGATGAACGAACCTTCTAAGTCGGTGACCTTGTCCGAAAGAAAATCAACATGTAACCAAAGAAGAAAAAATAAATGGGGAAAATTTCCTCCTAATGGCTTGGACCATACATTGTGACTCATACTTATGGATTAGTGCTTATCATTTATCTTCACTCAATTTTAAACTTGAACTCGAGCCTCTTAACACCTTGTATCTTCGACCATTCAATTGTTGAATTTTAGTCCTACCTCAACTTCTACCTCTTTCCATACTGCTTCCTTGAGTGCTATCCACTTCTTATGCAATCACCAATGGTTAAAAAATAATCATGTGCATACCTATCACTCTTTTATCCTCTCTTAAATATGTGTACCACGACATTAAGCACATGGCATGATTCTCATGGATAATTTTTGTCTTCTATTAGATGAGATCCCATGGTTGTTTCACCTTGCCTTCAACCAAGAATCCAATTCATCACCTTAGTCTTATCCATGACTTCAAATTCCTCATGTGGGATCCAACTCCTTGAGTCAAACTTCCAAAAATAAGATGACTCCTCAAAAGAACATCTTTCTCTCTACCTCTCTACTATAAATATATTGTTCCCTTCAAGGAAAAATATGTAAAGCTCTTTCAGAGAGAGAGAGAGGAATCAAGCTTTCCAGTTGATCAGCTTCATGAAGACCTTAAGGACTTAATTTCTTCTTCCCACATCACTCGCCTATCTCAAATATTTATTCAAAACAAAAAAAGAATCGTCATGGACTTGCCCACTGTGACCTTGTATCTCTTGCCAAAAGGCATGCTACCTAAGTACCATATAAAAACTAACCACTTATCACCCTCTCATCATTTTCACTTTCACTTCCTACCACCTCAAGGAACCTTGTGGAACCATGACATTTGGTGATCATGTGACTACTTTTCCCCTTTAGAATAGTTAGTCATGAAGTGTTTTTCGGGCCTTATGTCCATCCACTCTCTAAGGTATAACCCACTCATTGTGATCCTTACCAATCAGGTGGCTTTCTTTCCTCATCTTATCTTTTAACCTTCTTTATTACATATTGATTACCGTATACATGACTAGATCCTCGACTCTTATCTTTGGGTAATTTTCTCCTCTTTCACCATAATTAACTCAAAATCACTCGTACCAATGTACCCACAATTCACCCATACCTAAAAATACATAACTCCATTCATGCCTATAACCTAATCGAATCCATGCCTATGACCTGACTCAATCCATGCCTAGACCACAACCTAACTCCACCATGCCTAAAACCAATCTCAACCATGACTATAACCTGACTCCATCCATGCCTAGACCACAACCTAACTCCATCCATGCCTATGACCTGACTCAATCCATGCCTAGACCACAACCTAACTCAATCCATGCCTAGACCACAACCTAACTCGATCCATGCCTATGACCTGACTCTATCATGCCTACACTACTTGATTTCCATCACATATACACATCAAAATAACAAGATAACCACAACCATGTATACACATAATGACCATAATCATCATCATCTCTATAAATAAAAATATCCAAACATGTGTCTCCATATACATAACTCTCAAATATCTTCAGCACGCAGGCTGGTATATATAACCAAATCTCTCAAAACTCTCGTATATAGCCTCACCATCTTCGAACGTAGGCTGGTATATGATAAAAATATACCAAACTCTTGTACACCCTCACTCTCTTTAGAACGAGGCTTAATATATCAAAAATGAATCAAATACATCAAAATGGAGGGATGTGCATCAGACATCATCCTGTTAGATATCCTCCATATCCATATCTCCTATCTCCTTCTTCGCCTTTGTTCTGGTGGCTTGATAACATCTCATCACCCGCCATAGGCCGTGGCTAGGTCCCTACTTGTACGATGCCTAGAGCTGGCCTCTCGTGAACTAGTGGCCTAACCCCGATCCTATCTCGAGCTCGCCGGCCCCCCGTGCTCTCCACTCTATGGGTACAAGATATACTCCTCTCACTCGAGGCTTGATGTGCCCTTTACTCTCTATAAGATAGAAAATCTATCCCACCTGCCATCAAAGGTCCCTGGTCATATCTAGCCTCACCTAAGGCATCTTGTAACCTAGATATGAGTACCATTTGTGGTGGCCCCATCGGCCTCTTCCCCTCGTACTGCTCGTGGGACCCGTCTCCCCCTACCAATGAACTAGGACCCTATTATGGTGCCTCGTGGAGGTGCCATCGGCCTTACACCCTATTCCCGTATCTCGAGCTTGTAGAATGGCCATCTACGGATGTAATGTGGCCACCTCCACCTTTCAATCGCTAACTACCCTTGTACCATCCCAAACTATGTAATCGGTGTCGACACCTACCCTTGTAGGGAATCTCTCTGCACCATGATAGTGGCTAAATATGGCTGCCCCGGCTCGGGCGGTACTGCTCATAAATGGGTAGCCCACCACCGTGCCATATCTATTTATACTCTAACATCATCGATCCACCGGTCTATCACCTACTCCTCCTCGCCTGGTAGCACATCGGCCTATGGTAGAGGTAATGGCCTCTCCACGTCATCTCTCATGTATTGTGGGAAGGGTGGAGGTATATCATGTGGCAGCCCAAACCGCCATCCGACCCTATCCACTAAGATAATCTTGTGCTCCCCTACACTATGCCCCTCTATCCATTTGAGTAGTTGAAGGCCATCTAACTCATGGCCATCGTATGTATGAGGGATAGCTCACACATGATATCCAAACAATGTCCATGCCAAATAATCCCTCGAGCAGCCTTCCCGTAATAGGCTACATCATGTATAACCCTTCCTACTCACCACTCTCTCATCGCAGAACCCATCGCCTATACCCCACCCACAAAAAACTAGGCTCCAATGCATCTGTCTCGGGGCATACTAATGGGAAGAACAAAAACAATGTGCTCATAGGCCGAACAATGTAGAATAAATGTGTAACATATGATGTACTGGGCAGAGCCACCCATATGCCCATAGCTCTCTATACAACCGCATGAGGAATGCCGACACCCATGCAAAAAATTTCCCGCCATCATCTTATCATGTAGGACCCCCATCAATGATCGTGGGAATCTCCCACCCTCTCGCATCCAATAGTGAAAAATAATAGATCGCCTCCATCAATAATAGTACTAGCCTCGCCTCCTCCTGGATGGGATAGGTGCATCTCTCCATAAATCAGCCGGCACTATGGAATGTCAGCTCTACCAATCCCTCACTAAATACCATTAGCATCAACTCCTTAGATGCCTCTGAGGAGATCGAATATACCTATGTCCCCAATATAGGTAATCGTAGGATCCTATACACGTCCTCTAGGGTGATTGTCATCTCCCCCATCGGTAGGTGGAACGTGTTGGTCATGGAATCCCATCTATCGATGAGAGAAACCATCAAGCTCGGCCGCTAGACCACATTTCGTAACGCTCGACCCCAATCGACCCACATCTCGCGACATTCCTCTACTCCTCGACCGTGCTGCCGCACTTTCTCTAACTCTCAAGAGTAGGGGTGACACTGTCTCTCATCCTCAACTGCTCTCTCACTTGCATCCAGTCCCAAACATCACATTAATTTCACCTTACTCATAACCACAATCACACTCGACACCTCACCTACACCAACCACCTCACCTATCTTTCCTAGACCTCACCGCTTTCAGATCACATCTTCTATCTACCCATCCTACCCTCATTCACTATCATTCACCTTACCTATTTTACCCTTACCTATGTCATGCTTTTCCCCAAAGCACCTCCTACTTCCCATTACGTACCTCCCAACCCGGCCTTAGGGAACTTTTGGCATCGGTCACCTGTTTCATGACCAATACATACCGGGCACTACCAATGTCACCTAACCTTAAACCGACGTCGGCCACTATTACCGCAAAACACCGTGACGCCGAAATCCCACTTCTTCCTAAAATCTCCCTTTCTCTCCCTTCTACCCACCCAATCCCACCTAAATCCCCCCTCCACCCCTCCCCATCCTTCCTTCACCCAATCACCCCTCTTCCCATTCCTATTTAACTCGATTTTACCCAATCACAATTCAAACTACATTTTCCCCCCAAACCCATTTTTTTCCACACGATATCTAAATAAATTTAATCAACAAAACAAAGAAAAGGGATTGATTCTTACCTCATCACGCTCATGTTTCCATGGTGGCACATCAAAGCCGCTGCACCGTGGTCCACTTGATCCCTCTCCTACCTCTACCATCACCAAATGACCTCTTACTCTCCAACCAATCAAATCAATCCAACCTCTTTTCTGGATCTAGCTCTCAACTAGCTATCCCCGCCATACATGGCTCACCAACTCGTCCTTTGTCTCACTGTCACTTTCCACTTTTTTTCTCTCTTTTTCATTTTCCCAATTCGATAAAAGATAAGTTATTTGAAAAATATGGCAATTTTTCTCTTTATACCCTACCCGACCTCGACGACCGGTGATGGTTTTCCTCGACCGACATCATTCTTGCCATAGCTTACCATGGTCACCCATCTGACCGGCATCAATTCCCTTAAACCGTCATCAATTTACCTACTTAGTCTTTTTCCTACCCCTACCCCAAATTGTTGACTGAATCCTTTTTACCTCACCCACACCTCACTGGAAACTCCAATTTATCTTCCCGACCTTATCATTTACCCCCTCACTTCATCCTCATTCAGTGGACTTGTTATTTTACCCTTAACTCAGACCTACCATGTCGTGACCTAGATACTTTGACTGGAACATCACTAGTGACCTCTGCGACCTCTTGTGTTCACTATACCTTGTGGCATCTGTTACTTGTGTTGATGGAAATATCGACCCTACCTAGCCTCTCGCCATGACCATTTATCTTGACCCAACCTTTGATGTATCGGGCACATACCTAAACATTCCTACACCTAACCTACGTCGTGTTTCCCGACCATATCCTATACCTTGTTACTGGAATCACTTCAACCTTGTTTGGATAAACCTATTAACCTTAGACAATGTAGAGTTTTCTGCGTTCTTCAACCTAGTATTGTGATGTAGTTTATACATGTGTGTGTGTTTGATTGTTACATTACCTTTGACCTTGATCCATTACTGGATAACCCGAGTGGACTTTTTTCCCGTTTAACCCCGTCACCCACCTTCTTCCTCCTCACATTCACCTTTATGAAACTACTCACCAATTCTTCCTTCCGCCTCATCAATTCCCGGTTTGAGGGGGATTACCTTAACTCACACATGGGGCAATCACATCTTATTTTTGTCAAGATCACTTAAAAATACAATCTATGCAACAAAAAGGGGCAAAATGTAGACACCAAAATTGGGTCACACTCCCCTTGGTCCCTTGTTAAATAAACACTGAACACATTCACCTAACCATGGCCCCTTTCATCCCACTCGATATTAATTTAATTAAATTATTTCATTATCCTCACAATATTTATTATTTAAATATCCTAATTAGATAATACCGACATATCCACCTCACCTATACACCTCATCTAACTACCTCACCCTAAGACCTATTCTTAGTATGTTGCTATAACTAACTAAGAGATACCCAAACCCTAAAACCAAAGCCTATATTCCCTCTAACCACATTCCCGCATGTTAGAAAGGAAGCTTCCATTCTAATCCGTGGAGAAAATGAATGAGATCCCAAAAATCAAGGGGATCTACCTATTTTAGTAAACCTAGGAAATCCCGCCCTAACCGACGCTGGTTACCGGAAACTGCCGCCGGTTAACCCGAAACCATCTTCGGTTACCATTTAATCCTTAAAATAACCTTATTTTGAGGTTGGGATTTTTTTGAGAGGTTGGCACATCTTCTAAGAGTGAGAGACAAAACCAGAGCTACATGCAAGTAGAACCAACATTCGTACATGCATCAGAGCATCCACAGCCAACACCTGAAGTAACCATAGAGCCATTTTCCTTCACGGGAGCATCCAGGGAAGCACCTGCACCACACCAAGTTCCTTTCATTTGATCACCCACCATTACCAACTAGACATCAAGCTCATGTAACAATAAGTGTTTTATTAACCAACACTTGTCCATTGCCATTTTTAGTAGATTCTTTTACTTCTGTTATTAGTTTCTACTCCCATTTCCATTTACCCACCATTTACCTCCATGCAAACTTGACCATTCCTTCACCCACACCCTTGAACTACCCATACTTGGATTTTAATCACCCCTGAGTATACCTAAGACCTACACATGCACCCTCGCCATAGTCCTCTCCATTTCCATTTAGCCTTGGATCTTCCCTCACCTCAAACTTTTATTGAGTTTCCTATACCTCGACCACACCGATGTCTGGCCACCCACAACCGTCACCAAGTTCACTTAAATGACATCGGTCCTATCGAATGATGTCGATCTCTATGTTTTTACCATCAGACCAAGAATAGAGCCTAAACTCTCTACCAAATACCCAAAACAACCCAGAACTTGACCCTGACCAGTACTAGTACCTTGACAAACACCTTGACCTCGATTTAATCATAGCTTAGCCTGTTGTGAATGAATTTTCTTATTGTAGATGAATGAGATACCTAAATCATTTTAACTACAATAGGATTTCCTTTATTGTTAGCATTAAGTTGTTTTAAAAAGTGGATCGACAACCGTATATGGAGTATCACACTTCCCGGATCTAACATACGCTAGGCAGTCCACGCATATACCGTTTAACTTTCATTTGGTGGTCCTGTTTTCAATTTCAAGTAGTTCCTACAAGCAAAAATAATCTCTCGTAATCAGTCAGGTTTGTGGATCAAGAAGTCATACGTGCACAATAACCTATAACCAACATTTTGATAGGTATTCCTCCTAGCCTTTTACCCTTATCTGCTTCATCAATATTAGAAGAAACGATCTAGAATCAGTGAAACAAGTACATTGCATGGTTATGTAGACTCGAGACATGGTAGTAGATTTGGACATCGGGAGGAACACGAAAGGTTATGTATTTATATTTTGTGATACAACGGTGAGTTATATGTCATAGTTACAAAAGGTTATGGCTTTGTCAACAACACAGAGGTTGAGTATGTTTTTGCCATGTAAGCAAGGAGATGATTTAGCTATAGTAGTTTCTTTATGAGTTGGGTCATATGCATGAATTTGGGAGACTACACAAGCTGATATTCTAAGCGATATTCATTTAGTGAAGAGCTCCTCTTTTCACTCTAGACGAAGCACATTCAAATTGATATTAATTTCATCAAAGAATCTTTGGAATAAGATAAGTTAAAGTTGGAAAAGATTCATACTAGTCAAAATCCTGTGGATACGATGACCAAGGCAGTCATAAGGGATAAGTTGAAGTTGTGTTTAACTTTGATTGTCCTTCATGGTTGATAATGAAGGGTTAAGAACTTTTCTTAGTAGGAACAATCTGCAAGTTGGATATTGTTGGGGTGTGGAGCCTTTTTTTGGTCTTCTCAAATCAGTATTGAAATGTGGAGTTCGAATTGGGAAGATGAAAGGTCATGACCATTTCTTTTCCAGTCATGGGAAGATGAAAGGTCAAGACAATTTCTTTTCCAGAAGTGGGAAGATGAAAGGTCATGACTTTCAAACTTCTAGGGTCAGCTTTTGGACTTCTTAAAGGATTGTAATCCTATAAATAGAGGTGTTAGGGTATCTTGGAGATATCTTGAGTGTTCAAGAGATCTTGAGTCTTAATGATCAAGAGGTGATCAAGAGTGATCAAGGTTAAGCAATTGGGTGTCAATTGTGGTTTAGATGTGGTTTAACATCTTTGGAATTCTGTTGTGAGTTCATAACCGAGAGAAGACTGTGAGATTTGTTTTAATCTTGTTGATAATAAAATATGAGAAAGTTCTTGGTGGACGTAGCCCACATTGGGTGAACCACATTAAATCTTGTCTTGTCTTCTTTTGTGTATTATTTATTTATATTGTTATATTTCGCATGCATATCGCTCTATGGTTTTACTCGCTTTGATTTGAGGAATTGTTTCACATATTTTTTCTCCAATTCCTAGCACCATCCACACATCTATATACATGGATACATTTAGCTATAACATGCTATCAAGTACAATTGTACAAGGGCTTCCTAGGGAATAATTATATAACACACGGATAAGAAATACATGGAGTCTCGAGATGTAGTGAAACACTCTATCATAAGTTCACTCTTTTGGGTATCCACAAGGGTCGGTTTGAATCCCCATATTGCATCTTTTATTTTTTGGGATTTGATGTAATTTGAGTATTTTTAGGCTACACATGAATTTGGTGATCTTTTACTAACATACTAGCAAATAACAACAAAGAAGATTAGTCACACTTATGTGACACTTGAAAATATAGATTCCAAGCCCCCGCATAATTACAGGTGCCTACCAATAATATCTCGATGCATAGGTTCCTATTTCTGGCTCATTTGATTGTCCCAAACATTTCCTTGTCTCGATTCCAATAGTTTTCTCCTTTTGTTCATCTATTTTCATTGTTATACTTCGAGATCAAGTGCGATCTCAACTAAGTCTTTTATCCCCTCTCTTGCACTTAGGTTTTACATTTATGTAGCTTATTGCTTATGTCAAATCTATAATTTATTATTTATTTAGCATGCGTCACTTTGAGATTTGGATTTCATAAATGCAATATTTGTTAAATCAATTAGTTTCAACGTTATGATCGGTATACTAAAATTGGAAAATTGTATATATTTGTAAAATAACATTGTTATTATTTCAAGATTAAATGTCACTTTTGTAGAAAATGTCATTTTCAAAGTCTATTCTATTTATATTATCCCTTGTTTATGTAATTAGTGAGATGATTAGTTTATTAAATTTATTTTTGGCACATGTAAACACCGTAAAGTCAAAAATCAAGAGGACCAAACAATGTACACAAACTTACAAAATGATTGTTGGTTTCTTGAAAATATATACTAGGCATAAATGTTACATCCTTAAAACATTAATTGTATTTATATCAAATCATGAATATAATTAAATACTAATATGATTGAATTTTACAAATCATATTTAAGTGATAACTTCTAAATACTAACTATAGTGTGAGATTTACTATTGGAACAATGCATTATATTAATTAAAATATAATAGAGTTACAAAAGAAGGGGAGACAGCATAACTCATAGTCCCTAAAAAATCCACTAAAGCACCATAAAACATCTAAAAGGAAAATTGGGAACGCCATGAGGGAAAATAAAAGCACTAAATTAAACACAAGAGAAAATTAAGCACATTCCGCTACTTTGGGAGGAGGAGTATCATCCCAAGGAGGGATGTAAACTCTAGTTAACGGCACACTAAAGGAGGATCAAGATGTCAACAATCCCGATAAGACATTTGAATCTACAAAGGTACCATAATTCCCCCAACTAGGGGTCGAAGAGCCAATAAATACCTCAACTCCATGCAAAGGAGAGGCCCATCACAGAGAACTAACAATGACCTTTCCACATGGAGGATGGCTCTAGCCTAGCCCTAAAGAGGACACATATGAAGGGAAACCCTGTGGAGAAGTGAAGCGATGAATAAAATAGTGAACTCTATAATGTAGTTCTTGCAGAGGTGGTTCGTGCAATGAAGACAGACGAGGTTGTAGAAACTAGGGTTTAGGAGGGACCTGACTCATCGTGTAAGGGTCACTACCAAAGTGTGTAAGAAATTCTTATAGGTGATTGAAATCCAGATAAAATTTCTCAACTTGACCTTGAATCTATATGTGCACAATATATAAACTATCCACTTTATTAGTAGTGGAAAATAAAGTGACAAATTGATCACTCTAGAATATATTTATCTTATGAGATTTGAAAATTTGAAATAGAATATAGACTCTAAACAAATGTGACAAAGTATTAATATATGGAAGCCAAGAATTGAAATTTCAAAAAGTTCCATATGCCAATGAAATTGTTGGGGTTAATCACACTAATTATACCTATATATCAATTTTAAGCATGCAAGCAATAAATACAGTAAATTAAACTAGAAGAAAAATACATAAGATATAATGCGATTCACCTAGTGTGGGCTATGTCCACCAAGAAAACAACCAATTTATTAATATTTTATTCATAAAGGAAATACAATGAAGATCTATAATCTTTCACACCTCTCCTCAATGTACAATAATTTTCTCTCACAAGATTATATTTTTCTCTCCAAAGGAAACTTATTACAATACAAGTCAATTATTATCTTCTAACCTTAGCTTTCAATCTTATATAAGCATATACAAACTTAGGAAAATTAGCTATGCAATTAAAACTATTAGATCAACTTTATAATAAAATCTTAGATCTAATCCCATGAATTAAATAAAAATTCACGCACAGGAGATCGAAGCTAATTCTTAGCAGATGTCACTCCTATAAGTCGATGATGCCGTTACCAACCGATGCTAGTTACTTTGAAACTCCGCAAGTTTTAAAACATGTTATTTTTGAAGTAATTACTCTCCACAACACAATAATATCCCACTTGGAGATAAATTGCTACACTGTACCATACATCTCCATCCTTAGATCCTTTCCTTGGCCTGTTTCTTCCTATTCAAGTCTCAAACTTGAATACCAACATAAGTGGATCAAGCTTTAACTTCAAATTTTCCAACGGTTTCATTAACATATCTGAAGTGCTCTTATTTGTATGAATTTTCTCTAGTTTCAACTACCCATCCTCCAACACTTGCCATAGTAAGTTATATCTCAACTCGATGTGTTTCTTTCTTGAATGAAATTATGATTTATTTTCCGATGAAGCACACTTTGAATATCAATGCATAATCTGCAATCCTCTTACTCCTTTCTCAACTCTTCCATTAAATTTCTCATCCATATCATATCTTTGCTAGCCTCAAGAGCTGCAACATATTTGGCCTCGTAGTAGACAAGGCCACAAAATTATGCAATCTTGAAATATAGCTAACTTCCGTTGCACCTACCGTGAAAACTTATCTAGTGGTGCTTCTCCTACCATCCAAATATACAGCCATATCTGAATCAACATAGCCACATAAAGAAGTATCTAACCCTCCATAGCATAAATGCATGTTGAATGTCCCTCTCAAATACCTAAGTATCCATTGGACTACTTTCCAATGCTCTTTACCTGTATTGGCCATAAATATACACACAACTCCCACTTTCTATGTAATGTCTTGTCTGGTACAAACCATATCATACATAATACTTCCAACTATTGAAACATATGGAACTCGTGTCATGTACTCAACCTCCTCATGTGATGTAGGAAACTGATCTTCTTTTACTTTAAAGTGTCAAGCCATAGGTGTACTTACAGATTATGAATTATGCATATTAATCCTTTCCAACACCTTAGTGATATAATGTTCCTAAGAGAAATATAATTTCATGTTCTTCCTGTCTCTATGAATTTTCATGCCAAGGATTTTATTTACTGCATAGATCCTTCATTACAAATGTATAAGATAAATTTTCTTTAAGCTCAACAATGTCCTACATACTATATCCTACAATAAGCATATCATTCACACATGGTAAAAAAATAATATAGATTCCATTTACAAGCTTCTCAAAATAAACACAATGATCGGATTCATATCTCATATAACCATGATCATGCATAGAAATGTTAAAACTCTTCTACCATTGCCTTGGAGCTTGCTCGAGCCCATATAAGGTCTTTTTCAACCTACACACAAGTTTCTCCTTACCTTTGACTTCATAACCAAGAAGATGTTTCATATATATATATATATATATATATATATATATATATATATCTTCCTCCAAATCACCGTGAAGGAAAGCCATCTTAACATCAAGTTTCTCTAAGTGAAAATATTCTACTGCAACTAAACTCAAAACAATACGTATGGAAGTCATTTTTACTACAGGAGAAAAAATATCACCAAAGTCAATACCTACTTTTTGTGCAAATCCTTTTACCACAAGCCTTGCCTTGTATATTTTCTATCCACCCTCTTCTTCCTTGATCCTATAAACCCATTTTTTTGCAATGTTCTCTTTCCTTCTGTGTAACTTAACCAAATCACATGTCTAATTATTTTCCAAGGAGTCTATCTCCTTAGCCATGCCATGCTCCCACTTCTCAGTAGGTATTATCCTACATTACTTCTTCAAAATTTCAAGTTCAACACTATCATTAAATAATAAATAAGATAAGAAAGGTGAAAATATTTCTGGAGTTCTACTAACCTATTCTAACCTTCTCACAAAAATTTGGGGTCTTCGGGGCTCAATCTATTAATTCTACACATTTGTATCAATCTCTCGATAAAGTGATCGATGTCATTAGTACCGTAGCTAATGTCGTCTAGGTGACTAACTCTAGTCAAGCTTCTTCCAGTAATCGACCTTGGTTTTGGCCGACATCGGTCCTATGTTTTTCGACACTGTTATCAGAACCAACATCGGTACATTTCTATTGGTGTCAATTTTAAATCCAAGAATGCATTTTCTTCCACAAACTCTTCCACCAGTTCATCCTTAGGTATCAAAATTTGATCCTTATACATTCTCTTTTCATTCCACTCAATGTCATGACTCCTAACAATCTTAGCATCATCTAAATCCCAAAAACAAAATCTGAAATCACTAGAGCCATAACCAATAAAAGTGCATCTCTTGGATTTAGAATCCAAATTCTTCCTATTTTCTTTATCAACATGCACAAAAGATTCTGAACTAAATACTCTAAGAAAAGAAATATCTACCTCTTTTCTATTCCAAGATTCTTCTTGTATTCCACCATATAGTGCACTTAAAGGACCATAGTTGATTAAATATACTTTCATGTCTATGCTACTACTTAAAACTATAAGGTTAATCCAACATTTATCCTCATGCTACTTGCACAATCCATGATAGTTGTGTTCATTCTTTCGGCCACACCATTATATTATGGTGTTCTAGAACCATTTTTTCTCTAAGTATTCAAATCATTGAATAATAATCATTGAAAACCTTCATTGTAGTACTCACCACCATTGTGAGGATATAAGACATTTTAACTTTAAATTGAATTTGTAACACCAACTATTTCGCAGACACATAGACCATTATAACAAAGTACGTGATAATTTTTCTTGACTTTCTTAAAGTATAGAATGACACAACAGGTGGTCAAAATGGCTACAACTAAATCTTCAAATATCTTGAATCAATGATGACCATAAATACAAACACAGTAAAAATCTAACACCCATCAAGGATAGCTCACTTTTCTCTTCGACAAGGCACCACAATACAGTCACATTGAATACACTCCACAATGTACAATCCTTTAAGGTTATGCATTTACCAAAAAGTATTTCAATACCGACTTTATAATCTAAAATATTTATGTTTGATTCGAGCATTCTTTCTCACAAATGTGAACTTATTAATTTCGTAATATAGACTAATTATCATGAGCACAAGTTTTCTGAAGGAGGTTCAACTAAAGATTGGAAAAACTAGCTAAATTCATTTGACCATAAGGGACACCTTCCATCTCTCACAAAGTTTCATAAACATACTCGAGCTATTAAATCTTGGTCTAGAATTCCATTACACGTAAGACGAGCGTAAGCTCTAACTAAAGTGGAGTGCTATTAAGGTTCGGAACTACAACCTCCGTGAGCAAGGATCAATGATAACCATGTTTAAGAGAAGATTAAAAGGTATTTTGGCAAAGGTTAGAGAGATAAGGTCAAGTTATTTCATCATCATGATCTCTTTAGTTATGAACTAGTATTTTAATGAGACTTAAGAGTTTAACTGGATTTGGGTAAAAGATTCATTTAACAACTCTTGATTAGTTCAACAATGGATACACATGGGGTTCCCAAAAGGAAGCAAAAATTAATGTTTCACAAGAATGAGAATAAAGTTTAATCTGTAGTTTAAGGTTGACGAGGGTAAATTCTTTTACATTGGTAGATAACTACTTCTTTCCAATTAAAGACTCTTAATTTTATCAACCAAGTACATCTTCATTATTATCTTCTTTATTTATTCATCTATGTATTCATCTTATTTTATTTTTGATTATCTTTAGAAAAGGGATTGTCAACCCACTAAAAACATGCCTAGAATAGCATTGAGACCAATACAATGGAGGGTTATTAAACATGAAAGTTTTATTACCTGAAATAAGAAATTACTTTTGTTATTTAAGGAGAACATAAAAACATGGTTATAACATTTCTATTCAACATGGCACACGAACCAAAGGTGTCAAGAGATTCGATTGCACTTTGGCTAAGAACAAGAAGGTAACAAAATAGGTCAAGCCATGCTACAACATTTTCATGATTGCAATAATACCATAAAGAAAATATGCATAACAAGGTGATGATCGAGTTTTATTCCTCACAAAGATAATTACAAGTCTTACTACCAAAAAAGGATAAGACAACTTCATTTCAAAAATACCGAAAATCCAAGGCAAGAGGCCTTCCAAACTCAATTACAAGCACCATAACATGATTTAAAACACAATAGACATTCTTACAAGGGGCTTCATTAACAACCCAATGAAACCTTTATCAATATTTTCTTTTATCTACTTGCAAAATCCATCTGCACAAGTATTAACTTGAGTCACTTTTATAGAACTAAGCATGGTAAGGTTACACAAAGAAAGAGTAAGCTAAAATTTTACAATAATATAAAAGAAATGTTCTATTTCAAGAATGGTTCAAAGCACAAACTACAAATCACAAATTCTTTACAAGAGATAAGAATTTTTTATTTTAACCAACCATCAAGAAGGAAGTCAAATATTCTAGTTAAGAGAAAAGTCAAGAGTATTGGGATTTCAATCATGTAATCCTATAGATTACGTGATTGAAATCTAATACTCAGTCCATCCATCACTAAAAATATTTGAGAAGCCCAAAACATACTAGATACAATCATAGATGCAAAACAAAAAGGTAAATTGGTCCTTCCAAGATGAATATTTAATTGGCCTAAAACTAGAGAAACCAAACGAGATAAGAAGGGTAAATCATCATGTGGTCAAAGGAGTTGAACACTAAAGTTCAACCCACAACTAATTTCTCTCATAGAAAAGAGACTCCACAAAACACAAGATGGCATTACTCCACGACCAAGTTACTTAAATAAATAAGTACTGGGAAAAAAAAGGCCTCCTATTTTCAAATCCATTTAAGATAAGGTTACCATCTAAACATCCTTCCGGGTTTCCTAGCATAATGGGATTCACAACCCCAAAAGAAGCAATCCATAGTTACAATCTAAACAAGAATTTTACCACCTCTTCCTTACAAGATCATTTAAAAGTACTACAAGTTAACATAATCAATGCCACTCTTCGAATGCATTTAAAAGAGTCAAAAAAAACCATTAATCTTAGCAAAAAATCCCCTCATAATCAAAAACTTATCTAAATAATATAACGGAAAGTAACCCCCAAATGTCATTAATAATTTTTAACACTTTTTTGACATAGGACAAAAATTATTTCTATAATAAATTCCATTCAAAATCCCCCAAAACTAACACATAGGTTTGGTCATAAACTTATGATCCTTAATAATACGTTCACTAACGATCCACAAAAAAACACAATTTCCATCATGAAAGAAAGATGACTACACTCATCTGAATAATCCAATCCTTATAAAATAATCTAGGTGCAATACATGAATCTGAAAGATTCAGTAATCCACTTAATGTTTTCCAACAAAGTATAAGGTGGAACATTCCTTTCTATCTCTTTTGAGTTGTTCGAATACCAACCATGTTTGACGAGCTCATGGCTCCACATGAACACATACAAGAAAGGACAATTGATCACACAACTAAACCTCTACATTCAGAAACATCCAACTAATTCTATTTTTGTGAGAGAGCTTAGCAACAGAAAGTTATCACAACTCATTTTCTCGCACCCATCTAAGGACATGGTACATTTAAGTAAAAATAATACAACCACTCAACTGGTAAAATATATTTTCGTCCTTGGTAAAGCAGGGAAAAAGTTTCACAGATTGAAGAGATTTTTGAGATCACACGGTTATCATTTTCTATAAGTTCAAAAGGAAGAAGGTAATCATGTTTTATTATTAACTAAACTAGAACCCAATTTCTTAATATTTATCTAGGACCGAAAGAGTCCATTCCCTCATGCACAATACAACTTGAAAGCGAGAAAGAACTTATATACCCTTTTTGCGAACCCAAATTTTATTATATAAGGAGAGATTCAACAATAATGAACCATTTTTTTCACAAAATGCTTAACCTAAGTTCATATTTCTTTTATCTATACATTCAATCATGCATACCTATCTCTCGTATTTTATTTCATTTTATCAAAGAGTAATCTGCAAAATACTTTGTATTCTACGATTTAATAAAAAGATTCAAGTTAAAATCCTTGAAAAGCCAATGATTCAAAAGAAGGAAACAAAGGGACAATCAGCACGCTCAAGGAAATTGATAAGAAACCATAAAAAAACTCATTCTAGGCATCATTCGTAAAGAAGATCATTCATTTCATGAAATTAAAAAGGGTAGAATTTTTTTGCAAGGTTCGGACTTAACATGCATTTTTCCTTCTCCATAAGCATACACGCTCACCCACAAGGTGTTCCATATCTGTAAGGGGATTTGTAAGCCATCAATCCATGCAGCCGAGGAATTGGGAAGAGAAGGCACTAAAAACCACCAGGGAAAGATCCCCATGTATGCAACAATAAGGAAAATAAGAGTTCTTCCCCCAAAGTGTCCCACAAAATGTGTCAGGAAAAACTCCACCAACACGCAGGCCTAGGAGTCAATAAAACCAATTAAATGGAAACAGTCATCTAGAAGGGTGGAGTAATGGGTGGGGGTGCCACTCATTAAAGCAATTAAAGTTGACAGGTCTTCAACCACCCTCCACTCGCCAAAAGGGAAAAAGACAGATAAAACATTATTACAAAACCATATTTTGCAAGGGAAAAAGGATTATGCTTAGCACAAATAAATTCATTTGGTGGAGGAGTCAAAAATTTGGGCATAAAACAATAACCCCCTTCTAAACTTGTGCCACACACAACCCCCTACGCAATTCACAAGATAACAATTAAGGAAGAAAAGGAATCCAATTAATCCTATGCCAACCAAGAGATTAAATTGCATACGAGTAGCATCTTTGGAGGAAGAAAAATTCATTAATATATATATATATATATATATATATATATATATATATATATATATATATATATATATATAAAATTAAATGATTAATATAACATGATAGCAGGCTTAAACGACCAAGGGGAGAAAACTAGAGGTTAACGTTTGAAAGCAAACATGGAGCAATGACCAACCATGGTGCCAAGACGAGGTAACCCCTTCCTCAATGCGAACGAGGTTCGGTCTAAGGCACGATTAGAATGAAACAACCAAAAGTAACATAGAGATAATTAATATAAAATATCGATAATAATCAACAATAAAGTAAAATACTAATAATATAAAGAATGGCCGATCGACAATTAATCAAAATATTATTATTATCATTTTTATTATTAATTTTACAACTATATATATATATATATATATATATATATATATATATATATATATATATATATATATAATGACCGATGCTCAAGCTTGACAATGCGACAACAAGATTTTCCTTTAATAGGTTAATCGTACAGGATGCTACAAGGTCCACATATAGAGGTGTCGATAATGACTCAAGAAGGAAAGATGGAGAGGGAGGGTGCTAATTCTTCACCGCGAAAAGGATGAAGTCAACTAATGGTCAACGGCACACACACACAACCTTCCATTGCTTATTAACGAGGTCGACGGGGCAAGAGTGGGGTAACGTAGAATGGGGCATTACAGAATTCATTTTCCACAAGGGCTTTCCATTTTTAAATTATCAAAAACATTAGATTTACGATTTATACAATAAACCCATAACTTTCTTGTAGCATCATCAATTAAAGTCATATAATATTGGGATCCACCATGAAAAGCTAGTTAGGTTGGTTTCCACACATCCGAGCGCACAATCTCTAATTTTTCTCCTTCTTTATTGCCCTAACTTTGAGAAATCTCACTTTTTTGCTTTCCAAATATGCAATGCTCACAAAAATCAAGATCTAAATGTTTCAAATTTGATAACTTACCCTTTGTCATTAATATCTACATTCCTTTTACTCATACGACCTAAATTAGGTATGCCACATGCTTGCATTTGAATGTGAAGTAGATAGCATAGAAAAGGAATCAGTAATACTATTAGACAAATACAATGTTCCTACCTTCTTTCCACTTGCCAAAAAAATAGACCCTTAGTAACATTCCAATAGTTGGTTGTGAATGTAACCATGTAGCCAACTTTACCTAGTTATCCTGCAGAAATTAGATTTCTCCAGAGGCTTAGCACATGTCTCACATCTTTCATTATCCATGTATTTCCATTCTGCAATTTTAGGTGAACTTCGCCTTTATTAGTAATATTGCATGGTTCATCATCTCCTAAATAAACATTCCCAAAATTACCTTATAAATAATTTCTGAAATAACCCTCATTAGGGGTAGTATTGAAAGAAGCTCCTGAATCAAACTCATGATTCGATTTTTATTATTGAAGGAGAGGATAGGGCATCTTGCATTACCTTATATGATGCAAAATTTTCCTCTTTACCTTTTCAAGTACATTCTCTTTGTATTCCTTGAACCAATAATCCCTCTTTACATGTCCTTTCTTTCCACAATTCCAACAAGTTATTCGTCTACCTCCGATTTAGATATTCCATTCTTAGACTTTGATATCCCATTATTATTTCTCTTAGATCTCTCCTCATTCCTTTTCCTACTTTTGACATTCAAATAATTTATAGATGATGAATCTCTTGTACTTTTCCTACATATTTCTTCATTTAGGATTATACTAACCACATCATCAAGCTTCAAAATATTAGTAGCAGATGTTGTATTACTAACAACCATTATCAAGTTATCCCAACTATTTGACAAAGAGAATACGAATAAAAGTGCCTGTTAGTACAAAATCACATCACCCCCAAATGGCCCGAGTTTGAAATGGGGCATTCGGTTTAATCGCATAACATTAGACCATATCTCAAATTGTGGGACTTGCGGACTTTAGATGGCCCTCCAGAGAAGGTTGATTCTTGCTTCCTAAACTACCTACCACAAACTACTCTAGTGTAGGAGAAAACCTATCTATCCTAATCTAATAATTCCAAGGAGACAGGAGGGAGGGAGGGAGGGAGGGAGAGAGAGAGAGAGAGAGAGAGAGAGAGAGAGAGAGAGAGAGAGAGAGATCCTACACTAAGTGGTGATACACTAGAAAAGGAAGTGGTGAGATACTTTGCTGAGGGAGGATGAAACAGGGGAAAAGGAGATGAGGGAGGTCGAGCAGTAACAAAGACCCGAGATCTATATCTCGCCATCGAAACTCCATGAAGCACGACATCTTACACCTACAAACATGAAATACATGCACAGGAAACAAACACAAAATGGAGAGGCATAGAGAAACAACAAAACATGAGAAAGGGTTGAAGAACACCACAAAAACATGATTTTATTGCTTTATGAGGTGCACGGACCATTACATGGATGCTCAGAAGCATAAAATCTACTTTCCAAGCGTAAGGGAAGGCTTACAACTCAAATGGAGTCAATATTTTTTTTACAGAGTTTCCCCACACCCGAATTTCTCTCCTTCTCAAATGATAAGTGTTTTAAATATATAGAACATCGACGTGAGAGAGAAAGAAGAGGAAAATTAGAATATGCTTTGAAATCTCAACCACCAATCACCAATTTCCCCCAGTAAATCTACCTATAATCTATCAATTCTAGTTCCCCGTATGCATTTGGCGTGTTGAAAGGAAGAAGGGTGGATCAAATCAAATCTGATCTAGTTGTTGAAGCAATGGATGATACATTGATGGCATAAAATACATTTTCCTAATTTTCACCAATAAAAGCCTACTCAAAATAATATTTTTGCTTCCATGGCATAGAGGAGGTTGAGATCTTTCTAATGGTACCAAATTTGTTGAATTTCGAGCACTGGATAGAAATATATGCCCATTTGAATACTTGAATCAAATTCATACAAAAATGGTGAAAAGCCAGTTTCATAAAACGGGTATGCGGGCCCGAAACTCACTTTGCACCTTTTACACAAAAATTACAAAAGTAAAAAAATCCACACATGCCCCACAAGCCTAAAATTGACTTTTGGTAAAATTTCCTCCACGGCCTTGTAGACTGCTTTGAAAAGAAAACATCTTGGGCTGCCATCATTTTCCCTACATTTTCCACTTAGGTGAAATTTCTCTCTGGCCTTTACATACCCATATCCCTTTTTTCCCTAAAACATGACCATGTGTAGAGCTGGAGAATATTTGAGAACCAATTTTAGATTTTTCCTTTGATGTTATGCAAACGAGACACGTGGAGGCTTGTTGACCCTCCTATACTTAGCCGATTTGGTTCTGCTCTACCCCATTCTTTTAGTCTCACCACGTGGCAAACCCACACTTATTTGGGAACCGGTTCTTGAATCTTCCATTGAAGTTGTGCCAACATGAAGCGTGGAGAATTCCTTTGGCTCTTCTATACTTAACCGATTTGGGGCGGTTCAACTTTCGGAGCTCGACCATGTGGCGGGTGGAAGCTAGTTCGGTGGTCCTTCTTAGGCCACACCTCTTGAAGTTGCACCAATGAGAGACGTGGAGGATTCTTCGTATTCTCCTTTCTTTATCCAATTTAATAGCATGTTCTTCCCCCTTTTTGGACTTGGAACACGTGGAGAGCGTACGCTTGTTTGAGACTATCCTTTGGGCCGCGCCTTTGAATTTGTGCCGAATGAGGCACGTGTGGTGCCCTCCATGGGTATGTGAATTTTCAATGGTTGATGAGAACCTCCTTTAGATCTTGACTACATGGCAGACTGGTGCTTGTTGGGGAATGCTTTTCGGGCTTGACCTTTGGAGATGCACCATTGAGGCACGTGGCACCGTCCACTAGCCCTTCTTATACTTAGTCGATTTAAATGGCCGGCTCTATCCCCTTTTTGACTTTTGGACACGTGGAGGGCTGGCGCAAGTTTGGGGCTTTCGATCTTGACCCTTCCTTTGAAGTTGCACCAAGGAGACATGTGGGGCTTCCACCAACCCTCATATACTTAGTTGATTTTGGCCTAATGCCATTTGACTTCTATTAGAGCCTCGACTAGGTGGAGATTATGTTTGGCGCTAATTTGAGTTTCCACCTTGGGCTCTCACTTTTAAAATTACACCGAGCTGACACGTGGTTCTTTCTGCTCGTTTGGACTTTTCAATGGCCGAATCTATCCCTTTTTAGACCTGGGACATGTGGAATCTCAACACACATTTGGGGTCTCCATTTTAATGTGCCCTTTTGGAATTGCACCGAGCTTACACGTGGCACCTTCCACAAGTCTACTATTCAACCCCGAGTTGACTCGTATGTGGCTAAGTCTAAAAACTTTGAGCCTTTTCCCGTTTCCTCCGTGAGCCTCTCGACCTTCTTTGACATTGTTTGATTCTTTTCCGACCTTGCTCCTCCATTGTAGAGTCCCACCTCTAACTCTGATTGTTGGATTTGAAATGTGGGCTTGCACACTTGAGCCGACCCTTCGATTCTCTCTCGTGTGGGGTCGTGTTTGATAATATTTTTGGGGGCAAATTGAGATAACAGATTTGGTGACTCATAGGGACATCGATTGCTAGATGAAGAGACCAATATCCTTGAAGAATCCATTGAGCATGGAGTCATGAATAATAACCTTGTAATTGATCTTGTCCCCTGAAGCCATAAGCCTTGACTACTTGCACTTAGTAACCCTAAACCTACCCCATCATCCGTACTATCAATTTTCATAATAAAACCTTGATTTTTGGTTCTAAGAGTAGAAAATCACATTGACCTAGGGATTTCACTGCTCTGGAAATGGATTTTGCGTAAAAAAAATTTTCATTACTCTGCATTTGTTTCATCTTGAAATTAGCAATCTTTTAGAGAAACTATGGGTCTCTCTGTCATGAATACTAAAGAGCCAGCATATTGACCTCAAGTAATATGAAACAAAACCTATATACAAAGATTAAATCATGCATGCCTCAAATGAGACATGTAGAGTGTAAAAGCACATGTGTTTTGTTGAAAACAAACCCACTCCTACTCCTACACTAACCCTAACAAAGAAAGCTAAACAAATGCCTGCTACAGGTAGGGAGAAATAGCTTCCCCTTCTTAAAAAAGGCATCCATGTAAATGATTTGACACTAAATATGGCTGCTTGTATGAGTGAAAAACTGACTATAAGTCGATCCTCCACCCATATCATCAAGGTATCAACATCAATCAAAAATACCTCCTCAAGTTGATTGGTATTGGACTCTGGAGGTGTTGATGGTGACCCTTGGTGCTTTGATACTCATCCTCATGTCTTGAAGTGGGCATGACTTGTTTTGGCTTCTTCCTTGGATCCAATGAATCTAAGTACCGATTGGGACACGGTCTTGTGTCGATGGATGTGCCCATTGCTCTGATATTTAACTCCAAAAATGGAGTCTTCTTGCAGATATTCCTGGATGGATGATGTGAGAGGGATGATAGCCTCATACTCTTTCCCTCTCTCTATAGAAGGTGTGGCTTTTGGAAGATCAAAATCTTCCAACCTTGATTCAAGAGGCATGTTGCAAACTATAGGTTATGTGCTTGCACGTTCTCTTCCATGACATCAAGTTCTTGTAGTTGAAGGATGAATGATAGGGGAGAAAAGATTTAATTTTAACTGGATCCTCCTTATCAAAAAATTCTTTTAAGTTTGATAGGAAATAAAAATCTTCATTGTCCTATTGTAGCAAGGTCTCTCCCTCTTACATGGTGATCTTAAAATCTTCATTATTTTCACCATATGAAGCTTCATCTTCAAACATGAAGCTAGTGAGTTCAAACTCTTCCAAAAATTAGACTTTTGGAGAGGTTGAATGGGAGAGGGATCTGTAATCTCTTATGTAACTGGCTCATGATTCAGCCCCTCTGAATCTATCTTGGTCACCTCCATATGATCTTATTTAACTGGATTTGGAATTGATTTTATTCTTCCCTCATGGATTCATCAATCGAATTAGGCCCTTCAAATGAAAGAAAAAATATTCAATAATGCTTCCTTCATCAAGTGGTTTCAACTCTAATTTGATCTCTTCTAGTTGCTCCTCTTCAATAGGACTTAGAGCTGATTGTTCTTCTTCCTTGATGACTGATTGTGCAACTTGGATTAGATCATCATTCTCTTCAGAAAAGTGCCATTATGGACACTACATTAAGAGAAAATAGATTGATGATCTTCTCCTTCTTGTTCTTGTTCTTCTTTTGCTACAAACTCATCCTTAGCCACCATTGGCTCTTCAACCTTGACCTCCTCTATTGGCTTAACCATCAAGGGGATCTTTGTAAATCCAAATCTGGAAACCCAAATCTTTAGATTTTCTATCCTATCTTCTTTGTTGGGTTCCTCTTTTCTTTTTTGTTCTCCTAGACTGGATTCTTGAGTCTCTTCCCAACATGGACTTGGGAAAGTAGGAGGAGTGGTAGGTTGGGATTCAACCATTTTTGTTATTATTTGTGGTGGTGAGGGAAGTGGAACTTCTTGTTTTTTAAGAGGGGATGACTTCTTGGAAGGTAAAAGGCAGAGTAATTGAGATGAGATGGAAGACTAGGAGATGGAGAAGGGAAAACAAAATTTGGGATATGAAGTGAGGGGCTTGAATCTTGACCATGCTAAAATGATAGAGTTTGAGAAAGAGAAATGAAAGACAAGGAGCTGGTGATTGACTTACCCATTGGCAAAGATATCTTGCACTTTTTTCATATGCCTCAATGTCCTAATTCCACTTTGCAAGGTGAGGCAACATTTCAACCATGAAGTCAATTTTCTCCTAATGGTAGTACTTTCTTGGCATAGGGACGACCCATGGACAAGGTGCCCTATAGCCAATTCTGAATGCTTTCATCTGAGCTATGTCCCTTGATTGTACCATGCGAGCCTCCATTTTTAGAGTTTCCATGTACAAATTAGCTTCTTCAGGTGTGGAACTACCTCCAAAATCTGTATATCCATGCTCTGCAACAACTGTATAGTTTGGCGAATGACCAAACTAATTTGAATCTGGCTCACCTAGATATCCACAGTGTTGATTTTCATTGTGAAACCTTTCTGGAGGTGTCCTAAAGTAACTTAGAGATGGATCTAAATAGCAATGCTACTACTTTGCAAGTGTGAATTTAAGATGGGAATGAAGTCATGATTACACAACTTCATGAGATTGAATAAAATGGGAAATATGGAAAGAAAAGTGAGTGGAAATAGATGGGAGAAGGTATAAAACTTGAGAGATGGGTTATTGACTAGATGGAGTCGCCATATGTGCTTATATTTACCTCAAAAGTCTGAATCTTAAAAGGAACACACCAACATGCTAAGATGAAGTGGTAAGGTGCTTCAGACTGTCCCATTGGGCACACCAAAAGCTGTTAATTTAAATTCACAACAGCACCCCGAATGGATTCAGTTCCGAGATGGGTAATTCGGTTTGATTTCAAAACATTGGACCATCTCTCAAGTTGTGGGACTTGTGTATATGAGATGTCCATCCAGAGAAGGTTGGTTCCTACTTCCTAAACTACCTACCACAAGCTACTCTAGTGCAAGGAAAAACCTATCTATCCTAATCTAACCATTCCAAGGAGACAGGGAGAGAGAGAGAGTGAAAGAGATCCTACACTAAGCGGTGATACACTAGAAAAGGAAGTGGTGAGATACTCTACTGAGGGAGTATGAAATAGGGGAAAAAGGAGATGAGGGAGGTCAGACATAAGTGACACAGACCTAGATCTAAATCTGCAATTGAAACTCAAAGAAGCACAACATCTTACACCTGCAAATGTGAAATACATGTATGGAAATAAACATGAAATGGAGAGGCACATAGAAACACCAAAACGTGAGAAAGGGTTGAAGAAAACATCACAAAAAACATGATTTTATTGCTCTATTAGGTGCACGGACCATTACATGGATGCTCATAAGCATAAAATCCATTTTCCAGGTGTAGGAGAAGGCTTACAGCTCAAATGGAGTTAGGAAACAAATTTTACTGAGAGTTTTCCCACACCCGAATGTCTCTCGTTTCTAAATGAGAAGTGTTTCCAATATATAGAGAACGTCGAGGTGAGAGAGAAAGAGGAAAACTCAAACTCTTCTCTGAAAGCTCAACCACTAGCCATTTATGACCCCTACAAATCCACCTATAATCATCATTCTGGTTCTTGATGTTTGTTTGGCATGTTGAAGAAGGAAGAAGGGTGGATCAAATAAAATTTGATCTAGTTGTTGAAGCAATCAGATTATACATTAATGGCATGAAATACGTTTCCTAATTTTCACCCATCAAAGCTTGTTGAAAATAATATTTTATGCTTCCATGGTGTAGAGGAGGTCGATATCTTTCATATGGTACCAAATTTGTTGAATTTCAAGCACTAGATCGAAAGATATGCCCATTTGAATACTTGAATCGGATCCGTACAAAAATAGTGAAAAGCTGGTTTTGCAAAATGGGTTCGTGGGCCTGAAACTCACTTTGTGCCTTTTACACAAAAATTACAAAAGTGAAAAAAATCCCCGTAGTCTTGCAAGCCCAAAATTCACTTTTGGCAAAATTTCCTCATGACCTGCCTCATAGACTCCGCTTAGCAAAAGAAAACGTCCGAGCCCGCCAACCCACATTTTCAACTTGGGTGAAATTTCCTCACGGTCCAACAGACACGCATTTTCCCTGAAAAACATGACCACGTGTAGAGCTGGTGCATGTTTAGGAACCACTTTTTGATTTTGCCTTTGAAGTTGCCGAGAGACATGAGACACGTGGAGGATTCCGCCAACCCTCCTATACTTAGCTAATTTGGGTGCACTCTTCCCCATTATTTGACTCTGACCACATGGCGAACCCATTCTCATTTGGGAACCCGCTCTTGATTCTTCCTTTGAATTTGTGCCAAGATGAAAAATGGAGAATTCTGTTGGCTCTTCCATACTTAACCGATTTGGGGCCAATTCAACTTTCCCACTTTGACCACGTGGTGGGTTGGTGCTAGTTTAGGGTCCTTCTTTGGGCCATGCCTCTTGAAGTTGTGTAGATGAGACACATGGATGATTCCACTTATTCTCCTTTCTTTAGTCGATTCAATGGCCTGTTTCACCCCCTTTTCAGACCTGGGACACGTGGAGGGTTTGCGCTTGTTTGAGACTGGCCTTTGGGCTGCGCCTTTTGAATTTACACCATTGAGGCACGTGGCGCCCTCCACGGGTCTATGAATTTTCAATGGCTAATGAGACCCCCTTTATATCTCAACTACGTGTGAACCGGCTCTTGTTGGGGACCGATTTTCAAGCTTGACTTTGGATATGTGTCATTAAGGCACGTGGCACCATCTCGTGGCCCTTCTTATACTTAGTCGATTAAAATGGCCGGCTTTGTCCCCTTTTTGAATTTTGGACACGTGGATGGATGGTGCAAGTTTGGGGCTTCCGCTCTTGACCCTTCCTTTGAAGTTACGTCGTTGAGACACATGGGGGCTTCGTTGACCCTCTTATACTTAACCGATTTGGGCCTACTGCCATTTGACTTCTGTTGGACCCTGACTACGTGGAGAGTTGGTGCTAATTTGAGTCTCCTCCTTGGGCTCTCACTTTTAAAATTGCGCTGAGCTGACACGTGGTTATTTCTGCTCATTTGGAATTTTCAATGGCCAACTTTGTCCCTTTTCGGACCTGGGACACGTGGAAGCTCCACACACATTTGGGGTCTCTATTTTGATGTGCCCTTTTG
Organism: Taxus wallichiana var. yunnanensis; assembly: GCA_018340775.1. NCBI lineage: Eukaryota > Viridiplantae > Streptophyta > Pinopsida > Cupressales > Taxaceae > Taxus > Taxus wallichiana. Next base: position 249,909,640 of record CM031240.1, on the reverse strand, counting down.
GAATTACGTTGGTGACATAAGGCACTTTCTAGGAGTCTGCTGTTTTTCTCCTTGAGTCGACTTGTATGTGGCTAAGTCCAAAACTTCGAGCCTTTCCCCATTTTCCTCATGTGAGCCTTTGGTCTCCTTTGACGTTGTTTGATCCTTCGCCAACCCTGCTCCTCTATTGTAGAGTCCCACCTGTAACCTGACTGTTGGATTTGAAATGTGGGCTCAATACTAAGTCAAACCTTTGATTCTCTTTTGTGTGGGTCGTGTTTGATCAATTTTTCCAGGGGAAAAATTGAGATAATAGTGCTTTCACTTCATCCCCAAATAGAATATCAAATGATTTTAATTGATTTATAATGGAACAAAAATCATTTAAATGGTTTTATAAACATCTTCCTTCTTGCAAGTTTGAATTAAATAATTTCTTCATTAAATAAACTTTATTTGAAACACTAGGTTTTTCATATAGATTAGGTAAAGATTTCATCAACTCTACCTTGTTTTCTTCTTTAGTAATATTCAAAGCCAAAAATGTTGTCAAACTCAATCTTATAGATCCTATGACCTTTCGTCAAGAATTTTCCATTCTTCATTTGTCATATTTATAGTCTGTTTCCTTCTCATAAAATGATAAGTATAAGTCTTTTAATATAGATAATCTTCCACCTGCATCTTCCATAATTGATAATTATGGCCATCAAATTTCTCAACTTTGTTTTTCCATCTTCTAGCTTTTGTAGCTCCCACTCGATTAGAAATCCCTCCGTGAGTAAATATGTCAACACAAAAATCCCTCAAATAAAAAATATATGATATCGGTTATACAGATGATATATTATATCGATTTAAGCATTCAATCAATATATATGGAAATTAAACCAAAAGAAAAATACACAAGATATAATGTGGTTCACCCCGTGTGGGGTAGGTCAACCAAGAAACAACCAATCTATTAATCTTTACTTTACAAAGGAAATACAATGAAGATCTAAAATCTTCCACATCTCTGCTTAAATGTATAGTAATTTTATCTCATGAGATTTTGTTTTCTCTCAAAAGGAAACTTCTTACAATATAAGTCAAGTAAAATGTACTAACCCTAGCTTTCAAGCTTATATAAGCATATAAAAACTTAGGGTGACTTAGCTACGTAATTAAAGCTGTTAGATCAACTTTATAATCATAGGTTAGATCTAATCCCATGACTTAAATAAAAATGTTCACACACAAGAGACCAACGCCGGTTCCCAGACCGATGCCGGTTCCTACTAGGCTGATCGACGCCGTTGATCAACTCACCAATGCCGATTCATGTGTAAACTTGCAAGTTGTAAAACATACTATTTGTGAATAAATTAAGCTCAACAAATCAACGAGAGAAAGAATTTAAGGTGGTAGGGCTGAAATAGCGTATGAATCCAAGAACAAATAGATTGAACATGGAGACAATGCTAAAACATGTTTTAATGATTCTAGAGCGAGAGAAGAAGGGGATTTCCACTTGGGAAATCCAATGTGACAAATTCCTTCACCAATAGAAAGTCCTTGATAAATAAGGAACCATAGAAAATGGTTAACTTTAGGTTCCAACAAAGGGTTCCAGGCATGGGAAACAAGATGAAGCCAAATAGTCGTGGCAAGTTACTGAGACCCAACAAGCGTTGAGTTTTGAAATGATAGGAGAAATAGGACTCAATAGATGGTAAGTGGTGCTAGAATTTTAGTGAAGAAAGGAAATATTATGTTTCTACCGCCAATCCACGACTAAGCATCCAAAGGTTTTAGACCTATTTTATGAAGCATAACATCCGACATCAATTCTTGAATTTTGTTGATACAAAAAGGTCGAATTGACAAGATTGAATTTCATCTTGCACTTGGGCCAGTGGAATCAAGTCTATTCATGAAACCAAATCTTGAATTGTGTGAATCCCTTTTGAGATAAACAAAGAGATTTGATGCCTAGAGTTTCAACAAGAAGGATACTATCTTTGTGATAATGGGAGACCACCATATATTATGGGAATTGAAAGATATCTTGGTTGAAATCCATTTTTAAACCAATGTAGTAATGGTTTCACATCTTCAAAGGCCTTCCATATACTTTTTGCGATGAAAGTGTTAGTAATCTTAATAGGTTCCTTGGTGATAATTAAGGTATGTAACCCTATATTATTCCAACATCTTTTCTCTAAGGGGAACTTGAAGCAATGTAATGATGAAGAAGAATTTTCTAGGCTTGATTACCCTGGTAGGCATCGCAATGACACCCATTTAGAACATAAAGTGATGCTTTGCTTATAAACATCAATAATACCCATGCCACCTTGATCATGGGGAAGACAACAAACCTCCCAAGTGACCCGATGAAATTCAACTAAACAAGAAATTTTACACCAAAGGTAATCCCCGAGAAACTTGGAAAGTTTGGCATAAGAAGCCCAAGATGGGCACTAGCATGCAGAATAGTAAAAATGGGTGGCCATAAGAATTTTAGTACACACCTAAAATTTATTAGCCAAAGAGAGATATTTGGAAGACCATCGAGAGACGTTGTGCTCAACTCTGTCAATCACATATTGGCATAAAGTTGCAAAATCGCTATCAAAGGCAATACGAATGTCTAAAATTTTAATTTTGTTCTTCATGCCCTATCCACTTTCAAGGGAAAGATTTTAACCAATTAGGCATAGGAAAACAAATTTTTTGATAGCCTAAAGTTTTAGGGATCTAAATGTTTGATCCTGAAGAAAGACAAAAGATGTTAAGCCATTCAAAAGCTTTAACAAAATTCTACTAAGTTTCAGCAAGGGTAGAAGAAAATCTTCAAAAGTACCCATTAATGAGATGAGTAGAATGATTTAGAATTTTTTTTTTTCCGAATGCAACCCTAATCAACACACTTAGCATTAAGATATCCAATAGCATTGATGACTAATACTAAAAGAGAAGGCATAAGAGGGAACCCTAATTGATAGAATGTAAAAAGACAATTGCAGAGAGGATTTTTAGAATTGATAGTGAGGCAAGTAGAAGCATTGGAAAATAGAGTTTAGATACCTAAGGTAATTTTTTTCCAAAACCTAAGGTTGTGACCATAGCAGAATAAAAGGCCATTTGTACAATCATAAGCCTTTTCAAAGTCAATATTAAGAAATAATGGTCATTACAGAGACATACGAGCCCATTCCATTCCTTCCCAAACCACAATGAGATTATCCATTATAGTGACCTTTGACAAATATGAGTCTTTTGGGGTTGAAAAATCTTTGGCAACAAGATTGACAATGTGAAGAGAAAAGGATTTAGAAAGAATTTTTTAAGAAACATTCAACAAAGTGATAGGCCACCAACCAAGAATCGGGCCGAGAATCATCGGCTTTGGAGATGAACTTAATGTTTTCTTGATTGATGAATCTCACTAAAGAATTGGATTGGAGAGCTTCATTTTACACCTGATGCAAGTCTAGACCTAAAAAAGACCAAGTGGATTTGTAGAATTCATAAGAAAATCCATCCATCCCAAGATATTTATCATTGGCAAGACACAACAGAGCAGCATATAGCTCATCCAAAGAAAGAGGGGCATTGCATCGAGAATGATCATTAGGAGAGAGCTTGAATGGAACCACCTCAATACATTACTGCAAAAGCATAGCGTGAGTTTTTTTACTTGTTTGTGTAAGCTTGCTCAACAACAATATAGTAGTATTTTTGCAAACCAATCATTTTAACAATTAAAAAATAGGCATAAATTTTTCTCCCTCACACTACAATTAATTATTTATTCTTTATTTATTACTATGTTTTGACATACTCTACATTTATATATTTATTTTATATATTTTAAATTAAATTATGTATATTATAATTTTTAAAAATTTATTTAGCTAATTTTAATATGTATAACAATGTCAACTATCCATTATAAGGTATATTTAATTTAAGTAGAAATAAAAAGTTATTTATTAACAATTATAAATCTAGTTGAAGGGCTCTTGGTCTATTGATGTTGATACATGGCTTTCAATAAACCCACCAGATCAAGTATTGTTGATAAGGCATGGAGACAAGACACCCAACATAAAGAGTTAAACAATTGAGGCCGTGGATTCTACTCTTGGCGATTTTGACGATGTGGATACACCTTATCCATAGCTATCAAACGGTTGAGGCTAGGATCGTGCCCTAGGTGATTTCGACGAAGTAGATGTCCCTTACCCGAGGTTGCTTACTTAAAGGTGATCATTGGTGTAGTTTGTTTGCTTACTTTACATTCTTGGATCTATATATTCCTCGTGTACTCTTGGTAATTTTGACGATGTGGATGTCCCTTACCCATGTAGCTGTCAAATGGTTGAAGCTAGAATCATGCCCAAGGTGATTTTGATGAAGTAGATGCCCTTACCCGTAGTTGCTTAGCTAAAGGTGAACATTGGTGTAGTTTGTTTTCTTATTTTACATTATTGTATCTATATATTCCCTCCAAAACTTAATCCAAATCCCAATTATAACAATACTCAATCAATTTTTTTTTTAATTTTTAATTTTTAAATAAAATTATTAAACACAACCATTGTGATGTCTTATATGTCCATAAAACATTTTAAAATATAATGGTGCTAACCAATGGGTACTTAGTTGCCATGTATTTAGTGTATTTTTCAAAAATCATGTTTGACTTACTTAAACTCCACCATTCTAAAAAAGTTAAGAAATTAAACTCGAAATTTCCATCCAAGATTAGGAATTATATTTTTAAAATGTCATATTAGGCATATGCCATACACCATTTATGTGAAGCATGAAACTCATAGTCCTCATTGCACTGTGCCAGTTTTAGAGGGCCTAAAAATATCAGATATAGTTGGACTATTCTCTAATATAAGAATGATTCCCAAACACATTATTCATTATAATTCGATATTCAACAATTTAATCAAATGTTAAGAGGAAGGTATGATCTGATATTCAACAATTTAATTTAGATTATACACATGATACACAAGTTTGTTTCTCTCTCCTTAATTCACATATATTATTCAGTAAGGTATACAAATGTTGAAAGATGTAAGTCTTCACCAACAATACAACTGATATATATATAAATTAAGGAAGACAATGAAATTGTTCCCTTTAAAAATGTAGGACTGATATACAATGGTATACATGCAATAAATTAAAGAAGATTATACTGGAGTTTGTTTTTCTCTTGTGGAAGCTCGGAAAATTATATATAGATATGTAAATAAATTCAGTGGCGGAGAGGGATGCATGCAGGGTTGACATATCCCGTGGTATGACCGTGTGCATTTTCAATAAAAGAGGAAGCCCTATCCCCTGAAGTGAGCTTCAAAGATATATTACTCAGTTTTATGCCTCTGCACGGCACACTTTTGCTGCAATCAAGTTTCACTGCTGTTGCTGTTGCTGAAGTTCCGGAAACGTTTTTGTATGTTACATTTTTATGGCAACAGCAGAGGTCTGTAAATACAATACAGACAAACCTTCAAGCCTTAGAAATCAGTATTTACACCATAAATCTACAAGAAATTCAAGTTGGTGTTTGCACATACCTGATTTTTGCAGGGATTAGGTGAAAAACAGTAGTATTGATCAATTATTATTGGGTTGCCTGCATTAATCATTTGAATGTTTTCATAAGTTATATCCCTTGCCATGCCTGAACCACCCTGATAAATCAAATTGACAAACACTTATATCTCAGCTTGTGATCATATTGTATTAACTGACTTGCACTATATCATGGCCTGAAAGAAGAGGATTTTTAATTAGTCAAGTAAATGTATAGAAAATAAGCTTTCTACCTGCCATGTTTTGATTCTCAATCCATTTTGAGTGCCTATGAATTTGGCCCCATCCACGGTCACATTTGAAACCTCTGCCTCAGAGTTATCTCTTCCAAGGCTTCCAATACTGCAAGGCAATGGTGTATTATAAGGAATTTTGTTTCATAAATGAGTGCACCAACAACCTTTTTGCGCCTAATGTGAAGGAATGAGTGGTATTAATTTAACCAAATTTTACTCTGGTTTTTAATTGTGATTACCTTCATCTTCCAAAAAAAGGAAATTGCATTACATCTCTTTTATCAATAAAGAAGCATAAATAATCTGGATTTACAAGAATACATTATGCCAAATTGTTTTTGATGCGGGTACAATTAAAAAGATAGAGAAAACTTTGCAATATTAAGGAACAAATCTTTTGGAAAAATTTGTGAGGATTTTTGATAGACTTGATTTCTTTTATTCTCAGATTTCTTTTTATAATAGTAGCTAAAGAATGTAATGATGTGAGTTGCTGATTTTAATTTTTAATAGTAAATTTGATGTTTATTTCACCATTTTAAAAATAGATTTACCTTTTTTATTTTGGAAGGTTAATGAAAAATATCAATAAGTAAGTTATATTGTAGACTTTGGAGCTCCTTTTTGATCTTGATCAATTATTTAAGGCCATTACTACAAGTATATAGTCTTAACATATAACTATACTTAATCATGTGTAATTTGAAATTGTAACCTTTCTTTCAAGAACACAAATTCTATCTACACTTTATTTTATATAGATGTATTCAAATTATCTGTATAAATAAGACATCAATATTTTAGAATTTTTTTTTTTTTAAAATTCTAATCTATTAGTCTTATCGTATAAATTTACACTTTGAATAATTTAACCCAACAATAAAATAATTACATAACATTTAACACATTCAACTTCCTTATACATGTTTCTTTTTTAATCAGTTATTTAGTATGATGGATATACTTATCAAAACACTTCTTTCAATAGCTTTTGTGAAAACCTTAAATCTCTAATTCATATCATGGTAAATATATACCTTATTCCGTGGCCTGGACCACATGTGACATCCTTAATAACAATATTGTTTGACCCTGTGCCTATGCCGATGCAGTCATCCCCTGCACATTTGCAGGTATTTAGCCATTCATCTAATTCTATCCAAACATATTCAATCATAAAGAATACTTAGCCAAGATGGATGGGATGATAGGATACCAGAAAACAAGAAAACTAAAAATATTCAAATTTGTTATACCTGTGCCAATAATGTTGTGCTGTATAAGAATGTTTTTGATTGAAAAATATCAATTCCATCAGTGTTAGGACTGGTTTCTGGTGCTTTGATTGTAAGCCCGAGGATTTGGATATTCTCACAAGTGGTGAAGGTTAAATGGAATTTGGGGCTGTTGACTAATGACAATCCTTTGATTATCACCCCGTTGCAACCATTAAAATTAATGGCCTACACATAAACAGCAAATAATTTTTACACCAATCCATCTTGTTTAAAGTTGGAATCAATTTTTTTATTTTTTCATCATCAAATATCATATAGCAAATGTTAAATATATATTTACCGTTGGTCTATCAAGTCTGTTGCAATATTTCTGCAGAGAGGAAAAAATCATCAGTCAGAAACCGAAAAAGAAATAACACTTACTATGAATCAAGCAAGTTTTGGGCAAAATGTCATAATTATTTTGGTATCAGATATTTCAATGAAGAAATAGATTTAATTTACTTGTGTATTGGCTATGTTACATTGGCCAGGCCACCAACTTCTTCCTTCTCCATCAATTGTGCCTATTCCCACCAGATTAAAATCTTCAAGTTTATCAAATTGCAACCATATATTTGAATTCTTCCATTTTTGTGGACTTTGAGGGGCAACAATCTTTCCATCCACCTGCAAACGTAACTTAATAAACATTAACTAATTTATGCCAACATATACATATAGAATAAATATTCTGTAGACCTTGAAAATGAAACCACGTTCACAAGGCCCCTGCAACACTAAATTGTTAACCACAAATTTCTTTTTGGCTGGCACAAGCAAAATTGAGGATGATTTCTTGCAAGCTTCATCCCACGCTCTTTCAAATGCCTGCAAAACACTACCAATTTATCATTACCAATGCCTTTAAAACACCATCAATTTCTCAATACTAAAACAAATAACAAAGAAAATTTTCAATGATTAAGAACCTTAGTAGAATCATGCTTTCCATCGCCCACGGCACCATATTTTTGGACATTAACAACAGATATTGATATACCATTGACAGTGACTAAACTAGTTTGGCCACAACTAACTGTTGCCGCTGATATGATGAAGAAATGGAGGGCAAAAATGGAGAAATTGTGAAGACCCAAATGAGTATTTCCTGTTGGAGACATGATTTTCATACTACAGTTTGCCCAACGCAAACTGAAATAACGTTTTCTCCAGTTTGAGTTGGAGAAGCAAACTGAATTGGAAGTGGGCAATGATTAGGCATTAAATATAGGTAGATTGCCCATGAATCATGTGGGGTGGGTTTCCAATTCGGGGAAATTGCAAACGAGAAAAAAATGGTGCGTATGCACAATAAACGTTAGTTCCGTGGAAAGCGTATGCCTCCGGATATTCTGAAATTAATACACAAGAAAAATGTATATATTAGGGCAAGCCAGTTAATTACTTGAATGTTTTTCTTTGAAGTAACATACAAGGAAAGTGATAATTAAGTAACATGTTTTTAGCCACCCCACTTTACAAAAGACAAAACATTGCCAATTATTTCAATTCAAATTTTGCTTTATATTTTATGGACAGTAAAAATATCAAAATTTTAATATAACTATATTTCATGAAAAAGATATTATCAATTTACATTATTAAAATAGATAGTTAAAATTTTATTTTAGTATTCAAATTTCTAATTTATTATAAATTCAAATATTTTTGAGTTTAGTTTATGCAAGCAAACAATGTTTAATCAAAAGAGAGTAAAGAGTGTTGTTACCTTGGTAACAAGGCCGAATTAAAAGTGTGGTGGGAAAATGTAAGTAAGATTAAAAATGGTTATGTAATTTGTAAATCTTGATTTAACTTGGTGTATGTGTTCTACATGTGTTATTTTTAGAAAGCTATTTGCTTAGTTCACTCATGAATAATCAAGAAATCAATATCTTTTGTGGAAACCATAATCAATGTCAGGTCCTTACAAATTACATTAAAAAGTACATTATAAAGGTTTTATATTATTCCTCCATTGTTACCAAGTCTTATAATTGAACAAAATCATGTAAGTAATGTTCTATGTAAATGAAAATCAATCATGTGTATGCAAGTGTCATTCCACCCTTGATCATTCAAATACATGGAACAATTCATAGATCCTCTTAAATGAATATCTAAATCCTTGATTTTACCTTCTCATAAAAGTAATATTATGAAAATAAGAATTTAATGCTCTTAAATCCTCAATTGCGAAAGAAAAACACAATATATGATTATTTGTTGAAGTTTTCCTAAATGCACTAATACATATAAATATTTATAAAGTAAAATTGAAGCCCTATAGGCATGCAAGACAACCCACAGGAATTTAACCAAAAGGAAATTATTAGTGGATATTTTTAAAATTAATTTTATAAGTTCTAAAAATTGATAAGAAATTGAATTGTATAAATTTAAATATTTTTTCTAAACTAATAATGTTTTTGAAAGTGTTCAAGCACGAGATAGCCAAAGAGCTAAAAGCTAAAAGGTACTCTTGATTTAATAACATAGCGAGATAGCCAACTATGCACCAATTTGTTTTGGAGCAAGTTTAATGTATATATATATATATATATATATATATATATATATATATTTATTTTGGAGCATAGTTTATTGTGTGTGTGTGTGTGTGTGTGTGTGTGTGTGTGTGTGTGAATTATTAGTGAATCTTTTTGAAAATAATTTTATAAGTGAAAATCTTTGAAAATTGATAAGAAATGGATAGACAATGCACACTCCCCATGACCTCCCACATCCATCTACCTCATAAATATAAGTTTAGTTTTTAAATATATAGATAATCGAGGCATGGTTTGGTATTTTATAAATTATTTATTTTTTATTTGTATGAACAAGAAAAAATATACATTGAAAAAAATTAAAATGTATAGTTGTGGTGAATAGTGGCATAAAAATCCACAATTTGAAGATCAAAGTTAGATTTTGTCATTTGTAGTCAAAAGCACACATTTTACCACATTTCTATAAATACATGCATAAGGATCATGAATGTAGACACTCATTTTGGTAATTCATGACTGACAACAACTTAAATTGTACAACACTCTTGCATTAGCCCACACTTGCCTAATTTGGCCAATCATGTTATCACTTAGTATATCTCACTCATATTTTCTTGCACACACATCCTATTTATTTGGATGACAATCATATTACTCCATCAAATCAGGTTATACCCTCACACATTGCAATTCCAATTCCCAGATCATTTGCACATGCATCAAGGACCAAAGCACATAAAAAGGGCTATAACATTCATACACTATGGACCCACCTATCTTCTTTGGTTCTTTTCCATTCAAATGATATTTTTATTGATTTAAATTTCTTTGGTACACTTATATTTAGCCTTTTATGAGTTTCTCACATCTATAATGCATATTTAAGAAAGTTACTTATCTCCCATTGAGGAGGGAATTCTATCTACTAGATCGGTAGCATTCCAATGATAAAATACTAAAAGAAATCACAATAAAATCTACAATAAGACTCCTTTGAGATCTGCATATTCTACATAATCATTCTAGGGTAGTAATCCATTCGAGTCTACAAGTAAAAAAATCCACATGATCAAAGTCAAGTAAATCTATGGAAAGTATAAAGTAGAATCATATTATCGCAAGGTTATAGTTATCAATTTGGGTGCATACATTATAGATATCACATGCTAGGAGACAACGATGTGTGGTTTGAACCCTCTTCAAGTAGTGGTAGAATTTTTGGTTAATAAGGGGTGGCCACAACCCATCGAACACTTTTTTAGGACCCTCTCACCATCTAGGGTTTTGAAGATTCAATCAACTACACATCGAGCATGAAAAAAATTTGAGAGGTCCATATTTTAGGTAGGAGTAGAATAGGAAGTAGTGAACATGTAGAGATAGTTGTAGGAGATGAAAGTGTATGAGGACATAAGTGCACATAAAGGGGCATAGTGGAGGTACAGTTAGAGCTCTACCATTTACTTTATTCTATGAAGATTCTCAGAAACATTTTTAATAGTGAATATTTGTCAAATCATTTCAAGCCTTTTCCAGTCATTAGGTCATCCCAGATAAACACAAAGTTTGAAATATCAACAAATTTCTATTCTCACTCCCATTGCTAGTACTTAATTTTATTTATGTATTGATATGTATCTTCTTTCATGTATTATCTTTATGTTTCTATAATTAGTTTTGGAAAATAATTTATTAGGATAATATTCAATTGGTTACTACTCGATGTAGGATCATCCATAAGAAGATATTCAATTTCAAATTTATTATTTCTTGGAGTCAATGTCAATTGTGGGAAATATTTAGATGTTGAGTGGTTCATATGAGTCATTTCACGAAAGCAATAAGGGTTGAAAGTTTGAATTATTCTTCTTTGTACTTTCCTTCTAAAAGGGAATTTGAAAGTAGAAAGGCATGTAATGAGCATATAGGCTTCTAAAATATGTTTTAAGTGTGTTAGCCAATATTTGGGGTTTGTTAAGGTCTTGTGTGTGTATCTTGTTAGGTTATAAGGCATGTAAAAAAAATTAGGTAAAAAAAATGGGAGTTTTGAATTGTGAGAAGATAACGAAAAAATGGCGGCCAAATGTAATGATGATGAATCATCATGAGAGGAGATACACCTAAAAAGAGTTACATGCAATATGTTGGTACATCATTGCAAGAAGTGGAGAGCTCAGATATAGGAAGGCTCCCATGGAGGACCACTTTGACACTTGGCGACCGATCTGTAACTTCTGAAAGGCATGGCGGTGGGTGTTAAGGTTATAAATACAAGCACCTAGTAGAAGAAAGATATAGAGTTGAAGAGAGGAAAGCTCTACAAAAATGAATGGAGGATTCTATGGGTTGGGAATAGGAGCATATAGGGATGATGGCACATTTAGGGGAATGGGTCTACATTTTTCTCTATAATGTGATGAACATGGTATAGTTCTGATGCATGACTTGGCTCTGCATTATTATATGGGGGTCTGTTATGAACCCAAGGGATTGTAATGTGGTTATTGAATCTCTTAATATGAATACAATGCTTTGTTATAAATCATCTATGTGTTTGGAAGTATACTAATGTATTTCCTTTCTGTATGAGCTATTTCCTTATGTTGTTTGTTATTTCCTTTTCTAGATGCAATAAGATAACTCATTCTAGGATATGGCATGGTTCTTTCTACTCATTTCCATTTAAATATATGTTATAAGATGATGCATTCTCATAAGACTCACATAAAGGAGAGACTCGGTGCTTGTGCATGCCTGCAGTGAGAATTCCCAAGTGCCGTTAGGTGATAGGCCGATGCATGGGTTTAGACTATTGGTCTAAGGGTATAAAATATGACTACATCTTGGTTCCATTTTCGAGACCTCTTTTGAAGTTGTTGTGAGAAATGACATGCATCTTTGTCCCTGTGATGATGTGATGATGACAGAGCACCTGACCTTAGAAAGTGTTGAAACATGGTTCAAGAGCATGGAGGATGAGTTTTCTCAAAGATTCAACACTGGACCGAGTTGATGTGCATAGATGGGTAGAAGAGAACCTATACCATGAGTTGTATGAGACATTATTTTGTTGCTTTCCTAGTAGAACTATATGAATGGCTTTCAACATATGCATCCAGATCAAGTTGGTACTATAGATCACGTGTGTGGACCCAAGATGACTATCAGAGGCTGCAGGATGTAGATCTGACTTGGACGTGCTATTGATCACTAGTGGAAGAGGGTGTTGGCCAGTTATACTTTAGAATATGCCATTTGATGTATTCTTTCCTAGAAGTTGTTGAGTTTGAGTTTTGAGGGAGCCTAGAGGATCATTTTTTGCATGTTATTCCTTTGGCTATGAAGATCTTGGTCATTACTTTGAGTTTAGAAGCATTCCCATGGTTGGCTAAAGCTTCTTTGAGTTGGGAGAGGAAGCTAGGGTGGAGGAAGATGGAAGACATTGGCTGAAAAGGAAAGGGAGGAGAGATGACTCAAGTATAGACAAAGCTCGTGAAAGGGAGATGACTAGACAATGTGAGGTTGTAAGTGTGATGGATCTATGGAGGTAGACGTTGTGGGAAGGAGTTGAGGTTCATGTAGAGGATGTGGAGCCTGAGTAGTCTATGCTACCCCATCTTGGAAAGTGTGGAGAGAGAGCCCCTTTAGCTTTTGATGAGAGTTCATCACATGGAGAGAGAAGATCCATCGCGTGCATCTGAACCCACTGGTGACCAACCCCTAGTGCTTGGTTTTCTAGATCAAGGGAGAAGTATTGTTAACCTAGTTGGTATTGGTGGAAGTGACCGATCTATGCCCAAGAGATATAATTTCTCATTTGGAACATCCATGGTTACGCAAGACATTCCGTATTTGGGGGAATCTTTTGGACAAGGTGCAAGTATGCAAGGATTGGGTATCACATCTAGGAGTGGCATGGGACATACAACTGGTAGTGGGACAATATCACAAACCATCGTGCGTAGTTTAGTGGGATGTTGGGAACACTAGGTGACCACTTCTGGTCCTTTCCGACTATGTAGGAGGTGGATCTAGTGGGTCAGGAGGAACAAGACCTAGTGGATCCAGTGGATCTGAGTGGAGGAGGAAACACTGAGGGAACCAAGGCTCTGGATCGGGAGGACAAGGACCCCAACCACCTCCCCAAGTGTTTTTTGAGATGTCTTTGCACTTACCAGACTATAGGGGTATTGAAGATGCTACAGAGCATGTGCACAAGTGTGAGTTACTATGGCGTGTGAAGGGGATCACTACCCCAGAGTGGAAGGCAAGTTAGTTTGCAACAACATTGCAAGGGCATGCACATAGTTGGTATAGGAAGTATGACCCCATCAGATGGTGGTAGACTACACCATGTTGAAGAATGCCTTCTTAGTAGAGTTCCATATCCCTAGAGTTTGAGCAAAAAAGCATCAACGCTTTGAAGGAGATCCAATAGGGAATGGAAGAGAGTGTGTGGGAGTATGATGATGCATTTCAAGACTCTCTTGTCAAAACTATCCTATGACATTCATCCTTCTCAACATGCTCAATGGTTTTGGAGGATTGATAACACCATTTAGAAGGGCTCTATCACACAAGACTTTCACCAACCCGCGTGAGGCATTGGAAGTTTCCCTACGCACATGCCAAAGTTGTTGGGAGCATTGACACTAGTGTTAGCCCTTTTTTGGAGGCTCAAATTGTTGTAATGGCCAAGAAGTTGGAGAAGCTATCTGCAAACTCAACGCATGAGGTTTGTAGTGGGATTTGGTGTACAAATGTGAAGTGGAGGGACATGCAAAGGATAGTTTCCTCGGAAGTCGTGGTGTGCTATGTGGTAGATTGTGAGATTTTCCATGGGGATCATGATGCAAGTAGATGCCCTCTACTCCAACATGCAATCCACAAGAATGTTTCTTGCTATTGTAATATTTGTACCTCTATGACCCATGATACCAAGGATTGCAGACTGATTGATCAAATCCATGATGTTATTGATCTGGGTGTGTGCCAGACTAGCCTTGCAAGTATTTCAAAGGATGATGACCAATGTTATGAAGGGGCACATAGATGGAGGAACATGTGGAAGAGGTTTTTTCAGAGGATTTTGTGGTCACAGTAACCGCGGAGGAGGATGAAGTGAGTTCCCATGAGGAACCTATTATAATTGTGGATCTACAGAACATTACAAACGTGAGTGTCCTGATTTATTATAATGCTCATGGTGTGGAAAAAACATAAGTGAAAGTGTCTAAAATTTTATGAGCATATGAACACATGAGCCAACAACACCGGAAGGACAAAGGTGTTGGGATGGTAAGCATAAAGAAGGCTGATGCATAGTGGATGCCAAGAGTGGCACGTGAGTCAGGGTTAGATCTGTACTAGTGACAATGTGGGTAGAGGCCATGTGCCAAGGAAGTACCAAGGCAAAGGACTCTAGTTTCAAGAGAGGAAGTGGTACATGGGAAGTATCTGGACCCTTGCTCACCAAAAGGAAGTATATCAAGAGACTATGGATGTCATTCGGAGTTTACAAGGAGAGATCCAGTGTCTAAAGGAGTATTCAGGTAGAAGCAAGAGAAAAGAAGGAATGTTGAGGCTCCACAGAAGGACCTGGATGAAGTCAAAGAAGTGTGAAAAATGTTAAGACAAGAGAATATCATTCCCTTATTAGGAGAATGGTTATGGGAGAAGGTACCATGCACGAAAAGAGTGCGTGAGAGGTAGGTGTTGCATGCAAACCTTCCTCCCCACAACCTCGACTATGACAAAGGAGATCACATTGAATGTAGTTATGGATGGTTGGCTGCTGAGTAACATATTGATTGACATGGGAGTAGAGGTCAATGTTCTCACATTGGATGCATGGCATCAAATGGGAAGGCCCGCATTACACCATCTTCAAATGTGTTGTATATGGAAAACAAGACAAAGGAAATGCCCATTGGAGTCTTGAAGGATGCAGTTATCACCATTCAAGGGGCCAAGTTTACTGGAGACTTTGAAGTCTTGGTGCTCGCCGAAGTAGAAATTTTCTAGCATTACTTGGGTGCCCATGGTGTTATAAGAACAAATTGACCTATGGTTTAACAAGGGGTATATCAGCTTTGAGAACAAGGAAGAAAGGGTGGTCATCCCTTTGATAGATGGGAAGTCAATGCCCTATACTGAGCCCTTAGGAGAGGAAGTCCTTGATAGAATCTATGTGTGCTCCATCAGGGACCCTGAGATAATTCACCCTACAGAAGGAGTTATCCAATTTGAAGATGCTCAGTCTGTGAGTGATACAACCAGCATAGCATGTGACAATTGGGTGCATGAGACCTATGAGTTAATTGGGTGACAACTAAGAGGATCTGTAACAAGAGTGACAAAGGTGCACTCAGTTAAGCACCTAGGAGGGAAGAAGTTTCCCAAATACTCTAGAGGGGCCTACCCTGAGATGTTCTTGTAGGAGATAGAGGCTCAGTGGAGGAATGAGAGTGAAAGATGGGGGATGTTGAACTATATCTTGCTGGAACTACAACATGTTGGTGGGCTACACACCATGAGAATCTCTTGGAATGGTGTGAGGTGAGGATCACATTCTTAGTTAGGTTCTCTAGAAGCAATGCGCCCACCGCCATACAAGACTATCATGGAAAGGAACCCACCTCATCCCATGTCCAAGCTTGTGAGAAGGCTGGATCGGAGGTGCAAAAGCCTTACCACCATCATTATGGGTGCATAAACTATATTCCACATTACAAGGTTTGTGTGCACATGGTATATCCACTTAGAAACATGCCACCAGATAGGTAATTGTAGCAAGAATTGGTGGCTGATCTCATTCAAGCCTTTGAGTATAGGAGTACCAAACCATCGGTGGATAAGGCATTGCAAGTAATCAAGCACCTTACAATGGGAGATAGTGTTATGGAAGAAGATAGGCTATTGGAGCTACTAGGTGAGCCTTATTTGGAGACATGCCTCAATGAAGAGGAATCAGAGGAGATGTAGCTTGAGTGCGCATGCATGGAGAAGGAAAAAGGAAGATGGTTTATGTGATTGATGGTGAGGAGATGGAGAGTCTAGATGTTAACCATTCTAAGGTACACATGAAGTCATAGATAGCATTGATGAGTGAGTGTGCACCTACCATGAGCCCTTGAAAACAAAGAAGGTTAACATTGGTTTAGAGGTAGAACCTAAGGAAGCTATCATCGGAGATTATTGGTCGGAGAAGGAAGTTTCAAAGATCATTGATCTATTACGTGAATTCTAGGATTTGTTCCCACGTGGGTACCATGAACTCAAAGGCATCCACCATTCCTTGGGAGAGATGAAGATCAAGTTGAAGGAAGGTGTGCACACCTGATTCGAAAGAGGCCTTATCGGATGAATCCAAATTTTTTGTGTATGCGGGTTAAGGAAGAAATAGACAAAATGATAACATCTGGTATCATTGAGGTAGTGGAAGAATCAGAATGGATAAGCCCAATGGTTATCAGTATTAAGAAGGATGGTAGGATAAGAATTTACATTGACTACAAGGATCTGAATGTAGTATGTGTCATCGATCCTTTCCCAACCCCCTTTACTAAAGAAATTTTGGAGGAGTAGTGGGCGCAAAGTCTACTCTTTCACGGATGGGTTCTCAAGGTACCACCAAGTTAGGATTGCAAAGGAAGACTAGAGAAAGACAACTTTCACCACTGAATGGGGAAGTTTTTCCTACATGGTTATGCCTTTTGGATTAAAAAGAATCACTGTTGTGTTCTGCATTGTGGTACAAGCATTTTAGGACTTCATCCATAAGTTTCTTCAAGTTTACCTGGATGACTGGACTATGTATGGACTGGTAAAAGACCATTGTGACAACTTAAGGCTGATGTTTGAGAGATGTCGACAATTAAGGATATCCCTCAACATTAAGAAATGTGTCTTTTCTACTCCCTTTGGGACCCTATTAGGACACATTATATGCAAAGAAGGTTTTTAGTAGATCCCGCTAAAGTTGTAGTTATTATAGGATTAGGGGAGCCTACTAGTCAAAGTACAGTGTGTGGATTCCTTGGGACATATGGGGTATTACAGGAAGTTCATCAAGGGATATGCCAAGATCATCGTGCCCTTAGAGGAATTATTAAAACACAAAAGTGCCTTTCATTGGGGAGAGGCGCAATAGAAGGCATTTGACACTTTGAAGGATAGGCTTGTCATGACACCCATATTACATTTTCCTTCTTGGGATAAGCCTTTCCATGTGCATGTTGATGCCTCAGGGAAAACTATGGGAGTAGTGCTAGCACAACCTGGTGAGGGAATTGTTGATCATCCCTTGTGCTTTGCAAGTAGAAAGTTGACACCAATAGAGAAGAAATTACACAACTACTGAGCGTGAAGCATTTTCTATGATCTACGTGTTGCATAAGTTTAGGTAGTATCTGTTGGTGACACCATTTATATTCTACATGGACCATATGGCATTGAAGTACTTAGTCAACAAACCCATTCTGCAAGGGCATATGTCGTTGGGTCCTTCTATTTCAGGAGTTTGAGTTCATAGTGGTGGTGAAGCCAAGAAAGAGCAATTCAGGGCCTGACCATTTATCAAGGATTGACTCAAGAGAGGATGCACAAAGCATTGAGGATACCATGCCAGATGTGTAACTATTTAGGTTGTGGCACGTGCCCTCAAACTTGGAAGATATCGCAGTGTTTTTAAAAATAGGTGTGGCACCGGAAGGGATGAAGGCTCTGGAAAGAAAATAATTAGCAATATGCCACACCTTACATGTTGATTAGTGGAGATTTGTATAAGTTAGGTCATGATGAGGTTCTACACCGATGCGTATTGGAGCATGAGCATGGAAATTATGGAGGAAGCACATGGTGGGATTGTAGGAGGACACTATGTAGGAAATGCTACCACGTGAAGATTTTATTAGCTAGGTTGTGGTGGGAAACCATCTACAAATATTTTATTGAGTTTTGCAAGGCTGTGACCATTTCAATGCCTGGAAAACCTAGAAAGAGAGATGAAATGCCCTTGTGACCAATAGCCAGTGCTTGAACCATTTGAAAAATGGGCAATTGACTTTGTAGGGCCAATTTACCAGCCACATGTGAAGGACTGGTTCATGGTATATCATCACTTGCACTGATTACTTGACATGGTGGGAAGAGGAAGTGCCTACAAAGGATTACACCATAAAATAAAACTGCTAGATTTTTATGGGAAAACATAATCAATAGATATATGGTTTCCTTTAAGTTTAACAAGTGATAGGGGTACACACTTCCTCAATGAAATAGTCAAGATTATTTGTTAGTAAAATTTATGGTGGCCCATCATAAGACTACCCCATATCACCCTCAAGAAAATGGAACTACTTGAGGCATTTAACAAGATACTAAGTCACATGTTAACTAAGATTTGTGATGTTGGAAGACAGGATTGGGATGATAAGGTATCATCCATTCTATGGGCATACAGGACAACCTATAAAAGGTTGAACAAGGCCACCATTTCAATTGGTGTTTGGCATGGAGGTTATTTTACCAGTGGAATTCATGTTACCATCACTACGTATAAGTGTGCATAGGAGGGTTAGCTGATGAACAAGTGTTGGAAGAAATAATTGATAAGTTGATGTAGTTAGACGAAAGGTGATCACTTGCTAGATGGAGTCAGAAGATAGAAAAATCAAGACAAAAGGCATGGCATGATCATCATATCAAGAACAAGAAGTTTGAGGTTGGGAAGTTGGTGTTGTTGTATGATTCCAAGTATCTGTGCCATCCTGGGAAGTTGAAATTCCATTGGTTGGGACCTTACATCATCTCATACATTCTTGATTTAGGTGCACTTTCAGTTACAAGCATTGGATGGGATGAGGTTACTAGGTCACTTCAATGGGAGTAGGCTAAAGCCCTACTATAAATAAGTCTTCTTGGTGTTTGTAATAAGGCATAGTGTTGCCAATTAGTCTAGAATTTCCCTTTATGCATTTTATTTCTTGTGTTTCCCTTTCTCGTTGCTTGTTCCTCTCTTTTTGTTTTTTTTTGCACCTTGTGTGCACCGGTAACCACATTATTTTTCCCAAAGTTGTGTATGCACAGAGGACCGTGCATCTATTTTAGTGTGGGGTGGAGTGATGTGAAGTATAGGCCTATAATACAAGTTTGAACTGGTAGTAGAAGTTGTGGTAAATGGCCCGAGTTGAAGGATAAAAAGTGTAAGGTTAAGAAGTGCATAGAAGAAAAGGTGGATAGAAATGGTTGGTGTCAAAAAGGCTTTGTGGAAACCACGTATAGAAAGGATGAAGAGCGCAAGAACAACATGAGGTAGGGAAAAGGAAAAAAATGGGTAAAGGATAGAAGAAGTGCCTTTTGATGCATTGTGGATGACACGTAAGAGTCTTTGGTTAGGTTGGATTTTTGCATGCCAGAAGGTTGTAAAGGGTTTTTTGTGAAGATGTGGTATGTGGGTAAAGGTGCTTAAGGTGGCTTAGTGGAAAAAGCTGCATTTAGTGTTAAGTATGGTGGTAGGTGGCATAACATTTAATGTTGGAAAGAAGGAAAAGCTATAAATAAGGAGTCGGGAGCACATTGTTATTTTACCTTGTGATTATGAAGTAGAAGAAGCTCTTGTGAACTAGGGCATCCAAAGAGAAATTTGAGTGAAGAAAGAAGAATCCAAAATTTGAGTGTGCATCTAGAGTAGATCTGAACCAGAAGGAGGGAGTACATGGGCGTGAGAAAGGTTGTGTGAAGAAGCATCATCTTGTGGAAGGATTTCCTAGTTAGGGTTTGGTAGCTAGGGCATGGAGAAAGAAGGATTCATTTCAAGAGTTGAAGCTTTGGAGTGAGCTTTGGGATTGAGTAGAGTAGTAGAGAAGAGAAAGAGGAAGGATTATTTAAGATCAGCCCAACCAGAAGAATGACACCAAGGAAACCAACCATTTCACCAAAGAAAACAAAGGGCAAGGGCAAGGGAAAGGAAAAAAATTTTCATGTCACGAGCACCAATGAAGAATGGTACGTGGAAATGCAGTACCCAGATGGGGTATTGCTAGGAAAATAATGGGAGTCACACTGTGAAAGATGGCCGTAAGTGATTATAATCATCACATGAGCACAATGGAGAAGGAAATGGCATTGGAGTTGGTCCGACCAACTAACAATAGGATGCTAGATGGAATGCCCATTTACAATGATGAGGTGAAGGTCAAATTGGAGAAGGCTGGACTATTGCAATTGTATGAGTTGCCATACTTTGGAAAGCCTGAGCACCTTTATCAATGGCTGATGTCGCGTGTGCATGAGGATCATTTTTATTTCATGGGGTGCAAGATGCACATCACACCACAATTGATATCCAAGTTCACATGCCTCAATTGTGAAGGAGATAACATTGATGATGATCTAAGTGACAAGGAGGCTATCAAGGAGACTGTAGCCACGTATGACTACAAGAAGGGGTCATGATACTTTGACATCACCAAGAGATACCAGACCCAAGTGATGAGGATGGCCGCATGCTTAGTCACCAAGCTCAATGACCAAGAATGATGGACACAAGTGAACAAGGCATGGTTGAATGTATGCCGGAAGATATCAGAAGGAACCATCTATAACTTGTCCACTTTCATCGTGGATGAAATTATAAAGCAAATGCAGGAGGGAGAGAAGATAATCTTTGGTAATTTCCTCCTCACTATTGTGTTCTTAGAGATTGGAGTGCCCAATGGGCCATAGAAAAATTTGTTTGGGAGTATCCAGAAGAGGATCCCTCACCCGCAAAAAGGTTTGTGAAATATACTTGTGAAACCATGATGACCACTCACAAGGCACAGCCTGGAGAAGTGGTATAAGTGAATGTGTGATGCATTCGGGCTGAGTGGAGGATCCCAGAGTAGTTTCCCATGCTCATGAGTGGAGAGGAAGAATTTTGTAGTGTACCAACACTTTTGCATTGGTAGATTTATGTTGATAGATGAGAATATGAGTCTGTGGTGCAAGCTACCCTTCTCCTTCACCGCACTATACTTCCAAGCCAAGAGTTAACCGGTTCAAGGAGGCCAAGAGACTAAGGTTCGACCTTAGTGAGGTAGATATAGACCACCGTGAGCTACGCGGAAGCTGGTCTACCCAAAGAAGCACACATACATGGAGAGATATGTCTCCCACATGAGATACAAATGATGAAGCCTTTAACACTGCCGATTGCAGGAAGGACCACAACAAGGGTGTATCTATGCATAAGGCCAAAATTTGAAAAAGGCACTTACTTGGAGAATGATGTCTCCATTCTGAAGACCCTACAGGAAGGAAGAAGGCCATGCCTAGAAAGAGGAAAGAGAAGAAGTGCATAAGGCACCAAGTGTTCAAACCACACAGATGGTAAGCACACTGGAGACAAGCGTTAAGCCTAGTACTTACGCGTGGAGGAAGAAGTCTCTAGTCAAAGAAAAGACTCTAGAAGAAGAGGTTTGGAGCATGAAGATCCCCTCACCAGGAGGAATCACCAATGAAGACATCACCTATCAAAGAAAAAGAAAGAGAAGAATCCCTGTACTATGGAATCCCCAGTAAGGAAGAAGCAGAAGGTGATGGATGAGGCCGATTCAGAAAGAGACAAAAGACCTAGATGCCTACATCAGTGACAGAGATGATGATGATGATGAGCAAAAGGAGGTGAAGACCATCCTATCTATGAGATACATGATTCTGAAGAAGAAGGAGATGAGTATAATGAAGGAGATGAGGAGAAGAAGGATGAAGAAGAAGTTGAGACCCAAGGCAAGGGGGTAGGGGGGAAGAAGTTACAAAAGATCAAAGGACCCCAAGCCTCACGAAGGAATAGATAGATGAGGCTGTAGAGAAATAAGTGGAAAAAATCATCAAGGACTGGTAGAACAAGAGGTTGAATGCACACGTGGATGTGGTGCTAAAGGAAGTTGAGGAGGAAAGCATAGAAAAATAATATGGCAGCATGGGAGGAGATCCCAGTTTGGTTGTAAGCTTTCCAAAAGCTGCACACACACATAGGAGAAAGAGTGCAAAAGCATCACAAGTTCAAGGAATGGGCTACATTGATGATCCAAACAAGGTGTTGTGCACGCATGCTTCCAGAGCACCATGCCAATGGAACAACTTTTAGCCATGGCTTCATTTGATGAGGAAGGTGCATACCCTCGAACAAGGAAAATGTTGTCATGGGCATTTGAGTCCCACATTGATGAGCCTGAGTTTGAGGTAAGCCAAGGGGCATTGATGAAAGTGGAAAAAAAAGGGATAAACCCCTTGGTGAATGCTCAAGTGGCTATCAGATGAGAAAATCTGCAACGCGCTCAACAAAGTTTTAGTTGAGGTTGAAGCCGATCTCTTGGGAGAAATGACAGGGTGAAGTTCCTAGAGGTAGAGTTGGAGAAAAGGGAGGAGGAGCTCCTAGAGAAAAGTAAGGACCTAAAGTAGGAGGAACTAATCAGTGCTCAATTAAGGCATGAGCTAAAGGATGAAAAGGAAAGAGTGTGCGAGGCATACAAAAAGATAGAGATGATCATGGATGTCATTGTCTTAAAGCATCCAGACTTAACACCACCCGCACAAAAGTATGGATCATCCTTAGTTGCCTAGAGGACTTGACCCACATACTCACTATGGAGAGGTGACCACTTTCCCTAGAATCATAGAGGAGGAGGCATTGGCATGCCAAGAGAAAGAAAATAAGATGAAGGTTGTGGAAATTGTTTCTCAGTACAACAAAATCCTCACCGATGTAAAAGCCACCACGCAAGTTCTTTGAGGCCACCTATGATAATTGTGTGGATAGGGATAGAGTGGAAAGTATCTTAGTTTCCACCCATGAAGTAGAACTCAAGGAGTTCAAGAAAAGAACAAGGGGAACAAGGATGAGTGAGACAAGATCCTAGCTGAGGTAGAAAAGAAATCAGAGGCCATTGAGACCTTGCGGGGCTCAATCAAGAACCTGGCTAAAGGAATTATACCCTCAAATCACTGGAGGATGGATGCGCTCGAGGATTTGGGAAAGAAACTGGAGGATATTGTGGAGACAATGAGTGCTAAGGGAGAGGAGCTTAGTTTTGAAGAAGTGAGCACCTGGTGGGTGACCTCTGTCAGCAAGCATAGAATGAGGTCGACACTTGGGGAAAGTTAGAAGTAGAATTAGGGAAGGATTTCCCTCTCCTCCTCTAGAAATAAAGTTCCCCATTCTTTCATTCTTTTCCCCATTTCTTCATTCTTCATTCCTTCATTCTTCCATTCAACCATTTGTAAGGATCCACCATTCTTTAATTCTTTATTGAAGAGTGTTTCGAGGATGGAGAACAAGCATAGTGTGGGGTGATGTTGGGCCCCAAAATATCAGCTAAGTACAAGAAAGGCATGGGTGCGTGGGAACCTAGTTAAAAAGAAGGGGCGTGGGTTGAAGGGCACGCGTAGGGAAGGGTTTTGGCAGGGTTTTTACAGAACACATGCATGCACGCAAGGAAAAATAGGTTTTGTACTTAGCCACATTTCGGCATCCCAGAACACATGAGAAAAGCATGACCCTTGTGGATAAGGTGCCAGCCTGGTGACTATGGATCAAAAAGGGAATATTCTAGGCATACGATAGAAGGTTCTAGAAGACATCATTGCAAGAAGTGGAGAGCTCGGATCTGGGAAGGCATGCTCCCATGGAGGACCACTTTGACACTTGGTGACCGATCTGTAACTTTGAAAGGCATGGATGGTGGGTGCTAAGGTTATAAATACAAGCGCCCAGTAGAAGAAAGATATAGAGTTGAAGAGAGGAAAATCTCTAGAAATGAATGGAGGATTCTATGGGTTGGGAATAGGAGCATATAGGGATGATGGCACATTTAGGGGAATGGGTCTAATTTTTTTTCTCTATAATGTGATGAACATGGTATAGTTCTGATGCATGACTTGGCTCTGCATTATCATATGGGGGTTTGTTATGAACCCAAGGGATTGTAATGTGGTTATTGAATCTCTTAATATGAATACAATGCTCTGTTATAAATCATCTATGTGTTTGGAAGTATACTAATGTATTTCCTTTCTGTATGAGCTATTTCCTTATGTTGCTTGTTATTTCCCTTTTTTGGATGCAATAAGATAACTCATTCTAGGATATGGCATGGTTCTTTCTACTCATTTCCATTTAAATATAAACTCCATGATTTTAAATGTAAAAGTGAAGTAATACAAAAATTAAAAAAATTCATACTTTGTCTTATCTCGTTTGATAGTATTCCGGCTTTTGTACTAAGGATCAATGAATTTTCTTCTACGTGCATGTGAACCCCAACCATGGGAGTATTATTTGAGTCCTTGTTTCTATTGACTTCAAGTTATTATGAAACATACGATTCCATTTTCTAATGAATGGCAATAGAAGGCATTTGATAGGATGAATTAAAAATGTGAACTCTATTAGATACTATGTCTATTTTGAGGAGATATTTAAACATCAAATCTCATGCTAGAGGTGAGTGAATATTATTTTCTTGAAATATTAGTGATCTTTTTTTGAATTTCTATGATAAGTTGTTAAATGGTCATTTATGGAATATGACTATACTTATCCGAAATGATGCATTTCCATTTAGATGATTCTTTGTGGAGTTTTTTATTTGTATAACAATTTCATTAAGAATTATTTATAATTTTCTTTTACATATAGGAAATATCCTTTAATCATAACCAATCTCATAAATCCTATGCTTAGGGTTTTAGGCATACCCCTCATCCATGTGCAAGCAGTTGGAATCAAGGAAATGAAAGCATTTCTCCCTACCATGACCTACTATTAGTAAGTTAGGACTCACAAGGAGTTGAAATAGAATTGGATAGAAAATTTCAAGTCTTGAAGTTAAATGCGAGGAAGTTATAGTAGTTTCTTTAATCCACGAGTTTTACACATTACAGCTTAAGTCCTGAGTAGGGTACGAAATTTGAGGTAGCGAACTAATTTATTTTTGTCTAAAATTTGGAAGTAATGAAAATGGGGAAGTGTTTAAGGTGACTCAAGAAGAATTTAAAATTTTCATTGGCTAAAAAATATATTTTCCTAACAGTCTTGTGAGAATTTTGTTAAACACAGGTTAAGGGCTAGTTTAGAGGGGTTTTTTTTCAAAGAAAGTTATTTTTTCATTTAGAGAATGTTAGTGTAGGTTATTATTTATCCTTTTATTTATTTATCAGGATAATTCTTACACTTGTGTTAGCCCTACACTTGTTGGGTTAGCTTGCTTAGGTTTACTAGTTTTGTGGAGTTAGCTTTAGTTGTGTTGAGTTAGCTTCTTAGTTATGTGAAGTTAGCTTACTAGTCTTTTGGAGTTAACTTAACTACCGGTATCAGTTAGTGGGAGTTCTTCACCACTGATTTAGGTAGTAGTTGCACTTCCCTCCTCCTATATGTACATCTTTCTTATTGAATAATTAAAGTCATTCTATTGTAATGTATTGAGCATTATGGATTATGATGGATTTCCATATATGGTATTTTAGCTCTTATGCTTTGCAAATCTAATGTGGTGTGCTATTATCATCTGAGATCGTGGCTTGGAACAATATTCTTATCATTCCTTTCATGGTATCAAAGCTATAGATGATGTAGACATCCATCTGTAAGTTTTTCTTTGCAAACAAGAGTTTATTTTTTCATGTATTCGGATATTTGTTAGCACTTTTCTGCAGCATGTATTTTTATGCAAAATGGAGTGCGCCATTGGATTTGGAAGAGTGCCAAAACCATAGAATCAACTGTAAACTTGACCATGTTTTGAGACAGTCAAATCTGGATGTAGATCTATACCCTAGGTGCATTCTTTTATCCATTGGATAAAAGCGTGTACCTTCCGGATGCAGTCTTTTATCCTCTGGATATTTTGGTTTTGGATGTAGTCTTTTATCCACTGGATGCAGATTTGTACCCTTAGGGTGTGCATTCTTTTATCTATTGGATAAAAGCGTGTACCTTCTGCAAATGCATCTTTTATCCTCTGGATATTTTGGTTTTGGATGTAGTCTTTTATCCATTGGACGCAGATCTGTACCCTCTGGGTGCATTCTTTTATCCATTGGATAAAAACGTGTACCTTCTAGATGCATTCTTTTACCCTTTCGATATTTTGTTTTTGGATGCAGCCTTTTATCCACTGGACACATATATGTGCCCTCTGGGTGCATTCTTTTATCCATCGATAAAAGCGTGTACCTTCCGGATGCAGTCCTTTACCCTCTCGATATTTTGGTTTTGGGTGCAGGCTTTTATCCTTTGGTCGCAAGCCTGTATCGTGTGGATGCACTCTTTTACCCTTTGGACATTTGGGTGTCACATGTACCTTTTGAAAAGAAGATCAACATTAAAATATTATTTTAATAGCAAAACCTTCTAGAGCTCATAACTTTTGATCCGTAGCTCGGATTAAGGTGATCTTTTTTTGAAATTGTGTATTTTTTCGAGATATACGCATTGGTGAGATTTTTATACACATATTTCAAATGTAAAAGGTACTTTTAATCATTTTAATATTTACATGCACTCAATTATAAAGTGCCAAATTTGGGAGGGTGTTGTGATCACTTGTGGATGAATTTTCATTGAGCCTCAACATCCTAAAGTTTTGAGTATTGCATTCTTATATCTATGGGTGTATACATTTATATCTCTCTTGTTGTTGAGATATTTTGGATCTATATTTTCAACACTTTTTTTGGCATGTTGACAGTCTCTCTTGTGGGGGAGCTATTCTGGTGGAGCCCAGTGTTAGTTTTTCAGTGTTCGAGTAGTTGATTTTGACAACTCATACAGATTTGTGGTGTCACTCTACCCATTCTGTAGTATGGGAGGGTGTGGTGTTGATACTACTTCTTCGGGTTTCGTGCCCTTGCCTTGATACCTTGGCTTTTTCTTGGATCGTGGCACTCCTATTTATTTGGATCTCGTGTCCTTGCCTTGTTGCCTTGGTTTTTCTTGGATCATGGCACACCTATTTGTAGTAGTTGATCAAATTATGTTTGGTGTTTGTTTTTCACTTTTCGACATCACTCCATTGACAGTCTCCTTGCATGGAGCTATTCTAGTGAAGCCCAGTGTTAGTTTTTTTTGAGTTATATGATCGAGCAATGGATTCAGACCATAGTGTGCACCACACTTCTTCAACATTGTACAATTTTTTGGAGTCGAGCTTCTGAGGATATCTTGCAGTAGGATTTTCTCTCTACTTTGTTATTACTAGTTTTGGGTACCTTTTGGTGTCCATTTTTCCCAAATATGTGTATGTGGGTACCTCATTAGGTCTTGTTCTTTGGGACCCACCTTCTTTTCCACCCACCTAAGCTTATGCTTTAGGGAGGGTGTTAGTGTAGGTTATTATTTATCCTTTTATTTATTTATAGGATAATTCTTACACTTGTGTTAGCCCTACACTTGTTGGGTTAGCTTGCTTAGGTGTACTAGTTGTGTGGAGTTAGCTTACTAGTTGTGTTGAGTTAGCTTCTCAGTTATGTGAAGTTAGCTTACTAGTCTTTTGGAGTTAACTTAACTACCAGTATCAGTTAGTGGGAGTTCTTCACCACTGATTTAGGTAGTAGTTGCACTTCCCTCCTCCTATATGTACATCTTTCTTATTGAATAATTAAATTCATTCTATTGTAATGTATTGAGAATTATGGATTATGATGGATTTCCATATATGGTATTTTAGCTCTTCTGCTTTGCAAATCTAATGTGGTGTGCTATTATCATCTGAGATCACGGCTTGGAACAATATTCTTATCGTTCCTTTTAGAGAAGAAGCTTGAAATTTTATGCAGTAATAGAAAGGTGTAACAGTGTCTATAAAACTATATAATGTTCCTTAAAATCATCTATAACTAAAATTATGCACAACAATTTTCTATCAAAGACCTAGTTAAGGGTTAGAGTGCAAAATGCAAAAGGATGATATAAGGAGTTCTAGTTTGAGTTGGAGTCTAATATTTTGGGAGCACCTTAGCAATGGGAAATTCAAAATAATGTAAATTTTTATACCTTTAGGTGTCTTTAGTTTCTTCTATCCATGAGTGTAGTAAACCACCTTATCTTAAGGGAACTTAACGTAAATATCTAGTAAACGAGAGTAGTTTAATGTTTTGAGTTGGTTGAATTCATTTCTTGAGTAGATAAAATATTAGGTGAAGTATATGAATAGGGAGGAGACCTAAGGAGTAATAAAATATAAATAAGTTAAAACTTTTATTCAAGAACTAGAGAGCTAGTGAAGCAAAAGGAAAGAATAAGTTGAGGTAGGTGAGTGAAGAGACAATTAGGAGATGAATTTGTTATTTCATGAAAGGATGGTGTTGTGGGGGAGCATATAAATAAGTTTAACCTAGAGAATTGATTTGGTAAGGTCATTGCAGGTGATAATACTTAGTTTTTTCAAGTTTATTAAACCATCTTCTCTAAGTAAAACGATATTCACTTTGTAGAGATAGAGTTAAGTTGTGGTTAGAAAACTCTTGAAAGGTTGAATATAGGAATGTTTATATATTTTCTCTCTGCATCATTTAGTATCATAGAGTAGCTTATGTTGTGATGTGGTTTGATAATTTAATATATACTTTTATGGCTAACAATTTTCTAGAAGTTTGTGCGAGTGAAAGTGAATAGAGTGAAGTGAGCAGTGTGGCCAAGGAGTGAGGTGGAAAAAGCGAATGAAGTAAGAAGTAACAAGCTTATTAGCTACTGAGAAGGTGAAAGTGAAGGTGAAGATAGTGAAGAAACAAAAATACCTGGGTGTGCCAAGGTGAGGTGGAAAAAAGAAGGAAGGTGAAATATATTTTTAGAGAGAAGATGGATCAAGAAGAATAAATAAGATAATTATGGAAGCTTATTAGCTGGCAAGGAGACAAGAGAAAACAATAAGATTTAGAGAAGAATAAGAGACATGAAGACAATAGGAAAGAGAAGGAATGAAAACCATTCATGAAGTATGAAGAATGGATAGAATCATAAATAATGAAGATGAGAGAAGATATATAGAATTTGATAGATTTTTGATGGAGAAAAAAGGTATGGACTTGATTTTGTCATGAAAAACAAGGCTAAATGCTTTTGATGCACAAATCAAAGAGAAATTAGTATTTTCAATTAAAGAGGATGATCAAGAGTGAAGAGGAGAAGCTAAGAAAAGAAGAAAATAAAGAAAATCCGTGCGTGTCTCGCCCCACATCGCCCTTGACTGGCTGCAAGGACTAGGACTCTAGTCAAGGTGAAATAAGGTTGACAAGAAGAAGAATGAAGAAGCCTTAAGACTATTTCTAAACCATGGTTGCATAATGCCTATATGGTGGAAGAGACCAACGATAGTGAAGGAAGATGATAAGAACGAGCAATAAAATGCAAGATCAAGTAAAAAAGATCATAACAAGAGAGATAAAATATTATTTTTAAAGGTACAATAAAAGAAAAATGAGGCAAAGATGGTATGGAAAATAAAGGAAATAAGTTTAGTGAAGGTAAAATATGATGAAGTGCATAACCAAGAGAAAAAGCTCTTAGAAAACAAGAAATCTTTATATATTCAAGAAGAAAAGCAAGCCAAAGGTGAATGCAAGGTAAGAAAAATTGATGAAATGTTGTTTGGTATTGAGGATGATGTGAGTGAATTCCTTGAAATTGTAAAATGACTTCAATTGTGCATTTGAAAATGACACGCCTAATGATAAAAAAGAATGGAATGAAGCTTTTGTGGATGATGTTAGATGAGTAAGATGGAAAGAATAAAAATATAGGTAGAGTTGAGAAAAATATGATTTCTTAGGCACATGATGATATAAATGAAAAAAGAAACCAAAAAATACAGAGTTAAGGCATCTTGAGGTGGTGAAGGTTGAGAATGAGCAAGTGGATGAGAAAGAACATGAAGTTTTTCAAAAATAAATGATGAATACATGGACTGTATATGGGTGAGTAGAAACATAATATATGAAGTGAAATGTGTTTGTATGTGTAGGTAAAAAGCATGACAACTTGAAGATGATGAAATCAAGGATGGAATTCAAGAAGATAGAGATAAATGTATAGGAAAATGGAAGACCAAATACTACTATGTGATGCAGGAGCATCAAGGACCAAGGCATAATAAGGTCATACAAGACCATGATACATGTTGTCTATAGGTGTGTTAGAGTTAAATATGTTGTAAAAATGAATATATGCTTGTAAGAAGTTGATAAGGTGACTTGACTTGGCATTTAAAGGGTAATATGGGCCAAATAAGGACTTCAAATGCCATGTCATCATGTTTGTTAGTCCATGCACGAGTTGGAAGAAGTATTGGATTGATATCCATTAATATTCTAGGATTAGAATATTGATTAAGTCTTGTTAGGGTATTGTGGAGTCAGTTTAGGGGCTGTTAGAGTCTATTCTTAGCTAATGAATACCTATTTCATAGGTGATTCGATGGAGATGAAGTAGAACAGAGGTTCTCAAAGGTTGTAGAAGATGAAGAATGAAGAATAAAAGGAATGATGATGTTTTGGAAAAGAGGTTTGGTCCTGTTTACACGAAATTTGCATGTTTCCCATGAATGTGCATGAGAATCCTGGCAGGGCAGCAAGCTAGAAACCCTCAATACCTTTTAAATGATGCAAAGCTCCTGTCTGTTAACATGAGAAGGTTCTACAGGTGATGAGGAATGCCATCATGATTTTTGTAAGTTTTGAAATTGCATAGTTTAATTGTTATAGGCATTTGAAGGCTCTCGGGCCCGATCTAGGGCTCAGTATAACTTTTTATTGCGTGGATGAAATTGCTTGAAAATTTCACAATACCTCTGTCTTGATGTGATCTACCAACTGTCCAAATCTTGTGGGGAATGGTTGTGTGTAGCTCAAAATATAGATGACTGCGTTTTTGAGTTATAACAAGGAATGTACAGTGTACAGTTAGACAAGGAAACAAGCAGTTTTTTCATTATAACATGGTCAATCATGATGCTAGATTAATAAGAGAGGCCGATGCAGGTGTATTTGACATGATTGGGTGATCTTATGAGTGTGTAAATGAAAATATTTCTATCAGTTGACAAGAATCAAAGTCTGCAGGGTATGTATGACTGTCTCAAATCATAGTAAGAGATTTCAAATGATAAATGGGTGAATTTGAGTTAAGAACCAATGCATGAAGGCTCGGAGGACACCATCCAGGTATGAATAACGTATTTGAATACTTCTAAAGGAGAAACCTTCAATGATATTGCCTTCATTTTGTGTAAGACATGACTGTGGGACTGGTAAGATCTCTAGAAGGCTTATCTAAATGTTAATATCCAGAAATCAGACTGGTAAATCCTTAATTTAAGGAGTTAGAAGAACGATAAAGATCTAAAATTTTGTGTGGAGAGGGTTATAGAATATACAGACCTTGTGTAAAAATTTGGAGTCCTAAAACAAAGACCCAGAAAAGTTATGAAGGATTTAGGACTGTCCCAAACGAGTTGGTTTCTCAAGAGCAAGAAATAAAAACAAATGAGATAGAGGGAGTTAGACAAAACTTTAAGCCATGAAACTTTAGGAGCAAGGTTTTATGGGAAAATGAGAGCCAATGAATCTTGTTAGACCTTCTGGGTATTCATGAAGCTCTAAAAGTTGAGATAGAGGCGCTGAGTTAAGATGGTGCATCACTATGTGGGACCTAGGTGGATATGAGAAATCTAATGATATTGAGATCAAGGAAAGAAGAAAAAGGACAAGAAATGAAGATGGAAACATGTACAAAAAACAAAGTGTAGGAACACTTTTTCTCCACCATGGGAGTATGATGTAAGAGCATCCATAAGAATATATTCAATTTAGAAGTTTTTTTTTGGAGTCAAAGTGAGTTGTGTGAAAGCTTTAGAAGTTATAATGGTTCATTTGAGTCATTTCAGGCAAGCAATGAGGGTTGGAAGTTTGAATTATCCTTCTTTTGTACTTTCCCTCCAAAAGGGGAATTTGAAATTACAAAGGCATGTAATGAGCATATGGGCTTGTAAAAGATGTTTTAAGTGTGTTAGAGAGTATTAGGGGTTTTTTAAGGTCTTGTGTGTGTATCTTGTTAGGTGATAATGTGTGTAATAAGTCTTTTGGTAAAAAATGGGACTTATAGTGTGTGTGAAGATAATGTAACTAAACAAATGTAATGATAATGAATCATCATAAGAGGATTTAAACCTAAAAAGAGTTATATGCAAGGTGAAGTTCAAATATAGGGGACTAAGTAGTGAGTTTTGAAGTTCATTCCTTGTGTATAGGATGAAGGTGAGTTGGTATGGAAGGAAAAAATTGGAATGAAGGATAACTCTGTGATTTTGGATGTAAAAGTGAAGTAATAAATAGATAAGAAAAGGTTACATACTTTGTCTTGTCTCTTTGAGACTATTCATGAGCATTGTAGTAAGGATCAATGAATGCTATTCTCCATGCATGTGTATCCCAGCTATGGGAGTCTTAATTGAGTGCTTTTTTGCATTTATTTCATGTTGTTATGAGAGATCTGATCCCCTATTCTGATGAATGGCAATAGAAGGCATTTGATAGGATGATTTACCAAACTATGAACTCTATTATCTAATGTGTTTGTTTTGAGGAGATATTTGAACATCAAAACTCATGCTAGAGGTGAGTGAATACTCTTTTCTTGAAATAGTAGTGACCTTGTTTGTGAAGTTTTATGACAAGTTGTTAAATGGTCATTTCTAGACTATGACTATACTTTTCTGAATTGATGCATTATCAAGTGGATGATTCTTTGTGGAGTATTTTATTTGTATGACACTCTCATCAAGACTTATTAAGAATTATGATTGAATAGTTAGAAAATATCCTTTAATCAGAACCAATATCATCAAACCTATGCCGAGAGTTTCAAGAATACCCCTATCCATGTATAAGAACAGTTGGAATCAAGGAAATGAAATAATTTCTCCTTATTAAAACCTATTACTAGTAATATAGGACTCATGAGGGAGTTGAAATAGAATTAGAGATAAAAATTTAAGGCTTTAAGTTAAATGCAAGGGAAGTTATAGTAGTTTCTTTAATCCACAGTTTTACACATTGAAAGTCAAGCCCTTACTAGGGCATGGAATTTGAGGTAGCAAAATGAATTATTTTTTCCTAAAATTTGGAAGAATGATAATGGGGAGGTGTTTAAGGTGACTAAATAATAATTAAAAACTTTCATTTGCTAGAAAAATATATTTTCTTAATAGTCTTGTGAGATGTTGGTTAAACAGAGTCAACGGCTAGTTTAGAGTGGTATTTTGTAAAGAAATTTGTCTTTTCTATTAGAGATGAAGCTTGAGATTTGACATAGTGCTATAAAGGGTTAGTGGTAAAAATGTAAAATGTACCTTAAAGTAATATATAAGAAAAAGTATACATGATGCAGTTATCTATCCAAGACCTAGTAATAAGGGTTTGAGAGAAAAACACAAAAGTGAGATATAAAGAGTTGTAGGAGTTGGAGTCAAAGATTTTGGGAACACCTTAGAAATGGAAAATGTGAAGTAATGGATTTTTAAGAAATTATGGGTGTCTTTAGTTTATTCTATCCATGAGTGTAGAAAACCACTTTGGCTTAAGGGAACTTAAAGGTAGTCATGTGCAAAGGAGAGTAGTGTGGTCATTTGAGTTGGTTGAATTCATTTCTTGAGTGGATATAATAGTGGGTGAAGTACATGGAAAAGGGATGAGGTCTAAGGAGAAATAAAAGATAAAGAAACAAAAACTTGTATTCTTGAACTAGAGAGCTAGTAAAGGAAAAGGAAAGAGTAGGTTAAGATAGGTGTGTCAAAAGAATATTATGAGATGAATGTGCTATTTTATGAATGGATGGTGTTGTGGGTAGGGTTCACTTTAAGACACCTTTGGGAAATCAAAGGTGGAAAATCCCTAGCGAATATCCCGGAACCACTTTCACGAAAGAGGTGAATATTTTAGGGTTTGTGTGCAAAATTTTTCCAAACAAAAGATTTCCTTTTAAATTTGTGTGACATGCATGGTGCAATAGAAAGAATAAAATCACATGAAAACGAGTTTGTTGTCATATGATGAGAAACTTGTTTTCACACAATCGCAAGTATTGATTATTTTGTCATGCGTTTGGAGCCTCCCCAGCGTGAGGTCAAAAACACATTATTATCGTGCATCAACATGTTGTCGCATGACTACCACTCTCTATCATGATTCTCGCAACTTCCCATTGTGCATTAAAAACACATTATTACCACACGTCAATAACCTCCAGGATCCTTTCATGTGTCAACAACTTCTTTTCATGCATCAACAACCTCCCTCATCATGCGTAACCAACTCGCTCTATAAGTTCACAAGATTTGATATGAGTATACTACTCAATGAATTACCTTAGTTTACATACAAGTACTTTTCAATGGTAGGTGAAGCAAACCCACTAAAAAAAATTATACTGGAAATTTTAGGCGAATAGGAAACTCAGTCTGCATTCGAAAAATTTGCCATATAAAATTTTCCTTAAATGGAATTTTCTCCAAATAAGGAATATTCACCACTAAAAGAATCCTTTGTTGTGGGGGAGCATCTGAAGTAGTGTAACTAAGAAAATTGAGGTGGTAAGGTCCCGTGGGTGGTAATACTCAATTTTTGCAAGTTTATTAAACCATTTTTTCTAGTAAATGAGCCTCACTTTGCAGAGATAGAGTTAAGTTTTTTTAGAAAACTCTTTAAAGGTGAATATAGGCATGTTTATACATTTTCTATCTGCATCACTATCCCTAAATAATTAACCATTTAGGTTAAATCATTTCTCAAACCACACATTTTTTTATTGTTCATTGGATCTATCTTATCCTTTCTTACATATTTCTTCTAGGGTTATGTATAATTCTTATTGTTTCACCCCTACGTGTATATTCCTAATACACTATTAAGTCTCAATATATATAATTTGTCACTCGACTATCTCCTTGATTCATTCCTCCTCTTGCTCATTCTATTAAAAATGTTGTGACTACTTGTTGAAATAAGCACCACATGGGGCCCGTACACCACCCCTTACACCTTTAGTGCAAAATCATCTCATCCGATTGAATCATCCAAACATATTATATTATTGATCAATTAAAGACTACACTTGCTAAAATATCCCTTTTTGATCTTCTTCACAAAGCTCCTTACCATTGAAAAACATTAGAAGAAGCATTTTGATTTATTTAGTTTTAAATTGATATGGTTCATGTAGATTTTTCATCTATCATGGAACATTTTAAACTCATGGATAAAGAAATTACATTTACCAATGAGGATTTTCTAATCATGTCTTCCGGTGATCCTTGTCCTCCTCTTCTAATTACATCATGCATCTAAGATTTTTTCATTAAGTGGGTACTCATTAACAATGTACCTTCCTTGGACATATGTCCTTTATAAATATCGATACAATTGTGTATCCCCGATACTACAAAAAAATCAAATATTTATGTGTGAGGCTATGCTACCACTACTCAAACATCTATAGGAAAAATCACATTGGATTTGGCAAGTAGGGCCTCATAAAATCCCCACTCTATATTATATTATGGATTATTCATTTCAATTAAATATTCTTATTTTCCTTCTATGATCCATGCCATGTGTGCCTGTCCCATACTCGGTACATCAATGTGTTAATGTAGCATCCCCATTTTAAGATACTAGAACAAGAAATTTTTTTATTTTTTATTTTTATACAACATTCCCTGTTATGAATTATATAATTCAAACACACGTTCAAGTTTTAATAATTGTTCTCTATCCAATTAATGCAATTTGGATCACACAATTTCCTTTTAAAACTAATGTTCTCTTTTCACATATTTGCAATATGGAACACACATTCAGTGCCATTCAATCATATAACATATACCATATGCTACTGTAATGACTCGAAGAACTACCGACATCCCACTTTATGGATCGGAGTTTCAGCGATCTCTCATTTCATGACTCAATGACTTACTGATCCTTCATGTTAATTCATGCATAGTATAATGAATATACAGGGTTCTTTTACCATTTTCAGTTATCAAAGTGATCCATTTAAGAAGCCAATATGAATATCTCATACTGATATTCATCCGACATCCCGCATCTTAAACTAGATTATTAGGACAATGCAACTAGACTCTTGCGATACTTTGGCCAAAGATTTTCACATGCTTTGCATGATCATTTCCCTAGATGTGATACACACCAATGGAATATGTCCTTCACCTCACTTTGTCTGTTATCTAGAATGGTCTTTCCTGGTCTCTACCAGTCCTTCCATTTAAGGTCAAACTCTAACCCCAACTAGCAATATGAATGAGTATAGGAAGTTACTCATGGTAACTAAAGATACGCAGACATACGGTGTCATTCCTAGATGAATCCGTGTGTCTAGTTACCTTTAGTCCTCCGGAGTCACTCCGTATACATGATCACATTCCTATCCCCAGCCAAGAACTTAGTATCCAGCTTATGTAAACTTGATGATTTAATTCGAGAGGGCATTGTAATATGTCAGCTATAACATTGTGTCGTCATGAAGGCCCCACCTTCACAAAGACACCATATTGTAGCTAGTGTATGTCAATGTCCTACGGAATCCTCTCATCGAGGGTACACATCCATCTCAATTGTGATTTGGTTATAATCTTAGTATTTAAGATCAACTTTTAGCAGCCATGTTGATCCTTTATCCTTGTTCTTGTTACAGTTGTATGTAGCTAAGAGACTTAATCCATCTTCTAGCTTAATACGCATCTCCTCCTTCATACCGAAGGGTTGCATATTCACTTCTTGGTTCCTTTCTAAATATTTTGAACCAATCAGTCCATTATCGATAAACTTAATAAGTTTAACCTATTAAACTTAACCAAGTTTTCCACAATCGTAAACAAATACATAATTCCATCTTATTAGACATCATTTAAAT
This sequence comes from Taxus wallichiana var. yunnanensis, assembly GCA_018340775.1. NCBI lineage: Eukaryota > Viridiplantae > Streptophyta > Pinopsida > Cupressales > Taxaceae > Taxus > Taxus wallichiana. The sequence continues at coordinate 249,872,058 of CM031240.1, read as the reverse complement.
GAGGTCTAATTCTAAATGAATTTATTCATTTATCCTCCTTAACCTTACTTAGTTAAGGTCATTAACAATAGATATGATTTCCCATATCTTTATTTTTACGAATTTAAACATTCGAGGCTATTAACGAGTCGAATACAAGGTTTGGCTACCCCTAATTTATTTGATATCCCTTAGCTTTCAAGCTAATCCCGAATACCTTCCAATTAGGATTTCATGTTTATCTAAATCTTTTTAATGTCAATTCAAAATTCATCTTAACCCAAGTATGAACTAATTGCACATTTCAACGTAAAAGTTGCATTTAGGTAAAGAATAGATGTTATTTCCTTTTAAATTCATCCATTAACATTTGAATAATTCCAAGTCAAGGAATAATGTTATATTCTCAAACTTATTCAACAATATCAAACCGATACTGATTATTGAAAATATCACACTTTTACTTTTATTCATCCATCAAATTTACAATCTATACATTTGCCGGATCAAACGATGGAATTTGTTTATATCAAACAACATTACAACTCATAAAGATAGAAGAATGTAACTTCTTCCTTTCTCATTTCCTCATGGAGGAGTAATAGCTATCAATACAATCCATCTTCAGTTAATCAAAGAAGTATCCGAAAAACAACCATGTCTTCATTTATACTCAAGTTTCATCTGCAAAATTACTTGCACGGGTCAGTTCATTGAACTGAGCATATTAAGCACTTGTCATTAAAATGAGGTGCTTTTAATTAACTGTCTCAATAAAAGAACCCTACTTTTATGAAACGTTAATATGAACATCATTCAAGAATTAAGTACCGAAAAGGATGAACAACATAACAACTCAATCATCTAATTACCATCCCAATCAGACAAAGGATTACTGCCCTCTTTCCCAAATAATTATTACAAGGAGTAATTTCCTTCAACAGCCCAGATTACAAACATCTCGTAAGAATTAAAAACACAATTATGCAACTCGTTGTTCTAACATAAATGCTATCAATTTCATTCTCTTATAATAGTTGTGAATTCAAAAGATAGATCTTAACTAAAATCTAAACCAAATTATTGTCCCTTCTTTCATACGACTCATCTAATTTCAAGCAATCAAATGCTTTGAAGAGAACAAGCAAACAACAATTAAATACAAATGCTTAACCCAAGCAAAGATCTTAAATTTGTTCCATAACAATTATAGATTTCAATCGTATGAGAGAAAATGATCATTAATTCAAATTATCCATTCACACTCTCTTTCTTTTCCTCATAGCTGTACTAGAAGTTTTAATCCAAACGTGATATCAATCAATGATAACAGTCCAAAGAGAAATAAACGAAAATCAATAATCGAATATAAGGGAGCAAGATCATATCACCTCTTCTTACTGTCTATCCAAATACCTCTTATTTAGAGCAGACATACTCCAATAGTATAATTCATTCAGAGTAGTATATTCAGTAATTGAAAACTACTATTACCTTTCCAAAAAGTTGACCAGAGTTCATTGCAACTGGTCTATAAACATTAGTACCAAAAGAACCTATAACGCAATCATTTCCTTTTAAACATTTCACTCTACAGACATTCACGTCTTTATAACATGCAAGAGTGTACAACGACTACAACCAGTCACACTTTCATCCTAATAATGAGAGTTTTCACTTTCCAACAACAAAGAATAATTCCATTCATATTCTTGTTCTTAATGAAAACGATGAAAGGTCCACAATCCTTAAAAATATATATATATATATATATATATATATATATATATGTATATATATATATATATACATATATATATATATATATATATGTATATATATATATATATACTATATATATATATATATATATCCTTGAGTTCAGCAAGACACAATATAATTTGCATGCTCTACTCAGTCTATTATATAGACTGATTTTCTATTCCTCGTCAGATTAAAACTTCCTTCCAAACAAAGTCCTATATGAATACCAAGAACCAGCAGGTATAATACCATATCAAATTAGTACAGAAAAGTAAGATGCTACAATAACCTTACGAAATTGTACAGTGGAACCCGTATTTTATGCATTATAAAAAAACATCAAGGAATTATAACTCGCATAATAGGCTATTAATATCACCGCAGCTTTGTTTTTCCCAAACGTTTCCACACACTGAACTCAAAAATACAATATTCGCATAACAATGCCTTTATCAATGCAAACCCGCATAGGGTAATAGATGCGCAAGCAAGGTACAATCAAAACAATCTCAACAGCAAGCCAAATCTCATTTGTTTCCTTCATTGCATGTAAACACTAAGCCATGTTCGTTTTTTCATGATGATGATTGACTAGACAATCAAACCGCATCCAAAATTTAAAATAAAATCCTCTTTCCCATTACCTTCAGATTTTGAAGCAGCAAAGAGAAAACATAATTCATTAATGATTTCAATAAGAAGAACAATCATTTTCTTCAAACACCCGAGAATACCCAAGTCGTGTTCATTCTTTTAAGGACAGTTCAACCAGACATACAAATCATCTCATCTTTTCATTTTCACAAGAATGGATTTAACTCGAAGTAATATTCATTTAGCTAATGTATTTATTAGCACAACCCAAAATGGTAATAAAGCGAATACCTAACTCTGCCGAAACAAACCACACAACAAGGATAAAGTGTATTCAACTTAATCATTATGCAAAGAATGCTCAAGCTCACGACAACAAAAGAAAACGACTCAACTCGAATTCATCTCAATGTAACATGCCAAATCAAATAACCAAAACCCCCATCATAGAGCGGGGTTGTTTTAATGAGACTATTAAGCAAAATCAAGCGGTTTAAGGAGAAGGCTTAACATACCCGTTAATTTTTCTTGTGGCTCAAAGAAAACCACACCCACCGGAGTCGCTTTCTTTCCATGACGCGTCCTCGGCCAAAGGCTTCCCAACCAGTCTCACTAACTTCCACAAGCTCAAGAATAGCCTTTTTTTTTTCCAAAGAACAGAGATAATAATCAAAACACATACTAATTCAATGAGAACCATGGAGAAACAAAATGCGAGCAACTAAAATCCAAATGCACACAAAGAAGAAACATTTTCCTTTTTCCTCTATCCTCTTTCCAAGGTGAGATGGTCACTAAGACCCAAAATAATTAATGAATTGAATGCTCGCCTTTCCTCATTCCTCACGCCATCACCGACTCGGGTTGGTGAGTTTCTAAATTTCAAATTTGCATATAAATTCCATTTAGTTTCTAAGCTAGTTGGACGCCTCCAAATTTTCTTTGTTCCCGCCAAACTTGGCGTTGTAAATGTAGGGACTTCATTTATTGTCCCATTAAATTTCCTACCTTCCCTCCTTATCCTTTCCATCCACATGGGTCTATGCATCCCCTTCCTTAGGTTAGGATTAGTTTAGGATTTTAATAGTCCATATCTAGGTCATTCACCTAGTTCATAGGTTAATAGAATTCATATCTATTTTCATCCTTATAAAATTTAAAATCCATATAGGATAGTAGTTTAGGGTATAGGATAAAACTTAGGGGTAGGTTAGGGTTTAATCCCCTAATATTTAATTAACTAGTTTCCATATCAAGTCTTTCGCACTTTGGCAGTCATATTCAACATTAAGCGGGACATTTCGTCCTAAGTTCCACATTCCCGTGCCACTTGCATCCAGGCCCTTATTGTCTTACGTTGTCTAGCGTTATAAAGGTAGTGGTTCGAGAATCGAACCTTTTCATTGGCATCTACGTACTCAGATATTCATACCTGAAATCAGGTGCTGCAACATTTATATCAACCTTCAGTCTGGTTTAAAAGTAAATCGACAAAGCGATCATAAGAAGGCCACAACATACCTTGGATCAATGGAATTGATTCAAGGTGTGTTGTCAATCAGCGAATAGAGTTCATCAAGCATATGAAAAGTTCTGTTGTCTCATTAGCAATCACACAAGCAATAATAACTTCTGTCCCAAGTATCAAGTTACAGCAAACAAGGGTCCAGATCAGCAACACATTCCTCTAAGATCAAAAGATGTGTCTTAACATATTTATCTTCATTTCTACAGTTACAACATCATGAAAGGTAATTACCATGATAACTTACAAAAATCAAGGCGTTACATTCCTCCCTTCTTAAAGAATCATCGTCTCGATGATCAAATTAACCAATTCAAGGAGTTTCTAGGAAAAATTTAGTTATTGTCCTTCCATTCATAAGTTCATACCAAAAACAAATTTACTCTTTAAAATAGTGTTTTAAGATAAGCGTAAAATAGACCAATAATTTTCTAAGTTTGGTAGAATTATCAGCTTTTTTGAATTTCAATTTCGATCAAACAAGTATGGAAAAGCAGATCTCATTTCTTCGAGATTTTCCCAAGTTGCACTTTCTTCGCTAAACTAGTCCCACTGGACCTTACATTGATTCACTTCGCGATTTATTAAGTTCAACTAGCAAGTTCCCAGCACTCGAATGGGCTTAGCCATGATTATTCTTGGGTCTTGGACTTGCAAGGAATTCAATTCAAAGCACATGTGATAAATCATTACGTATTTCTTAAGCAAAGAAATATGAAAAACATCATGCATTTGTGATAAAGCGGAGGTAATGCTAGACGATAAGCTACGGTGTTGATTATTTCAACAATTTCAAAAGGTCCCTCGTAACGTGGCGACAACTTGGTAGCCTTGCCAAAAGTTATTGAGATCTTTTTCGGCTTAACCCGAAGAAAGACCTTCTCACCAAGTTTATAATTCCTATCAACCCCGCTTTAAGTCTACATAACTCTTTTGCCTATTAGCAACCTCCTTTAGATGTTCACAAATCATTTTGATTTGTTGTTCCATTTCGTGAGGATTTTCGGCCCAAGATTACCTCTCTGTCCTCTACGCTGTCCCAGCTAACAGGGGTTCTGCATTTTCTTCCATACAATGCGTCAAAGGGCGCCATTTTTAAAGAGGTGTGGTATGTATTATTGTAGGAAAATTCAACCAGTGGAAGGTATTCCTCCCATTTATACTGCTGGTCCATGCAATACATTCTTAACATGTCCTCTAAAACTTGATTGACTCTCTCGTCGTCCATCCGTCTCGGATGATATGCGAGCTGAAGTTTAATTTAATTCCCAAGGCTGCATTAAGTGTTTGCCAAAACCCTGATGTCATCCTCGGATCTCTCTCGATATGATCAATTCAGGTATTCCATGCAATCTGAAAATTTCATGTACAAATCTTCTTGCTAACACTGGTGCATAATATTTCAAATTACCAGCAATGAAGTGAAGTGTGCCACTTTTGTTAATTTGTCAACGATAACCAGGATGATATCATGCTTATTCTTGACATAGGCAATCCTTGAACGAAATCCATCGTTATCACTTGCCATTTGTCTTTGTGGAACGCGCTGTGGGGATACAATAATCCAGCGGGATGCATATGTTCCACCTTAACACGTTGACATTCCAAGCAGTGTGTTACAAATTCCACCACATACTTTTTCATTCCCTTCTAGAAGTATTACTTCTTAAGATCAGCAAGCATTTTCATAATGCCAGTGTCTAGAAAAAGGTGAATTATGGAATTTAGTTAATAATTTCCTTCTTAAATCATTTGCCAAGGGTATATAGACCCTGTTTTCGAACCTCAGAATTCCTTCGCTATCAAAGAGAAATCCTTTATACCTCACATCCTTTGGATCTGCAACAAGTGCTATTTTAACTTGCTGGAAATAAGGATCTGATTCCAAGGCATCTTTCACCTCATCCTTAAACTGAGTTCTTAACGTTATAAGAGCAGAGATGTGCTTCCTTCGACTTAGAGCATCTGCCACTCTATTTTCCTTGCCTTTGATGTAGCTTATATCAAAATCATACTGAGACAAAAATTCTAACCATCTTCGTTGTCTTGCATTCAAATTTGGTTGAGTAAAAATATACTTCAACCCCAGATGGTCAGCTTTTAACTCAAAAGGTTTTCCTAAAAGGTAATGCCTCCACATTTGAAGTGCATGTACAATGGCAGCGAGCTCTAGGTCATGTGGAGCATAATTCTGTTCATTTAACTTAAGCTTTCTACTTTCATAAGCTATAACATGGTCATTCTGTAACAGAATAGCTCCAAGGCCTTCTCCCGATGCATCCGTTACAACCATTAAATTTCCATTTGGATCTCAGTATACGTTAAAATAGGTGTTATAGTTAAGCTGTTCCTTTAAATTTTTAAAGGCATATTCACATTTGTTAGTCCAAACAAATTTCTTATCCTTCTTTTGCGGTGAAGTGATTGGGGGTAGCAATTTTGAAAAATCCTTAATGAACTTTCTATAATATCCTGCTAAGCCCATGAAGCTTCTTACTTCATGCACATTCTTAGCGCTTGAAGCCACTCGGTTATAGCTGCAATCTTTGAAGGGTCTACAACTATTCCATTCTTGCTTATAACGTGTCCCAAATAATGCACCTCTACATCATAAAAGGAACATTTAGATAGTTTACCATACAACTTCCTCTTTCTTAAAACTTCAACACTACCCTTAAATGTTCTTGGTGCTCTTCGACATTTTTAGAGTATATAAGAATGTCGTCCAAGAATCAAGCACAAACTTATCTAGGTATTCTTGAAAAATATTGTTCATCAGATTCATGAAGGCGGTAGGTGCATTTTTCAACCCAAAAGGTAACACCGTGAATTCATAATGCCCGTACCTTGTTCTAAAAGTTGTTTTATGAATATCTTCTTCCTTTATTCTCAGATGATGATACCTAGATCAAAGATCTATTTTGAATAGACTGATGCTCCACGCATTTGGTCAAATAGATCATCAATCCTAGGAAGTGGGTATCAATTCTTAATAGTTTCCTTGTTCAACATTCTATAATCAATGCACAGTCTCAATGTGCCATCCTTTTTCTTTACAAAAATTACCAGCGCTCCCCATGGTGAGACGCTCGGTCTTATCAGCCCCTTAGTCAAAAGTTCTTGTAATTGAGCCTTTAGCTCTACCAACTCGAGGGTGGTCATTCTATAAGGTGCCTTAGATATGGGTTCAGTTCTCGGCTTGATTTCTATTGCAAATTCAAACTCTCGTTTGGGTGGAAGACCTTGTAATTCCTCAGGAAATACATCACTAAAATCCCTTAATAATGGATATCTTTCCATGAAATCATTATCCTCCTCAAAATTTTCTATCATTTTTACCGCATACAAGGTACAGCCTCTATTTTTAGCCATTTTTAGTTGCATAGTTGTTAGTTTCCTAAGCGCAACTTCACGCTTTACACCTTGAATGATTTTGATTTTCGCAGTCGTCAAAACAACAAATTTGTTTTTCATGATAGTCGACCTTTGCTTTATGTTCTTCCAACCAGTTAACTCCAATAATGATATCATATGATCCTAAAGGATTCACATACAGTCAACTTGGTGGAGAAGCTGGGCAAGTCAAGAATTGCCCAAAAAGGCACATTTCGACTATATGGACAACATTATTCCCATAATGCACTTTGTCCATGTCTTATCCATTCGTTCAGCATTTATTTTTAATTTCATTGCAAGTTTATTAGAAATAAAGCATTCAGTGGCTCCAGTATCAAAAATTATGACTACAGTGTGCGAATAACTTACCGGAACTTCATAGGCGTAACTTACTTTTCAAGCTTGTTTGTTATCCACCACAAGACATGTATCCTATGCCATTGATCATGATCATCTTTTCGAAGAGGACGGTGACTCACGTAATGGTTCTTTCCATATTGAAGCATCCTCCAACCTGGCCCTTTCCTAGGCTCAAATTTGTTACCACTTTGAAGTTATCATTCGGCTCCCATAGGACTTTTGTCCATTGCCACTAACTTTTGCGAAGTTGTTTCGCACACTATTTACTGAGTTTGTTCATTCTGATTTCTTGTTGTTATCTACAAAAAATGTTGCTTTTCACACAAAACCTTTTCAAGGCCCGTTTTGGGTGTGAGAGATGAAGAAGAATTGGGAATCTTCTTCCTTATCTCTTCCCTATGAGCAGAAATTGCTCTCAATTTCTGTTCCTGTCTTATTGCCTTTTCGACAACTCCTTCCATGGTGGTTGGACCGTGGACATCCACTTTGCCACCAATGATGGGATTTAGTCCCATTATGAACTTTCGTATTCTGAACTTCTCGTCAGCTTGGTACTGCGGTACATACTTAAGGAGTTTAGTAAACCCTTCCTAGTATTCTGTCACCGTCAGCCTTCCTTGCGACCAGTTCTGAAATTTAGTCATTTTCCTATCAAAATAGAGTTGAGGCAGCCACCGTTGCCTAAAGTAACCCTTAAATTGATCCCAAGTTATGTCTGATTCGACAATATTCAACTCAACCTTATGGTTGTCCCACTATGATGATGCTTCATGAGAAAGCGATATGCTCCCCATATCGCTTTTAGGTCTCCTCGGAGAAGTTTCTTATTACAAAGTACTTCTCCATTTCACTGAGCCAATTCTCAGCTCCGTCCCCAAGGGTTGTTCCATCAAACTTTGGAGGACTTATTCTCTTTATGTCATTTGTAAGTTCAGCTACTAATCTTGCCCTTTTATTTTTAGGATGATTAGGAGCATTCACATTACTATTATCAACACCCGGATTCCCTCCATTGGTGTTGTCCATAGGAGGTGGCTGATCATTTATATCAGCTTCTTCTTCCTCCTCTTCATTGCCCATTGACTACTATTCCAAAACAGTCAAACGATCTCTCGTGTCTAGTAGGGCAACAAGGATTTCATCCACTTTTGAGCAAAGAGCTACTTCTCCACCCAGTAATGGGTTGTTCAGCAACATTTCCTCTTGTTCGACCATTTTTGCATTCAATAAGAAAATGTAAAACTTATTAAATTATGGACTCATTAGGTCCAAGAGCTGCAACCTTCAGCTCACGATACCAAGATGTAGCATCCCCATTTTAAGATACTAGAACAAGAATTTATTTATTTTTATACAATGTTCCCTGTTATGAATTATATAATTCAAACACATGTTCAAGTTTTAATAATTGTTCTCTTTCCAATTAATGCAATTTGGATCACACAATTTCCTTTTAAAACTAATGTTCTCTATTCACATATTTTGCAATATGGAACACACATTGATGCCATTCAATCATATAATGTATACCATATGCTACTTTGTAAATGACTCGAAGAACTACCGATCTCCCACTTTATGGCTCGAGTTTCAGCGATCTCTCATTTCATGACTCGCGACTTACCGATCCTTCATGTTAATTCATGCATAGTATAATGAATATACAGGGTTATTTTACCGTTTCGGTTATCGAAGTGATCCATTTAAAATCCTATCTAAATATTTGTTACTGATATTCATCTGACATCCTGCATCTTAAACTAAGTGATTAGGACAACACAACTAGCACTTGCGATACTTTGGCCAAATATTTTCACATGCTTTGCATGATCATATTCCTAGATGTGATACACACCAATGGAATACATCCTTCACCTCACTTCATCTATTATCTAGAATGGTCTTTCCTGGTCTCTACCAGTCCTTCCATTTAAGGTCAAACTCTAACCCCAACTAGCAATATGAACGAGTATAGGAAGTTACTCATGGTAACTAAAGATACGCAGACATACGGTGTCATTCCTAGATGACTCCGTGTGTCTAGTTACCTTTAGTCCTCTGGAGTCACTCCGTATACGTGATCACATTCCTATCCCTAGCCAAGAACTTAGTATCCAGCTTATGTAAACTTGATGATTTAATTCGGGAGGGCATTGTAATATGTCAGCTATAACATTGTGTCGTCATGAAGGCCCCACCTTCACGAAGACACCATATTGTAGCTGGCGTATGTCAATGTCCTACGGAATCCTCTCATCGAGGGTACACATCCAGCTCAATTGTGATTTGGTTATAATCTTAGTATTTAAGATCAACTTTCAGCAGCCATGCTAATCCTTTATCCTTGTTCTTGTTACTGTTGTATGTAGCTAAGAGAGACTTAATCTGTCTTCTAGCTTAAAAACGAATCTCCTCCTTCATACCGAAGGGTTGCATATTCACTTCTTGGTTCCTTTCTAAATCTTTTGAACTAATCAGTCCATTATCGATAAACTTAATAAGTTTAACCTATTAAACTTAACCAAGTTCTCCACAATTGTAAACAAATTAAGAATTCCATCTTATTAGATGTCATTTAAACGAGGTCTAATTCTAAATGAATTTATTCATTTATCCTCCTTAACCTTACTTAGTTAAGGTATGTTAACAAAGATATGATTTCCCATATCTTTATTTTTTTGAATTTAAACATTCGAGGCTATTAACTTGAGTCCGAATACAAGGTTTGGCTGCCCCTAAGTTATTTGATATCCCTTAGCTTTCAAGCTAATCTCGAATACCTTCAATTAGGATTTCGTGTTTATCTAAATCTTTTAATGTCAATTTAAAATTCATCTTAACCCAAGTATGAACTAATTACACATTTCAACGTAAAAGTTGCATTTAGGTAAAGAATATATCTTATTTCCTTTTAAATTCATCCATTAACATTTGAATAATTCCAAGTCAAGTAATAATGTTATATTCTCAAACTTATTCAACAATATCAAACTGATATAGTTATTGAAAATATCACACTTTTACTTGTATTCATCCATCGATTTACAATCTATACATTTCCAACATCCAAACAACTGGATTTTTTTATATCAAACATCATTACAACTCATAAAGATAGAAGAATGTAACTTCTTCCTTTCTCATTTCGTGGATGGAGTAATAGTTATCAATACAATGCATCTTGATTAATCAAAGAAGTATCGAAAAACAACCCATGTCTTCATTTATACTCAAGTTTCATCTGCAAAATTACTTGCACGGGTCAGTTCATTGAACTGAGCATATTAAGCACTTGTCATTAAAATGAGGTGCTTTTAATTAACTGTCTCAATAAAAGAACCCTGCTTTTATGAAACGTTAATATGAACATCATTCAAGAATTAAATACCAAAAAGGATGAACAACATATCAACTCAATCATCCAATAACCCTCCTAATCAGACAAAGGATTACTGCCCTCTTTCCCAAATAATTATTACAAGAAGTAATTTCCTTCAACAGTTCCAGATTACAAACATCTGTAAGAACTAAAAACACAATTATGCAACTATTGTTCTAACATAAATGCTATCAATTCCATTCTCTTACAATAGTTGTGAATTCAAAAGATAGATCTTAACTAAAATCTAAACTGAATTATTGTCCCTTCTTTCATACAACTCATCTGATTTCAAGCAATCAAATCTGAAGAGAACAAGCAAACAACAATTAAATACAAATGCTTAACCCAAGTAGTACGAAATTCGTTCCATAACAATTATAGATTTCCAACTGTATGAGAGAAAAATGATCATTAATTCAAATTATCCATTCACACTCTCTTTCTTTTCTCATAGCATTGTACTAGAAGTTTTAATCCAAACGTGATATCAATCAATGATAATAAACAGATCCAAAGAGAAATAAACGAAAATCAATAATCGAATATAAGGGAGCAAGATCATATCACCTCTTCTTACTGTCTATCCAAATACCTCTTATTTAGAGAAGACATACTCTAATAGTATAACTCATTTAGAGTAGTATATTCAGTAATTGAAAACTACTATTACCTTTCCAAAAAGTTGACCAGAGTTCATTGCAACTGGTCTATAAACATTAGTACCAAAAGAACCTATAACGCAATCATTTCCTTTTAAACATTTCACTCTATAGACATTCACGTCTTTATAACATGCAAGAGTGTACAATGACTACAACCAGTCACACTTTCATCCTAATAATGAGAGTTTTCACTTTCCCAACAACAAAGAATAATTCCATTCATACAACATTTCTTAATGAAAACGATGAAAGGTCCACAATCCTTATATATATATATATATATATATATATATATATATATATATATATAATGATTGTGGACCTTTCATCGTTTTCATTAAAATGTAATATGAATGGAATTATTCTTTGTTGTTGGAAAGTGAAAAATCTCATTATTAGGATGAAAGTGTGACGTTGTCATGTATTATACACTCTTGCATGTTATAAAGATGTGAATGTCTATAGAGTGAAATGTTTAAAAAGAAATGATATAATTATAATTCTTTTTGGTACTAATATTAATGAAAACGATGAAAGGTCCACAATCCTTATATATATATATATATATATATATATATATATCCTTGAGTTCAGCAAGACACAATATAATTTGCATGCTCTACTCAGTCTATTATATAGACTGATTTTTTGTTCCTCGTCAGATTAAAACTTCCTTCCAAACAGTCCTATATGAATACCAAGAACCAGCAGGCAGAATACCATATCAAATTAGTACAGCAAAGTAAGATGCTACAATAACCTTACTGTCCCAGGGAACCCGTGTTTTATGCAATAAAAAAACATCAAGGAATTATAACTCGCATAATAGTCTATTAATATCACCACAACTTTGTTTTTCCCAAACGTTTCCACACACTGAACTCAGAAATACAATATTCGCATAACAATGCCTTTATCAATGCAAACCCGCATAGGGTAATAGATGCGCAAGCAAGGTACAGTCAAAACAATCTCAAACAGCAAGCCAAATCTCATTTGTTTCATTCATTTGCATAGAAACACTAAGCCATGTTCTTTTCATGATGAAATTTTGAGACTAGGACGATCAAACCGCATCCAAAATGCACAATAAAATCCTCTTTCCCATTACCTTCAGATTTTGAAGTAGCAAAGAGAAAACATAATTCATTAATGATTTCAATAAGAAGAACAATCATTTTCTTCAAACACCCGAGAATACCCAAGTCATGTTCATTCTTTTAAGGATAGTTCAACAAGACATACAAATCATCTCATTTTTTCATTTTCATAAGAATGCTCAGAACTCAGAAGTAATATTTATTTAGCTAATGTATTTATTAGCACAACCCAAAATGGTAATAAAGTGAATACCCAACACTACCAAAACGAACCACACAGCAAGGATAGTGTATTCAACTTAATCATTATGCAAAGAATGCTCAAGCCACGTACAACAAAAGAAAATGACTCAACTCAAAATCATCTCAACGTAATAGCCAAATCAAATAACCAAAACCCCCATCATAAGAGCAGGGTTGTTTTAATGAGACTATTAAGCAAAAGCAAGTGGTTTAAGGAGAAGGGCTTAACATGCCTGTTAATTTTTCTTGTGGCTCAAAGAAAACCGCACCCACTGGAGTCGTTTCTCTCCACGACGTCCTCGGCCAGGCTTCCCAACCAGTCACTAAGTTCCACAGCTCAAGAATATCCTTTTTTTCCAAAGAATAGAGATAATAATCAAAACACAGCTAGTTCGACAGAACCATGGAGAAACAAAATGTAGAGCAACTAAAATCCAAATGCACACAAGAAATAAACAATTTTCTTTTTCCTCTATCCTCTTTCCAAGGTGAGTGGCTGGTCGCTAAGACCTAAAATAATTAATGCATTGAATGTTCTCCTTTCCTCATTCCTCACGCCACCCGCGACTCGGGTTGGTGAGTTTCCAAATTTCAAATTTGCATATAAATTCCATTTAGTTTCTAAGCTAGTTGGACGCCTCCAACTTTTCTTTTTGTTCCCATTAAACTTGGCGTTGTACATGTAGGGACTTCATTTCTTGTCCCATTAAATTTCCTACCTTCCTCCTTATCCTTTCCATCCACATGGGTCTATGCATCCCCTTCCTTAGGTTAGGATTAGTTTAGGATTTTAATAGTACATATCTAGGTCATTCACCTAGTTCATAAGTGAATGGAATTTATATCTATTTTCTCCCTTATGAAATCTAAAATCCATATAGGATAGTAGTTAGGGTATAAGATAAAACTTAGGGGTAGGTTAGGGTTTAATCCCCTAATATTTAATTAACTAGTTTCTATATCAAGTCTTTCCACTTGATAGTCATATTCGGCATTAAGTAGGACATTTCGGCCTAAGTTCCACATTCCCTGTGCCACTTGCATCTAGTCCCTTATGTATTACATTGTCTAGTGTTACAAAGGTAGGTGGTTCGAGAATTGAACCTTTTTCATTGGCATCTATGTACTGGATATTCATACGAAATCGGTGCCTGCAACATTTATATCACCTTGATCTGGTTTAAAAGTAAATTGACAAAGCGATCATAAAAGGCTATGAGACATACCTTGGATCAATGGAATTGATTCAAGGTGTGTTGTCAATCATGAATAGAGGTCATCAAGCATACGACAAGTCTATTGTCTCATTAGCAATCACACAAGCAATAATAAATTCTTTCCCAAGTATTAAGTTACAACAAACAAGGGTCAGATCAGCAACACATTCCTCTAAGATCAAAAGATGTGTCTTAACATATTTATCTTCATTTTTGCGTAGTTACAACCATCATGAAAGGTAATTACCATGATAACTTACAAAAATCAAGGTGTTATAGTTAAATTTTCCTATAATGGGTATGAGATAAATATTTTAGATGACCCTGAATTATTGAAATATTGTAAAAAACAATCCTATTAGTTCTATGGTTATTCATTTGTCGTAACCAATTCCACCGCACTGGATATATACATATGCTCTTGGGAGTCAAGAAAAATTATTAAAAACTAACATATCCTTATGCTTCTTCCACTCAATATACAACTATTGATCTTGTATCTCCTATAAATATGATTCATATAATGATGATGATGATGATGATGATGATGATGATGATGGTTCCATTGAGGTTACCCATGAGAGCTTGTGTAATGTATATTTTAACCCCATCGATGAGGATGACACCATGTTCCATTCTCTTTATACTACCACCATCCTTGGTAAATATCAACTCTGTCCTTCTACTCCACGTACTATGAAAAATTCCACGGTTCCTTTTCACAATGCTATTCATGCTCTTGATCATATTACCACCTTTATCTCTATCACTATTATTGCACACCAAGATATAGTACATCTACAATATCAATCATATAGGCTTATATTTCCATATTTATCTTAATTAGTGAGTGTTATAACCATCTCTTGTAATTATTCATAGATAATTTTGTTTCCTTCCTCATTGTGATGTGTTAGCTTAATATTATACTTGTTTGAATGTTAGTTAGAATAGTACTCTTATCAAATATGACCTGCTTAGAGACCATCACTTTCATTTTAGTTATACCATGCATGTTTGCTTAATTTATTATTGATCTATACTCATCCACTCCTAACTACCAAAAATTAGTATGGTTCCATCCTCTATCTTGATCACGGCCTTGGAAACCCTAGGTTGACCTAGTGTATGGATTACTACCCTATAAATATGTGACCCTAGTGCTCATTTTAGGTACTTTAAATCTACCCCTTTTATGTCAACATATGTGTGTTTATAACTCATTTTTGATACCCTTTTGGAGTAGATGATTTAGGAGTGCAATATATTGAGACACATTATTGGCCCACATATATCTATCATGAACCCGATGTGAATCTTATAGACCTTTTGATCGAGTATATCTCGTTAAAATCACCCATATCCAAATTTCATTTCATTTAAATACAAAAAAAAAAATCAAAAATCCTATTTACATAGACACCATCGCCCCTGAGTGATCCTTTCTATCTTTGTTGGCTCATATTTGGATGTCTTTGGCCCTTGTGTAGACCTATTTTTAAAGAAGATATTGTCGATATTATGATATCGATTCAAGACACCTTTGTCCCATGTGCATATTTTTCTATACAATAGATTGTGTCTATAGCCTTAATGTTTAGACCTTTTTCAGCTAGATTATCATTTCACCATGAAGAATATACACTGGGTCTTCGAATCTACTTAGTAAATGTTTCTGAGGCATATAATCCTGAGATGAGTTTCCCTTTTCTACACATTGTGTACGTGTATTTTTACTTAAGCTAAGTTAGATGACTAAGAAATACCACCTAAATAGTTGTATAACAAAGCTAAGTCAAAATTTAGGCACCATCAAGACGAGAGCTAAACAAGATTAATACTAAGCATACTGTATTAACTTTGAACCAAGATCAAATTAACATGCTAAAGTATTCAAACCTCTACTTCTCTAGATTACCAACAAAAAGTAAATGGACCTATGTAGACTCCATGGCAATCAAATTGATTGTTTTGATCTTCAAGAACCTAGGAATGGGAGCTCATCAAAGCTTGGCTACAAGACCCTTTGACTATTCCCATATGACCCAAGCACTTGGCAAATGCAAGAAAGGAGGCTTAGCTCTTCAAATGGTGAATTTCTCAAGAGTAATAAAGGAAATCTTATAGTCTATTTGCTATGTGCTTTTCTTTTGTCTTCTCAAGGAATTTAGGTGTAAGTGTAAAGGTAGGAGGAGGGCTCTTTATATAGCCCAATGGATAAAGAAATCACTACATCCCTTTGCATGTGGGATAATAGGGATGTTGAGTTAGTTTTGGATAAAGGGGTTTTTAATTAATCAAGATGATTAATTAATAGATGTGCAAGCTTATAAAAGCTTTTTAGAGGAATATTAGCATGATTTAGACTATAGAAGGGGATTAAATCAATTAAATAATGATTTATTCATTAAATGAAAGGGGAAGCTAATTAATTATCATTAATCAATTAGTCTAGATAGAAGGGAGGATTTATTAATGGAAGGTCGTTAATTAGGGTATTTGTTGGATATGCAACTTAATTAATTAGTGTAGTGTAATTAATTAACGATGATAGGAGAGAAGGTGAGCACTTTTGACAATATGTCGCCAATTTGCAGGAAAGGAGATAATTAGCACAATTTAAGTATTTAAATTTCTCGGGTGTAATTATAGGTGTCTACATTTTCCCCTCTTTGGGGTGGCGTAAGTGATGCCACTTCAAAGATAGTAGACAAATAAAATTTTGAAGGGGTAGAAGAAAAATTAGTAGAAGTGAGAGATGCCCCCTCGAGTGTTGATGGGGTGATGAAGGAAGATGATCAACGATCGAAAAAGGTGAGAAATAGATAGAAGAATGGCCCAAGAAAAAAACCCGGGTGAAACGAGAGATTAGGGGTGAGAGGAAAGTGATGTAGAAGAAATATGGAGAAGTGGAGAGAAGAACTTAGCCTCTAGCCTTTGTATTGGAACAACTTCAGTGTCATCATATTGCCAAAAGATCTACGTCATCGGTCCTTATGAAAAATAGAATGAACAAAAGTGTAGTATGACATGAAAATCCATATACGAACAAATGTCCATTGCTAAAAACACCAACTCCATGAAACATAAAAATGAAATGCAATACGATAAATTAAAAGATTCTTAAATCCATGCAACATATAAAATGCAATGCAATATGAGAAAGTAAACAAGCTAAACTAATGAGAGAAACATAATGTAATGTTTTTACTATCAAGCTTGATTACGACCTATGTGAATAATCAACAAGGGTTGATGTTGGTGCCACAAGCAAGGATACATATGAGGGGAATAATGGAGGACACTTGGGTCTGATGAAAAAACAATGTGCACTACTGAAAGCGATGCTAGGCAACTCGTTGTGCCCTAGAGTACAGATGAAGTAAGCAACTTAGCTTTTGTTGATGGAGGTAGATCAAGATGATTTGCAAGTCGCACACATGAACAAGTGAGAACAAAGAGCGATGTTTTGTAGGATGATTTTAAATTTTTAGAAGTTTTTGAAATATATTTGAATTTTTTGATGATTTTTCTAACATATTTGAATGTTTTTTATTTTTGAAATTTTTCGAGAATATATACAGGAAGACAAGGAAGCATGGGTGCCCCTGATAGATGGGATGTACAAGGAAAACTTCCACGTGCGCACGAGAATGGTGAAGATGAAAAAAATGCCCTAGCAATTAGGTGGGAGTATTCAAAGAAAAACTCTTCATGTAGAGAAGTAGGACCCATGGCCATTATGGATAGGTTCAACGTGATGATGAACGTAAAATAATGAAGTCTTTGGGAAGAAGCAAGGATGCCCCAAGCGTAAGTTTACTAAGAAACATGTGATAGAAAGGAAGTGGGTGATTTATTTATTAAAGGGGGAAAAGGTGTCCACAAACATAGCAAAAGGCCATCCTATACACATGGATGTTCTAAACAATTATCAAAAAAGCAGAGGATGTTATGAAAATATTTAGAGGGTGGTTGATGAAAAAGTGGTTAGCCCAAGGCACAAATCATGAGACAAGACATGCGCTAAAGCAAGAGTTTGAACAAAGTCCAAAAAGTAACACTTGGTAACATACTAATAATTTTTACTCATCGAGATCTCATGTGTGCATGTGGAAATGAATTACCTCTTGAAGGAAAGAGTTGATAGATAGCAAGTGATGACACTAGTCAATGTGTAGGAATGCTTTAGTTTGAAAAGTTATTTTGAATGGATTGTGGAAGGAGATCGTACATTTCTCCGCTGCCGATTAGGAATCCATAGCCCCGATGGAGATACATTTGATTCTTATCACAACATTACTCTACTTCTAGTCAGGTGTTCATAGCCTTGATAGAGATTATTGGAAATACCCCAAGAGAGAGTTATATATCAATTTGATTTTTCTTTTAGCTTTTTCTTTTGATTAATCGGTTTCGATTCTTTTACTTTCTGAAAAATTATTTCAGCTCTCTTGTTTGACAAGGGGTTAAGAACCATTGATGTCTTGATGGAAGGATGTGGAAGTGATTGCGATGATGACATTGGATAGCGTCAACAAATATGCCCAAAAATTCTTCCCAACAAGTTTATTATTTGTAGATAGTGATAGGATCTCTAAGAGGTCGGTTGTTCTTTAATTTACAAAGGTGATGAAAGACCAAGGTCGAACGGATACCATAGAGATAAATGTCACAAAATGCATGTGAATAGGCTAACCACATAACATCGAAGGGATGAAAATGGTAGGAAGAATTTCAGAATAACAAGGAAGGGAAGAAAGAAACATTCATGTGTCTGTCATCACCAATTGGCACTATGATAATTCTTCACGGGAACTCCTCGTCTTATGATTATTCACTAATGCACATCCTTTAGTTTGGTGGATGTAATTTGGAAACAAAACAACAAACATAACACAAGAATACCATCAACTATGATAAGATGGAATGATGACAAATCTGAAATTATCAAAGTAAATTATAATATTAACATGAAATTGTTACAATCTCACCCATGAGGTACTTCAAGTGTTATTGACTTCACTTGCCTTCCACCAATACTATGGGAGAAACTTTACAATTACACCTCTTAATCGCTTCTTCAACACACCTTTAAACCGATGGCTTCCTTTACACACTTCATATAATATTTCTCACTACTTCCTTCTATGCTAAATGAGGGGGGTGGCCTCTTTATTTATAGAACTTCTAGGCTTATCCATCTTATCTCTAAGATAGGATAAGAAATCCACTCGAAAAATCATATTCCATACCTTAACTCTTATCTGTACATGTAAGCTTATCTCTTAAGATAAGATAAACCTTATCATTTCACATGGGTTCCACATTTTTAGACATTTTACACAAAATATTTATGACCTCACTCCTTGTCCTTATTACCAATATAATATTTCTAATTCCTAATCATGTAGACCCTACTTCTCTACTTATCCCAACTTTGACATTTTAACATTACCGGACCACTTACGACAAATATTTACTTTTTACAACATTCTATTGTACTTTGATTGTTACCATACTCTACATTATTGGGCGTCGTCGTTTGGCAGTGCCGTTATCTTCTATCGGACACTACTACTAATTATACCTAACAACATCCTATTCTAATACATACATTAATGAAATAGAAATTGTGGAGGAAAATTTTAGTGTCGACATCTTCCCCCTTCCTAGCTTCTACTCCATCCTCGGAGTAGACTCTTCTGGTGCTTAGAAAATCTTCAACTTGTTGTGGTTGACCCATTTCGTAATGGGAGTGCCATCCAATTCCTCCAGTCAGTACGTACCATTTTCATGCACAGCTGCTATTTTGTAGGGCCCCATCCATTTTGGAATAAATTTTCTCTGTCTTCTTTTTTGTATCTGGAATCATATACTAGAACCAAGTCATTCACATGAAATGGAGACCACCGGATCTTTTGATCAAAGTATTCCTTCTGCTTCATTTTCTTCTTATAGCTTGTATCCTTAGCTATTTCCCTCATTTCCTCTAGCAAATGAAGATGTACCAACCTTTCTTTTACTGAATCACTTTCATCCATTCTTTCATTTTTCATTACTCTGACCGTGGGAATATCAAACTCAATAGGAAGAACTGGATCAATGCCATAAGCCAACTGAAATGGGGAGTATCCTGTTGCTGACTTTGATGTTGCCCTATATGCCCACAATGTTGCATGAATCCTTTTATCCCATTTATGTACCTGCAAGGCTGCATCTTTTGCTAGAATTTGACACAACACAAAATTTGTTCGTTCCACCTGTCCATTTGTGCTTGGCTTGTATGTTGTTGCCTTCCTGTGCTTAATAGAAAACTTATTGACTAGGGCTTCTACCACCTCATTAATGAAGTGGCTTCCTCGATCATTATAATTTCTAATGGACAACCAAATTTGGTGACAATGCGTTCATATATGAACCTTGCCACTTCATCCATGGAAGGTTTTCAATGGCCTAACTTCAACCCACTTGGTTAAATAATCTATGGCAACTACAATATACTTATTTTGGTGTGAGGTAGTTG
This sequence comes from Taxus wallichiana var. yunnanensis, assembly GCA_018340775.1. Classification (NCBI taxonomy): domain Eukaryota; kingdom Viridiplantae; phylum Streptophyta; class Pinopsida; order Cupressales; family Taxaceae; genus Taxus; species Taxus wallichiana. The sequence continues at coordinate 249,851,310 of CM031240.1, read as the reverse complement.
GAAGTGGACCTACAATGTCTATTCCCCACTTTTCAAAGGGACCAAGTGGAAGAATAGGACATAATGGAGCTAATGAAGTCTTACGGTTACCATGTGTTTGACAAATATCACATGTCTTACAATAATTATAACAATCTTTAAAAAGAGTGGGCCAGTGATAACCTGCATCCAAGATCCTTCTTGTTGTAAGTTGTCCAGAGAAGTGCCCTCCACATGTACCATTGTGGAATTATTCTAGTAGTTCCTTCCCTTGATCACGTCCAACTACCCTCTTATACTGTCCATCAGGTCCTATTCGAAATAATACTCCATGCAGAATAGAATATGGATGACTGGCTTGAGTAATCTTTCTCTTAGTCTTTGCATTGGCACCATCAGGAAACTTGAATTCATTCAGATAATTCCAAATATCTATGTATTCACTAGGGATTGTGTCAAGGATAACAAGGTGCATCGGGAAATCATCATCATCACAAGATGATCCTAAACCATCATAGGCTCGAGAGAGTGCATCGCATTGACATGCTTCTTTCCTGGCCTATCTATAATATCAAATTCAAATTCTTGTAGCAAAATTATCCATCTTGCTATCCTCCCTGATGGGTTAGGCTTATTTACAATATATTTTAGAGCCTGATGATCTGTTACAACTAGAAATTTTTCCCTAGCAAGTAATTCCTAAACTTCTTTACAACTGAAAAAATGATAACCAGAGCCTCTTTTTGATTCAATTATAATTTACCTCAGCACTGCTCATTTGTCTGCTCCCAAAGTAAATTGGATGTTCATTCCCATTTTCATCCTTTTGGCTCAAAGTACTTCCTAGTGCTGCATCTGAGGCATCAGTGTACACAATGAATGGCTTGCTCCAATCTGGATTCTTTAAAACAGGTGAAGACACCAGGGCTTCCTTCAGTTGTCCAAAAGCTTCATGTGCCTTATTTCCTGGTTCATAAGTAACATCCTTCTTCAAGAACTGGGTTAGTGGCTGTGCAATCTTTGAGAAATTCTTGATGAACCTTCTATAGTAACCCACATGGCCTAAAAATGATCTCAACTTACTTCTATTCATAGGAAATGGTAAATATTTGATTTTTGAAACTTTATCAGGATCAATACCAATACCATCTCTGGATACAACATGCCCTAACAAAACACCTTTAGAACATCCAAAGACACACTTTGTAGGGTTTAGTGAGGCTTGTGCTTCATCTAACCTTTGAAATGTTGTCTCCATCTGGTTGCGGTGGTCCAACTTGCTCCCATAGATGCAAAAATCATCCGAAATGCTCTGATGAAGGTCCCAATGTAGGGTTCGAACACCCTATTCATCAAACACTGGAATGTTGTTGGAGCATTACACAACCCAAAAGGAATAACTCTATAAGCAAACGTTCCCCAAGGAGTGGTGAACGTGGTCTTGAGCTGATCTTTCTCTCGCTATACAAACTTGGTTGTATCCGCTATATCCATCAACAAAACTATAACACTCTGCCAGCTACTTCGTCAAGATCGATCTCGAAAATGGAAGAGGGTAATGATCCTTCTTTGTTGCCTTATTGAGCTTCTGTAATCAACACAAATGTGTATCTTCCCATTCTTTTTTATTGAGATCACAATGGGAGAAACCCATTCGAATTCTCCACAAACAAATATGAATCCCGCATCAAGCAACTTATCTATTTCTTCTTTTACAGTCTTGGAAAATTAGGATTCATTCTATATGGCATTTGCTTTATGGGCTTAGCACCATCTACCAACTCAATAGAATGTTCTACCCAACTTACTTGATGGAGTTCCTTGTAATCAAAAGTGAATATGTGTATGTACCTTCGAAAGAGCTGGAGGTAGGATTCCTTCTCACTCTCCATCACAGCATCACCAATCTTTATTTGTTGGAGATGATCATCAACTTCTTCTTCAGATAATTTTATGGGGTCATGAGTTGGTGTGACTGGAAGGATATCCATGACTGAAACATCAACCTCACTTTCTTCATCTTCAGTGTCCACTTCACTGGTACTAGAGTAATCAGAGGATGTCCAATCATCAGTTTCATCACTTGAATCCACAGGTTCTGCCTTATGATGTCGAGGGATCATGTTTATCTTCACCCTCTCTCTACCACATCCAAGTGTCATGAAGCCTTCATTCCTAGTAGTTTCTTGCATGAACTCTCCTTAGCCATGGTCTTCCCAGAACATTGGGTACGCAACAGTACCATTTTTCATCACCTGAAAGTCTACCACACATACAACACCCATAACAGATATTTCCACATTTGAAACTACACCTTCTGGTTTAGTTTTTCCCATATTTAATGACCTTAACATAAGTGTTAAAGGGCGATAAATTTTAAACCCAACATATTCATTCTGGACTTGGTCATTACATTAAGCGCAACACCTCCATCAAATAAGACATCATGAATTGAAATACCATTACATAATACCTCAGCTTGTGGAGCATAGGGATCCGCCTCTACCTCCAAAACAAGGACCTCAACCTCCTTCCTTCGATCGAGCATTGAGTCCACTTCGCAGCTCCCGCCTCTTCTCAGAAGACATAGCCAAGAGTTGACCATATGTAATATTTGCAGGCCTTTTGGATAGATCTTCCAAGATGGAGTATGGTCCTTGCCCCTGTGAAATTAGAAAATCCTGCACACCCAACTTTCTTCTCCTATGTTTCTTACTAGTTTCTCCTTTCATCTTCTTAGGATCATTTCCATCTTGATTATCTTTTTTTTTTTTTTTTGTTACAAATACATCTACTTCATTATTTCTGCTCTTATCTACTACATCAAAATAATTCACAGGTGCTTTTCCTTTATCATTATCTCCTTTACGGATGTAGAAGCTCTATCGGACAATTATACTTATAATGACCCTTTTATAACAACCATAACATACAACTTCAGAAATATTTCTTTTTGGACCTCTATCTCCTCCCGAGAATGTTGGTGTGTGTGATTTGTCAGTCATCGTCCACATCACCTAGGTGAGTCATCTCGCCTTGCGAGAATCATAGGTCTTAAGAAGTCAAATGACAAGTGTCGATCTGTCATAGAATCGACATTGTCATTGCGTCAATGCGTCATAGGAGTTACATTCCTTATTTGGAATTGTAACTCCTCTTAGTGGCGCGTCATGCGTTATGCATCGTGTGGCGTCATTGAGTTTCTTTCCATGTTTAGGCATGGGGGTTACACAGCACCCCTATTTGTACTTCCTATTTTTCGATCTATGAGCATGAGCAGACCCATTCTTCTTACTTGCAATCTTCTTTCCATTGTTTGAATCTTGCGTATTGTGTTGGCTTGATGTTACCATTGGAGTGCAACTTCGTTGTGGTGCATCACTTTTTGACATCGGTTCTCGCGAATCCCTCTTTCATGGTATCAGAGCTGGTTTGTAAATGTGCACTCTTCGTTTCTCAATTGTTTATTACTTCTATTTTCTTCTCATTTCCTCGTGTGCAAGTTTTTTTCGATTATCATTTTGGAATTATTGCTCACCTCGTATTGAGATTTCAGCAGATGCAAGTTAAGGTATTTGGTTGGTTTGTTTATCAGCTAAGTTCATATTTGGATATTTCTAGATCTTTGTGGCTATTATTTACAAGGTTATTTCTTGCTAGTTGTGAAAGATTCGATTCAGTGTAGGGTAAAAAAAGAGCTCATTTTTTGGCGTGGACCTATGATTATAGTTGGGATCGTTGTTTTTTCTTCACCGGTGTATACTCGGACTATTCCTAGCTTCTTCCTCATCGATGTGGTTCCTTGCTTTCTCAAAATGATTTTTGCAAACCTCTCACATTTTTGCAAAACCTCTCATGTTTTTTTTCTGATCTCTCACGTTTTTGGGAGTCTACTCACGTTTTTTGAGCCTCTTTGCATTCCCAAAACTTCAATGTTCAACCTTCTATGACTTCTAGGTGTTTTTAACCTATTCAGAATTTTTCTATCCTCGGCTATTTTTTCAACCTGTCAGACATTTTCAACTATTCTAGGCATTTTTTTAACTATCCTAAGGCATTTTTCTCCTTTCTTGTGTTTTTGCATCTTTATTCGGCATTTTTGGGTATTGAGGCATTTTTTTGGGTAGTAAGGCATTTTTTCCTTCAATGACATTTTTGGACTATTATGGCATTTACTTAAAGTGGATAGTCACTTGCATTATCTTTTTACCTGCCTTTCATCCCCACGTGGCCTTCTTGTTTCGTTGGGTAATATCTCTCCAAAAATACATTTTTTTATTCACTTTTCTTAAAAAAATGTGTTTACATTTTTTTACCTTATCACTCTTCAAAAAACCATGTTTTTTCATTTCTTTTAAAAGGTATAAGGTAAAAACATTACATTTTATTGGCATTGTAAGTTTTTTGGCTTGTTTTATTAACCTTTCGTCGAGTGCCGAAGACGAAGGGTGAGGTCCAGGATTGGCAGGTGGCTAATCCCCCCTCGCAATACAAATAAACCCTATCTCAAATTCCATGCCATTTCAACGAGCATACATCGACACACCTTTTCCATGCATTTAGGGCACTTTTTTAATCCATTTGCAGGCTTATTGGCTTTTTCCTCATCAGTTGCGGGAATTGATGTTTTTGCTATAACTTTTGACTCGTTGCTCGGTTTTGAGCACTTCTTTAGTCAAAGTTGCATGTTTTTTTTGCACTATAGATGATGGGATCATTAGTTTTTGTAAATGCACTAATTTTATAAAGTGCCGCATTTTTGGGGGTGTCTTTGTATTGCTTAATCCAGCTCTTTTTCTTGAGCTTTGTATTCTTTTTGTGGACTTGTGAGAGCGTCCGCACAAAGTATTACGACAAAGGAATTATTTCATGTGACATGAGATGCTATTTCTCACAAAGCTCTTTCTTTCCCCTCTTGCTTCTCTCGTTCAGCGTTGCTTGCTTGCAGTGTCGATCATTGCGCCCTACGAACCTTGATTGTTGTCTCCACCATTGCGCATTATTACGCTAATTGCAAGGTGAGTGACAAATTGGTTCTCAGAACACAGTCGCATCTGGTTGTAATCAACGCACTGAATTATAAAGTGCCAAACTCGGGGGTGTAATTTTGTTTTGGGGGTTGTTATTGTCCTGGGTGTTGTATTACATGCAGACGCATTATCGGCCGAGTCGACATCTTGCATTTGTGCATCTTGCACTTTTTGATTCCACATCATGGAGGGTGCTCTTTCTATACTTGAGCATCGTAGGATCACCTTACTGACCTCCTCCCAATTCTACTTTGGGAGAGAACTATTGACTTGGCGTGCTTCTATGGAACATTACTTCACCTACAAGGGTCTTTCTCACTTCTTGGTTGGGCCTATTCCTGCACCCACTGATCATCATCATCTTAATGATTTTCTCAACAATTGCGACCGTGTCTTTGGTCACATGATGATGCATGTCTCTACATCTCAATGGGTTCACGTGGCAGACTCAGATCCACCCCACCATGTCTGGAGCATTCTTCAGTCCCTCTATGGAGACCCTTCACATACTGCCCCAGATTGTTGTTGCAGCTGATTCAGTTGTCTCCTCTATTTTTTCATGTGATGATAGTTCCACTGACACAGACTCGCTTGGTTCTACTTTTGATGACAAGGATTGTGCACCCAGTTCTGATGATGAGAGTACTACAGAGGAATCTTCTCCTCCTTCTCTCACTATTCCAGAGAGTGTTGACACATCCCACATCTCATCATATATTGAGTAGTCTCTTATACAATATCATACAGTCATCACACCCACCTCTTTTCCACCTTCAGTGTTTGAGGCCCATTTCACTCCTCAACCTTCCTTGGATGACTCATACATATCTGACATCGCTCTTCTGTTTGTTGAGCCCCCTCATTGGGATGAGTATCTGCCTGACCTTAGTTGTCTTTTCGCAGAGTACACTTGTGATGTACTACAGGTTCCTCATCCATCTACAGGTATTTCAGAGGAGTTCATCATCTCTGTTGTTGGGAGTGCCCCTTCTGGGACTCTTGCCACTTCCACTTTTCCAGAGACCTTCATTGATCCACCCTTACTTGTGGATCCCTTTTCTGTTGTGGGGGATGTTTTGTTACTTTCACATCAGTTGGACATCCTTTCTACAGTGTTCACCCTTCATACTCTGACAGTTCTACACTCATGACAATACCCTCGGCTCCTTTACACTCACTTGCTAGACCTATGTCACACTTTCGTGGACCAGACTTAGAGTTCTTCATGCTACTGCCTTCAGTTTCCTTCATGGAGTGGGCAGATTTCCAACACATATTTTATGTCCTTCCTAAGGGCAGACACACAGTACGGTGCAGATGGCTCTTCTTCAGTCCAGAGGTAGAGGATCTCATCATCGACATATAGTATGTTCAGACAGCTGATCAGGTTGCAGACATTTTCACCAAGCCCTTCACTGAGGTGAATTTTCTTCACTTGCGGTCTCTTCTTGGGGTGAGGTCTACTACAGCCACCCATCTTCTTCGGGCTATATAGTCCTCCTTCTTGTCCTCTTCTTCTTTCTAGAAAGATGTTGTTTGTACATGGGCACCTTATCAGGCCTTTAGTTTCCAAGGCCCATTGACACATCTTTCTTAGTTGTCTAGGGGAGTCTTATTTTTCTGTTCTAGCTTACCTTGACCTCTTCCTTGGCTTTGATGAAGGGGGGTGTTGGTGTGTGTGATCTGTCTAGTCATCATCCACATCACCTAGGTGAGTCATCTTTCCTTGTGAGAGTCATAGGTCTTAGGAAGTCAAATGACAAGTGTCAGATTCTATCATAGAATCTAACATTGTCATTTACGTCAATGCATCATAGGAGTTACATTCCTTATTTGGAATTGTAACTCCTCTTCTAGTGGTGTCATATGTCGACTCACCAATGTCATATGCGTCGGTGGCGTATTGAGTTTCTTTCCATGTTTAGGCATGGGGGTTACACAACACCCCTATTTGTACTTCCTATTTTTCGATCTATGAGGATGAGCAGACCCATTCTTCTAACTTGCAATCTTCTTTCCATTGTTTGAATCTTGCGTATTGCATTGGTTTGCGTTACCATTGGAGTGCAACTTTGTTGTGGTGCATCACTTTTCGACATCGGTTCTCGTAAATCCCTCTTTCGAGAGAACTAAATTCTTTTCCTTGAAGAAGATTAATAGTTAATCGACCCATCTTTTTGAGCGAGATCTTCATACTCAATAGATGTACTAGGAGAAATATTTGTGCTCACCGAGAGTGGTTGTGGATTCTGGACAAAAGGTGCTGGTGTAGGCTCTACTTTAGCAAAAATTTCTTTGGGCTCCTCTTCCATGCTTTCTTCTTGCCTTCTTGCAATCTCCTTTGCTTGTTCAATGGTAGCTGGGTGGTCATACTTCACTCATTGTCTGATCTCTAGCTTCATCCCAAGAATGAAGTGCTTACATAGGAGATTATCCACGCCATTCATCAACCCATCCGCTAATCCTTCCTTCCGGATTTGGGCATCGAGCTTCCTCCTTAGCTCTAGAACACGAGCATGATAATCCCTTATCTTCTCCTTCTCTCCTTGGGATAGCTTTGTGATCTCAATCATGAGATCTGCATATTTTTGTTGTTCACCAAATTCTTCAAGAAAACTTTTAGTTAATAAATCCCATGAATTTTTCACATTTTCACCTAGTGTTTCAAACCACCTAAGTGCTGAACCATCCAAAAAGGTAGGAAAAATTTAGTCCATTTTCCCTTCTTATGAGGCCATTACAAATATAGGATTGTTTAAACTCTTAAATGAAAGAGGAAGCATCTTCATTAGATTGGGCTAAAAAAATAGGAATCTTCCCCATTTTCAAAAGTAACCACCGTAAAATACCAACCCACAAGTACAATCAACAAGACTTATGTGCACAAATAATTGGAATCACTGTAATAGAAAGTGACTTTACACCTTTCTATAGTAAACTAGAAATGACCACGGTAACTATGGTAAAACTTGACTTACTGCGGTAAAAACTATTCACAGTAAAAAGTGAAGTTACTGTGGTAAATACTATTCACGATAAAAAGTGACTTTACTGTGATAAATACTATTCACAACAAAAATGACTTTACCATGGTAACTACTATTCATGGTAAAAATGACTTTACCATAGTAACTACTATGCACAGTAAAAATAATGTTACCCTCCAATTGATTTTTGACTAAGTGGGAATATCTCTCTAGAAAATCCACCAAGGAATGGTCCCGGCAACGGAACCAAAATGTCATCACCAATCCAGCACTATGATAATTCTTCACCGGGAACTCCTCGTCTTTATGATTATCCACTAATGCACAACCTTTAGTTTGGTGGATGTAATCTAGAAACAAAACAACAAACATAACACAAGAATACCATCGACTATGATAAGACGGAATGATGACAAATCTGAAAATATCAAAGTAAATTATAATATTAACATGAAATTGTTACAATCTCACCCATGAGGTATTTTAAGTGTTATTGACTTCACTTTCCTTCCACCAATACTATGGGAGAAACTTTACAATTACACCTCTTAATGGCTTCTTCAACACACCTTTAAACCGATGGCTTCCTTTACACACTTCATACAATATTTCTCACTACTTCCTTCTATGCTAAATGAGGGGGTGGCCTCTTTATTTATAGAACTTCTCCAAGATTATCCATCTTATCTCTAAGATAGGATAAGAAATCTACTCGACAAATCATATTCCATACCTTAACTCTTATCTGTACATGTAAGCTTATCTCTTAAGATAAGATAAACCTTATCATTTCACATGGGTTCCACACTTTTAGACTTTTTACACAAAATATTTATGACCTCACTCCTTGTCCTTATTACTAATATAATATTTCTAATTCCTAATCATGTAGACCCTACTTCTCTACTTATCCCAACTTTGACATTTTAACATTACAGGACCACTTATGACAAATATTTACTTTTTAAAACATTCCTATTGTACTTTGATTATTACCATACTCTACATTATTGGTGGCATCGTACTGGCAGTGCCATTATCTTCTATCGGACGCTACTACTAGTTATACTTAACAACATCCTATTCCTAATACACACATTAATGAAATAGAAATTACGGAGGAAAATTTGAGTGTCGACAGATGAAATACCGATTGCAATGTTTGAGAAAATGTACCTTTGATTTTTTAATTTTTTTGTATTTTTGCATTGTTTTTTATGATTTTTAGATTTTTATAGTTTTTGGAAAGTTGGGGACCAAAAACATCACTCAATGTGACAGGATCCAACAACGGTGTTTGTGACTTCCTTGATAAGGGAGACTATGTGCATTTTTTTATCAAGAGTCATGTTATCTCCAATCTCGATGATCGAGGTGATCTTGTACTCAACAAATGACAGTGATTTTTCTTGAAACATGGATTTTGTATGTGGGAGCTTGATTCCCCTATCCATAGGTTTCTCGCACTTTGCACCATACTTGATGGTTATGTTGATGTGTGTTCTTGAGTCACACTTGATTTACAATTATGATATTGTTCGATTTGTTAGGACCTTTGGGGTCTCTTGGAAATTTAGAAATGAGCTTGATAATGAACTTATTTGGGTTTCATATAAGATGACATGTGACTTTTCTAACCCCGAGAAGGAGAAGAAATTGAACATGGACATTTAGAACTGATGTGAGAAATGATGATGGGCTTGCCAAAATCATTTTTATAAGAAGAATGTGATGGATGAAAAGGATATGGTCTAAGGATTGAAGAATATGGGTTACCGGAGAGGTGAGCCATAGCCGAAGGATGAAGGGCTACTAGGATGTGGCCTAAGAATAGAAGATGAAGGGCTCTTTGGGATGTGACCCATAGATAGAAGACAAAAGGCTACTAGGATGTGGCCCAAGAATAAAGAGGAAGGGATACTATAGACGTGACCCATAGAGGTAAGATGATGAGCTACTAGGATGTGGCCCAAGAATAGAAGATGATGGACTACCCGGGGTAATCCATAATTAAAAAGAAAAGGGGCTAGTTGGATGTTGCCCAAGAATAGAAGATAGTGGACTACTCAAAAATGTCCCACAAATAGTAGAGGGAGGGATACTAGAGGGTTACCCACACCTAGACGAAGATGAAGGGCTACTTGGTGTTGACCCCATAAGAGATTGTGATTGAGGAACTTTGATAAATAGAGAAGGATGGGGTGATGAGAAGATAGGCCATGGATCAATGCAAGACCCAAGAGTTTCATCACATAATGAACAATGTGAAGATGGGAGAATAAGAGGAGGATCAAGTTGTATGATCTGAGGCACTTCCTCCATTTCTTGATAAAAGAAATCAACCTTTTCCTCACCACATGTGAACACATCGAAGTCTATAGAGAAAACTTTCTCGTAATTTTCTAAAGGAATATCTTCATGTGCCCCTATAAATGTCTTGATTATAAATGTTCTTAAAGAGATCAATTAGTATGAATTGTTGATCGACCACTAGGGGTTGATTGGAAGAAAGAGGTTAATTGGTGGGGAAGAATTAGAAGATGTTTGATGATAATTGATAGATAAGATGATGTGGGGGACGAATAAGATGTGGAGCTAGATGTCTCGGGAGTAGAAGAAGGTGGTGTGGACCTACCTACATGATGGTATATCATTTGTAAACTAGTATGATTAAGTCCAAACTATGTAGATTGTGACGCATGGGTTGATTCAAATGTTTGAATAGAAGTACTTTGAGTCACACAAATATTCAAAGAAGTAAGACTTAATGGGGGTGATTGATGAAGAAGTTCCTATGAAGAAGGGGAGGACCGTGATTCAAGAATTACATTGGATGAATAAAAACAATGGTCCTGCAAACAAAGAGAGGGCGTGATTCAAGAATTATATTAGATGTTTGATTGGAGGGATTTGGAGTCACTATATCTTCAAAGGAAGAAGACATCGTTGAGGCGACTGATAAAAGGGGTCCTACAAAGAAAGGGAGGACCACGACGTAGGAGTTGCATTAGATGAATGATGAAGATAATTTGTGGTGACATAAATATTTAGAGGAGGAGAATGTTGTTTAGGTGACTGATAATAGAGGTTCGCAAGAAGGGGAGGACCGTGACTTAGGAGTCAAATTAGATGAATCCAAATAGTACTTTGGATCTGAATAGTAGTTTGTATCTAAATCATTAGAAGAGTCAGAGGAAATATTTGGATTGGAATCCTCAGAAGAAGAGGAAATATTTGGATTAGAAATAGAAGAAGGGTGGGAGGAACTCGAATAATAATTTGGATCAGAAGTGTCCAAACCATACCACTGACTATGAGATGAAAGTGGGGAACGTGTTACCCATATGGGATCTCTAGCATGAAGAACCAAATGAGGTTTAGTTTTAATGGGAATATTTTGATTTGAATTACTAAACCTAGGTTCCGTATTTTTGTAAGTATGGGGAACCGTGCAATAGTCAGTCATTTTTGGGACTGTATTAAGCAAAAATTTCTAGATCTAGATAGTGTGATGGAACTCCTTCAAAGGGAAGGAAGTGACATGTCGATTCAGGGAAGCATAATGACAACCAGCTAGACATTTTGTAAGTATTGATATGCGTGCATGATTTTCTAAAGAATCTCTAAGGAAAATAGACATCGTTATGACACAATATTGATGAGATCAAAAGGGATTTTCCTAGAAAATAATTTTTTGAATGAATAATCACAAGGAACAATCATGCAAGTGTGAAACAAAAATCCAATCAACAAGGAAATACACCATATGAAAATGTGTGCAAAGTGATAGTTTGATGCAAAGGTGATCAACACAATGTCAATATTTACGTCAAGCTCAAAATGAACAAGGCATAAATATTAACAAAGGGTAGATGTGACTCGCAATCAAAGGATACCATGACAAGTTCAATAACCAACAAGGCCTCAATGTTAAAGTGTGAGGTTTACAAATGTAAGCCACATAACCACACCAATAGGACACGTAAATCAAGCTTTGTGGAGAAGAAAGATATTAGTGTCAAAGTGGTATCGAAATGATGACACAAACAAAGCAAGCGACACCTTTCAAGATTTGGGATAATGTTTGAAATCAAACTAAGTGAAATTATACTAAGGATGTGTTAAAATGTGTGAAGTGTAACACCAAAATATAGACATTTAGATCATGTTTATGAAAAACATGACATAAGTATCTTAATTGTGTCGAGATAATGTAAACAAGGCAACACATCAAATAAAATGATGAATAAATCATAACTATGATGATGATCTTAGCATGGGTATCAATATCAAAAAGGTTGCCAATGATATAAATACATCTCCACACAGTTTAGATGTTTAACTAACCTAGCCACAAACATGGATGGGCATAAATGGGAAAAAAAGTGGAAAAACAATCAATTAATAATGTAAAGGTAGTCACTCCTCTTCTGATAAAAAAAGTGTCAAAAGAAAGTGAAGGAAGTAGATCAAATGGGGGTAAAAAAATGTTGGCTTTACTTTGGCAGAGTTTCACCTCACCTTAAGGTAAGTAAAAACTAAGCAATAAGTAACGCTTCCCACATTTCATGATGAATGAAGGCTCGTAACTCAACACTATTTTTAAATGGTCAAAGTGGGCTCCTGGCTAAAGACTATCTTCCTAGGTGGTTCTCTCTTCCTAGGTGTTACAAATTTGTCTTAAGCGAGTTTGATTTACCCAAAAAGTCACAATGACTAGGTTAGGAGTATCTCAGCTTTACTTTACCCCCTTAAGCATAGTAGGAAACTAGTGAGTCTATGTGTACCATCACTAGGGTCTCCATACGGAAAATTGGTAACGTTAACGCATAAGGAATGACTAGTCAAGTAGGTCGGGCGGAGCACTTCCCATTTCATCCACAAGGTTCCTTATTGCGTGGACTACTTTGGGGTTCCTGGTACCACCACCAATGTTGTATCTTAAGGCATTATGCCAAAGGGGTTATGTTCTAGTTGAGCGGATAGGGACATACCCTTTTCGAAACCCGTAATGTCTGATGTTTTGAATATAGTGTTATTTTTATCTAGTTTAATTTTTATGTGGTTTGCTTGAACACCTTTTGGAAACTTGCATGAAACTATATTAGTATCTTAATTTTATTTCAACGCCACCTTTTCTTTGACAATCATTTTTGGTCCTACACAATGGATTAGTAATTTTCCATAAAAAGACTAAAGAAGATAAAACATTGTTTCTAATTCTCAAGATCATCCTAAGACGAAAGAGAAGAGCATACACGACGTAGAATCCAACTATGAAATCAAATATGGAAAACACCTAGTTCAAATTAAATATTTTTTCTTTTTAACAAACTTTGACATTCATTCTTTTAAGAACAAGCATTTTTCAAAACAAAAAAGATACATAGAAATCGTTTCTGATTCCCAAGGTCACCTAAAAGGTGCGAGGGAAGAGCATACACGACTCTAATCTCATGATTAAACATGCAAGGTTCATTAACCTTTTAAACAAGTTAAATTACCATCAAACATGTAAAAACACCCTACAAAACAAAATTTATATTCAAAATAAAACTTGCAAGGTGTTAGAACATCAAAGACCAAATTTTCCAAAACATTTAGACATGTTAGAAATGAGTAGTTTACTAAAAATGAAAACCTTAAATTTTTGGTAACTCAAAAACCCAAATTTATGTTTCCATTGTGTATTTCTCTTCAATACCTTTCCAACGTAATATAAATGGATTCGTTTCGAGTTCGAGAGAAAACGTTATGGCCTTCGGAAGATTGCTAATGATGTTTGCGCTAGGATTCATGTGTCTATGCCAAGGTTAGGGTGCTTGCGCCAAGGTTAGGGTGCCTGCGCACCAAGGTTAGGATGCTTGCCAAGGTTAAGGTGCTTGTGCCAAGGTTAGGTGCTGTGCCACCCTATGTAAAAAAACATAGTGAGATTTATGCCTACGCGCACAGAATGATGTGTGCACTCCCTTTCCTGGGAAATGTCAAAAATACATCATTTTAAGATAAACAACTTCATTAAGGTCAATTTTTTTATATGTTAGCTCAAAATTCACAACAACCATCAAAATTAAACCCCTAAACAAGACTCAACACATGCAAAGTTAGCAAAATCATAAGAAATTTAACATTATTTCACACATGTAATATTAGCAAAAGACACTAAAAATATCAAAACACTCCAAATTTTAGTATCTTAGCTTGAAATTGACAACAAACCATTAGAATTAAAGCTCTAAATGAGCTCCTACACATGGAATATTAGAAAAATCCTAAGAAATTGAACATTATTTTCCATATGTGTATATCAAGGGTTATCCAAAAACTTGAAATAACAATAAAATTTTAGCTAGAATTCTAAGGGACTAAGGACCCGTCCCACTAGGCATGCCAAATGTGTGCATGTATTTTTTGCTTAAGCTAAGTTAGATGAATAAGAACTACCACCTAAATAGTTCTATAACAAAGCTAAGTCAAAATCTAGGCACCATCAAGATGAGAGCTAAACAAGATTAACACTAAGCATAATGCATTAACTTTGAACCAAGATCAAATTAACATGCTAAAGTATTCCAACCTCTACTTCTCTAGATTACCAACAAAAAGCAAATGGACCTATGTAGACTCCATGGAAATCAAATTGATTGTTTTGATCTTTAAGAACCTAGGAATGGGAGCTCATCAAATCTTGGCTACAAGACCCTTTGACTATTCCCATATGACCCAAGCACTTGGCAAATGCAAGAAAGGAGGCTTAGCTCTTCAAATGGTGAATTTCTCAAGAGTAACAAAGGAAAGCTTATAGTCTATTTGCTATGTGCTTTTCTTTTGTCTTCTCAAGGAATTTAGGTGTAAGTGTAATGGTAGGAGGGCTATTTATATAGTCCAAGAGATAAATAAATCACTACATCCCTTTGCATGTGGGATAGTAGGATGTTGAGTTAGTTGTGGATAAGGGGGTTTATTAATTAATAAAGATGATTAAATAATAGATGTGCAAGCTTATAAAATCTTTTTAGAGAATATTAACATGATTTAGACTATAGAAGGGGATTAAATCAATTAAATAATTATTTATTAGGTAAATGAAAGGAAAGCTAATTAATTAATAATAATCAATTAGTCTAGATAGAAGGGATGATTATTTAACTAAGGTAGTTAATTAGGGTATTTGTTGGATTGGTGACTTAATTAATTAGCGTAGTGTAATTAAGGAACAACGATGGGAGAGAAGGTGAGCGCTTTTGACGATATGTGCCAATTTGTAAGAAAGGATATAATTATCAAAATTTAAGTATTTAAATTTCTCGGGCGTAATTATAGGTGTCTACACACATTGTTACATCATAGACCACTGAAAGAAACCTTCTACCCAGCTAAAATGGCCCACCTAAGGATGAAGAAGAAGAAAACCATAATGATGATAATTTTGACCACCCTATCGAGATTTATAAATTTCTATCTTAATTTCCTCAATACAAGGGAGAATAAAAAGAAACACTTGGAAAATGAATTCTCAAATTTGTCTCCAAACAACTTGACCATATGGCGAGTAAAAGGAAAATCTATTGAAATAGTTCCATCTGAAAATACCTCTAATTCTAAAAATACCTACTTCATTCTCTAACTCATTGAAAAAATGAGCCAACAACAATCTATTACGATGGCTCAATTTCTCCAAATGCAACCTAACATGGCTCATTTATTCAACCTCCCTCCAACAGGATTTTAGGGCACCACACCCCCTCCTTTTATAAATGGGCCTAATGGGGTACTCATTAATGAACCCTACATCCAAAGTAAAGTATTGTGAGTAGTCCAATAATATCCTTTATCACCCTATATCTTTAGTATGGATATTAGTGGCATTGTTCTATCTCTTGCTTACGATGGGTCTACTAGTCCCACCCTTCATATCAAGGCCTTTGGAAATGCTTACAAGGAATGGATCAAGACCAAGTCATTCACTACCAAAAAAATACTAGAAAATAAATTCATAAGAGTTAGATTAATAGTATACTTTTCCTCCTAATTCTATAGTTGAGCTAGAGTCCCTAGTGATAGGCTAAGTAAATAAGTTCACATATCATGATTACCAACAAACATTTGGTATCTCGAATTCACCCCTCGAGGTAAATTTGGATAACCTACACAATTTCCTCATGTTGGAGCAATAAAAAATGGTTCGAGGCCCAAAATCAGGTTTTGGGGGTCCCTTTGGCTCTTCTCTAACTTCCCTATCCAAGGAAAAATCCAAAGAGTTAGAAAAAATTGAAAAAATCTAAAAATGGCTTGTTTTAGTGTATTGTCATTTTTCCGGATGTTTTTGTCCCAGGCATTCCATGGCACATTAAGACATTTGGGACCCAAAACTTGAAATAGCCATGGCCTTTGAAAAGTGGAAAAATCAAACAAAATTATCCCGGATGATCCACGAACATCGGGATATTTGCAGGACCCACATTCTTTGGAATCGTCGAAATCCAAAGGGAAGAGACTTACGGAGGAGGAGCGAAGTTTTTGTCCCATGTGGTCCATGGGATAGTTGGGACATCCGTATGCATAAGACACAAAAAGGAAAAATATCTTATCACAAAGAAATGTGACAAATGTAGAGGTCAAGTGCCTCGACGGCCTAGTGAATGATGAGGCAGCTGTGATAGGGAATCTGAATCGGGCGATGCGAGAGAGAGGAAGCCAGACCGCCCTAAGTACGCGCAAGAAATGAGTTTCGAAAACCTAAAATATATGTAGAACAAATAAAAATAAATTTCTTGACCTACGAACCTCAAATAGTCATGCCTGTTAAACGATAGTTCTCATTCGTGTTAAATGACAAAAATGCATGGCGAGACCTAAAATAGCTACCCACACTCAAAATGCCATATCTTTTGCAATTCTCAAAAAATTTAAACAAAATTGGTACCATTGGAATTTTATTTATGATCTAGATGCACAAAAATTAATAAACCCATAATTTTATGAATAGGTAATGGATATTTTATGAAAACATGGCCAAGTTCATAAAAAGTAGTTTTATTGGTAGTTGGGATGCATTCAATGGAGCATGGGGAGACATTTCTACTACTGAAATTTATGGGATAGTATGGGAATATTTTGCAAGCAACATACCATAATTTCAATCCATTTAAGACATCTTGCAAGTGGTGGAAGGACAAATTTCTAGATTTTCATTTCCTCTCTTTCTCTCTCCTCTCACAATTCTATAAATTTGTTGTAGGGCTCATTGTAAAGAGATATAGTTTTTAGTCACAAAACTGTACCAAATTTATTTTTGAAGCCAATGTGCTATAGGACCTTATATTGGACTCCTTGCATGGTGATCCAAGCCCTTATTTTGTAATAGATTGAACTATGCATATCAATGAAGCAATAAATATGATTTTGTGGATGTATCTTCCCCTGTTATGTTTGTTTGCATTCTTCTTTCCTCTTCAACCTCATGTAAATATATTGTGTCTATCTTATGCTCTTGCAGGGATTCATTATCATTTTGTATGTTTGAAACATTGTTGTGAATGCATTTTCTAGACTGTGGAGAACTATTATCACCCCTTCTAGTATGCACTTTGCTTATATTTTCACATATTGGAAGATTGTTCTCACACCCTCCTTTTCTAGTTCATCACCTCTTTATTGTAGATTTTTTTTCATGCAATCTCTCTCCTTGGTTCCTTGGAAAGTTAGATTTGGACAAGATAGTTTTTCTTGAATTAGAGTAGATTGTGGCAAGTAGTTTAGGAGCAAGAACCAACTTTCTCTGGAGGTCTATCTCAAGTAGCAAGTCCCACAACTTGGAGATAATACCCATGTTATCCAATCACACCATGAGCTCAAGCACACACACTTTTGAAAACAAAAGGGTTATGTGATTCAAAGATAATAACAACATCAATGAATTCATCAATTGTCAGCAATTTTATAATGAATTGATGCGATCCTTCATTAAGTGTTAGAATACCCTATCCATGTAGGTAGATCATAACATTCCCAATGGTAGCATATTTTAACTTTTCTTTCAATCCATTGAACCTTTCCTCTAGTACAAGGTGAGTTACCTTTCTCCTACTTACCTAGAATAGGTGTTTGAATAATACAATAGATAAGAAACCTCATTGTTGATCCCTTGGAAGATGTTAAGTGCCAACAATGCAAAGGTTATGAGGTGTGGTAGTTAGGCATGAAGGCATGCATGGGAGTATTACAAACAACACGTGAAGGTTCACCCAGGAAAAATATCTTGAAAAGACTTAGCCATATTTTGATAGACTTGGAAGATGAAAAATTGGAGTGTTGTAGTGCCCACTTCCCTTTAAAACCTCTTTGATACTAATCTTGATCATTGTTGATTACACTATGGGCATTATTATAGTTACGATTTAGTATGATGTTAGACATTTGACCATGGATTATTGTGATATTGATTTCGTTATGATGCACGATGATTATTAGAGACACTCATATGTGGATGATGATATACTATTTGACATGGATATAGTTTGAATTTTGTTCGGACATGTGATTTTGGATATTGTGAGTAGACCTAGAAAATGGACATTATATGATGATGATATAGTTGTTGATTAAATTATGAATGATATAGTTGTTACTTCGATGTTGTTGTGATTCATTTATATAGATGATTTTAGAATTATATTTATATTCATTTTGGATGTTATGATATGGCCACGAGGCTAAAGGAGGTATTTGTGTTTTACAGGTTAAAATATCACAACAAACATCAGGGGATTGGAGACCAACCACAATGGAATTCTAGGTGAATTCGACAAGGTCACCATGGCAACTTGTTTTGTTGTGTTTGTGTTTGTTTGTTATTAGGGATTCCCATAGGGGGGATCACCTTTATATGTGACCATGGGTTTTTGTATTTTATTAATGTGGTTTCTTTTTATTATTGTTGTATGCATTTTATTAGTGATGTGTCCCTTTTCTTTTATTTAATTATTGTGGTAGATTAATGTGAGAAAATATATGGTTAAAATTTAAATAAATCAAATTGGGATATGAGAAAGTAATAATGGAAGTTGTTGGATCTTTGTATAAAATATGTAGGGATGTGGATGTGTAAGAGTTGTGTAAGTCAGATTTTGGAGTATGAAACACTCCACCTCCTTGGAAATTCGAATTTGTCCTTGGGGGCTATTTTTGGAGGCTTGTGGGACAAGTAAAACTTGTCCCATACCTCTTAGTTTATTTACCAACCATACCTATGGTTGGAGGGTTGATTTTATCCCCTTTTAATGCATTTTTATCAATCATGTTACATGTTTTAATTGCACTTTCTTCATGTTTTAAATTTGTAGTCCTTTGGGGTGTGGGCTTTTGGAGTGTGCAAGTAAATTTGTCATATTTTCACCCACCTCTTTATTGTGCTTTGGAGAATGAAATTTTGAATTTTGTGTTGGAGTTGAGGATGTGTGATGTGGCATCCTACATGGATCCACATCATCCTCTTCTCTTCCCTCTTCTATAAAATTCAAACTCTTTGCTTGTTTTTGGTTGTTGAATTTTTAGATACTTATTTTTGGGGCACATTTTCTTGTTGTTTGGGAGCTCTTTCTTGGAGAAGATTTGGAGAAATTTACATGCTTGTTGGTTGCTGATTTTGGATTGTATTCTTGGCTTTGAAAGCTTGTTATTTGGAAACAAAATCTACCATGGAGAGGTAGGATCTTAGCTCTTCTCTTATGTTGTTAATTCTTGTTGTGTTTGTGTGAATGGTGTATGTTTTGTTTATTTGTTGGTTGTTTAGGTAGACTGCCATAGGAATGGTGTAGGAGAAGGCTATGGGGAATTCAAGTGAGGGGGCATAAGGGAATGCTAGTGGCATCAAAAAAATTTGAGAGGAGTTTGGGTTTGGGATCCACCATGGAAATTAAATAGCTTGCATTTCTTAATTTGTGGGGGCATAAGAAAAATCTATGGGGGCATAAGGAGGGATTATGGGGGCATAAGGATATGTGTGATGAATTATTTTGGTGGTATGTTACAGGTGGATGCCCAATTCCCATTGGGAGGCATAAGTAACTTCCCCATAGTCCTTGCTCCTTTGGCTTGCATGATAAACCCTAATTTCTATTTGAATGTTTTCAAATGCAGTTGTAAACTGTTGTCTTGTGTTGAACTATGTTTTGATGTGATTATGCATGTTGAAATATTGTTGTGTGTTGTGGAAGCTTGTTGTTTCCATGGGTTACTATCCATTTCTTATTGCATTGTGGTTGGGGCTCAGGGGCCAATGATGAAGGATGGCTTCTCCTTTCATTGGATGTCTTGGTTGGGTGGAGAGCATTGCCTTTCCCCCACTTTTGTTGTGATCAAATTGGAAGAAAAAGGAAACTTGCATGTTGCTATTCTAGAGTAGAAGAAGATAGTTTTTCTAGTCCCTTGTGAAATATATTTCATTATAACCTTTCCCACTTTGAAGTGGATGAAATTGTAATGTATTTTGTGAAGAAAAGATGTATGTAATTGGTTATGAAAGTTGCATATTTGAATTGTGAAAGATATTTATATTTTGTTCTGTACATTTGAAAGAAAGAAAGTGAAATATGCTAATTGCATTCAAGGAAGGGAAGAATGTAAAGATGTATTTATTTTAGAATTAATAAAGAATTGCAAGACCTTCCCTCATTTGCATTGTTGATTTAAATTGGAATATCAAATTGTGAATGAAATCCCTATTTGGAAAAAATGGAAAAAGGAAGAAACACATGAGATGAAATTGTATTATTTTACCTTGTTTAAAATATATGATTTTGGGAAAGATAGAAACTGGATTCTTGTTTTAATGATTGATTGAAGAAGGAAAACACTTAAGTCTAGCATGGAATGAATTAAATGTTTCATTGTATGGAAAAAGAGATAATTAAATCTCTGTTTGAAAGGAAGAAATGTATGTGGGAATAATACAATATTTTGTATCTTTTGGAAGTGTATAAAATTGAAATCAGAGTTGCATTTTGGGTTTAGAATAGTTGATTTAAATCATTTAAATGTGTTAGACTAGATGAGAAATGAAATTTCATATATGGATGATGAAATTGATATCCAGATCCTTTAGGAAATTGATCTCTGTCTTGAATTTAAAACTGGAAAATATTTTAATTAAAATGCACAGTTCAAACCTGCAATTAAAATTCAACATTGAGATGTTAAAATTTAGCATGCTATGACATCAATGAACTCAAATTGATAGAAACACTTAAGGAAATAATTTAAAACATTGCAAAATCGGGCCCAAACCATTCACAGTCATTTTGCAGTCTTTGTTTCTGTCAATTGTTGAAAAAAATTCAAATTGGAATCAATTGAGAAAATTTACCTTCCTAAAACATCTTAAATCCTTCCTAGAATAATCCTCCATGTCTATTGGGCATGTTGAGTGAAGGAGAAGATCAAATTGAACCAAATTTATAAGTTAAAAATTACCATTTGGCTTTTAAAATCCTGCAAAATGTTTTCTTAAAAATGACCCCTCAAACTTTATCAAAATGTAAAATTTATGATTTTTGTATAAAGAGGGCGTTGAGATCTTTCCAGAAAGTCCTCGTTTTCCCAAAACTAAGATTTCTAGCAAAAGTTATGGCCCTTTGAAGTTTTCCTTCCTTGGCGGGAAAATTTGGGAAAATTTTCCCTGGCAAGCCCGTGGCTTGAAAAATTCCCTTTAAAAATCCTTAAAAACAAATTTTTTTTTTGAAAAATCTTGGGGAAATTTTTTAAAATTTCCTCCACCAGCCCGCGGCCAATCAAAGGCTCGCCACATGGCAGCATGACAGGAGGGATAGAACCCTCATGCAAACTATTATTTTTGAAATTTTGTTTTTGGAAAATTTTGGAGTTTACCTCACAGCACCGCACTCCTGTCCTCACCCTGGTGAGACCTTTCCATGAACAACGTGGAGACCTATGTGTGCCATTTTCCCCTTTTCCCTCCCTTTGGAAAATTTTGCCAACTAACCCCACCACCCCGCCCATCCCTCTCTTTCTCCCCACTTGGCTCTCATTGAGCACCACATGTCCTGGTGGAGCCACAGTGCGTGGGTGCTAAATGTTCTTTCTCCCCTTTGGTGAATGTCTCCAACTTTCTCTGCTACCCATTCTTCCCTCATCCTCTCCCCGCCTTGGCTTAGAGCCCGACACATGTCCTTGGAGGACTAGTGGAGTGCGGGAAAATTGTGGACTTTGCATCCTGTGTGGGAAAAATTCTAAACACCACCCCGTGACCCGCCAACCCGGAAAATGGGCTTCCTTCCCCGCTCGACACGTGTCCCTTTTGGGAAAATTTTCACTCCAAGGCCTGCCGGTCCATAACTAGAGTTTTACAAGGAGTTAGGAGGACTTATTTATATCATTGGAAAGGTGAGAAAATTTCCTATCCAATGGAAATGATTTAGGGAAATTTTGAATGTGTTAAGTGTGAGAAAAATAAAGTTAAAACTCTAAGCTTGTTTGAGAGTGGGTATGGTGTTAATTTACCCCCCGAACCTAATTGAAACTTCTAACCCTAAAATTTGGACCTTGTGACCTCTAATAATTGTTAATAAAAGAAAAGTATGTTCTAGTAGATTAAACTTGTTCGGAACTTGTTAGTGTCAATTTTGTCTTACAACCTGGTTGTGGACACTTCTAATAAAAAAATTATTCCATAATTTTCCTAACCAACCCTAGGTTGTTTCTTGGGTCTCAAGTGGGTTGTTTTAATGGGCATCACACTTGGTATCAGAGAAATGGTTCAAAAGCTTGGACCATTGGGCACACTAGAAAACTTGGGACATGAAATTTAAACCTAGAAAAATTTTAAATCTAGAAAAATAACTTAGTTTAGAATTTGCAATATTTTAGTAAACAAGAAAATTGAATAAAACTTGGAAAAATGAACTAACTCTCACTTTGGTCTATGCAGGAGGCATAGACGGGGTGGTGGGAATTTTCACATAGAATCAGGCTTACCACCATCACCACCACCACCCCTAGATTAGGGTGTAGCAACTATCCTAACCCAGATTTTACAAACTCTTTAGGATGTCAATGCCACTCTACATGGAGGATTAGGAGGAGGACATGCAGCCAGTCATGACAGAGCCCCTCCCATTAAGGGTCAGGTATCTCCTCGACCCAGTGAGGAGCATAGAGGAGAGAACTCCCATGCAGATTCATCCAAGGAAGATTCATCACAGAGGGGACAAGGTGACCGAGTTTCATAGCATAGAGAGAGGTCTCGAAGCCCTAGGATTAGAGATGAACATGGAAGGAGACCTAGAGTATGTCAGACCATAGTTTTAGATCACATCAGGGAGATCTTAAAGCTTTAGCCATCACATTACTCTGGTGACATGAGTGGATTCCAGGAAGAGGCTTGGATAGTGAGCTTGAGTGGTTGCTTTAAGCTTTTCCTTGTTCTAGCAACACAAAATATTTTGTGATCCATCTATTAAGGGATGGAGCGGGAGTATGGTGGAGGACGAGAGGAGTTGAAGTTCCATGTAGATTAGAGGCAAAGTGACACAGGAGCTTTTTGAGGAGAGATTCAGGAGTAGATATTTTTCATGAAGGTTCATAAACAACGGATAGATGAGTTTCATGACCTTTGATAGGCATCTCTTTTGTATAAGAGTATGAGAGTATATTTTGGATCTACTCAAATACGTTGAGTACATGCAGGATGAGCAGTGTGGATACACGGGTTCATCTAGGGCCTAAATTTAGATATTAGAGGTGCAGGCCGATCCACTACCCACGAGACATTAGCTAAGGTTGTCGAGAAGGCCTATATTGCGAGAGGAGATTCACTGGAAAAACCTAGTAGGCTAGAGACCGAGTCTGGAGCCACATAAACAGATGCATGATAGTAGATCAAGGGGGTTAGTATCTCTCCCTCGTGGTGGCCATGGTTCAACATATTAATCCTTTAGGCCACGGTTGATAAAATCAAAAAGAGTAGTAGTAGTAGTGCCCGGTTCATAGACCTCCATAGAGAGATGATGCACAGAGAGGTCGGAGTATGGGGCCTCCTCCTAGGGGTCCCATCAAGACATAGGGTGGACCTAGAGCTCGGTGCGGGGAGCTCACAAGAGAGACCTTAGACTGACCGTAGTTGATTGTTAGGATCCATGCCACAGACTTCTAGGGAACCTACTAGAGGTGCTACTCATTAGGGAGGATCAAGAGGGTGTTTTGGTTGTGGAGTTACTGGACACTTTTGGAGAGATTGCCCATAGAACCCTAATAACAAGGGTAAGACATAGATCTGTTGAGCCTACTATTGGTGACATGGGACATAACCACGAGATTTCTAATGGTTGAGAACTCTAGGAAGAGCATCGAGCACAATAAATGAGACCACAGGTAGCATTGGTGGTTTTCTACCTCTGTATTGTTTGATTTTGGTTCTTCTTATTCTTTCATTGCACCATCTTTAGTGAGAGTGATGCGGAGGTTGGTGGTAGTTAGGCGGGGTCTTAGTTGGGATGTCGAGATGGCTTCTAGAGCCAAGATCTCCTAGACTCCTTAGTTAAGGAGTGTGTAGTGGATTTGGGACCTTTCACCACTACCTATGATCTCTGTATCCTTCCTTTGGGCTTGTATGGAGTCATTTTGGGTATGGATTGGTTATCTACACATAGGGCAAGAATGAATTGTTACCACAAGACTATATCTTGTGCGAAGATGATTTGGGAGTTGAGTCGGTGATTTTAGGGGTCGGGAGACCCATTTCTCTTCGCACCATCTCTCGCGATATAGCTTAAGAAGTGTGTGCGATGGGGTTGTCGGATGTATGTTATTATAGTCGGATGCAGATGATACGAGGATGGGTCTAGTGGACCATCACCTGGATGATCATCCCATTTTGAGAGAGTTTTCAAATGTCTTTATAAGGGAGCTATCAAGGTTACCACCCCCATGTGAGATTGATTTTCATATAGATATAGTTCATGGATCAGATCCTATCTTACAAGAACCTTATCGAATGACCACCCAGTAGCTCAATGAGCTCAAGTTACAACTTGAGGGCCTTTTGGAGAAAGGCCTTATCCATCCTATCAGTATCCCTTGGGGTGCACCGGTGATCTTTGTAAAGAAGAAGAAGGATGGATCTCATGGTTGTGTATAAATTACTACCAATTGAATAAGGTAATGATCAAGAATCGTTATCCCCTTCCTCGTATTGATGACTTGTTTGATCGGATGAAAGGAGCCATGGTTTTCTCTAAGATTGATCTTAAGTCAAGATACGATTAGTTGAGAATTTCCCAGGTGGAAATTCATAAGACTCCCTTCTGTAAAAAGATATGGGCACTATGAGTTCACAAAGTGGTACCTTTTGGTTTGACCAATGCCCCGCAGTTGTTCATGGGTTTGATGAATAAGGTTTTAGGACCTTCTTAGATCACTTCGTGCTCATCTTCCTAGATGAAATTTTGATTTACTCACATACACATGAGGAGCATGAGGGGAACCTTCGTTAGGTTCTTTAGTTTCTTCAGAGCAGCAACTTTAAGAACTTTGAGAAAGTGTGCCTTCTTTCGAGATAGAGGTACAATATTTGGGTCATATCATTTCTCGGGAAGGTATCATGATCGATCATTCCAAGATTAGAGCCATTATGGATTGGCTAAGCACCCACTAAATAAATGACGAGGTGCGTAGCTTCATGGGATTAGTAGGATACTATAGGATATTTTTTCAGAACTTCTATCATGATTACACACCCTATCACTTCCTTCGGAGGAAAGGGAAGAAGTTTGTTTGGTTAGAAATATGTGAGTAGTCCTTTAGGACACGAGCGAAAGTGTCTCACTACAACACCTATTCTTGCCATGTTTCGGATCCACATGATGATTTTTTTGTTTGTACGGATGCTTCCTTAGTAGGACTTGGAGGTGTGTTGATGCAGGAGGGAAGAGTATGGCTTTTGAGTCTCGCAAACTCAAGGATTACGAGCTTAATTATCCTAATCATGATCTTGAGCTTATGACAGTTGTGCATGTTTTGGTTAGATGGAGGCACTTTCTTCTTGGTGGATATTCAAACTCTGGGATAGATCATTTGATTCTATGTCACCTCTTCATGTAACCCAATCTAAATACTCTCATTGCATTGGATGTAGTTGCTTTGTGAGTATGATATGGAGATATAGCACGTGAAGGGGAAGGAGAATGTGGTAGTAGATGATCTATTAGATTAGATACATGTGGCTATGGCCACCTCAATGAGCACATATTTGCGGAGTAGGATTCTTCAATAGCTTCCTCTTGATAGCTTCTACATTACATTTTGAGTACAAATTGAGTCTCGAGACCCTCAAGGGAATTTTGATGGTTTTTCCTTAGATACGAGATGGTCTTCTTAGGCACGGAGAGGATGGATATATGTTCCCTAGAGATGGAGGCTTGAGGCAGGACATCTTGGTAGAGGCATGTCATGCACCCTATTCAGCCCATCATAGGGTGAAGAAGATGCACGCCACCTTGAGATAGTTGTATCATTGGAGAGGACTTCATAGAGACATGGCCTAGTTTGTGTCACGATTTTTAGAGTACCGAGAGAGTTAAGGCTAATCATCGCATCCGGTTGGCATTCTTTATCCTCATGCTATACCTACGAGAATGGAAGTGGGACACCATTTCCATGGACTTCATTGTTGGGATACGATGTGAGATATCATCATGACACCATCATGTTCACGGTTGATAAATTGACAAAAGTGGATCACTTTTCTACGGTGAAGAACAATTATACAACTAGAGCAAAGATGGCATGGGTATACTTGGATGAGATTTTCAAGTTACATAGATTCCACGAAAGATCATTTGTGACCACAATCCTTTGTACACTTCCCATTTTTGGACTACCATGTAGTATGTCCTCGAGACAAGAATCAACTTCAACACAACATATTACCCCGAGACAGATCACGGTGACCGAAGGTGTGAATAAGATTTTAGAGGACATGCTCGGGATGTATGTGATGGATAAGTAGTCTAAATGGGATGACTAATAGATTTGGATCAGTTTTACAGATGAATAATGTACAATATTAAACACGGAATAATAATATACTTTCAATTCATTCGGATCCTTACATACTGAACAAGCTTCCAATATATAGGGAGATAGTTTCCTATTAAGTAGGAAATAACTCAACCACAAATATCTCCTATTTAGTTGTGATTGTTACTCACGTAACAATACACAACTCAAATCATATGAGTTGTTAAAACAACTCCAACCAAAAATATTATTGTTAATATAACAATAATATAATTACTAACATTTGTATTTAATGAATACATAAATAATGTAAACATTAATACTTAATTTCCTAACATTCCCCCTTAATGTTTACATGGTACAACATATCTCGCGTTTATGATAGCTTGCCACTCTCGTGTGCTCATGATCAACTCCGCAAATGTGCAACATCAGGCTTGCACAAAACTTGAACATGTGCCAACACACATTTCTTCCACTGATGGTTTTCTCCGGCTTCTACCAACAACCTTACCAATTGGTTTTGTAGGTGTACCAATAACCTTTCACACTTGGTTTTGCAGGATCACCAAAAACCTTACACAATTGGTTTTACAGGTTCACCAAAACCTTACACAATTGGTTTTTATGGAGTTTACCAAAAACCTTACATCATGATTGCTACAATACTTTTGATCAATATTATACAATGTCACTACAAAAGGGAATCATGTAGGAAATACTGCTTTCAAAACTGAACAACATAATGGAAATGGAACAATGAAGACCATGTTCCCCCCCTCATTGTGAACATTTCACTTATTCAATCCAAAATAGGAACTCTGAAAAAGAATCACACCAAGCTGAAATTCACACCACACAACTGAATCTGGAACACTGCAAAACTCAAAAAACAAGTACTCACACTGCACACCTGTGCCACCAAATCATTACATGTGTGGCCATCATGGCCGTGAGTAATCGACGAGAGGTCGACCTCGACCTCCGTGCCCAATGCCTCCATCCTCCATTTAACATGCTGCTAACTCATGATTTGGATATGAAGCTCAACTGTTTCCACATTGTTTATTATATCTTCCCTCCCGCAATGTGAAACACTTTATTTTTCTCCGACGTCGTGTAACACGAAAATGCGTCCGTGAGGCAATTTTTTTTTTTTTTTACAAGTTTTGACTCACATAACAAAACTTTATGGTTTGACTAACCATATAACACAATTGACTTGGACAAGAAGACTCGACTAGACAGATAACCTAAAATCACCTATTTCAATTAACTTGACATAAGACACAATGAGACTTGACAATAACGAAACTAACAACATAATTACAACACTTTTGGTATTTTGATTCTAAATGACAATTGATGACTCTAATTGACTCGAAACAAAAAACAATAGTGACGTTATAATGACCAATTTTATAAAATATCCCAAATTCTAATTTTGATATCTTTAAACGTCTAGCTTATAGCATTCAACCGAATGCATGGCATTAAAATTTACTATAGATTTAAATAAATTTAAATAGAATAGGCACTAATATACCAACGGACTAAGACCATACAATTTATCTAAATAAGACTTGCCTTTATCAACCTGCGTGATCTTCTTGTTTGATGGACAATAGTTGTTCAAATTTGAATCTAATCTCCACACGATGGGTGCGATTGCATGGACGTAGGAGAATGAACTATTGAAAATTGGTGAATCTGAGATCATACCCCATGCGGCTCGTACCAAACCAGGTTGCTTTGTACAGTTTGCATCCTATTTCCCAGATCAGAACATGCGTAGCAGATCTACATTCGAATACAGTCATCTCTGTCAATGCTAGGTGTGTCAGGAAAAATTGGATCGGTCAACACTGCTAAATCATTAAAACTGATCTCTTGCACAATCACCACCCAGTTTATTGGAAGCTATGACGTGGCCGACATGCAAGGTAGTGAACACATTTTTGGAGAAAATGCATGGCGAGAGTGGCGAACTGAAAAACTATAATCACTCCACCGTTAACCATGGTTGTCTACGATGAGATCTGCAACAATTTTTAGAAGACACAGTCCTTGGAAGATCTAAAATGGAGATGATGAGTGGATCAAGAAATGTCATAGGATTCAAGATCGATGTAGATCAAAGGATAAATATTCACTCTCAAAAGTAGATCCTATAACATCTTTTAAACGAAGAGATCATTGGAATGATCAAGAAAATGGAAATAAGAATCACAAGCCGGTGAGGATCAAGGAATTCTTCACAAATCAAGCGAATACCCCAAAATTTGAGTTATACTAGTCAAACATTCGTTGATGCGGGTCTATAAGGCTTGAACGCATCCATCTACAGGATTGATAATTTTGAATAACCGTTGAGCAATGAGTCACCTTTCACACGTTCCAATACAGAAATACAAGTGAATGTAAATCAAAGTAACGGATCTACCGATCCAAAATTAAACTCTCTTCATATCCGATCATGTACACACCGTATAATAGAATTCTAAAGGCACCATAGGTGGATATGAAGATGAAGAGAAGATTGAGAAATTTTGTATACTTGAGAATATTTCCTTAAACATCCATAATATTTCCTTCTCTCGATACCAAATAATAGATTTGGATCATTTTTATAGATGAATAATGTACAATATTAAACACGGAATAATAATATTCTTTCAATTCATTGGATCCTTACATACTTGGATGCCAATATATAGGAGATAGTTTCCTATTTAGTAGGAAACAACTCAACCACAAATATCTCCTATTTAGTTGTGATTGCTTACTCACATAACAATACAAAACTCAAATCATATGAGTTGTTAAAACAACTCCAACCATAAATATTATTGTTAATATAACAATAATATAATTACTAATTGTATTTAATGAATACATAAATAATGTAAACATTAATAATTAATTTCTAACAATGACTACGTATACTTAGTGGAGTTTTCCTAAAATAATAGTTTCCAGAGTTCTATAGGAATGGATCCTTTTCAGTCTTTGTATGGTAGAGAGTGTAGGACACCTCTTAGCTAGGACAGTTAGAGAGGGACAGAGTGTCTCTTAGACAAGCTCTTTTATAGGACATGGAGTGGCGGTGGTGTTGATCATGCAAAGATTATAGGAGGCACAAGATAGGCAGGAAGAAGTATGTAGATTAGCATAGGATCGATTGTAGTTTTGATGTGGGCATGAAGGTGTTCCTTCGTGTCATGCCACACAAGATCCCTATCCGTTATGGAAAATTTTCTAAGTTATCTCCTAGATTTGTGGGTCCTTTTGAAATCTTGGAGCATATCCACCCTTTAGCCTACCGTCTAGCATTACCACCTATCTTGTCTCACATACATGATGTTTTTCACATTTCAGTTCATAGGAGACATGTTACAGATCCTTCTCATGTGTTGGATTTGATATCATTACAGTGCGGGATCGGGGTACAAGTATGGTGGAGCCTCGTTTACATCCTAGATCTTAGGAACCTAGGCCTTTGAGGTAGATATTTTGATCAGGTTTGGGTGCAAAGTGGGACGAGATATGATGAGAATGTAGCTACATGGGAGGATGTTACCTTACTATGAGTTTAGTTTCCACATTTTTTCCAGTGGTTTCTAGGAGTAACTCAAGTCTAAGGGGAGGGGATGTAGTTCCCACTTCCCTTTGACACAAATTTAATACTAATCTTGATACTTATGATTACACTATGGGCATTATTATAGTTCTAATTTAGTATGATGTTAGACATTTGACCATGGATTATTGTGATCTTGTTTTGGTTATGATGCATGATGATGATTAGAGACACTCATATGTGGATGATGATATACTATTTGACATGGATATAGTTTGAATATTGTTTGGACATGTGATTTGGATATTATGAGTAGACCTAGAAAATGGACATTATATGATGATGATATAGTTGTTGATTAAATTATGAATGATATAGTTTTTACTTGATGTTGTTGTGATTCATTTATATAGATGATTTTGGAATTATATTTATATTCATTTTGGATGTTATGATATGGCCACTAGGCTAAAAGAGGTATTTTTTGTTTTCAGGTTAAAATATCACAACAAACATCGGGGATTGGAGACCAACCACAATTAAATTCTAGGTGAATTCGACAAGGTCACCATGGTAACTTGTTTTGTTTTGTTTGTGTTTGTTTGTTGTTAGGGATTCCCATGGGGGGGATCACCTTTATATGTGACCATGGGTTTTGTGTATTTTATTAATGTGGTTTCTTTTTATTATTTTTGTATGTATTTTATTAGTGATGTGTCCCTTTTCTTTTATTTAATTATTGTGGTAGATTAATGTGAGAAAATATATGGTTAAAATTTAAATAAATCAAATTGGGATATGAGAAAGAAATAATGGAATTTGTTGGCTCTTTGTATTAAATATGTAAGGGATGTGTAAGAGTTGTGTAAGTCAGATTTTGGAGTATGAAACACTCCACCTCCTTGGAAATTGAATTTTCCTTGGGGATATTTTGGAGGCTTGTGGGACAAGTAAAACTTGTCTCATACCTCTTAAGTTTATTTACCAACCATACCTATGGTTGGAGGGTTGATTTTAGCCCCTTTTAATGCATTTTTATCAATCATGTTGCATGTTTTAATTGCACTTTCTTCATGTTTTAAATTTGCAGTCCTTTGGGGTGTGGACTTTTGGAGTGTGCAAGTAAATTTGTCATATTTTCACCCACCTCTTTATTGTGCTTGGGAGAATGAAATTTTTGAATTTTGTGTTGGAGTTGAGGATGTGTGATGTGGCATCCTACATGGATCCACATCATCCTCTTCTCTTCCCTCTT
The DNA here is from genome assembly GCA_018340775.1 of Taxus wallichiana var. yunnanensis. Classification (NCBI taxonomy): domain Eukaryota; kingdom Viridiplantae; phylum Streptophyta; class Pinopsida; order Cupressales; family Taxaceae; genus Taxus; species Taxus wallichiana. The sequence continues at coordinate 249,819,444 of CM031240.1, read as the reverse complement.
CTATAAAATTCAAACTCTTTGCTTGTTTTGGGTTGTTGAACTTTTGCATACTTCCTTTTGGGGTGCATTTTCTTGCTGTTTGGGAGCTCTTGCTTGGAGAAGATTTGGAGAACTTTGCATGCTTGTTGGTTGCTGATTTTGGGACTGTATTCTTGGCATTGAAAGCTTGCTATTTGGAAACAAAAGCTACCATGGAGAGGTAGGAGCTTAGCTCTTCTCTTATGTTGTTAATTCTTGTTGTGTTTGTGTGAATGGTGTATGTTTTATTTATTTGTTGGCTATTTGGGTAGACTGCCATAAGAATGGTGTAGGAGAAGGCTATGGGGAATTCATGTGAGGGGGCATAAGGAATTTCAAGTGGCATAAGAATTATTTTGGAGGGATTTTTGGTTTGGGATCCACCATGGAAAAGAAATAGCTTGCATTTATTACTTTTGGGGGTCATAAGGAAAATTTGTGGGGGATATAAGGAGGGATTGTGGGGCATAAGGATATGTGTGATGAATTATTTTGGTGGTATGTTATAGGTGGATGCCCAATTCCCATTGGGAGGTATAAGTAGCTTCCCCATAGTCCTTTCTCCTTTGGTGTGCATGATAAAGCATGAGTTCTATTTGAATGTTTTCAAATGCAGTTGTAAACTATTGTCTTGTGTTGAACTGTGTTTTAATTTGATTATGCATGTTGAAAGAATGTTGTGTGTTGTGGAAGCCTATTATTGCCATGGGTTGATATCCATTTCTTATTTCATTGTGGTTGGGGCTTAGGGGCCAATGATGAAGGATGACTTCTCCTTTCATTGGATGTCTTGGTTGGGTGGAGAGCATTTCCTTTCCCCACTTTTGTTGTGATCAAATTGGAAGAAAAAGGAAATTTGCATGTTGTTGTTCTAGTGCGAGAAGAAAGTTTTACCAATACCTTATGAAATATATTTCATTTTAACCTTTCCCACTTTGAAGTGGATGAAATTGTAATGTATTTTGTGAAGAAAATATGTATGTAATTGGTTATGAAAGTTACATATTCGAATTGTGAAAGATATTTATATTATGTTTTGTACATTTGAAAGAAAGAAAGTGAAATCTGCTAATTGCATTCAAGGAATGGAAGAATGTAAAGATGTATTTCTTTTAGAATTAATAAAGAATTGCAAGACCTTCCCTCATTTGCATTGTTGATTTAAATTGGAATATCAGATTGTGAATGAAATCCCGTTTGGAAAAAATGGAAAAAGGAAGAAACACGTGAGATGAAATTATATTATTCTACCTTGTTTAAAATATATGATTTTGGGAAATATAATGATTGGATTCTTATTTTAATGATTGATTGAATAATAAAACACTTAAGTCTAGGATGGAATGAATTAAATGTTTCATTATATGGCAAAAGAGATAATTAAATCTCTATTTGAAAGGAAGAAATGTATTTGGTAATAATGGTATTTTGTATCTTTTGGAAGTGTATAAAATTGAAATCAAAGTTGCATTTTGTGTTTATAATAGTTTATTTAAATCATTTAAATGTATTAGACTAAATAAGAAATGAAATTTCATATATGGATGATGAAATTGATATCCACATCCTTTAGGAAATTGATCTCTGTCTCGAATCTAAAACTAGAAAATATTTAAATTAAAATGCGATTCAAACCTGCAATTAAAATTCAACATTGAGATGTTAAAATTTAGCATGCTATGACATTAATGAACTCAAATTCTTAGAAAACTTAAGGAAATAATTCAAAACATTGCAAAATCGGGCCTAAACCATTCACAGTCATTTTGCAGTCTTTGTTTCTATCAATTGTTGGAAAAATTCAAATTGGAATCAATTGAGAAAATTTACCTTCCTAAATTATCCTGAAATATTTCCTAGAATAATTTTCCATGTCTTTGTTGGGCATGTTGAGTGAAGGAGAAGATCAAATTGAACCAAATCTATAAGTTAAAATTACCAGTTGGCTTTTTAAAAGCCTGCATAACGTTTTCTTAAAAATGACCCCTCAAACTTTATCAAAATGTAAAATTTATGATTCTTGTACAAAGAGGGCATCGAGAGATTTCCAGAAAGTCCTCATTTTCCCAAAACTGAGCTTTCTAGAAAATTTATGGCCCTTGAAGTTTTCCTTCCTTGGTGGGAAAATTTGGAAAAAAATTCCTGGCAGGCCCGTGGCCCGAAAATTTCCCTTTAAAAATCCTTAAAATTTTTTTTTTAAATTCTTGGGGAAATTTTTTAAAATTTCCTCTTCTAGCCCACAACTAATCGAGAGGCTGCCTTGTGGCACGAAAGATGGGAGAAACACTCGCATGAGACTTTATTTTTTTGAAATTTTGTTTTGGAAAATTTTGGAGTTTACCTCCGCGGCCCCGCACTCCCGCCCTCGCCCTAGTGAGACCTTTCCATGGATGCGTGGACCCATGCATGCCATTTACCCCTTTTCCCTCCCTTTGAAATTTTTTTCTAACTAATCCCACTGCCCCACCCGTCCCTCTCTTTCTCCCTCACTTCATCTCGTTGAGAGCCATGTATCCTTGTGAGACCGCGTGGGCGTGTGGGTGCTAAATGGTCTTTCTCCCCCTTCGGTGAATGTCTCTAACTTTCTCCACCACCCGCCCTTCCCTCATCCTCTCCCCACCTTGGCTTAGAGCCCGACACGTGTCCTTGGAGGACCCGCGGAGGCATGGGAAAATTATGGACTTTGCACCCGTGCGGGGAAAAGTTCTAAACACCGCCCCGCGACCTACCAACCCTTAAAATGGGCTTCCTTTCCCGCTCGACACATGTCCCTTTTTGGGAAAATTTTCACTCCAAGGCCCGCTGGTCCATACTGGAGTTTTACAAGGAGTTAGGAGGACTTCTTTATATCATCGGAAAGGTGAGAAAATTTCCTATCCAATGGGAATGATTTAGGAAAATTTTGAATGTGTTAAGTGTGAGAAAAATCAAGTTGAAACTATAAGCCTGTTTGAGAGTGGGTATGGTGTTAATTTACCCCCGAACCTAACTCGACACTTTTGACCCAATTTGGACCTTGTGACCTCTGATAATTGCTAATAAAAGAAAAGTATGTTCTAGTAGATTAAACTTGTTCCGGAACCTATTAGTGTCAACTGTTGTCTTGCAACCTAGTTGTGGACACTTCTAATCAAAAAAATTATTCCATAATTTTCCTAACTAACCCTAGGTTGTTTCTTGGGTCTCAAGTGGGTTGTTTTAACGAGCATCACAAGTGGTTTCCAAGCAAGGTTTGGATATAATAATAGAACATGAAGACTTCTAGTACAAGAAAATTATATCTTGGATAAGTAGAATAACAATTGAAAAGCATAGGTTTGGAGCTAATAATAGGATTATACTATAGTTGTATTATTAGGTATTATATTATTATTGAGTTTGCAAAAATTTTTATTTACAATGTGAAGGCACATGGCTATTAATATCATGTAGCCTATTTTTGAAAGGTGCATGGGAGGTGAAGAGAAATTCCCCACCCTTATAAATATGTATTGATTTTCATGGTTTAGAATTTGTATGTTTTTTTAGTGTTATGTTGCACATTTGTGAGCGTGCATGACTATGCCGACTATACTATGTATGTATGAAGATTTTGTGTTTTACAATAATTAATATAATGGATCTTTGTGGTTGGATATTGATTTTTGATGCATATATTATGGGTTATTATATGGTAAATTTAATATTGATTCTTGTTTGATTATTCATGATTCTTTGTTAAGATCTAGATTTGATTTAAGCACTTAAATATACTTAATTAACTTTCATGGATATGGGAATCATGCTAACTCCTTGAACAAGATGATATAAAAGAGGGACCTAGTACCCTTGTGTGCTTTGGGTGAGAACTCATTTTAGGATGAGTGATGTGCGAGCATGCCTTGGGATATTGTGGGTAAAATATATGCTACATTTTGGTTCATTTCCGGACCTCTTTTTAGTTTTTTTGTTAGGATGTTGCATGATGAAGATGTACCGGTTGACTTTGGAAAGTATTGAAGAGTGGTTAGATGATTTAGAGGAAGAGTATGCTAAAAAATTCAACATTGGACCTTACTTTAATGGACACATATGGGTTGAATAGAATCTATATCATGAGTTGTACGATACGTTATTTTTCATTTTCCTATAGAGTTGTACAAGTGATTGGTTTCTTACTCTTTGAAAGAAGAATTAGAGGTTTTCCACCTTTGTTTGGATATAGGATGAATTACAAGATTTGTATGATGTAGATCTATCCTTGACACACACTATGGATCATTGGTGGAGTGGTGTTTTTAATAGTTATATTATGGAGTATGTAATTTTTACTTATTCCTTTCCAAAGGCTACTGAGTTTTATTTCATGCATGAGCCTAGAGGATTGTATTTGTGTAGTATCCTTTTAGTGATTAAGATCACAATCATAACTCTAGATTTAGAACATCATCCAATGGCTAACTAAACCCCACCACATGTGGGGGCAGGAGCATATCTAATGAAAGATGGTGGATATAGTGGAAAAAGACCAAGAGAAGAAAGGAGGATTATTTTTAATGAAGCACATGAGAGGGAATTAGATAAGAAACAAGAGATCATGGAAATAATGGTGTTGCAAAGAGAGATATGGCTTGTGAAGGATTTGTATCTCATGTAGAAGACATGGAGCTAGAGCATCTAGAATTATCCCATTTATGAAAGCATGATAGATCAAGTAAATATTGTCCTACTATAGTTTAATATGATTTAGGCATCTCATACAAATGCAATAGGCTAGATCTAATCTAACAGGATAGGCTAGAAGGAGATCTAGAGGTCAAGTAGGTTGGTTATAGGTGAATTTGAGCTAACAGGCTAGGTTAGATACATATATGAAGGTCAAATAGGTGTTTAGGTAGGTATATGTCAGAAACAGGTTGTTATTCTAGTAGAAAATAGGTGAAACACGAGATCAACCATGGTTTTATGAAATAGATGACGGTTGGAATGTAACCGGTGATGGTTAGAGAGAACCAACGATGGTTAAGTCGGGGGTTGGTGGACTCACATAGTCTAAGTTTTGGGAGTTTTGGGGCAAAAGTGGAGTAGATAGAAGACCGGAACTGATCACGGAGGGGGGTAGATATGTTGCGAAGGTTTGGGATTACTAAGGAGGTCAAATAAGAAATTGGGCCAAGTGTTAAGACAATTGGGTATGGAAGGTGGATGTAATCAAGAGAGAGGAATGGGTTAGAAGTAAAAGACTAGGTTCCTTTTACCACAAAGACTACAGATGATGAGTAGAAAATGAAATAGATGGAAGGAGGATACTTACTCTTCTGTGAGGTACAGGTCTGAAGAATAATGAAGAAGTTGTTGCGTTGGAGAATGCTGGGAAGAAAGTCTCACTATTGTGCTAGTGTATTTGGTTGCCTTAGTTGATCCAAATCAATATTTGTTTTGTTATCACGTTTAAAGAGATGAATTAGAGATCGAAGTTTTCTCCCACAACCAACCCATATTACAAAGTTGTAGATGGGTCTAAATAGGCCATTTGGTCCATTCGGTATAACCGGCGTCAGTTTAGGGGAATGGAACATAGGTTTAGGGTAAACCAACATCGGTTTGGGTGAGATATCTCGGGTTGTTCAAAAGTTGCCTAGGAAGTTGTTCCACCATTTGATAAGGGTCTCTTCTTTTCTCGGGATGAAAACCGACCTTAGGAGGCTTTTAAATGTGAGGTGAGGGGATGGGTGTAATGTTAGGTTTTATTTAGGACATTGGTTTAGGGTTTAGGTTAATGGGTCAAATGATGGGGGTGGTTAGGTGAGGTGTATTTAATAAAGGCAATTATATTAAATAGGTGTGTGAGGGTGGTGAATTAATTTAATGTAAATAATTAAATTAATATGTGTGTGGGGAAAAAGGCTATTAACTTAATTAAAATAATTAAATTAATATGTATGGAGGTAAATGGCATTAATTTAATTAAAGTAATTAAATTAAAATGTGTGGGGTGTAGGAGGTAGGTGATAAAGTGTTGAGGATGAGGAAATGATTATAGGGCTGTGGTAGGGGACCAAGGTGATTATGACATGATTTTGGTGTCTACATTTTGCCCCTTCTTGTTGCGTAGCTTGTATTGGTAAGTGACGTGAACAAGAATAGAGTGTGGTTGCCCCAAGTGGGAATGAGGGTGATCCCCCTCAAACCAGGAACTGATGAGGTGGCAGAGCACATCGGTGAGTGGTTTGATAAAAGTGGATGTGAAGAAGAATAGTGAAAAATGGGGAAAGGAGTAAAGGGAAAATCGGGCATATAGGTAAATGGGTAAATGGGCCAAGGTCAAAGGTAGTGGCAGTTGAATGCACACACATGTATAAACTGTGACATGGTACCAGGTTGAAGAGCTTGCAAACTCTACATCGTCTAAGGTCGATAGGTTTATCCAAACAAGGTTGAAGTGATTCCGGTATCCAAGGTATAGGATATGGTCAGGAAACACAACGTAGGTTAGGTGCAAGAATGTTTAGGTATGTTCGGTACACCAAAGGTAGGGTCAGGATAAATGGTCATGACAATAGGCTAGGTAAGGTCATTAGGTCAAACAACACAGGTAATAGTGTCGCAAGGTATAGTGAGCACATTAGTTCAAAGGTCACAAACAGTTTCCAGGTCCAGGTAGATAGGTCACAACATAGGTAAGGCCGAGGTAGGGGTAAAATAAGGAGACGCCAATTAGCTAATGAGGTGAGGTTAAAGAAGGTGGAGGGCCAGAGAAGAAGGTAAAGTGGTCCAGGTAGGTGTAGGGGAGGAAAAGAAAAAGGAGGTAAGGAAAATGAGGTCAATGTGAGGGAAATGAGTAGGTAGGGTAACAGCGTGGTGGTTAGTATGACCGATGATGGTGGAGAGGAACCGATGGTGGTAGTCTAGGGCATCAGACTAGCATTGGTCAAGGGTTAACCGACGTCGGTTGAGTCGGGTAGGGTATAAAAAGTGAAAAACCACATTTTAAAATTCATTTGTGCATTGTTAAGGAGAAGAAAAGGACAAAAAGAGAGAAAAGAGGAAGAGGATTCAAAAGAGTACGGCAGAGAGATTGGTTGGTGAGCCACATAGGTGAGATTGAGTGGGTGAGAGGTGGGGCCACGAGATCGGATCGAGCGAGGTGATTGGTGGAGAGAATTGGAGGTCATTTGAGGATGGCGGAGGCCGGAGAGGGATCGGGGGAGGAGTGGCACGAGGAGGAGAGGTTCCACCATGATGTAAAGCAATGGATGGATCAGGTAGGAATAAAACCTTTATTATTGATTTGTGAGTTAATTTGGTAAAAATATAAAAAATGTGAAAAATGGGGGGTTTGGGGGAGAAATTTGAAAATAAGGGAAAAAAGGAGGCAATGGGAATGGGGAAGGGTAGGGGGTAGGGAAAAAGGGTAAGGTAGGGACAATGAGGGGTGTAAGGAGGGATTTGGGTGGGTAGAATAACTAGGAAGGGAAAAAGTAGGGTTGGGAAGAAGGTGGGGGCACGATAGTGACAACGTGTCGGTCGACTTGTGGCACGTCGGTGGGTAGTGGTAGTGCAGTCGAGTCCCAAGACAGAATAGTGATCGAGTCTTGGTCAATAACAATGACTAGTGCCCATCAAGGGGAGATGTGGTCATTAAGGATAAGTGTAAATTGGGATAAAAAAGGGAAGAGTTAATAAAGTGTAAAGAAGTTAGGGAGAGAAAAAGGGTGAGAGGAGTAGGGGTAGTAGGTAGGTGGTAGGGTGGGTGGGTAGGTGAGGGGAGAGGTTTGGGTTTTTAGGGTGAGAAAGTAGGTAGGTGGGTAAGGGTTTGGGTGGTTTTGGGTAGAGGGTAGGGGGTAGGTTTGGGTAGATGGGTTTGGGTAGGATGGGTTGTGGGTGAGGGTGGGTTTGGGTTTAGGGTAGATAGGTTTGGGTAGGTAGAGGTTAGGGTAGATAGGTTAGGGTGGATGGGTGGGTGGGTTTGGGTGATGGGTTGGGTAGATAGGTTTGGGTGGATGGGTTTGGGTAGGTTTGGGTGAGCGACAAGGCCAATGGGATGGGGGTGGGGAAAGAGATTAGGTCGGGATGTGGGGTAAAAATAAGGTAAGTTGGGAAGGTGGACTAATATATTGCTTTTGTGGGATGTAGGCTCTAGATGAGCTACGAGATGAGGGCCCAGTGCCACCCTTGTTATTATGATGGGCGATCATGACACAGGAGAGTGACAACATGTATGGAGGTGGGATTGATAGGTGTGGTGCTACTGGCATGTAGTCCAGGAGGTGAGTCTTATGGTTTCCCTCATCGATAGATGGGACTCGACAACCAACACCTTCCATTTGTCGATGGGTGAGATGACGATCACCCCTGGGAGGATGTCTACGAGGATCTGCGGTTTGCCCATATTGGGGGCCTAGGTTTATTCCATCTCTTGAGAGGCATCTGAGGAGTTACTAGCACCCATTTTTGTGAGGGTGTAGTAGATCTAACATTCCATAGTGCTAGCCTGAGCTATGGAGTGATGTATAGAGCTCATCTAGAGGAGATGAGGTTAGTGGTACTCTTGATGGAGGTAGTGTGCTACTTCACACTACCGGATGCAGAGGGGGGGAGATTCTGAGGTCATTGATGGGAGTCCTCCATGACATGATGATATAATGGACATGGTTTGCATGGGCACCTGCATTGCTGACATAGGTGTATAGAGAGCTATGGGCCTACGGGTGACTGTGGAGATTCAACATCTATTATGTCGTATTACTACATTGTTGGGCATATGAGCACATTGTTTGTGTTTGACAGTGGGGATGCCCTAGGAAAGATGCATTCCCATGGAGAGTTTTGAGAGTGGGGTATAGGCGGTGGGTACCGGCCATGGGAGAGGCCTGAGGTGCTAGAGCTACTCATGATGTAGCTTATTACAGGAGGTTGTTGGAGGGTTGTCTTCAAGGTGGACATCATTTGGAGGCCATATGTGGGCTTCCCCTCATACAGACAGATGGCCATGGAGCTAGTTGGGCTACAGATACATCTGTGGATAGAGGGGAGGAGAGTGGGAGAGCATGAGTGGATACCCGTAGAGTGGGTTAGACACTAGTTTGGATTAGTCAGGGTGTACCACCTCCATTCCCGTAGTACAAGAGAGATGATGTGGAGAGACCTATGTCTCCACCATGACCCATAGTCTTGGCCCTGGTAGGAGGAGCAGCAGTAGTAGATATAGATATTGATGATGATGTTGGGGTTACAGATGGGGTAGAGGAGTGGTGGTGGGTGGCACATGAGTGAGAGCCATACCACCCGAGGGCAGGGCATTAGACTTAGCCACCATCACAGTTCAGAGAGATGCCCTACAGGGGCAAGTGGCTACTTTGGTGATGTAGCTTAGGATCATGCAGGGGTAGCTCATAGATAGGTTAGAGGCATAGGTTGCCACATTACGAGGCCTAGATATAGTGATGCTTGTAGGCTCGGGGTAGGGCGAGGACAGTACTACACGTAGGGGAGGAGGAGGAGGGGAGATGGAGATGGAGAGGAGAGGTGGAGATGGATGGAGAGATGGCTGCTCTATAGGGGTAGGGTAAGGCTTTATGAGGCCAGTTAGCCATGCAGCGCGAGGTAGGTGGTGGAGTGCAGAGGAGGCTAGCAGTAATAGCTGATAGGCACAGATTACTACCCTATAGGCTAGATATAGGCACAAACATAGACTCAAGGCGACTCGAGAGCTCTAGTGCAGCTTACGGGAGGCTCAGTGCGGAGGTTAGGGATAGGGTCCCATTGTACAGGTACCCACGTAGGTAGTGGGACCCATGGCACCTCCACAGATAGTGCCCATGGCCAGGTTTAGAGATGCCCTAGGAGAGGCATGGTATTACCAGGATCATTTGTTAGTTGTCGGGCTAGATGTGCCCTCCTATGCTGAGTACAGAGCACAGAGGCCTCCAGTGAGAGGACTAGATCCCACTCACTCATAGTGTGGAGAGTACAGGGGGCCAGCGAGCCCAGGGACAGGGTCGTGGTGAGGCCACTAGTGTAGAGGCCAGCCCTAGGTGAGGGGCCATCAGCAGGAGGTGAGGTAGGTGTCGGGCCCCAGGAGCGAGGTGTGGCGAGAGGGTTGGGAGACACGACATAGGAGAGCATTCCCGACATCGAGATGGGGAGATGATTGACCTATTGTGGACCGGCTGCATGTTGAGTCATTTTGTATGTATTATATATGAGACTGGCCTATGTGCCGAAGAGATTTTGTATTTATTATTGTGTTGTACATGATATAGCATGTGTGCCAAAGATTTTGTATTGATTCATTCATTCTTTTTATATATATGAGCCAGCCTACATGCGATGACATTTTTATTGAGATGATACGACATTTTGAGATGATGGCCATGATGAGATAGGCATGTATTTTGAGATACACAGTTATTGATTTATATGATGAGATTCATGGTTTTGTGATGTGTTGATGTGTTGATGAGATATTGGTTTATGGCTTGTGTTAGATGAGATATGGATTTATTACTTTGTATTAGATGAGATGGATATGTTTTAGGCATTACTTTGATTAGATGAGATGGATAGGCATGGGAGTGAGTTTAGGCATGGATGAGTCGAGGTTGGTTTAGGCATGGATGAGTTAGAGTTGGTTTAGGCATGGTTGAGTTAGGTTTGGTTTAGGCATGGATTGAGTAGGTTGGTTTAGGCATGGATTGAGTTAGGTTGGTTTAGGCATGGATGGAGGTTTAGCATGGTGAGTAGGTTGGTTAGGCATGGATTGAGTCGAGTTGGTTTAGGCATGGATGGAGTCGAGTTGGTTTAGGCATGGATGATGAGTTAGGTTGGTTTAGGCATGGTGGAATTAGGTTGGTATAGGCATGGATTGAGTAGGTTGGTTAGGCATGGATTGAGTCGAGTTGGTTTAGGCATGGTGGAGTAGGTTGGTTTTATGATTTATGGATGTTCATTTTGGTATTTTGATAACAAATGGCAATATAAATGCATGAGATGGTGTAAAATGTGGAAAATGTTGGTTATGTATGAAAATGTGAAATAATATAAGTGGTAAAAGTTATGTGGTATATGGTTTAGATGTCGAGGTTTTGATATATGATAAGGAAATCAGGTAAAAAAGGGGGAAAATGGTTAGGGTAAAGAGTGGTTGAGCTAACCTTCTAGGGCCCCATGCCCTAGAAGTGCTGCCTACATAGTCTCGAGTGAAAAGGGACCTCAGGCTGATGTAGTTCTCCCATAAGCTAGGAAGAATATGAGAAGATAGAAGAATAGGTAGTGAGGTTGATAGTTAGGTTTGATTCGAGGTCATAGGTATGATTAGGTCAAGGTCGATTAGGTTAGGTGGAGGATAGGTAGATAGGTAAAGGTGATTTTAGGTTGATAGGTAGTGTTGATTCCAGGTCATAGGTATAATTAGGTCAAGGTGATTAGGTTGGGTGGAGAATAGGTAGATAGGTAAAGGTGATTTTAGGTTGATTGAGGTGTGAGAAGAAAACCCCAAAAGGTAGGTGTCGAGGGTCTAGTCCTATATAGGAAGATCAAAAGGTAATGAAGAAGAGAAAAGATAGAGGGGGCAAGAAAGCCACCCGATTGGCAAGGATCAAAATGTATGAAACACATCTATAGATAGGCTAGTGAACGTAAGACCCTAAAGACATTGCATGATTGATTACTCTAAAGGTGAAGAATAGTCACAGAATCACCAAATGTCATAGGTTCAATAGGTCCCTTGAGGCAGTATGAGGTGAAAAGACAATGGGTAAGGAGGTGAAGGTAATTGGGTCATAAAATGGGAAAAAATGCCTTGGGAAATAGAGCCAAGATCACAATAGGCAAGTCCATGATGAAAAAGGTTATTTTTCTTTTTTTTTTCTTTTTGACTTTTTAGATAGACTGATCGATGTGGGAAGTCTATATGGGATGAATATATGTCTCCTTGAGGTCTTCGTGAAGCTGATCGATGTGGGAAGCTTCTGAATTTTGATTTTGAGAAAATAGTCCTCTTTTTGGAAAGACTATGTAGAGAGTTGTGAGCTTTTTATAGTTGTCCTTGAGGGAGCAGTCTACTTATAGTGATAATTGAAGGTGGAAGATGTCCTTTTGAGGGATTCATCTTTTATATTGGAAGTTTGACTCAAGGAGTTGATCCCTATATTGGAAGATGTCCTTGAGGGATTCATCTCTTTTTTTTTTTTGGCTTTTAAGTCATGGACGAGACTATAATGAAGCATTTGGTTCTTGTTGAGAAGGCAAGGGTGAATGACCATGGGATCTCATCTAAAAGAAGATGAAAAGTATCCATGAGAATCATGCCATGTGTAGAGCCATGGTGCACATATTTAAGATAAGGAAAAAGGGTGACGGGTAATCACATGATTCTTGTTTAGTCATTGGAGATGAGGTGTGGAAAAGAAAAAGGTAAATGGTGCTCAAGGGATGAGCATGAACTAGATAAATAGTGATGTAGGACTAGAAGTCAACAGTAGAATGGTTGAAGATGCAAGGCATTGAGGGGCTCAAGTTTGGGCTTACCATCAAGTGAAGACAAGTGATAAGCACCTGATCCATAGTCATGGGTCACGATGTATGGTCCAAGCCAATTAGGAGAAAATTTTCCCCGTTTGCTTTTTTCTACTTTGGTTACGTGTTGATTTTCCTTGAGGATGAGATCACTGACCTTGAAGGTGCGTTCATGGACATGTTTTTCATAGGCATGCTTGATGCATTTTTGGTAGACTTGGAGATGGTCGAGGGCATGAAGATGACGTTCATCTAATAACTCAAGTTGTGTTAAACGGTCTTGGTGAAAGTCATCATCAGTAAGCATATCTTGAAGAGAGATATGAGAGATGGGATCTGGACTTTGAGAGGAAAAACAGCCTCGGTACTGTAGACCAGAGAAAATGGGGAGTAGCAATAGTGGAAGTATGAATACTAGTATGGTATGCCTAAAGAGTGAAAGGAATGTGTGTATGCCAATCCTTCCCAGTATCGTTAACCACTTTCATGAGAATTTTGTTTAGGGTTTTGTTGGTGGATTTGGCTTGGCCATTGGTTTGTGGGTAATATGGTGAGGAGAAGCTAAGCTAGATACCAGAAGGTGTCACAAGTTTTTCTGTAGAGTTTTGTTTTTGAATTGTTTTCCATTATCAGTGATAAGGTGATGTGGAACACCAAAGTGACAAATAATGTGATGATTGATGAACTCACATATTTTCTCAGCTTTAGTGGAGATGAGGGGTATGGCTTCAACCCATTTGGTGTAATATTCGAGTAGTGGTGATGATCCATTGATGTCTTAGGGAAGAGTGAGGATTGATCTCTCAACAAGATCCAAACCCCATTGAGAGAAGGGCCAAAGGTCACGAGCAGTGACTGTAAGGCATGACTAGGTGTGTGATGAAGATTGGCATGTTGTTGGCATTTTACACAACACTTAACGTAGTCGCAACAATCATGATTGAGGGTTGGCCAATAATAGCCTAGGTGAAGAATGCATTTAGCAATAGCAAGGCCACTGAAGTGACCTCCACATATGCCATCGTGAACTTCTTTAATGGTATAGGGGATTTTAGAGTTGGTGAGGCATCGTAAGAGAATGCCATCAAAGCCTCATTTATAGAGAAGGCCACCCATGATGACATAATGAGAGGCCTTTTTGAGAAAGGCACGTTGTCCATTACGTGTGAGATCAGGAGGCAATATAGAAAGGGAAAGGTAGTCACAAGCTGCTTATACCAAAGGTCTTGTGTGTTTAGGGAGGTAGTTCGGATGAGGTTAACACAACAAGATTTATAAGAAGGTCTCGGTATGCATTTTATGGTAACAAAGATGTCTGAATCGGTAGGTGAAGCAAGGTATTTGGGAAGCGAGGTAGGCCATGGTATCCACAAATTTATTGGTGGATCATGGAACGGTTTGAATTTTATAGCGGTCAAAGGTAGTCAACATGATGTGCCGCGTAACATTTGTACTCTTGAAGTATTTCATTATGACACTGATAAACACCATTGACTTGGTTTACTACCAGTTGAGAATCACCAAAGATATTAATGGATCTGACATCTAAGGCATAGGCAGTCATGAGACCCAATATGAGTGCTTTGTATTGGTGATATTGTTAGTGCATTCAAAGTTGAGTTTGAATGATAAGGGCATGGGTTCACCATCAAGAGGAATGAGGATAATACCCACACCACCCCCATGCTGACATTTGGAACCATCGAAGAATAAGGTCATTTGGTAAGGGTCATCATCCAAAGAGAGGTTAGCAATGGATTCATCAAGGGAAATCAAAATTGAAGATTGATTCCCAGAAAGAGGTGCATCAATGAGCTGGTCAGCAATGGCCTAGCCCTTGATAGATTTTTGGTGGATGAATTTGAGGTCTAGGTTAGCAAGAAGCATGAGCCAATGTGTGGCACATTGATTTTGGTAAGGTTTAGCATACATGAAGTGTAAGGGGTCAGTGTTGGTCACAACATAGGTTTTGTGGTTGAGTAGGTAATGGAAAAGTTTGGTGGCAACAAAAACTAAGGCTAAGCAAAGTTTTTAGGGTGAGTGTATCGGGTTTGTAGTCAGAAGGGTACAACTTATGTAATAAACCACCTACTCCCTATGTTGTTCATCACGATGAGTGAGCATAGCCCCTAAAGAGTGATCGGTAGTAGAGATGTATAGGTAGAAGGGTTGGTCATCTTTAGGTGGAATAAGTATGGGTGGTTGGAGAAGGTATTGTTTTAAGGCCTCAAAAGCTTTGTGGTAGTCGTCATCCCATTTGAAAGAGACATCCTTTTTGAGAAGGTGATGAAATGGTTGAAAATCGAGATAATTGTGAAATGAAATGGTGAATGGACTACAATTTACCTTGTAGGCTATGGAGTTGTTTAAGGTTAGTGGGTGGAGGCATTTTGAGGATGGCCTTGACTTTAGCAGGGTCAACTTCTATACCATGTAAGGAAATGATAAATCCCAGGAGCTTTCCTGAGAGAACCGTGAAGACACACTTTTTAGGTTGAAGGTGGATGTAATATTTAATGAGGTGGTCAAAGATGGTTTTGAGGATGGTGAGGTGCTCGGTGCGGTGACATTTAGATTTGGCCAAGAGATCATCCACGTAATCTTCCAATATGTGATGCATGATATCATGGAAGATGTAAGTCATAACCCGCTGATATGTGGCACCAGTGTTTTTAAGGCCAAAAGGCATGACTCGATAGTAGAAGGTCCCCCAAGGGGTAATGAATGTAGTTTTGTGTTGATCCTCTGGAGTGAGCAAGATTTGGTTATAACCCGAGAAACCATCCATAAGTGATAGCATCTCATGGCCAGTGGTAAGGTCAACCAACTGGTCAATACCAGGTAGAGGAAAATCATCTTTTGGGAAAGCAAGGTTGAGATCATGGAAATCGGTGCAAATGCGAAGTCCCCTGTCACCTTAGTGATAGGGACGATGTTAGAAATCCATTGGGGGTAATCGATGGGTAAGATGAAGGAAACTGAGAGAAGGCGTTGAAGTTCTTCTTTGACAAGAAGAGCAATGCGAGGGTGCATTTTCCTCAACTTTTGTTTTATGGGTTTGGCATCGGGAATGGTTATGATATTGTGGACCATGATAGTGGGATCAATACTAGGCATGTCAGCATAGGACCAAGTGAAAGCATGGCTATGATTTTTAAGAAAAGAAGTGAGGGCTTCTTGTTCAGCAACATCCAGAGATTGGCCAATCTTGAGAATGTGGGGGTCATCCTGAGTGTGGATGTTGACTTTGATAGTTGATTCATTCAACATTGTTTGTGTCTTAGAAGGTAACGAATGGTGAATATAAGAGTCTTCAACACCAAGGTAGGTGAGTATGGATTCATCATCCTGACATTGAATGACATTAATAGAAGGAGTATCATCCCCTATCATGTTAGGATACAAGAAAGGAAGAGAGGAAGGAGCCTCGCCATCGTGGTGATAGGTCAGAGGCCCCAAGGAAATGGTATTTATGGAAAAAAAAAAGGTAGGAGGGATAGATTCAGGATCCATCGACTCCGTTGGTGAAGGTGGTGAAGGTGGGGTAGGTGAAGAAGGTGGAGAGGGTCAATGTCTTCAATGAGTTCAATACGGGGCTTTTTGGTAGGTAGTTGGTAAAACCGATTCCACTACGATCATTGTGTTTATGTGTGGTACATGAAATAATGGTGTGATGACCTTGTTCATAAAGGCCAAAGCTGAAACCCTTCCAGGCACAGTGGTGTAGGAAAGTGTGAGCAAAGCGGTGGTTGGTAGTAAGACTGAAGGTCGTAGAAAAAGGTCGGGTTTGTGATGGTGGTTCGGGTGTGTAAGTGGAAATATCAAGTCCCCATAGGTAAGATGGGTATGGAGGTGGGGAGGACCATAAAGGAGATGCTCACCTATGTGGTGATCATAGTGAGGATGTTGGTGAAGGTTTCCATACTCTTGTGGAGTAAGGAATGTATTGACATTGTACAGGTGATACTCCCCCATAGTGAGGCATTGAAAAACACCTTCCAAGGGATCAGTGGTTGATATATTGGTGGTTGGAATGGAGGAAGCATTAGAAGTTAGATCAGTAGAGGTGTCGGTTAGTTGGGAAGCTGATGTGTGACTGGTAGAAGTGACAACAACGGTGGGAATAGAAGATTTGGGTGAAGGTGAGGTTGCAACAACACTGGTGGATGGGGTCATGTGTGAAGAAGATGTAGGTAGGGAGGTAGATGCCTTAATAGGTACAAGGACATCATTGGGCTGGTAAAGCATGTTGTAGGTTTTGAAAGGTGATGGGTCAGCTGGAATGGTATAGGAACATCCTTCATGTTTGAACTTTACACATCGGTGTCAAAGTAGAAGGAACACAACCCATGGCATGAATCTAGGGTCTTCGAGAGCAACAAATTGTATTGAAACTCCCCTTCCAAAACATAGAACAACTCGGGAATAGTATGGGGACCCACACGAATGTGGAGGATGATAGTGTTGAGTGTAGAGGTGATAGCATCATTGAATGAACACAACATGATTGGATGTTTATGCATGCAGTTGTTGGGTATGCATTTTTTGAATGCGTGAGAGGAGATGATGTTAATGCTAGTGCCCCCATCGATCATAACACATTGGACGCGTATATTATCGATATGGATGGAGATGAAAAGTGTAGGATCTGGGTCATCGGTTTGGTGGGGGACAATTTCGTCATCAGAAACTAAGGATAACAACTTGGTGAACAGGTGGAGGTGATGAGGTAGATGGAAATTTGGTGAGTGAGGTGACATGATGAGGTGTGATAATAGATGCTATAGGTGTGGGGTCATTAGGTAAAACCTCAATAGATTGAAGGACCTCCATGAGGGCTTGATGATGTGACTCTGAGGTTTGGATGAGATCGTATAAGGACATTTTGAGGAGATTGGTGTAGTTGTTTGAGCATGGTGTGATGTGTGATGCCATTAGAAATGGGGTATGTGGGGCTGCAGATAGTTATTTTAGGTATGGGTGTAGATGGTATGTTGGGTATAGGATTGGTTGGTGGGTCAGTTGCCTTTTCTTTTCCCTTCTGTGCATGTGTAGTGACGTGTACCATGTTGATTTGAGGGAGTTGGCAAATGGAGAAGGTGTAGGGTGAGTGGTATAATGACATGAAGGGAAAAAACCTACTGGAGGAGAAAATCCTTGTGAGGTGAGTTGGGCACAATGACATTTAGGTGGAGGCGTGGCAAGTTCTCTGATGTGAACCATGTTAATTTCAAATTTGAGATGGAAAGGAAGGTCATGGTGGTGAAGATGGAGGTTGTGGTATAGGTGTAGGAGGAAGATGTGAAGAAGGTGGTGAGGGTGAAATAGGTTCATCATCCAGGAGGTCATCGTCATCAAAATTGGGGTCAGAAGGACATAATTGAATGAGGGAAGCCTTTAGACCCTTATAGTTCTCAACATCATGTCTGGCACATGATGGTAAGCACAAATTTTAGTATCATCAAACCCTTCTGGTTTAGGTTTAAGAGGGTCATAAGGTCTAAGAGGAGGGAGAGTGATAGTAGAGCTTTCTAGGAGGTTAGCCAAGATGGTGGCGTATGATCCCACCAGTGGATCACAATGTGAAGTGAAAGTAGGTTTGGTTGGAAGATTGGGTAGTTGTGGTGGTAGTTGAGGTGATGCAGTCTTGGATTTGGGTTGTACTTTCTTTGGTGTAGGTGTAGTAAAAAAAAGAGGGGTAGGTTTAACCACCTCTTTGGAAATTAATGTTTTTTCAATTTTGGTGTTTTTTCTTAGGTAGAGGTGTAGGGGGAGCACGTGATGTAGATGGAAAGGTAGATGGTGGGAGAGGATGAGTGACCCAAGGGGACAACTGAGGTGCAGCGGTAGGTGTTGGTCGAGGTCGAGAGGGAGGTACAGGTGAGGTGGAAGAAAATGTCATAGGTAGTGAAGGAGGTATAGAAGTAATGGTGGTATGGGAGGAAAAGAAGTTATAGATGGTGATGAAGGATAAGGTTGCCTAGGTAGAGCTTTAGGCTGTGGTAAAGGGTCAAGGAATTTTAGGTTTACCCACTGGAGAGAGTAGATTTTGTTAAGGTAGAGGGTGAGGTCCCAAGATGGATGGTAGGGTGAAGGTGATAAAGGTGTAGTTGGTGAGGTCGGTGTGCGGATTAGAAGGTTGGGTTTTCATTTAGGTTGAGGGATTGATTCAATAGGTATATGGGAAGATGTGGTCAAGTGTATCCTGATAGGAGGATGTGCAAGGTTTGATGTGGGTGTGACCCCTAGAACACTAGTAGGGTTTAGATACAAGAGATGATGTTGGAACACATCGGCTAGTAGGTAGAGAGGCGGGTATAGATGAGGATGATGTAGTAGAAGATGTATCAAGAGTTATGTTCATGTGTGGTTTGGGTTGTTGAAACATCTTTGGATAAATGGTAGAAGTGTCAGTGGAAGATGATTGCATTTGGGTCGAGACCGGGAGTAAGAGATGCCCCAAAGTAAAGACCTATCAACATAATCAGGTGATCGGCCAAACGTGAGAATAGACACTATGTGGTAGATGAGGTAGATGTGGAGTGAGTGGTGATTCCCATAAAATATGTTTGAGAAATAGGGAATTCACTGGCTTCGGCCTCTATAGGTAAAGAGAGAGCGAAAGTAGGTCTGCAGGATCTTGGGTAGCTGATGGAGAATGGTCACTGAGTGGCAATGGAAAATCTATTGGATCCTGAATAGGTGGAGAAGATGATGGGTACTCCTCTGTGGGTGGAGGAGGTATAATTGGTAGTGGTTCACTGGGTAGGGAAGTTGAAGGGGAAATGATATCGGTGCTAATGAGAGACTCCTCCATAGGTGTACGGGGAGGTGAAGGGCTTTCCTCTATGGGTAGAGGAATGGATAAAGTAGGTTCCTGTGTGGGTAGAGGATTTTGGGCTAGGATTTCCTCGATGGAGGGGATAGGAGATATTTGGGAATCAAGTGGTAAGTCGGTAAAGATAACATGTACCTCTCGTGTATTACTTTCATTGTGTGAGGCATCACCAGTTTGATCATTAGATGGGAATGGTTAGGGAATGGTTTCTTGAATATATGAAGGTCTTGATTGGTAGGTGCATTAGGGTTATCAGGACTAACTCACCGCTCTTGAGCATTCCTGAACAATGTTTTTAAAGGTGATACAATTTTATCACTTTGTGACCATTTACCCGGTGATAGTTATAATAGTCATTTTCCTTATACCAACCTGGTATGGGGCGAGAGGGTCAAAACCAGTATGTGGTTTGATAGGAGGAAGGGTGATGGCATTAGCTTTAATAAGATTTTCTAAAACAAGATGAATATGGTTCCCCAATTGAGGTGTATTTCTTTTGTTCTCGTTTGAATTGGAAGGCTTGGATTGGTGATAGATTGGATGAAGGTTTAGCATGATTGGATGGATGGGTAGGGCCAGCCTTAAGTACCACTGCGTTGGTAGTTCCCTTGGCTTTGGAATAACTCATTTGAGGTTTCGAGGAAGAGGAAGTATCGTGTGATTTAAACGAGGAGTTCTTGTTTTGTAATTGTATCTTCTTCTCTTTGATGGCACAAATTTCAAGCTTACGTGCCATGGTGAAAGCCTCATCGAATGTGTAGAAGGTTTGCACCTATAAGGTAGGTGAGATATGTCTAGCACAGGCTCGTGTGAAGAGCTCTATGAGTTTAGTTTGTGGTAATTGGAAAGTGAGTTGGTTGATTAGGCTATGCCAATGAGTGAAAAAATCTGTGATAGATTCATCATCATATTGACGCGTAGAATAAAGATCGGTCATGGTAACCTTCTTGATGACGTTAATCGAAAAATGATCCAAGAAGGCTTGGGCTATTTGGTTGAATGAGAAGATGGAATGTCTAGGTAATCCACTATACCAGTCCAATGTTGGACCAGTTAGGGACATGGGAAAGGTTCACAAAAGCAAAGCATCATCATGGGAAATTAAGTAACACCCATGTTTGAAAGATCACAAATGTTGTTGTGGGTCTTCCTTACTATTAAAGTGGTTAAACTTAGGCATCCCCATGTATACGGGATATGGGTGAATGGGAATGGATGGGTGAATAGGCTCATTACAAATCTTGTCATAGGTGAGAGAATTGTGAGATCCAGAAATAGATGCTTCTAATGTCTGCATCTTGTCCATCATTAACTTGATAAAGTCATTGTTAGGTTGTGAAGATTGGGTACCCCGGAGCGAAAGGAGGTTGTTGTGGGACATATGAAGAATATGACATTCTAGAATATGGTGGTGTCGAATAAGGAGGTGGGAATTGAGAGACAAACATAGAGGTATATATCCAGAATGAATGATGATGAAACAGGAGGTGGTGGTAGTAGGTATGTGAGGGTGGGACACTCGTAGTGACCCTAGTAGAGATGGGAGGTAGAGATTGGGGAATAGAAAGGAAACATTTTGAAATGGGGTAGAGGTTAATGACACAAAGGGTGGTAGTGTTATGATTGGTATATATGAGACAACAGGTGTGGATGATGTTATGTTTTGGGTGGTGGATGAAGGTATGGTGGAGACTACGGGTGCAATAGAGGTGGTGGATGCGGCGGTCAAAGCTGGTGTGGGACCTAGTTATGACACAACTGGGGATAAAATGGGTGAGGTCACCATGGTAGGAGGTGGAGCCAAGGTGGAAGCGATCATTAGGGATGGAGATAAGGATACGGGCATGCCATAGATCAATTGACCCGAGGCATCTCGAGTGGAGGCATGGGTGAGGTAGTGGCTCAAAGTAGTGGGATTCTGATCCAGGAGTCGTGTGAACTCTCGTGTCACATGTAGGAATGGTGATAGGTTGATTAGGATCCATGGATGATGAGATGGAAGGTGGTGAAGGACTAGGTGATGAAGGGCTAGGTGGGAGCGGTAGTTGACTAGTGTGAAATATGAGGGTGCTTGCCTGACTATGGGTTAGCACCATGTGGATAGGAACTGATTTGGTGAGACTGTATTATGTTTGAATGGCACAGAACACAACAAAACTAGGAAAATAGTCAACGGTGAATGAATTAGGTTGGTGGTGGGATGTAAAAGATCATAGGGTGTGACAATCGGTTCAAGTAAATCGATGCCAGTTAAGCTTAACTAGTGCTAGTTCGATTCTTGTGAAAAACCAACAGTCTGTTAAATGATAGTCCCAAAGTGACAATTTTCACACAGGATGAGACGTAAGGTGACTGTGATTGAAGTAACAACAATATGGAAAGGTGATAGGAGCCTTTTACACTCAAAAAGTGAAATAGGTGTCTTTTGGATAGGTATCCAAGAAGACTTTCAAACCGACACTGGTTGGGTTAAACCGATGTCGGTTAAAGATAACCGTGGCGATTATTGTGAAATTGAAACAAAGAATAAGAAAGATGGTTGTGATTTAAAAATATGGTGTTGAATCAAACCCAGAAGTCTGAGAATGATGTAGATGTGGTCCAGGCACACTCAGATGAAGTTAGAATACACCGACTATGATTGGGAGTGTGCAAGGAAAGACAAAAATGATGATCGAAAGCTCTCACCTCAAAATGCAAATCAAGTAGAACACTAAGAAAGAACGTTCCTAGAGTGCCTATTCTATTACGTTTGTTCAGCTTATGCTATTTGTATGGACTGATTGTTATGAACAGAACAATAGAATTTCTTGGTGAGGAAGGCTTCCTACGAAGAAAGAATTCTAAAGGGTGAGGTTTCAGGAATGTTATGGTGGGGGCGGGCTTCGCTCTGAAGTATGACTGATAGAGTAGCGAGCTAGGTGCCCATTATACCGTGATCGTGTGATCACCTACAACTTCTTCTAGGTAGGATGTTGTTTAAGAATGTATGTATTTTGAATTTTTGTGTGGTTTGGTAAGACTCGGAGAGAAGAAAAGGATAGAAGTGCTTTTTATGATTCATTTGTCAACCATCGGCTGGTCATGACTTCAACAGCGTATAGGTTACCCTCAATTAATGTGAGCTAATGCAAGTTAAATCGAATGAATGAATGCACTTGTTTTAAACCCAAATCGAAAGTATGATATTCGATGACAAAATAGATGAATAGGAAGAGGGATGCTCTTTCACTAAAATGTAGAAAACAAGAGGGAAGAAGGTTCTTTTTAAATACACCAAAAGAAATGTGTCTTTGGAGCAAATAGAAAGAAGAGAATGTTACCAAGGAGAAGGTATTAATGTGAATGCTATTAGAAGGGAAACAAACACACACAATTTTCACCTAGGAATGAAGAAAGATGCAAGGAACCCCGAATGGGTCCCACCAGGCGTGCCAAAATGTTTCACCTGATTTCTTAGTTTTCTGAGAAGTACTTGACAAAACAGATAAGGTAAAGGTGGTAAGAGGAATACCTGGTTTGAGATGGTTGAAGGTTGTATGTGCACATATCTGAATTCTGAATCAAAGTGATTGTGAGACCTTCCTTTTGGCTAGGAGGAACTACCTATATAAGAACCAAAACAAGACCACCAAAGAGAGTTAAATGATATATGCAGTGGACTACCTAGCATGTGCTAGATCCTAGAAGTGCGATACTTCCTAGAGATGGTCATCGATCCTTTGTTTAAAACAATTCAATGCTGAAATAAAGTAAATATTGTCCTACTATAGTTTAATATGATTTAGGCATCTCATACAAATGCAATAGGCTAGATCTAATCTAATAGGCTAGGCTAGAAGGAGATCTAGAGGTCAAGTAGGTTGGTTATAGGTGAATCTGAGCTAACAGGCTAGGTTAGATACAAATCTGAAGGTCAAATAGGTGTTCAGGTAGGTATATGTCAGAAACAAGTTGTTATTCTGGCAGAAATTAGGTGACATAGAGAGACCGACCATGGTTTTATGAAATTGATGACGATTGGAATGTAACTGGTGATGGTTGGTTAGAGAGGCGATGGCGGTTAGGTCGGGGGTTGGTGGACTCACACAGTCCAGGTTTTGGAGTTTTGGGGCAAAAGTGGAGTAGATAGAAGACGAGGATTGATCACAAAGGGGGTAGATATGTTGCGAAGGTATGAGATTACTGAGGAGGTCAAATAGGAAATTAGGCCAAGTATTAAGATGATTGGGTATGGAAGGTGGCTGCAATTGGAGAGAGGGAATGGTCGAGAGTAAAAGACTAGGTTCCTTTACCACAAATACTACAGATGATGAGAAGAAAATGAAATAGATGGAAGGAGGATACTTACTATACGTGAGGTATGCAGTCGAAGAATAATGAAGAAGTTCTTTGTGTTGGAGAATGCTGGGAAGAAAGTCTCACTATTGTGCCAGTGTATTTGGTTGCCTTAGTTGATCCCAAATCAATCTTTGTTCTGTTGTCGCATCTAAAGAGATCAAATTCAAGATCGAAGTTTTCTCCCAAAACCAACCCCTATTACAAAGTTGTAGATGGGTCTAAATAGGCCATTTGGTCCATTCCGGTATAACCGGCATCGGTTTAGGGAACCGACATTGGTTTAGGGTAAACTGACATTGGTTTGGGTGAGATATCTTGGGTTGTTCAAAAGTTTCCTAGGAAGTTGTTCCACCATTTGATAAGGGTCTCTTCTTTTCTTGGGATGAAAACTGACCTTAGGAGGCTTTTAAATGTGAGGTGGGGATGGGTGTAATGTTAGGTTTTATTTAAGACATTGGTTTAGGGTTTAGGTTAATGGGTCAAATGATGGGGGTGGTTAGGTGAGGTGTATTTAATAAAGGCACTTATATTAAATAGGTGTGAGGGTGGTGAATTAATTTAATGTAAATAATTAAATTAATATGTGTGGTGCTTTTAACTTAATTAAAATAATTAAATTAATATGTATGGAGGTAAATGACATTAATTAAAGTAATTAAATTAAAATGTGTGGGGTGCGGGAGGTATGTGTTAAAGTGTTGAGGAGGAGGAAATGATTATCATTAATGGGAATTACGAATGATTTAATTAAATTAATATGTATGGAGTTAAATGTAGATTATTCATTAATTTAATCAATGTTAATTGATTACAAGTCAGATTATTCATCTATGGCGGTGCAATCATCCTATGTGTTATTGGAGAGTCTGATGGTGGGCATACAAAACATGGCATAACATCTAGAAGTAGTACAACTTCGTAGACTATGGAAGTTTAGTTTGACACAAGGAAAATAATACTTTGATTTGGTACCTAGTACGGAGGACGATAATGAGGATCATGTGGCTCGATATCTAGCATATTTGTGGTTCGGGGCAAAGGAAACATTGGAGGTAATATTGGTTCTAGATCTCGGTGGTCATGGTCCGCACCACCCTAGAAAATCTATATGGAGATGTCTCTTCAACTCCTAGAATACAGAGAGATTGAAGATGCAACCACACATTTACATATGTGTGAAATACTATGGCGTGCAAAGGGGATTACAACTCCAAAGTGCAAGGCAAGTTATTTTTCAACTACATTGTAAGGGCGCATGTATAGTTGGTACATGAAATTTGATCTGAACCAGACTTGTGTAGACTATACTACACTACGTGATGCCTTCCTAACATAGTTTTATATACTTGAGTTTGAGAAGAATAGCATCAACGCGCTAAAGGACATCAAATAGGGTACAACTAAGAGCATTCAGGAGTATGATGCATGGTTTAAGACCCTCTTATTGAAGTTATATTATGACATTTAGACAATCCAACATGCTTAATGGCTTATTAAAGGAGTAATCACTCCTTTCATAAGGGTTCTCTCACAAGACTTATACATATATATGTGAGGCACTTAAAGTATCTCTCCACACCGAGGAATTTGGGAATGTAAACATAGAGTGAACCCATTCTTGGAAGCTCATATTCCGGTGATGGTGAAATAATTAGAAAATTTATCAGCTAATTCAATGCATGAGATGCAAAACGAAATTTGGTGTATATATTGTGAAGTATAAGGACATACTAAGGATAGTTGTCATTATAAATTAGTGTGTGCCATTTTTTTGGACTATGATATTTGTCACTTGGATCATGATTCGAAAATGTTCTTTTTTTTTAACATGCGATAAAAAAGAACATGTCATATTACTATAAGATTTTTAGGTCTACCACTCATGATACTAAGAATTGTAGATTGATTTTTATGATTCATGATGCTATTGATATTGGTGTGTAATAGACCATTGTTGCAAATAATTTAAAGGAGAAAGGTGAGCATCATGATCATGATCATACTTGATGGGAACTTTGATGGAGGCCATGGTAGAGGTAGAGGATAGTGTAGAGGATTAAGAGGTCAAGGTTACGGTGGTGGAAGAAGTGAGTATCCTTGTGGCACATGCTATACATGTTGATCCACTCGATCACTATAGGCATGAATGTCCTCAGAATATTATTTGTTCTTTTTGTAGAATAAACCACAACTATGAAGAATCCTTAGAATTATATGAGCACCTAAGTAAAAAAAAAATAGGATAAGGGTGTTGGCATGGTTAGAGTGTAGCGCGTTATGGAATATTAGTGGATGTTTAAGTTAACGTCGGATATTGAGTTGGTACCTATTTTTTTATATATATATGCGAGGTTGTGTGTGTCGGGGATGATCCAAAATAAAATATTGTCATTACTAAGGAAGAGGTACTACATGCAAAGTATCTAGACCCTATGCATTAGAAGGAGGTTTATCAAGAAACCATGGAGGTGATTTGAAATTTGTAGGATGAGATATAATGTTTAAAGGAATAGTCACATAAGTTAGAACAAAAGAAATAAATGAGCTTCCTCAAAAGAATTTTGATGATCTAAAGGAGGTTTACAAGATGCTACGACAAGAGAAAATTGTTCGTCTATTGTGGGGATGGTTAAGAGGAAAGACGCCACACTTTGGACTTGAGTGTAAAAGAAAAAAATTGCATGTTAAGCTTCCTCCTCATAATCGTATTATGACAAAGAGATCACCCTAAATGTTGTTATGGATGGATGGATTTTAAGTAATATTTTGATTGATACAAGTGCATAAGTAAATTTAATCACTTTAGATGCATGGATTTAGATGGGGATACCACCATTACAACCATCTTCAAATGTGTTGTTTATGAAAAATAGTAATAATGCCATGCCAATTAGAGTTTTTAAGGATGCTAGTATTACTATTCAAGGGGCCAAGTTTACTGGGGACTTTGAGGTCTTGGAACTTCTAGAGACAAAAATTCCAGCATTACTTGGGTGCCCTAGGTGTTATGAAAACAATGATGATCTACGCTTCAATAAAGGATATATAAGTTTTGAGAACAAGGAAGAATGCATTATTATTCCTTTGATAGATAGAAAAGCTACACCTTATGTAGATCCCTTGAGTGAAGAGGATTTAAACCAAATTTATGTGCACACCTTTAGAGATCCTAAAGTACTTGATCCATCAAAGGAAGGAGTTATCCAATGGGATAATGCATAGTCCATGCGTGATACTACAAGTGTTGTATGTGAAAACTGGGCACATGAAACTTATGAAATGGTTGGATGTGAAGTGAGAAGTGTAATTACACGTGTAAGTAGGTCGTGTTGTGTTAGGCATTTGGGTAGTAACCAGGTACCAAAGTACACTAGTGAAGGAAATCTGAAGTGTTCTGTGTGTTATGGAATTTTAGTGGTTGGATTAATTAGAAAGAAGAAACATGCTAGTTTATACTCTACGTAGGATAAAAACGATGATAGTGGATCGCTCATAGGGATAATCTCTTAGAATGGCAAGAAGTGAGAATCTCCTTCTCTGTTAGGTTTCTCTCGGGAAATGCACCTACTAAGATCTAGGAATTTCATTGTAAGGATACTATTAAACACCACATTTAACAATGTGAGAGAATCTGGATAGAAGGGTTATAAGATTTACCACCTTTTTTTGGGTGCACAAGCTCTACTACACCTTACAATGTTGTGAGCGTGCATGACATGAATATGCATAGCTGAATAAAGAGACTTGAAATTAGAAATAACTTACTACATGTATGATTCAAACCCTTGACTATTTTTCCACTAAAACCTTGGTGAACAAGGCATTACGAGGTTATGATGAAGCGCGCTTGACTATGGGAGATAGTGTAAAGTTTGAGGAAATTAATTAGGAGTTACTAGGAAAGTTATACATAGAGGAACACTTTGAAGAAGAAGAGATAAATGTTGAACAACTTGGGTGTAGTTTTTTGCAAAGAGAAACGGATAAATTGTTCTACATAATTGATGATGAAGAAGTGGAGAATCTAGGTTTTGAGCATATAGAGGGTACATGCTAGGTCTTATACAATATAAATGAGAAGGCTCGCACCTACCATGAGCCTATGAAAACAAATAAGGTTAACATTGGAATAGATGTTGAACTTAAGGAGGCCATCATTGGAGATTACTCATCTTACTTTGAGGTTGCTAAGATAATTGAGCTTGCGTGACATCTAGGACTTGTTTCCTAGAGGCTATCATGAATTGAAAGGGGTACATGAATCTTTGGATGAGATGAGACTAAAGCTAAAGGAAGGTGTCTTCCTGGTTAGGAAGAGGCCTTACAGGATGAATCTTAACTTTCCCATCAAGGTGAAAGAAGAAATTAACTATAATTTGAATTCAGGAATCATTGAGCCCATAAAAGAGTCAAAATGGGTTAGCCCTATAGTGATCAATATAAGGAAATATGGATGAATCAAAATTTGTGTGGATTATAGGGAGTTAAATGTTGTGTGTGTAATAAATCCCTTTCCCACACCATTTACAGAGGAAATTATGGAAGGTGTTGCGAGGAGCAAGATCCACTCCTTCACGAGATGGTTTTTATGGATATCATCGGTGAGGATAGCTAAAGTGGATCAAGAGAAGAAAATTTCACCAAAATGTGGGGAAATTTTGTGCACACCATTATGCCATTTGGATTAAATAATGTGCCTACAATATTTTCACACATAGTTGTGAAATAATTCATGGAATTCATTCATAAGTTCTTGTAGGTCTACTTGGATCATTTGATAGTTTATGGGCTAGTGAAATATCACCTTGATAATTTGATTTTTATGTTTGAGAGATGTCGATAGTTGAGAATCTCCTTAAAAATTAAGAAGTGTGTTTTAGCTAGACCTTATGGCAATTTTCTTGGACACATCATCTATAAGGAAGCCTTGTTAGTGGATCCCTCCAAGGTTGCTATTATTTTGTTTCTAGAGGAACCTACTAACTAGAGTGAGGTACGTGGATTCTTGGGGCACACATGATATTACATGAATTTTATCAAATATTATGCTAATATTGCCATGCCTTTAAAATAATTATTGAAGAGTAAAGGAAAGTTCCATTGGGGATAAGCATAATAACGACCATTTGAGACATTGAAGGAAAGGATTACTAAATTTCTTATTATCCACTTTCCTTCATGGACCAATCCTTTTCATGTGCATGTGGACTCCTCTGGCATGGCCATTAGAAAATTATTGGCCCTTCCTAGAGAATGTATTGTTGATCATCCTATTTTCTTTGTAAGTAGGAAGTTGACTCAAACAGAACAAAAATATACAACTATAGAGCATGAGGTCTTGTCCATGATCTATGCGTTGTATAAATTTTGATAGTACTTTCTCAGTGACACCATTTATCTTATATATAGATCACATGACATTGAAGTACTTGGTGAATAATCCCATTTTTAGGGGTGCATATGTAGTTGGATTATGTTGTTCTAGGAGTTTGAGTTTACATTGGTAGTTAATCTACAAAAGGGTAATTTTGGACTAGATCATTTATCAAGGATTTCTTAGGAGAGGACATGCAGAGGATTGATGATACAATGTTAGATGCACATATTTTAATATTGAACCTGTGCACTCTACGAGTTGTTATCTTTTTGTGAATAGGTGTGGCACCTGAAAGAATGAAGAGTCTAGAGAAGAAATAACTTGTCATACGTGTCGTGCCTTACATTTTGATTAGTGGGGACTTAGACAAACTCATACGAGAATGAATTTTTACTAGTGTGTACTTGAGCACGAGTGAAAATATATTATAGAGGATGCCCATGGTGGAAGTGTAGGTGGAAATTATGTGGGAAAATCCATAGCACGTAAGATTTGATTGGCTAGTTTATGGTGGGAAACATTGTATAAGGATTGTAAATGAATATTGCAATGCTTGTGATCATTATTAGCACCTTGGAAATCCTTGGAATAGAGATGAAATTCTTAAAGGCCTATTTCTAGTGCAAAATATTTTTAGAAGAGGGAAATGGAATTTGTGGGTCCTATTTCACCACCTGTTGGATCACATTACATCATAGCTTTTACAAATTATCTTACAAGGTGGGCGAAGTGGAACCTACAAAGGGCTACACAGTAGAGCTACAAGAAAGGTTTCTCTAGGAAAACATCATCAACATGTATGGATTCCCATTATGTTTGACAAGTGATAGGGGTACTCATTTCCTTAATGAGACTATTAGGATACTCTTAGAAAAATTTATGGTTACACACCATAAAACAAAACCTTATCACCCTCAAGATAATGGAACTATCGAGGCTTTCAAAAATATATTGAGCCACACATTTAATAAAATATGTGATGTTGGAAGGAAAGAATGGGATGATAAAGTATTTGTTGTACTTTAGGCATATAAGAAAACCTACAAGAGGTTGAATAAAGAAACACCATTTCAATTGGTGTTTGGCACGGAGGCTATTCTACTCATGGAATTCATGTTACCTTCTCTGCGTATTATTCATGTAGGAGGTTTGGCTGAAAACAAGCACTTGAAGAGTGCATTGACAAACTGATGCAATTGGATGAAAGGCATGCCATAGTCAAATGTAGTTAGAAGAAAAAAAGGCTAGGAAAAAGGCATGACATGATAGGAATATTAAGGATAAGAAACTTGAAGTTGGGAAGATGGTTCTTCTTTATGATTCAAATTTTTGTGCCACCTGTAAAGCATAAAGTGCATTGGTTGGGACTGTATGTTATAACTTATATACTTGATTCAAATTCTTTCTAGTTAGAGGCATTAGATTGAACATGATTTCTCGAGTTATTTCAATGGGATTAGGATGAAGCCCTATTATAAATAAGTCTTCTTAGTGTTTGTAATAAGCTAGTATTTCCATTTCGATTATATTTCCTTAATGCATTTCCTTTATATGTGTTTCCTTCATCATTGTTATACCTTTTCAATTTAGTTTCTGTTTTATGAAATAAGTGTGATTGTGCACCAGAGGATGATTATTGTTTAGTGGTTTCATATGCAGAGGACCGCACATACCCTTAGTGTGGGGTGGATTGAAGTGTAAAGGATAATAAAATGGTTTTCACAAGTTATTGAGTATTGGCTTGGGTAAAGGATCACTTTGGGAGTTTTATCATGGAGATTGATAAGCATTGTGCATAAGTTGTTCTAAGGTTATTGAAGACCATGTAGGAATAATGATCATGAATTGTAATGTGAGGTTGGTGTGGCATGGGAAACTACTTGAGATATGACATAGAGGTTTTATACTTTGGCATAAATATGCACTCAAAGGATGTCTAAAATAGAATAGTATTAGCATTTCAGAAGGTTACAACTACAAATGCAAGGTGAAGTCATGAAATTTTTCTTAAAAGGAAAAGGAAATTTATGGAAAATGTAACTTAAAATCATGGGTCGATGTACAAATTTACTATTTCATGGGTCATGAAATAACATAAATAGATGGATAGGGCAGTCATTTGGCTACCAAAATTTTGAATAAATCATAGTGCTATTGAGTATTTTAGAGATCGATAAAGGATTTATAAGTAACATGATGTATTAATGAGACCTAGATTTATTGTGAGTTGGTAAAATATCCTTATAGGGAAGTGAGTTGGAATTGACAACAGAGCCATGGAGGGTTACATATATAGTTATAATGATTAGAATTCGTAGGGCTCGGGTAGAGAAGGAATGAATTACATAACACTTACGACATGTAAAAATAATAATAATGGCACCAAAACTAAAACGAGTGCATATAAATAAACCCGAGGTTGATGTAGAGGATTCCCTAGAAGAAATCTATTTCTAAATACAAGTACCTTTCCGGTGTGCTACAAGTAGAGTTTTGGAATTCAAAGCTCACTTGTTATAAAATTAGTGATTTTAACTATTGAATGGATGATAATGAGAAGAATATGAGGGGAGACTTAAAAAAATTCTCCCAAGGGTAGATGAGATTGGGAACCCTTTGATTGATGACTTAGTAGAGAAAGATTTAGGGAAAAATGGTGCTTTGTAGTTGTGGGATCTTCCTTTCTTCACCAAACCCGCATGGTTTTTCAAATCGCTAATGTCAAGGGTACATGATGACTTATTCTAATTCACCAAAAGAATGATGCACCTCATAGGTAAATTAATTGTATGGGTTATAGGGATATGTAGCATGGGGAAGATGTCTCCATGGATTTAAAGGCCACGACTAAAATTAAAGATCTTGCTAAGAAATTGAGCTATGATAAGGGAGGTAGGGCACATACCATTATGGATCTAAATGATCTAACACTTAGGGTTATTTCCCAACTTGTGAACTATATGATGGGCATGTAAAAGCATTGGAAAGATATTAATAAGAGGTTTTTGTACGTGGCTTACATAATCTCAAAAAGGACACATTAACTTGCCTTAGTATATTAGAGACAACATCATAGAAGAAGCATATCTAAAGAATGAAGGAGAAATCACATGTCATTCTATTCTTCTATTGATAGTATTTCGGGAGATAGGTTTTCGAGATAGATCAAATGGGAACGTGTGGGTTTACCCACCAAAGGATCCATTGTCTACCATATAATTTATATGATTCACTTGTGATGGTAGTATCTCAAATACATCCAAGTCACGCATTCATAAATGGCATAATGGATTACATGAGGCTTTTGAAAATGATTGGAGAATCCTATGAGAGCTCCAAAAAGTGGCTAGGGACCAAGTGAAGTTTGTAGTAATGTAACACTTCATTCTAGAAAGATTCAAATAGGAAAATGGAGAGTTGACACCATGGTGTAAACTCCTATTTGCATTCACTACAAATTATCTTAGATGTTCCATAAATAGGCTCAAGGATGCAAAGAAATTGACCTATGATGTAGATAAAGTAGATTTTGATGTGCACACTCTTTGTGCTACTTATAGGCATGACTTCGTGCTGCATACCTTGAATTTTTAGATCCTAACTTCTTGGATCTATGCCTTGATTAATGTGACAATTTTATCCATAGAGAATTTATACAACTATGCCTAAAGACATAAATGGGAATTAAGGTGGAGATCACATATTCCACTTTCCCTAAGCCTAGAGAAGCATAAAGAGGAGAATGAAGAAAGTGAGAGAAATTTGGATACTTTTTGCAAGAGAAAGTATTACACGTGTAGAGGTAGATATGCGGTGCGGTACATCAAAACAAGGGGTGTTGAACAACAATAGAGAAGCACCCTAAGGTGCAACAAGTATCTAGTACATAGATAGAACCTGAAAGTAAAAGAGAGGAAGAATATACAACGTTTGGGGAGGAACTCAAGTAATAATTTGAAGAATAGGCTAAGAGAAGAGCCAAAGAAAAAAATAAGGTGGAAGTGAGGCACACGAGAAGGGGAAGGAGACAGATGTTGATGGAGAAAAGTAGAGTTCACCAAGTAAAATCTACCAAGCTAGGGGGAAATAAAAGGGAGAATTGTATGTGATTAAGGAGGATAAAGGACTGGGAATAGGTACTAAAACCCCTACCTGAAGAAACAATGATAATAAATGAAGGTGTACGGAAACAATGGACACCAAGGTAACCACAGATGGATTTCATTTATGATCTGAAAAAGGTGTTACATGCACGCTTCTAGAGAACCTTACCTCCATAAAATTTACATGCTTAGTATCTAATGGACCCAAAAGGAGGAGTGTATAGAATAAAGAATATGATGAGT
Source organism: Taxus wallichiana var. yunnanensis (assembly GCA_018340775.1). Classification (NCBI taxonomy): domain Eukaryota; kingdom Viridiplantae; phylum Streptophyta; class Pinopsida; order Cupressales; family Taxaceae; genus Taxus; species Taxus wallichiana. The sequence continues at coordinate 249,786,026 of CM031240.1, read as the reverse complement.
TGGAATATACATTCCCATGATGAGGATCATAGTTCCAAGTAATTGAGCATGTATCAAGACCATGATATTACAGAATAATCCTAGATAAAAGTATAAGGCCATCAATCTAAACCACTTGACCAATGAGTAGGCATACAATGCCTTGAACAAAATGGATTCCAAAGTGGTAAATAGGAGTTTAGACTTGAGTGCTACGGTATGCACCCTTATAGCTAACAAGAAGGAAAGGGAATAAGAGATAGACTGAATACGCAAGGGGTTGTGAAGTGAATAAGGCCATACTAAGGAAGCATATGATAAGGCCATCATGCTATTCAAGAAAATATTAGGACAATGTCCTTCTTTAGTGATCTAGGACAAGACATATTATGATGATGAAAGGAGTACTTAAAGGACTTGGTTGGCATGATTTTAGTCAACATAAAATGTGGGGGGCCTCTCGAGGAGGAGACTACTCAAGAGAAGAAGAATAAAAAAATTGTAGTAGAGGCCATGATTACTGAGTTGGAGGAATTTCACACCCATCTCAAGGAATAAAATAAAAAGGTAGATATTGGATTTTATAGGAGCTTAAAGTGCTATTCATATATTGAGGAAAATTTGGTGGATGAGGAAGTAGCTTTAATGTCTATCCATGAGAAGACACCGAACAATAAAATAGAGTGTACTCAAAAAGTATTGGACACCACAACATGGAAATAAATTATTAAGGAAAAGTGCAAGAATCTTGAACAAAGAGTAGGAAAGTTTTAAAAATCCATACTTGGAACACATGGATAACATTTATAATTCCTACACCGAGGTCAATGTGGTGATGAAGGAGCTCAATAGAAGAATAGATGAAGTAACACCTAACCAAGTGTCGAGGATTGTGAAAAGCGTGTCGGGGAACACCTTGAAGGAAGTGGAAGAGTGGAAGAATCTTCCAAATGAAATAGATGCATAATTCCTTGAGTTTTTCCATGAACCGTAGTCCTACTAGTATACTTATCATTTTGTGATTTTACCTTTTTATTGAACTCGGTATTATTCTTCTTGGATCCTTTGGATCTGCTTGATAAAAAATTGATGAGGGCTTCAATCCATCTAGTGTGGGGTAATGTTGGGCCCTTGAATGATGCTAAGTGCCAATAGCATGAAGGTTCTCGAGGTGTGGAATTTAGGTACGAAGGAATGCATGGGAGTATTATAAACAATGCTCGAAGGTTCACACTGAGCCAAATATATTGAAAAGACTTAGCCACATTTTGATATGCTTGGAAGATGAACAATTAGAGTGGTGGCCAAGTAAGGTTTGGACATAAGAATAGAATGTAAATACTTACATTACAAGAAAATTATATCTTGGATAAGTAGAAGAACAATCAACATGCATAGTTTTGGAAATAATAATAGGATTATACTACAATTGTATTTTTAGGTAATCAATTATTAGTGACCTTACATGCTTTTTTATTTACCATGTAAAGGCGCATGGTTATTAATAACATGTAGCCTGTTTCTGAAAGGTATATGGGTGGTGAAGGGAAGTCCCCACCCCTATAAATATGTATTAATTTTCACGGTTTAGAGGTCTCATGTTTTCTTTAGTGTTATGCTACAAGTTTGTGAGTGCACATGATTATGGTGACTATACTATCTATGTATGAAGCTTCTATGTGTTACAACAATTAATAAAATTGATTATGGTGGTTGGATATTGATTGTTAACACATCTGTTATGGGTTCTTGTATGGTAAAGTTAATCTTGATTCTTGTTTTATTATTCATGCTTCTTGGTTAAGATCTAGATCTTATTCAAGCAATGAAATATACTTAATTAACTATCATGGATTTGGGATATTTATATAATCATGCTAACTCCTTGCACAAGCTGACATAAAAGAGGGATCTAGGATCCTTGTGCACTTTGGGTGAGCACTTAGTTTAGGTTGATTAATGTGTCAACGCAACTTGGGATTTTGTGGGTAAAATCTAGGTTACACTCATGATGGAATTTGAGAAGGATCCTTCGAATAATCAAACTAATAAATGACTCAAAATCCTTCAATGTTCTAATAATAAGAACTCGGAAAATGATAGAGTCTCAGATACTCTTCCTCTTATTGTTTCTTTAAATAGGACTATTTTTAATATTAACCAACAACCTAAAAATAATAAAATCCAACCTAACTATCATCAACCATTGAGTAAGGAAGAGTTGAATCATCAACTACCTAAGCCATTCTTGTGATCCTAGATCCTTTTTGAGATGTTCCTCATTGGCATGATCAGATTAAATTTTGTTGGTGGTATGCTAATTGTGGTCACTCACATGATAATTATTATTCAATCTAAATGGATTCCATCAAATTGTTCTTATGACACAACATTGACTATGCCACTATCACTCACAAGTATTTGACCGAAGTATTCAAAGATCATGATGTGGCTTAAAAGAAGGATCATCATGAAGTCATCAACTAGGATAATAAAAAGATAAAAATATTCTCTAATACTATGTCTAATCATGATGTTGTTGAAAATTTTAAGAATCAAGAGATCTTTATAACCAATGTAGTTAACATAGATTACCCTCCTAAAAATATGGTTGTAATTAATGATGTAAACTATTTTATAGCTTATGTAGAATCAAAATGTCCTTTATCATTCAAACCTCAAAATCAAAAAGTCATATACCCTTATGTACCTCAAAATAAAACTCAAAGTAAAAATATGCTTCCTCCGAACACCATCAAACCACGTGGAAATTATCATATAGGCTAATTTTGTTTGGATATGTATATCTGTTTATATACGCATCACCTCTGTACAAATCAAAATGACAAGGCTGATGGTGTGGGAACCGAGAAAAATCAGTTTCGAGATGTTTCCTTGGTAATACTCTAAACCTACTTCATAGTTCAATCATGATGAATGGGATCCTCTCAAAGCAATTTCCCAAATTCTTTGTCTAGTTCCCTTCTTAGAATTTATGCGTAGGTAAACCTCGACATCATGAGTGTCTCATGATTGCATTGTTTGACATGAACATTCCTTTTCCTCCCTCTTTGGGGTAGAGTTTTGCACTACATGGCTCGAGAAGAAACCATCGAGGGAAAGGTGAGGAAATCTCCACTAAAACCAATATTACTATGGATTTCCATTCATGCATTCATTTCCATATTGATTCTATGATTCCAAATGAGCTATTTCTTCTTAAAATTGGTTTACCACTCTTTGTTTTAGTTTAGATTGGTCACACTTAGTTAAGAGTTCTCTCATCTATGATAGAATAAGAACGTGTGTGGAATTATTAGACTTCATCAAATCCCTTAGTTATTCTATTGATAAATTAAACTCCATATGAACCACTTTCCAAGGATATGATTCTTTGTGACAGATGCATCCGATGGGGCGTATTTGGTTACCCATCAACATTCCCCAAGGACTATCCACGTCAAACTTATGGTATTCAATTTCCCCCTATGTTATACTATTGTTATAGGGTGACCTTAGACTCATATATTACATGTAATTTATTCTTCGCATGTTAGTGTGTGAGGTTTTCCCACCGGTAGATATTTATAATATTTAAGGGGAAACAAATCCTTTCCATTATGATACACTTTATCAAAAGGGGAGATACAAGATCCCCCACTTGATGAAATGTCATATATCCTCTTTAGGAATATCAACACTTTAATTGCCTTATAGATAGTTTTGCAAAAATTCCATTCATCCTTAATTGGTTGGGAGTACTCCACCAAATCTCTTAGAAATAAACTTGATGAAGTCACAATAAAAATCAATAGTTTGGATCTTCCCGAACTCATCGTATCTTAGCTACCTCCTTCCTTGTAACCATGCAAGAAGGAGCCTTTGATTCCAGTAGTTATCTCATGTATGGAGTAGCCCCATATGAGCGTATGGTCTAACTCGAGACCATAGTTTATTCTTAGATGGTGGATGCTCCCATATTGGATTAGGATGATGGTTACACTTTAGACAAACCTCACTTGGTTAGCTACGCCAAAATTTTTGATTGGGAAGTCTTGCACCATAAAGAAACCCTATGCACCGAGATTAATCACGATGTGAACATCATATTAGTACATAAAGAACCTCTTAATAAAATTGAAAATTCTTCCAAACTATTTCCGAGCCTCATATTTCTCCACTAGTCACACTCGCACATACCAAAATTGACTTAACCTACCCACTTTCCTTAATAGAAGAGGATGAATCGGTTACCAAATTTGACTAAAAATCCAATGATCTCATTGGTGATGATCTATTTATTATTCCTTTATGATTGAGCAATACACTCCTCCATTAGTGCCCCTATCGGATATTCTCACTAGCCCTATGTAAACCATGAAAATTATCCTCCTAAATTTTCCCCTTAAAGATCCTTAGTCTTCGTGACCAAGGAATATTTTACATGATGTGAGGCTACGAGCATGATGTTTTTACTATAGAGCCTATTGATGCCACATGAAGAAGCTTGAAACTAAGTTTAAATGCAACCAAACCAAAATATAATACATGACCTTCACCTTCAAATCCTTTTTCTTCTCCTATCTTTGGTATTGTATGCACATCGATACCGACTATTGGGTTCTACATAGAAAACATCCCATTCACGAAAATCTCTCTCGCAAATGGAAGCATGGATATGATTCTTCTAAGAACCAACTACCTTCCCATTCACCAACTACACTCAAACCTACTAATGGGCTTCCAAATTTCTCGATCCTTTCCATGCTATGAATTGTATTCAACATGAAATTCTCACCTAACTCGAGGATCGATAGATGACACCTTCTTTGCACACATTATGAAGTTCATCGAAAAGTCACTATTACATAGCATGTTATCAAGGACCTCATGACCCATTCTAGAAGCCACATTCTTAATCAAGTATATGGCATTATCATTGATATGTTATAATATTTTTCCACTCACGAGATAGTTAATACCTTTTTTAAATCTTACTTTCCTCTTTTAACTTGTTCCCCCACATTTGGTTGGTCTCTCAACCCCTAGTTGGGTTTTACAAAAATACCTTCTTCATTATCTTAGGATCTCAACCCCCCTTGGTTTTATCACACAATCTCAAATATCACATTACTTCCTTACTTGGGTTGTTCTCTTATTTAATTCATCACCAATCATTCCCAAACATCTTATTGTTGGATCTCTTGGACTTGTTATGCCACTTGTCTTCCTCACATCACATGAGATGGGTTATCTTAATTATTACTCTTCTCACCTAATTTCTACCTAACCATATTATCATTAGTCCTAAGTATCATGTATTCTCAAATACATCCATGCGAAATGTAGGAAAATGAGAATTAAATCATCACATACACATCACCTTACTAAAATACCATAAAAATCATCATATATACATATATATTGAATCAAATGTTATACATCAATAAAACTATACATATGATGGCGTTGGCCAAAAAGAGGCCATGAATTTCAAAAATTTGACTTTAAAATTATACAAAATGATAAAATGAAATTAAAATACCTCCCAAACCACTTGTATTTCAATGTAACCTACCCCATGACACAATTTTGACTAAGTTTTATGTGTTAATGATTCCTAAAAATAAATGAAAAAACTAAATAATAGTTAATCTAATCAATTGAATTAAATGTGATTACTTACCCGTATTCATGTCCCACTATGTGTTCCACCTTATTGTTCTCCATCACCACCTAATACTCATGTTATGACATCGAAATAAACCACAAATTTATAATTCCAAATCTCAATTATCTTAATTCTAAAATAGATATAACAAGATAAAAACTTGAATCACTATATAAAACTCAAATTCATATTCAAAATCAGTAGCGATCAACCCAAATATTCTAATGACTATCATTTTCATTATCAAACTCTATAACATGTGCCATTTATTGTGTTATGAACATACTCTCACAAAAAAATCACCCTATTATACAACTAATTTTGATGATCTTAAATTCTCTCCCATACCACTATGATCTTATACCATCACGACATCAACATCACGATACAATGGCATTCGTCCGTGGGCCCCTAACTAGAATATTTATGTAATATTTTATTGATGATATTCTAGTGTTTCCTTTTACTTTTGCTTCTCCATGGTTCTTAAAATAGTGTTCCCTGCATGTGGCAAGACGAGTGACACTATCAAGTACACATTGGGATTTTAGTTAGTCCTTTAATCATTTCTTTTAGTACTTACTTTTAGTAGTGGTGTTATAGAATGTCTCATTATGTTAACCACCACACATTTTGCTATTGCAACATGGGGTGATCAAAAATTGAGGAAAACTAATACACATAATTTTTTTTCCTTTTCTTCTTTCACCTATTTTTAACAATTTCATTTGAGTAGATAAGGTTCATTGATGCTTCCTTTTATAGAGAAGGTGCCTTAAACATCCACGCCACAAATGGGGAATGGTTATTCATGTAACCACTATGTTTTAAAGATAGTAAATAAAGAGAGTGTCATAATTTGTTCTTAGCATTATTTTCCTTGTAATAGTTATCCTTGTCATACTAGTTCTTATGCACATCACATTAACAACTCCTTTCTTTGAATCTTATTCATTTTTTCACATTTATGGTCTATAAAACACTAATTTAACTTTTTATGACACATTACCTATTTTTATTAACTATGGATGATGCCACTACACATGGGAGATAATGTTGATGTTGCATTTCCCATCAACTATGGGTGATGTCATCTTATATATACCCTCACCTCATTTGAAACTCATTAAAAAAGGAATACATAATCATTCATACTTCTATTTACTCTAGTATTTTAGACAATCATTGCATCTACTTGCATAGCTCTCAATTATTCTTGTATCTTTCTTGGATTGGATACAAGTAATATTCTCCTTGGATGGTTTCTTGTACTATTATTTCATGTAGAGTGATTCTATGATAGAACAAAATCACCTTCTCCACCTAATAATGAATCTCTCTCTCTCTCTCAGCATGTTACTTCTCTAGAGAGATAAATGAATAAATGACAACCCTACATGTATAAAGCGAGCACTCAAACAATATCTTGTAATTTTTATAGATAAGTTTGTTTCTTTCTTCATTGTACTATGTCATCTTAGTATTATACATGTTTGGATGCTAGTTAGTATAATACTCTTATCCATTATTATCTCCTTAGCTACCATCACTTTCATTTCAGCTATATCATGCATGCTTTTATCATTTATTGTTGATCTATACTTGTCACACTCAAATACTAATATCCCAATATGGTTACTTCCTTTATTTTTAATGTGGGCCTTGGAACCACTAGGTTGACCTAGTGTGGTGATTACTTCCCTCAAGATATGTGATCCTAACGTTCATTGTATCCCCTTTAATTCTATACATTATATGTTGGTACATGTGTGTTTCTTACTCGTTACCTCGATACCATTGTGGAACGGGTGATTTAGGAGTGCAAGATATTGAGAAACATTCTTGGCCTTCATATAATGTGTAGATGTTATAATGCATATGAATTAGTTATATTTTTATAGACACAAAAATTAAGTCGTACCACCCTTATAACCCTATTAATTAAATTAACCATGCCTTACATATTCATATCCCATAGTGCACATGATTAATTGAATTAATTACTTTAATTAACATCCTCACTTGACCACCTCACCTAGACAACTCATCATGGACCTATTCTTAGCATGATTCTTTTAACTAAGATTAAATCTCTACTTACCCTAACTAACTGAGACTTATTCTAACCCTAACATTAGATGCATATTCCTTATCTAATAGGATGCCCACTTATATAAGTGCAAAATACCATTTTAGACATGGGACCGACAGAGAAACTTGCCAAAAGATAACTAAGATCTGGTATTTTGGAAAACCTAGGATTTCCCACCTTAACTAACGTCGGTTAACCCTAAATTGATGTCGGTCACCCTAACCATCATCGGTTACCATATATTCATTTTGGTAACCTTGTTTAGGAGGTTGGTCATTTTTTGATTTTGGAGAGAGAGAGATCTACATGCAAGCATGAACCAAAGTCTTCTCAAGCATCCAGATGCTCCCTATCTAGTACCAAGACTGATATGAAGGCATTGGCATTCGTGGTAACATTATGGGAAGCAAAGCCACGACACCGACAACTAGTTTCACAGATTAACCATTGTTATCCTCTACCAACTAGGCCTACACACAAGTGGTTTTTGATATGCATCACTCTATACTTTCTTAGATTGTAATTTTCTTTATCTCTGTTTTATTAGATCATATTCTCCTTTTCATTCCACCATCCCCACCTTCCTATCAATCCACCCGTCCAACCACCTACTACCTTTTATCTCTCTATACCCGACTCTTAGGAATTCCTAAGCCTTCTCATCATTTTTACAAACCTATCCATCCTTCTTCCATTCCCTGTGCAATCAAAGAGAAGCTCCAAAACCAAGTTTATTTTAATTCCACCATCCTAATCCTAATGACACTTGGTCACTTTGACTATCATCGATTTCCCCTTTACAGTGTCGGTCACCAGACCGACATTCGCCATTCTGTGTCTCTAATGACTTTCAATAAGTTGACCTTAACACCCCAAAAACCTCACAGAACCTTACCCAAACCTAGTACCCCACCTACAATCCTACCACAGACCTTCCCAAATTTCTACATATACACATAAAGAGCATGGGCATATATTTTGATATTGTACCATTATCCACCCTAAATTGTCATTGGTCATATCTAAACCATTGTCGGTCTCACTTTGACTGACATCGGTCTCTATGTCTGAGAACCTAGCTCAGGATAACAAGGTAATATCTAAACTACCCAGAATAATTTGTAGCCTTTACCAGACCTCTCTTAGACTGGTACAAACTCAAAACCACCTACCCAACCTCCAGATTTGATCATAACCCTACCGTTAGATTAGATTTTCTTATTGTATTTGAATGAGATGCCTAAATCATATCAACTATAGTAGGATGTTATTTGTTTATGTTATTTATTACATTAAATTATATTAAATCAGTGGATTGAAAACCATCTAGGAAGTATCACACTTCCCGGATCTAACACACGCTAGGCAGTCCACTGACATATATTGTTTAATATTCTTCTTGTGGTCTTGTTTTGCATTTACAGGTAGTTCCTCCTAGCCAAAAGGAAGTTCTTCACGGTCATCCTAGATCAGAAATTAGAAACACATGCACAACCTTCAACCGACATCACAAACAAGTATTCCTCCTTGGCCTATCACCCTCTATTTGTTTCATTAAATATGTTAAGAAACCGGTGAAACAATTTGGCATGGCCACTAAGACCCTATCTTGCATTCATTGCATTTTCTTCATATAGGGAAATCTTGTGTGTTTCTTTCTTTTGAAAAATACACATTTAATCTTCTCCCTGGTAACATTATTTTCTTATAATTGTGTAAACGAAATTTTTGATTTGGTGTTTAAAAAATCATTTCTTTCTTCCTACATTTACATAGTAGTGAAAGAGCATGTTCTTGACCTATTCATCATTTTATACATTGAATCTAATTGTTAATTTGGGAGCTAAAATCTGTTTCATTTCATATTTGTATGTTGCATTTTAGATCACATTTAAAAATGAGGGCAACTTATATCTTTGGAAGTTATGCCCAACTCGATGGTTGACATAATTGAATTGTAGAAGCACTTTCTATTCTCTCTCTTTTTGTCAAACTACACAAATAAAAATTCACACATCTTCTTAAACAAAACCTTACCTGGAAGAGAATGTCAACAATCACATGATCAATGGATTGATATCTGGGCATCAATTGGTTTCTTTGACCAATCATTATCAGAGAAAGGACTTCCCCACCAAAACATAACCTAAAACCACCCTTTAGAATTTTCCTCTTCATAGGATGCCTTCCCAACCAAAAAAATTCTATTCGAATTCACAAGTCAGTCTTAAATAGCATAAGCTAAAAACATAAAATTCACTTATAGGATTATGTGTTTTTCTTAGCTTTTTCTTGAGTTACATTTTGAGTTGTGAGGTTACGTTCTCCACTTTCCTCTTCCTTTCACACTCCACCATCATAGTTGGAGTATTCTAACTATTTTTGAGTGTGTTAGGGTCTAATACTATCATCCTCAGACTTTTGGGTTGATACTCCATCTGACTTAATTCACAAAAACCAATTTTTCTTCACTTCTTCAAATTTCATAGTAATTGGCGTTGGTCCAGTGACCATCACTAGTTTCCATCTGACCGTCATTGGTTTACCTAACTGGTGTTAGTTTCCAGCTCTTTTGGTTATTTTACCCAAAAAAATTCATCACCTCTTATATTCTATTTGAAGTTCTCAGGACATCATCATATCCCCAGAATTCTAATATCACAGTCAAGTATAGTTTCCTTATTTCATTTTCATCATTTTTTTCCTCATTTGCTAAAACTATTGATTTCCCACAGTAACTAGTATCAATTACTATAACCATCATCAGACATCCTTTAACCATCATTAGTTAGTCTAACCGAGCGTCAGTCACTCTATTTTGATTTTTAATTAAAACACCAACCAATTTCACCTCTTAGAATCTATCCTTCTCCATTCTCGGTGTTATTTACAAAATATAGTTTTACCAAGTATATGCTAATTCACATGGTTTTGACTCACATCCAAGCTAATACCCTTGTGTTTCACACTATCCTTCACCACTTCCACCTAGCCCATCACCACCTTCTATCTTGTCACCTATGGATCCAACTCAACCCATCACCATTAGTACCAGCAATGAGGAGTTCACAAGACTCCTTGACTAGAATCTCGCTGCCCTAAAATATTATCTCACCCACTCATCTACCTGAGAATCCTCGAGACATTTGGTATACGACATGCCCATGTCTATCCCTCCTGCCCTCGCCCCCACTTTTGCGTTAGCTACCACTATCTCAACATTACCTTCATCCACCTTATCACATGTGGTGTCTCAACTGGACCCCACATCCTCTATAACTAGTACAAAATGGCATCTATCACACCCATGGTGTCGACCATTCCTTCACCAACCACCTTAAGCATGGCCCCATCTGCATCCTTTACCTCATATGTACCAATTGCATCATAACCACTCATGGTGTCAGCAACCCACATCCCATTCAAAAACCTCATCCTTCCCATCCCACAGTCTCGACCCCTAATTACCATGAGAGTCATTATGACTACCCCACCCATTTACATGCACCAAAAACAACCTCCAATCTCGTTTATTGCTTATTCAGGATATCTTCCGCCTACATCTATTCCCCCTTTACAATTATCATACTTAGCACCCCCATATAGTGGGATGTCTTCCACATCATACATCCATCATCAACCTACCTTTACTGCAAGAGGTTCCCATTCCTCACAACCCACCAATGACCTCATTAGGATGATGATGGAAAATATACAAACATTAGAAGCATTAATTTTTGGCTCTCGCAACTCCTTAACTTATGACAAAATATGTAATGAGCCTATTCATCCATCTATCCCCATTTTCCCATACCCTGTACATTGGGAAATGCCCAAGTTCAACCATTTCAATAGTAAAGAAGACCCACAACAACACTTGTGGTCATTCAAACATGGGTGCTATCTAATTACCCATGATGATGCTTTACTCCTACGGACATTCCCCATGTCCTTGATAGGACCCACCTTAGATTGGTATAGTGTTTTACCTAGACATTGCATCTACTCCTTTAACCAAGTGGCTCAAACATTCTTGGACCACTTCTCGGTCAATTTCATCAAAAATGTCACCACGACCGACCTATACTTGACACAAAAATATGGTGATGAATCTATCGTAGATTTCATTACTCATTCAAAAGCATTATCAACAAATTAATATTCCGATTACCTCAAGTTGAGCTTATAGAGTTGTTCACTAGAGCAAGTTTCGAAACATCTCACCAAATCTATAGTCGCATCGACACTAAAATTTTCCTCCGTAATTTCTATTTCATTAATGTATGTATTAGGAATAGGATGTTGTTAAGTATAATTAGTAGTAGCATCCGATAGAAGATAACGGTGCTGCTAGTATGATGCCGCCAATAATGTAGAGTATGGTAACAATCAAAGTACAATAGGAATGTTGTAAAAAGTAAATATTTGTCGTAAGTGGTCCAAGTAATGTTAAAATGTCAAAGTTGGGATAAGTAGAGAAGTAGGGTCTACATGATTAGGAATTAGAAATATTATATTGGTAATAAGGACAAGGAGTGAGGTCATAAATATTTTGTGTATTTTATTTGTAAAAATTCTAAAAATGTGGAACCCATGTGAAATGATAAGGTTTATCTTATCTTAAGAGATAAGCTTACATGTACATGAGATAAGAGTTAAGGTATGGAATATAATTTGTCGAGTGGATTTCTTATCCTATCTTAGAGATAAGATGGATAAGCCTGGAAGTTCTATAAATAAAGAGGCCACCCCCCTCATTTAGCATAGAAGGAAGTAGTGAGAAATATTGTATGAAGTGTGTAAAGGAAGCCATCATTTTAAAGGTGTGTTGAAGAAGCCATTAAGAGGTGTAATTGTAAAGTTTCTCCCATAGTATTGGTGGAAGGCAAGTGAAGTCAATAACACTTGAAGTACCTCATGGGTGAGATTGTAACAATTTCATGTTAATATTATAATTTACTTTGATATTTCAGATTTGTCATCATTCCGTCTTATCATAGTCGATGGTATTCTTGTGTTATGTTTGTTGTTTTGTTTCAGATTACATCCACCAAACTAAAGGTATGCATTAGTGAATAATCATAGACGAGGAGTTCCGGTGAAGAATTATCATAGTGCGATTGGTGATGATATTTTGGTTCCGTTGCGGGACCATTCCTCGTTGGTGGATTTTTGGAGAGATATTCCCACTTAGTCAAAAATCAATTGGAGGGTAACCTTATTTTTCTTGCATGCGTAGTAATTACCATGGTAAAGTCATTTTTACCGTGAATAGTAGTTACCATGGTAAAGTCATTTTTGCTGTGAATAGTATTTATCACAGTAAAGTCACTTTTTATCATGAATAGTATTTACCGCAGTAACTTCACTTTTTACTGTGAATAGTGTTTACCACAGTAAAGTCATTTTTTACGATAAGTCAAGTTTTACCATAGTTACCGTGGTCATTTCTATTTTACTATAGAAAGGTGTAAAGTCACTTTCTATTACAGTGATTCCAATTATTTGTGCACATAAGTCTTGTTGATTGTACTTGTGGGTTGGTATTTTACGGTGGTTACTTTTGAAAATGGGGAAGATTCCTATTTTTTCAGCCCAATCTAATGAAGATGCTTCCTCTTTCATTCAAGAGTTTAAACGATCTTGTATTTGTAATGGCCTCATAAGAAGGGAACAATGGACTGAATTTTTTCCTACCTTTTTGGATGGTTCAACACTTAGGTGGTTTGAAACACTAGGTGAAAATGTGAAAAATTCATGGGATTTATTAACTGAAAGTTTTCTTGAAGAATTTGGTGAACAACAGAAATATGCAGATCTCATGATCGAGATCACAAAGCTATCCTAAGGAGAGAAGGAGAAGATAAGGGATTATCATGCTCGTGTTCTAGAGCTAAGGAGGAAGCTCGATGCCCAGATCCGGAAGGAAGGATTAGCGGATGGGTTGATGAATGGTGGATAATCTCCTATGTAAGCACTTCATTCTTGGGATGAAGCTAGAGATCAGACAATGAGTGAAGTATGACCGCCCAGCTACCATTGAACAAGCAAAGGAGATTGCAAGAAGGCAAGAAGAAAGCATGGAAGAGGAGCCCAAAGAAATTGTTGTTAAAGTAGAGCCTACACCAACACCTTTGGTCTAGAATCCACAACCACTCCCGGTGAGCACAAATATTTCTCCTAGTACATCTACTGAGTATGAAGATCTACTCAAAAAGATGGGTCAGTTAACTATTAATCTTCTTCAAGGAAAAGAATTTAGTTCTCAGGGAGGAGATAGAGGTCCAAAAAGAAATATTTCTGAAGTTGTATGTTATGGTTGTTATAAAAAGGGTCATTATAAGTATAATTTTCTAGATAGAGCTTCTACATCTGGTAAAGGAGATAATGATAAAGGAAAAGCACCTGTGAATTCTTTTGATGTAGTAGATAAGAGTAGAAATAATGAAGTAGATGTGTTTGTAACAAAAAGAAAGAAAGAAAAAGATAATCAAGATGGAAATGATCCTAAGAAGATGAAAGGAGAAACTAGTAAGAAACATAGGAGAAGAAAGTTGGGTGTGCAGGATTTTTGATTTCATAAGGGCAAGGACCATACTCCATCTTGGAAGATCTGTCCAAAAGGCCTGCAAATATTACATATGGTCAACTCTTGGCTATGTCTTCTGAGAAGAGGCGGGAGCTGCGAAGTGGACTCAATGCTCGATGAAGGAAGGAGGTTGAGGTCCCTGTTTTGGAGGTAGAGGCGGATCCCTATGCTCCACAAGCTGAGGTATTATGTAATGGTATTTCAATTCATGATGTCTTAGTTGATGGAGGTGCTACAGTTAATGTAATGACCAAGTCTGTAATGAATATGTTGGGTTTAAAAATTGATTGCCCTTCAACACTTATGTTAAGGTCATTAAATAAGGGAAAAACTAAACCAGAAGGTGTAGTTTCAAATGTGGCAATATCTGTTATGGGTGTTGTATGTGTGGTAGACTTTCAGGTGATGAAAAATGGTACTGTTGTGTACCCAATGTTCTTTGGGAAGACCATGGCTAAGGAGAGTTCATGCAAGAAACTACTGGAATGAAGGCTTCATGACTATTGGATGTGGTAGAGAGAGGGTGAAGATAAATGTGATCCCTCGACATCATAAGGTAGAACCTGTGGATTCAAGTGATGAAACTAATGATTGGACATCCTCTGATTACTCTAGTACCAGTGAAGTGGACACTGAAGATGAAGAAAGTGAGGTTGATGTTTCAGTCATGGATATCCTTCCAGTCACACCAACTCATGACCCCATAAAATTATCTAAAGAAGAAGTTGATGATTGTCTCCAACAAATAAAGATTGGTGATGCTGTGATGGAGAGTGAGAAGGAATCCTACCTCCAGCTCTTTCAAAGGTACATACACATATTCACTTTTGATTACAAGGAACTCCATCAAGTAAGTTGGGTAGAACATTCTATTGAGCTGGTAGATGGTGCTAAGCCCATAAAGCAAATGCCATATAGAATGAATCCTAATTTTTCCAAGATTGTAAAAGAAGAAATAGATAAGTTGCTTGATGCAAGATTCATATTTGCTATGGAGAATTCAAAATGGGTTTCTCCCATTGTGATCTCAATAAAAAAGAATGGGAAGCTATGCATTTGTGTTGATTATAGGAAGCTCAATAAGGCAACAAAGAAAGATCATTACCCTCTTCCATTTTCAGATCAGATCTTGGATGAAGTAGCTGGCCAGAGTGTTATAGTTTTGTTGATGGATATAGTGGATACAACCAAATGTATAGTAGAGAAAGATCAGCCAAGACCACGTTCACCACGCCATGGGGAATGTTTGCTTATAGAGTTATGCCTTTTGGGTTGTGTAATGCTCCAACAACATTCCAACATTTGATGAATAGGGTGTTCGAACCCTACATTGGGACCTTCATCAGAGTATTTCTGGATGATTTTTACATCTATGGGAGCAAGTTGGACCACCTGCACTAGATGGAGATAGCATTTCAAAGGTTAGATGAAGCACAAGCCTCACTAAACCCTACAAAGTGTGTCTTTGGATGTTCTAAAGGTGTTTTGTTAGGGCATGTTGTATCCAGAGATGGTATTGGTACTGATCCTGATAAAGTTTCAAAAATCAAAGATTTACCATTTCCTATGAATAGAAGTAAGTTGAGATCATTTTTAGGCCATGTGGGTTACTATAGAAGGTTCATCAAGAATTTCTCAAAGATTGCATAGCCACTAACCCAGTTCTTGAAGAAGGATGTTACTTATGAACCAAGAAATAAGGCACATGAAGCTTTTGGACAACTGAAGGAAGCCCTAGTGTCTTCACCTGTTTTAAAGAATCCAGATTGGAGCAAGCCATTCATTGTGTACACTAATGCCTTAGATGCAGCACTAGGAAGTACTTTGAGCCAAAAGGATGAAAATGGGAATGAACATTCAATTCACTTTGGGTACTGCTATAAGGATCAGAATCGAAAAAGAGCCTCGCTATCATTTTTGTTGTAAAGAAGTTTAGGAAGTACTTTAGAGCAAAAATTTCTAGGATGAATCATGGGCTCTAAAATATACATCCAATTAACCCATTAGGGAGGATAGCAAGATGGATAATTTTGCTACAAGAATTTGAATTTGATATTATAGATAGGCCAGAAATAAGCATGTCAATGCAGATGCACTCTCTCGATCCTATGATGGTTTAGGATCAAAAGAGGATGATGATGATATCCCCGATGCAGCCTTTTATCCCTTGACACAATCTCTAGTGAAACATAGATATTTGGAATTATCTAAATGAATTTAAGTTTCTGATGGTGCCAATGCAAAGACTAAGAGAAATATTACTCAAGCCAGTCGTCCATATTCTATTCTACATGGAGTATTAAATAGGACCGATGGACAAGTAAAGGGAAGTTGGATGTGATCAAGGGAAGGAATCTAGAAGAATTTCACAATAGTACATGTGGAGGGCATAATTTGCTGACAACTAACAACAAGAAGGATTTGATGCAAAGTTATCATAGGCCCACTCTTTTTAAAGATTGTTATAATTAGAAGACATGTGATATTTGTCAAACACATGGTCTCGAGACTTCATGATGCTCCATTATGGATTCTTCCATTGGTCCCTTTGAAAAGTGGGGAATAGACATGAGGTCCACTTCCAACTACCTCATGCCAAAATAGGTATATTGTAGTTGCATGCATTATTTAACCAAGTGGGTTAAATACATAGATATTCCATGGATGAAGTGGCAAGGTTCATATATGAACGCATTGTCACCAGATTTGGTTGTCCATTAGAAATGAATAGATCAAGGAAGCCACTTCATTAATGAGGTGGTAGAAGCCCTAGTCAATAAGTTTTCTATTAAGCACAAATGAAACAACATACATTGCCAAGCATAAAGGGCAAGTGGAATGAACAAATTTTGTGTTGTGTCAAATTCTAGCAAAAGATACTCCCCAGTACATAAATGGGATAAAAGGATTCATGCAGCATTGTGGGCATATAGGGCAACTTCAAAATCCAGGATACTCCTCATTTTAGTTGGCTTATGGCATTGATCCAGTTCTTCCTATTGAGTTTAATATTCCCATGGTCGAGTAATGAAAAATGAAAGAATGGATGAAAGTGATTAGTAAAAGAAAGGTTGGTACATATTCATTTTCTAGAGGAAATGAGGGAAATAGCTAAGGATACAAGCTATAAGAAGAAAATGAAGCAGAATGAATACTTTGATCAAAAGATCCGGTGGTCTCCATTTCATGTGAATGACTTGGCTCTAGTATATGATTCAGATACAAAAAAAGAAGATAGAGATAATTTATTCCAAAATGGATGGGGCCCTACAAAAAAATAGCAGATTGTGCATGAAAATGGTATGTACTGATTTGGAGGAATTGGATGGCACTCCCATTATGAAATGGGTCAACCACGACAAGTTGAAGATTTTCCAAGCACCGGAAGAGTCTACTCGAAGGATGGAGTAGAAGCTAGGAAGGGGGAAGATGTCGACACTAAAATTTTCCTCCGTAATTTCTATTTCATTAATGTATGTATTAGGAATAGGATGTTGTTAAGTATAATTAGTAGTAGCATCCGATAGAAGATACTTGCACGCCAAGATGATGTCTGCCAATAATGTAGAGTACGGTAACAGTCAAAGTACAATAGGAATGTTGTAAAAAGTAAATATTTGTCGTAAGTGGTCCGGTAATGTTAAAATGTCAAAGTTGGGATAAGTAGAGAAGTAGGGTCTACATGATTAGGAATTAGAAATATTATATTGGTAATAAGGACAAGGAGTGAGGTCATAAATATTTTGTGTATTTTATTTGTAAAAAGTCTAAAAATGTGGAACCCATGTGAAATGATAAGGTTTATCTTATCTTAAGAGATAAGCTTACATGTACAGATAAGAGTTAAGGTATGGAATATGATTTGTCAGAGTGGATTTCTTATCCTATCTTAGAGATAAGATGGATAAGCCTGGAAGTTCTATAAATAAAGAGGCCACCCCCCTCATTTAGCATAGAAGGAAGTAGTGAGAAATATTGTATGAAGTGTGTAAAGGAAGCCATCAGTTTAAAGGTGTGTTGAAGAAGCCATTAAGAGGTGTAATTGTAAAGTTTCTCCCATAGTATTGGTGGAAGGCAAGTGAAGTCAATAACACTTGAAGTACCTCATGGGTGAGATTGTAACAATTTCATGTTAATATTATAATTTACTTTGATATTTCATATTTGTCATCATTCCGTCTTATCATAGTCGATGGTATTCTTGTGTTATGTTTGTTGTTTTGTTTCTAGATTACATCCACCAATTTAAAGGATATGCATTAGTGAATAATCATAGCACGAGGATTTCCGGTGAAGAATTATCATAGTGCTGGATTGGTGATGATAGTACAAACCTTCTATACCTTCTACAAAGCATTTACCATGGCGCAAATCTAGAAATTCATGCAATTGAAGAAAAGAAAATCTAATTGCGGAATAAAAATGTTGCATTCAAATAAAATGATTCTTCTTCATCTTCAAATCCCTAAAACAATTATTCAAAAGAAAAAGGATCTTCCAATGTAGTAGTTCTCAAAGCTGGTCCATCTCATCCATCTAATCAAGCCAAACCTTCCTCTAATCTTTCTCCCGTTAAAAATTTTCAATCTCGAAAGAACGATGAAAGTACACTCCAATTAGAGAGACCTATTCTTTAGTCTTGGAAAAGCTTCTTAAGGTGGAGCCATTACACTTCCCCCATAAAACCTCATACTAGTTTTGATCCCCTCATCCTATGCCTGCATGGTATAAGGAACATGACTATTGTAATTATCATCGTGTCAAAGGCCATAACGATGGTAATTGCATAACTTTTAAGAACATTGTCCAAGAAATGTTAGATAATGGAGATCTCGTCCTGGACAACCCGAACGCACTAGAAAATCAAAAATTGCATATCTTTAAGAAATTTGTTTCCTAATCATACACCATCCTCTAATCAGCATGGGGAATCTTCAACCAATGACAACAATTTCGTGAAGTCCATATTGTTTTCGATATCATACCAACCATTCCTCAATTTCCTCTTGTCCCCTCCATCAATGAAATTATAGCATGAGCTCCTCTACCTATAGAGGAGCCTACCTCATCTACTCCCTCACCCACAAGAGGAGTCCTCTTCATCTCCTCCCTCACCTATGGAGGAGTCCACCATTTCTACCAATTCCATTTCACCACTCACCTCTAAACCCAATGAACAATAAATGGTATTAAATCCTCGCCTTCCCCTCCACTAAAAGAGGAGCCTACCTCATCTCATCCATCATCTTCCCTACCCATGGGGGATCCTTTTGAAGTGCCACTTTGTGTTGGTGACCATTCCGCATCAGCATTTCATGATCCTGTTGATATTTTCTATACTATCTTAACCATAGAGTCCGAACCCAAAAATTCCCTGTCTCATAGACATACTTTACAGAGATTTCCACTAAATAAAAATAGGCTCCTCTTACAGTAGTTTCATTTTCACACTTGGCCAACCAGTTGGATTACGTTGATAATTCCATGCTTTGGGCACCTTCAACTCCCCTTTTTAACCCAAATGCAAATGTCCCTTACTGATACCTCCATGATCTATCCGAAAGTGTTTCAAGCAACCAAATCAACCATGACTATGCCTATTGAAATGGATTCTTCTTTGTCACCCTTTCCTACATCTGAACCTTTACCCATAACTAAAACCATTCCTATACCTAAGAACCTACCCACACCTACATCTTCACCCATATCTAGACCCATCACTACCTTGGGTGTCATGCCGACATCAAGCCTTGCCCATCCACCCATCAAATTGGATTTAGCCACATCTTCCCAAGCCCACACCAAAATTATTCCTCTACCTAAAAGGAAGACCCAACCTTCTAGGCCACATACACTAGTCTCACCCACCATGCCTTTGTCACCTTCGCCCCTTCCATCCATCCTAGGACCTCACCCATCAACCTTGGCCAAACAACCCCCTACTTGAGGCAAATCAAAAGCAAAGAAACATTATTCTTCATCTTGATGTTTTGTTATACTCAAGTTACTATTATCCCAAATTTACCCCTCGAGATAATTTTAATAACTTGCATGATTTCTGAAAGTAGCGCAATTAGCCCCCATCGAAGGAAGAAAATCGGGAGTTAGAAAAATTGCAAACAATGAAAGAATTTGCCTGCGCTAGAGTATTGTGGGTAAATCGGGTCGAAGTGGCCTAGGCCACACATGGGACGTTGGGACACGCAGGACCGAAAACCCAATTCACTTGAAATAGCCAAAAATAGTGAAAATTGGCAAATTTAGAAAAATTTGGCCTAGGCGGTCCGCGGGACATCGGGACATGAACTTACCGTAGACCCGAAATGGCCACAATCCAAGATCAAATTGCAAAATTCAAAATTTTTGTCCCACGTGGTCCATGGGCCACCTGGGACACAAGTACACATGGGCTCCAAATTTCCAAAAAGGTGATCATAGTGTAGATCGGGTAAAGTGGCGGTCAACAACCCCGATGGCCCGGTCAATAGAGGGACACATGGGACATCTAATCCTAAAATTTTCACACCAAGAGAAAATTTATAAAAGCGGAGAAGGGAGGCTCAGACGGTCCAAGTGCATTTGGGACGTGAGTTCGCCGAGGACCCAATTTTTCCAAAATGCCATCTAAAGGAAGCTTGTGGGTAAAGAGGAGATTTTTTCGGGACAACCGAGACACAAGGACCTGAAATACCCGATATAGCCGCATGCAAGGGAAAATAGTGCAAATCATACCCCGAACTTCAAACGACCATAAATTTTGACCCCAAGCTTTGATTTTCACAAAATTAGACTTTTTGGAATGAGCACGATAGAAATGTAAGAAACATATTCAGCTCTAGTAAAGTAAATGCTCAGTCCCGCTAAATGACAAAAATACTTGGTAGACTCCAAAATAGTTTCTTGCACTTAGAAGACCATAAATTTTGTAATTCTCATTAAAAACACAAAAAATGGGTACCATTGGAATTGTGGTTCTGAGCCCAACACACAAATATTAAGAAATTTAGAATTTGGTGAGAAATAGATGGTGAATTTGTAGAAAATGTTCCTAGTCTAAAACAATGATTTGATTTGGTAGTTGGGATGCATTTAGTGGAGCACGGGCTGACATTTCTCACTGTTGCAATTCATGGGATAGTATGGGGATCCTTTTGTAAGAAACAAAACATCATTTCACTTCATTTACTACATCTTGCAAGTGGTGAAAAGATAGATTTTGGGATTTTCATTTTCCCTCTCTCTCTCTTCTCAAATTTCTATAAATTGGAGTGTTGGGCTCATTGCAAAGGGAGGTAATTTTGAGTAGAAAAACTCTATCAAAATTGATTTGTGAAGCCAATGTGCTACATGCCCTTGTAGTGGACTCCTTGCAGGGTAATCCAGGCCCTTATATTGTAATAGATTGAACTGTGCATACTTATGAAGTAATAGATGCAAGTTTATGGATGTATCTTCCCTTTTGTGTTTGTTTGCATTCCTCTTGCCCTTTCAATCTCATTGCATATATTTTGTCTATCTTATGTTGCTACAAGGATCCATTATCATTGTGTGTGCATGGAATGTTGTTGTGAATGCAGACCCCTTCTAGTATGCACTTTGCTCCTACCTTCCACACATTGAAAGACTATCATCACACTCTCCTTTTCGGTGTATCACCACTTTAGTGTACGCTTTTTTTATTTCACTCTCTCTCCCCGGTCCATTGGAAATTTAGATTAGGATTAGATAGTTTTTTTTTCATTATAGTAGATTATGGTAGGTAGTTTAGGAGCAAGAACCAGATTTTTATGGAGGTCTATCTCAAGTAGCAAGTCCTGTAACTTGGAGATAGTACCCATGTTACCCAATCACACTATGAGCTCAAGAACACAAACTTTTAAAAACCATAGGGTGTTGTGATTTGGTGATAATAGCTACCTACACACAAAAAAACCCCGTTGTCACCAAAGTATCTTTCATACCACCTATACCCCCACCAGCTACCATAACTTCATCACTACCTATGAAACTTTCTTCTCTTCAGCCCATACCTTCCACCCAACCTCTACTAACAACTTTCACCACACCTCCATTATCCCAATGGATAACCCATCCTCTTCCACCATCTTCTTTCCCTTCTACATCACATACTCCCACCTCACCTTTACCCAAGAAGGTGTAATCCAAGGACAAGAACCCACTACCCTCCAATAGGGTAGTTAAACCAAAAACACCTTCCATTATTAGTTCATCTACCACATTCCTACCCAAATAAGTACCATAAAAACCTAAAATAGTACCACCTACCAAACCAGTAGTCAAACCTATTCCACCTCTTATAACACCTCTTCCACCACAATCATCCACAAATTTACCCAAACCCACACTCACTTCCCACTGTGATCCATTTGCAGGGTCCTACGCCAACATTTTAGTCAACCTCTTAGAGACCTCAATCATCACATTAACACCAGCTTATACCTTACAACCCCCTCAAACCCAAACCAAAAGGGTTTGATGAAATTAAAATTTGTGCTTATCATCTTGTGCCAGGACATGATGTAGAGGGTTGTAAGGATCTCAAAACTTCTCTCCTCCAATTATTCCCCGAATAAAATTTTGACAACCATGATCTTCTAAATGAGGACTATGTTCCATCTTCACTTATCACCATAAATCCCCACACACTACCTATTCATGGAACGCATTACCAACTCCATAACCTTTTTATCCACATCTAACATTCAAAATCAACATGGTCTCGTATTCACCAATTATCTAAACCACCACCTAAATACCAATGTGCCCTACTTATTTCGTAAGGTTCTTACCTTGCATTAGGATTTTTTCCATCATGTCATTATACTACTCATGACATACCTTCTCCATCCACCTCTTTCCCTCGATTAACATGATCCAAGTTGCCACTCATGCCCAAAAAGACAAAGGGAAAGAAAAAGCAACCAACCCATCTATTAATCTTGTGCCTAACATACCAACTACACCCACACCCAAAATCACCATTCAAGGTCCCACATACCCTATTTTTAATGGGTTCTCCCATCGTATAATGATAAAAAAATTACACCAATCCCCTCTAAAATGTATTTGTACGATCTCATCCAAACCTCGAATCTCATTGACAAGCCCTCATGGATGTTTTGCAATCCATCAAGGTTTTACCTAATAACCCCACACCAATAGCCTCCATTATCACCCCTCACCATGTGGCCTCTCTTACCAAATCATCTCCTTATTCTACCCCCACTCCCACTCATCAAGTGGCTTCCCTCATTTTCTATGATGAGGAGATCATACCTCTCTAATTAGATGACCTTGATCTTACTCTTTTCATCTCTGTCTATATCAATAATATTCACGTTTGACGCATTATGATCAATGGAGGTTCTAGGATCAACATCATCTCCTCCCATGCGTACAATCAAATACATTCCTTCAAATTGCATGCATAATAACCCAATTATGTTGCGATCCTTCAATGATGCTATAACTTCTACTCTCAACACCATTGTCCTCCACATTCGTGTGTGCCCTCGCACTATCCTAGAATTGTTCTACATCTTAGATGGGGAGTTCTAGTATAACTTGTTGCTTGGACAGCCTTGGATTCACGTCATGGGTTATGTTCCTTCAACTTTACACTGTTGTGTAAAATTTGAACATGAAGGACATAACTATACCATCCCAGCCTAAGCTATCACCATTCAAAACCTTTAACAAGTTATACTGACCTAACGATCTCCTTGTACTAGTTAAGGCATCTACCACTTCCGCCACTTATCCTTCACCCACAACCCTATCCACCAATGTTTCCGCCACCTCTCCCACACCTAACTCTTCTATTCACACTAATTCTAAAACCTTTGCAATTGAACCATCTACTTTCCAACAAACCAATATCCCTCTAACCCAATCGGCCTAGTAATTCATCTATTCCGACTACACACATATCCACTATTGATCCCTTGGAATGTTTTTTACAACACCTCCTTGTGGGGGAATACCACTTGTACAACATAAACACATTCCTTACTCCATAAGATTATGGTAACCTATGCCAACATCCTCATTATGACCATCACATAGGAGAGGTATTCCCTTATAGTCCTCCCCACCTTCGACCAACTTAACATATGGGGGACTTGACACTTCCACCTATTCACGTGAGCCCCCTTCCCAAACGTGATTTTTTTTTATCTAACCTCCAATCTCTCACCAACCACCACTTTGGCCACACTTTCCCTCACCATTATGTATGGAAAGGCTTTGGATTTGGGTTCTACAAACAGGGCCATCATACTGTCATCTTGTGTACCACATGTAAACACAAAGACCGCAGTGGCATTGGATTTGCCAAACCATTTTCCAAGAAATCCCACATTAACCTAATTAAGGATGAAAAACCTTATCCACACCATTCACCAATGTCACCACCTTCATCCACAAAGTCTATGGATCCATTATCCATTCCTCCTAATGTTTTTTTCATAAACACCATTTCCTTGGGACCTTTGACTTCTCAATGTAATGATGAGGCTCCCTCTTCTCTTCCCTTTCTATATCCTGACATGATCAATGATGATACACCATCCATTAATGTCATTCAATGTTAGGATGATGAGTCTATCCTCACCTACCTTAGTGTGGAATATTCTTATATTCACTAGTCATTTCCTTCTGAGATGAAAACCATGTTAAATGAATCATTCTTTGAAGACAATATTAACACTTAGGATGACTCACACTTTCTAAAGATAGGCCACTCTTTAGATGTTATCAAGAGGACGCTTTTAATTATTTCCTCTGGGATCATAACAATTTTTTTCTTGTCCCTATGATGATATGCCCGGTATTGATCGAAATATTGTGGTCTGCAATATCGTCACCATTCCTAAAGCCAAACATGTAAAACAAAAGCTGTGAAAATGCATCCTCCCATTTCCCTTATTTTCAAAGAAAACTCCAGCGTGTTCTCTCCATTTTCTTCATCCTACCCATTGACTATCCCCAATGGATTTCTAAAATCATTCTTGTCACAAAATAATAAGGAGAAATCTTCATTTTCATGGATTTCCATGACCTCAACTTAGCTTTCCCCAAAGGTGACTTTCCTCTACCTAGTATTGACCAACGAGTTGATCTTACCATTGGTCATGAGATGTTATCACGCATGGATGGTTTCTAGGATATAACAAAATATTAATCACCTAGAATATCAACATAAAACCACCTTCATCACTCCTTGGTGGACCTTCGCTATCGATTTATTCCTTTTGGCCTTAAAAACATTGGTGCTAGATATCAATGTGATATGACTTATATATTCCATGACATCATGCATCGTATATTGGAATACTACATAGATGACCTTCTTTCCAAATCTAAACATTGGGCCAAACATATTATAGTCCTTAAAGTTATCTTTGACCATCTCATCAAGTATTGCATTCACCTTTAACCAAAGAAGTGTGTCTTCATTGTTCTCTCAGGAAAGCTCCTTGGTTTTATCATTTCTTTGTGTTCTATAGAATTTGACCTAGCTAAAATAAAGGTTATTCTCGAAATGCCTCCACCTACTAATCTTCAACAACTGTAGTTTTCAAGGTAAGTTATAATCTATTCGTCATTTTATTTTGCAAATTTATGACCACTGCCAACCATTTCACCATATCCTCAAAAAGGACATCTCCTTTAAATGGGATGATGAATGCCACAAAGCCTTTGATGCCTTAAAATAGTACCTTCTCCAACCACTAGTACTCATTCCTCCTAAGGAGGACCAACCATTTTACTTGTACATTTCTGCTACACTTTGAATATTCCTTACGTTTCATGCTCACTCATCATGATGAAAAACATAGGGAATAGGTGGTTTATTATATAAATCGTACACTTTTAGACTACAAAACTAGGTACACCCATGCTAAAAACTATACTTGCATTAGTTTTTATCACCACTAAACTTCGTCATTACCTACTCAATCACAAAACCTTTGTCATCACCAATACTGACCCCTTACATTACATGTACGCCAAACCCTACCAACATCATAGTGATGTGCATTGGCTCATGCTTCGTCAACCTTGAATTCAAATTCATCTATAAAAATCTATCAAAGGACAAACCATCATTGACCAACTTACAGATGCACCCTTTTCGGAAATCAATCCTCGACTTCAATTTCTTGGATGGGTCCATTACTACCCTCTCTTTGGATGATACCATTTACCAAATGACCTTAATCTTCAACAGTTCCAAATTTTAATGTGGGGTGGTGCGGATGTTATCCTCATTCCTCTTAATGGTGAACTAAGCCTTTATATTTCAAAATAGATTTTGATTGTACTAACAATATCGTTGAATATGAAGCAATCGTATTAGGCATTCAAATTTCCATTGCCTTAGACGTCAAATCAATTAATGTCTTTGGAAAACTCTCAACTGGTTATAAATCAAGTCAATGGTATATACCAGTGTCGTAACGAAGTAATTCAAAAGTATAAACATCATGCAAACATACTTTTGACTATCTTTGAGCGTTATGAACTTCAAACCACCCCATGTTCTACTAATAAATTTATGGATACCATGGCCTGCATGGCTTATTAAATACCCACTTCACCTACTGACTCCAAAATATTTGTCACATTACAAAGGTTGAAATTTCCTTCTTATTTATTTCAAGATGACAACTTCGCATCGGAACCGTTGCACTTGACCACGTGACCTTTGGTATAAGTATTTTATAAACTACCTTTCTCTTTCTATTTATCCTCCGGATATTACTCGTAGTGGACAACATGCCTTTCTCAAAAGTGTCTCTCACTATGTCATCATGGGTGGTCTACTTTATAAATGTGGCTTTGATGGTATTCTCTTACGATGCCTTGCAATTTCGAGATTCCTTATACCATAAAGGAATTTCATGACATAATTTTTGGAGGTTACTTCAAAGTGGCCTAGCTATCATTAAATGCATCCTTCACGTGGGCTATTATTAGCCCACCGTCAACTGTGACTATTGTGACTATGTAAAATGTTGTGTGAAATGCCATCAACATGCTAATCTTCATCACACATCTAGTCATGCCTTATAGGTCACACGATACCTTT
Organism: Taxus wallichiana var. yunnanensis; assembly: GCA_018340775.1. Classification (NCBI taxonomy): domain Eukaryota; kingdom Viridiplantae; phylum Streptophyta; class Pinopsida; order Cupressales; family Taxaceae; genus Taxus; species Taxus wallichiana. The sequence continues at coordinate 249,758,581 of CM031240.1, read as the reverse complement.
GGCATTTCTCTCAACGGGGTTTGGATATTATTAGAGAGATCAATCCTCATTCTTCACAATGCCATCAATGGATTATAACCGCTACCGAATATTATACTAAATGGGTTGGATCCATACCTCTTATTTATATAAAAGATGAGAAAATATGTGAATTCATCAATCATCACAACATTTTTTGTTTTGGTATTCCTCACTGTCTCATCATTGATGATGGAAAATAGTTCAAAAATAAACCTATGAAAACTCTATGATGCGTTTGGAATTCAACTCAATTTCTCTTCACCTTAATACTAATAAAAAAATGGCCAAGTAGAATCAACTAATAAAATATTGAACAAAATTTTATGAAGGTAGTTGATGATATTGGAAAGGATTTGCATATGCACATTCCTTTTACCTTGTTCGCTTATCATACTAGTATTCACACCTCAATTTCTGCCACACCTTTCTCTCTAGTCTATAATACCAAGGTTGTCTTGTCTCTCAAAATCCATATTCCATCTCTCGTATCTCACTCCAAGACATTCTCAACGATGATGAATTTTGCCATCACCATTTGGCACAACTTGAGTTATTATTATATGATCGTCATCTTAGTACTCTTGATCAACTCCAAATCTACCAAAAATGTATCAAACATGCCTATGAAAAACATGTCCATGAGTGAACCTTCCAGTCAACAAAGTCATCCTGAAGGAAAATTAACATGTAACTAAAGAAGAGAAAATTAAACGGGAAATTTTTCTCCTAATTGGCTTGGACCCTATATCATTACTCATACCTATGGATCAAGTGCTTATCATTTTTCTTCACTTGAAGGTAAACCCAAACTGAACCCCTCAATTTCTTTCATCTTCGACCATTCTATTGTTGAATCAAGTCCTATATCACCTTCTGTCTATTTCAAGCTCATCCCTTGAGCACCCTTCACCTTTCATATTACCTATGCTTGGGGTCAACAACTAAACAAGAATCATGTGATTACTGTCACCTTTTAGCCTTATCTTCAATATGAGTACCACGGCTCTACTCATGGCATGATTTTCATGGATAATTTTCATCTTTTTCAAGATGGAATCCCATGGTCATTCATCACTTGAAACCATCTCTTTCATAGTTAACCTCTGTGTGTTATGGTTTTGTCTTCTAAACAAGAGCCTAATCTTCCTCTATAGTCTTTTCCATGACTTAAACGTCAAAAGAAAAATAATTTCAAAATAAAAATGGGATTCAACTCCTTGATTCAAACTTCCAAAGAAAGAGATGACTCCCTCAAAAGGGACATCTCTTCTCTCTATCTCACCACTATAAATAGACTTCTCCCTCGAAGGAAAACTATACAAAGCTAGCCATACTACACATAGTCTATCATAAAAAGGACTATCCTTGCAAAAACAAAATAAAATATTCAGAAGCTTCCCACATGATCAACTTCATGAAGACCTCAAGGAGATAATATACTCATCCCACATAGACTTCTACATCGATCAGTCTATCAAAACAAGAGAAAAAAGAGAAAAATATAACATTTTTGTCATGGACTTGCCTATTTTGATCTTGGGTCTCTTTCCAAGTAGGCCTATTGTCTCACACCAAGTTACGCTAAAACCAACCATTTTCACCTCATTTCCTTTTCACCCTAATTTCGTACCTTCTCAAGGTACTTTCCGTAAAAATGACATTTCGTGATCATGTGAATTTATTCACCCTTAGTATAGTCAATCATGCAACACCTTTAGGGTCTTATGTTCATAAGGCCACCTTTGGTATGGTAGACTTGTTATGGTTCTTCTAATTAGGTGGCTCTTTTGGTCACCTCTTACCCTTCACCTTCTTCATTACTTGTTGATTCTTCTATATAGGATTAGACCATTGACACCTACACTTTAAGAATTCCTCTTTCACCAACATCACCATGCCTAACTGACCTAAACTCAACCATGCCTACAATCACCTAAATGCAACCATGCCTAAATGACCTAGACTCAAACATGCCTAAAACCTACCGACCCATTCATCTATCCTCATCTTATTCTTCCCTAGCTTACAGGAGAACTACATTGGCTTGAGGCCCCTTTTCATCGGGGCTATGTAGGCAGAACTCGAGGGCATGGGGCCCTTGGAGGTTAGCTCAGCCACTCTCTACCCTAACCAATTTTCACATTCTACCTTAGTTAGTTTCCATCTTATACACTACTTGGAAATTAAATGAAAATACAAATATACAAACATGTATATCTACCTATTTCTTACATCATCATATCATACATCCATTATTTCACCTTTCCATGATATCAAATATTTTGGAAATCTACACCATCACATACATATACATCATTATTTATTTCCCATGTTACCAATAACTTGGAAATTAAATCAAAACCAACAAACCTTAACTCAACCATGCCTAACTCACCTAGACTCAACCATGCCTACATGACCTAGACTCAACCATGCCTATATGACCTAGACTCCACCATGCCTACATGACCTAGACTCCACCATGCCTACATGACCTAGAATCCATCATGCCTAACTGACCTAGACTCCATCATGCCTACACGACCTCAACTCCACCATGCCTAATTCACCTAGTTTCCATCCATACATAAATAACAATGGAAATTAAAACAAAAGTACATCATCCATACCATAAATCTCATCATCTATAACAATGAAATTTTTTATATCAATACAAATATACACCGATAAAAATACATACAAGTATCTCAAAATGCTTATATACATCCTCACCATATTTGGCATGTAGGCCAGTATAAGATCAAAATCTCAAAATATCATGTACATCCTCACTATCATCATTAGCACACAGGCAGCCGGTATATATATATATATATATATATATATATATATAAAGATGAGTAAAAATATTATCTAGTGACTAGTTGTCACTCCATCTAATATCCAGACCTATCTCATCTATTTCCCCCTCCTCACCTCCATCCCGACAACCTGCCAGCATCTCTCCACCTAGTATGGGTCTCGGCCTAATCTTTCCTTTCCTATAGCTAGAGGTCTAGCCTCCATGAACGGATAGCCTCATCTTGACCCTTTCTCTAGGGTCACTAGCCCCCTTGTGCTCTTAGAATTATGAGTGCACAATCTAGTCCTCTCACTCACTCCTCCCTGGACTCTATACTTAGTGTAGGATGAGACATTAATGCACGTAGTCATTAGGAGATCCTGGTAATAGTGAGCCTCTTTTAGGGCCATGTTTAACCTCACCATAAAACTATCGAGGTGGAGCCATCGGCCTTCACGGCCACTGTCTACTTTTCCCTACTACCATTAGCCTCACAACCACCTCTCCCTATGCTACTCGTACCACGGGAATTTGTCCTAATGACAGCCCCGTATGATAGAACATTGTCTCGATGCCTATGTTGGTCTCCCTACTACCACCTAAGCCTATAAAGCCACCACCTATGCCTAGGATGTGGCTAGCTTCCCCTACAACCCTGTGATTTGTGCATATAAGGTGGATATCTATCCTCCATCCTATATAAGAGATTGATCCTATGTTGTACTTGTACCTATGCAGGCAGCAGTCAACAACTACCCCTGTAGTATAGTCACCTTCCCAGTCAAGGTGGCTACCTCTTCCGCGCTACTATCAAATACACTACAAGCATTGCCACTGTCCTCCTGTAGTGCATCCTTTTTACTATCACAGTCACCAAAGTAGGCTTCCTGGCCATGGTGGTGATAACTAAAACTTTCTACCTACCAACATCTATATCCATTAGATACCCCTGCATCATCTATCCTTCCATCCATCGGTAACTCCTCCTGACCTATTGGCTCTATGGGGTGAGGTGGAGATAAAGGCCTCTCCACATCCTCCTACTGATACTATGGAAATGGCGGTGGAAAATCCTACACTAGTCTGAACTATTGTTGGACTCTATCTACTAGGATCATCTCATGCTCATCGACACATCTCCCTTGTATCCATCACACTAGTTGCAGACCCCTGTAGCTCTCACCTCATGCCTCTGAATGTTGGAAAGCTGACATAAGGCCACCATACTATGTCTCTCACATATAGCCCCTCCATCTCCCGCCTATAATGTGCCACATCATATAACACCTTTTCTGCTCATGGTCGACCTCTTGGGACCACCCATCATCTGAATCCTACCCTTTATCCCCCATGATGAAAGTCTGCTACCGAGAAGTCCTCATGGCCACACTACCACAATGTGCTCATAGGCCCAACAATGTAAAAGGAAGGTACAACACACACCATATCAAGTGCATCCTCTGATAGCCCCATAGCTCCATGTAGATAGTTGTACAAATAAGGCGACGTCCATGCAAAGCAGACCCGCTCCTCAATCATGTCTCGTAATACTCCCATCAAACCCCTAGGAAAATGACCACCCTCTGAATTAGGAAGTGCATAGCACCCCACTGTCACCATTATCAGCATGGCTAGCCATGTTTCTTATGGGTGTGCAACATACATCGCCTCATACACAAAGCTCATGTTGTGCTTTCTCATCTCACTACCCATCTCCCTAAATACTCCAATCATCACTTCAAAGGTGTCATCCTCACATACACTATAAAATGGCTCCCCAACAATTGGCAGTAGTAAAATCCTGTAGACATCCTCGATCATCATCTTGCTAGTAGGAAGGTGGAATGTGTTAGTTGTTGTATCCCATATATTGATGAGAGAAACCATGGGACTAGGATCCCATTGGATCCATTTGTATCACTTGACCCTAATCAACCCTATCTCCCGCATATGGGCCCACTCCTCCTCTGTCACATTACACCTAAACTCCCCTAGTAGGGGCGATACTCTATCTCATAGTGTCAATTGTTGTCATTCCTATAACAAACCAACTCAATAATGTCAGGGCCTAAATTCATTTTTTATCAACAACATAATTCTACACCCTGCTACCCCATACACATTTATCATGTTCCTACTTTATCCCTAACCACTTATTTATCCCATTCCCACTTACTCGAACCCTATACCCACCATGACCTAAGTCCCACCTATCCCCTACCTATGTTTACCTACCCTCACCTTTGCCCACCTACTTTTCTCCCTCCTCGATCCCTATTCCCTTCATTTTTATCTATTTATCCTACCCTCTCTTTTCCACCCCATCTTCACCCTCTGCATCTAACCTATTTTGGCCCGTCACCTTTTTTTATAGTGAGCGATGTTAGTCACCCATGACCGCCATTGATCAGCCCCGACCGATGTCGTCCATGTTTTTCCCCACCGATGCCGGTAATACATAACCAACATACACCGATTCCAAACTAGCATTGGTCTCTAGTTTGGGCCCAAATTTGAACCCCATGGCCCTAAAATTCTAAAATTGCCTAAAAACAACCTAAACCCACCCAAACACCACCCAAACCTTACCCCAATTCATTTTTACCCCTATTTAGCCTACATTCCACCCTCCCCATACCCAAATCGGTTCATTTTACCTGCATTTTCAAATTTTTAAATTTTCCCCCCATTTGTTCATTTTAACACCAAATTCAATTCAAAATATGTAATAGGATTTGGAACCTACTATTATAAAAAATTCACCCCTCAAGGTAATTTTGATAACATGCATCAAATTCTTCAGTCCCGAGTAGGTAGGATTGATTCAAGGCCCAAAATCATGTTTTAGGGGTCCCTTTGGTTTCTCTCTAACTTCCCCATCCAAGGAAAAATCCAAGAAGTTATAGAAAATTGGAAAAAATCCAAAAATGGGCTCATTTTGGTGTTTTGCGGAAAAATTAGACATTTTTGTCCCAGCGGTTCGCAGGATAGTTGGGATGCAAGTACGTGCAGGATGCGCAAATCCAAAATGGCCACAGGTAGTGAAAATCAGCAAAAGTGGAAGTTTTCGTCCTAGGCGGTCCGCAGGATAGTTGGGACATAGGTATGCATGGGACACGCAAAGCCAATTTTTCCGCAAGATAGTAAATTGTGGGTGGCATGGAAAAATGTGTCTAGGAAAGTTGGGATTCAGGTATGCATGGGACATGAAAAGGTGAAATTGCCACACAAAGAGCCAAGCTAAATGGTACCATACATTACGGAGAATTCAAAAATCAATGACCCTCATGTCCCTATCAACAACGGATGCATAAGGACAAGGAAGCCTAAATTGGGTGATTCGGAGATTTTTTTCTAGGATAGCCGGGACACATAGACCTAATTTTTCCGAAATAGCTGAAATGAAGAGAAAAAGTCAATGTTTGACCTCCCGAACTTCAAATGGCCATAACTTTTGACTCGAGCTCCGATTTTCATAAAATTGGACTTTTGTTGAAAGAGCACAACATCCTCTGCATCATTAATTTTATGAGGGTAGATATATTAAAATAAAAGAAACATATTCAGCTCTAGTCAATTAATGATCATTCCCATCAAATGACAAAAATGCTTGGCAGACCCAAAATGGCTACTCACACTCAGAAGGCCATAAATTTTGTATTTCTAAACAAAATCACACAAAATTGTACCATTGGAATCGTGTCTCGAGACCAACACAAAGATATCATGAAATTCTAGATTAGATGAGGGATCTATGGATATTTTCCTAAAAATGTGGCCAAGTTCATAATAGTGTTTTATTTGGTAGTTAGATGAATTCAATGAAGCATGGGCTGACATATTTCACTGTTGTAAGTCATGGGATAGTATGGGGAGCCTTTTGCAAGCAAAAAAACATCATTTCACTCCATTTAATACCTCTTAAAGTCATTGAAGGAGAGATTTATGGATTTCCATTTTACCCCTCTCTTTTCTTATTTTTCTATAAATTAGAGTGTTGGGCTCATTGTAAGAGGAGGAGTTTTTGTTGTAGCAAATCTCTGTCAAAATTTCTTTGTGAAGCCAATGTGTTGCAAGACCTTGTAGTGGACTCCTTGCATGGTGATCTAGGCCCTTTTCTTGTAATAGATTGAACTATGCATATCATGAAGCAATAAAATACAAGTTTGTGGATGCATCTTCCTGTTGTGTTTATTTGCACTCTTCTTGCCCTTTCAACCTTCATTCCAAGAATATTGTGTTTATTTTTATGCTCTTGCAAGGAGTCATTATTATTTTGCATGTATGAAATATTGTTGTTAATGCATTTTCCAGATTGTGGAGAACTGTCATCACCCCTTATAGTATGCATTTTAATTCTACTTTTCACACATTGGAAGACTACTCTCACGCCTCTCCTTTTCTAGTGTATCACAAATGTAATGTAGGCTTTCATTTTTATGCATTATCTCTCCTTGGTCCCTTAGAAATTTATATTAGGACAGGTTGTTTTTCTTGCATTAGAGTATATTGTGGCGGGTAGTCTAGGAGCAAGAACCAACTTTATCTAGAGGTCTATCTCAAGTAGCAAGTCCTACACTTGGAGATAGTACCAATGTTATCTAATCACACAAAATGACCCCGGCTTAGAAAAGTAGATCTAGTTATAACACCTACCTCATCCCATTTCCTCCTCCATGCTAGAACCTCTCGGTATTTGCAATGGTAGACCTATGCCTCTCCCTCCCATTGATGCCATGTCTAAAATCGATATCCTAATCCTCGATCGAATCAAATCGTTCCACCCAATCATGTGGACCCATATTCCTCGCTCCAACAACCACTTACCTCTTGCCCAATCCACCTTGATTCAAACATGATCCCATTTAAATCGACACTCATTTGACTATTCTTCCTCCAAAGCCGTTTTCACCACATAAAAATACTCAAATGAGCACTTTGACCATAGGTGTTGAGTTTCAACTCATCGATAAGGGAAACGATATCGGTCCACCCTAACTAACATCGGTTCCATGCCCTAGTGTACGATATCAATTTACATGAACCTTTATTAGTTAAACTTGACTAATATCAGTTTCACATGACCGATATTGGTCAAGTTTCCTACATCCCATTTGGACTCTCCTCTTCATTTTGCCTACTCTAAATTCCCTCATTAATTGTTGGGGCATAATTTTTCCCTGTCACTACCCCATTTACACCACTCATCCTAATAACCCATACCCCACTTTACCTCATATGCCCCTCAAATTTCCTATACCCATCTTACCTCGTGATATGATATCTATTTTGACATAACCTCCTTACTACCACATACATTTTTGTGAGTACCAACACCCATTGTACCCTACCAACAAGCCTAAACTACACCTACATTTTCTTAATTATGTTTAGGAATTTGTTATTTTACCTATACCTTGGCCTTACCTATTCTATGACCTGATTTACCTAGACCTGAGCCACTTTGTGTGACCATTGACCTTGGGTACTTGTTATACCTTGCGATGTTATTACCCATGTTCTTTTAGGCTAACAACCATATCTTTCCTATTATCATGTTGTTTATCCCAACCAATCCTTTGGTGTCTTGGAACATACCTAAACATTTGTACACCTTACCTACGTTGTGTTTGGACCATATGTTATACCTGGATACATGAATCACTTCAACCTTTACTTGGATAAACCTATTGACCTTGGATGATGTAGAGTTTGCAAGTTCTTCAACCTAGTATTGTGTTGCAGTCTATACATGTGAGTGCATTCGATTTCTATTACCCATTACCCAATTTTACCCTAACCTATTACCTATTACCTGATTTGATAACTAACCTTTTCCCAAAGTATCGACACCCTTCCCCACCTACCTTCACTTACACCAACTACACATTTATCAAACCACTCACCTACTCCATATAACACCTCATTAGTTCCTAGTTTGAGGGGGATCACCTTTTCCCACACTTGGGGCAGCCCCACTCTCACCCATACATGGGGCAATCACTTCCTATTTTTGTTAGTTTTCTTACCAATACAAGCTATGCAATAAAAGGAGGCAAAAGGTAGACATCAAAATTAGGTCGTACCACCCTTATAACCTCGTTAATTAAATTAACCATACCTTACATATTCATATCCCATAGTGCACATGATTAATTAAATTAATTAATTTAATCAATTTAAATAACATCCTCACTTGACCACATCACCTAAACACCTCATCATGGACCTATTCTTAGTATGTTTCTTTTAACTAAGATTCAATCTCTACTTACCCTAGCTAACTCAAACTTAGTATAACCCTAACATTATATGTTTATTCCTTCTCTAACAACATGCCCACTTTTCTAAGTGTAAAATACCATTTTATACCCAAACCAATGGGAAAAACTGGCCAAAAGATAGCCAAGATCTGCTATTTTGGAAAACCTAGGATTTCCCGCCTTAACCGACGCCAGTCACCCTAACCGTAATTGGTTACCATATATTCATTTTAGCAACCTTGTTCAGGAGTTTTTTCATTTTCCGAATTTGGAGAAAGAGAGAGATATATATATATGTATGCAAGCACAAACCAAAGTCTTCTCAAGAATCCAAATGCCCCCTAGCCAGTACCAAGACTGATTTGAAGGCATTGGCATTCACATGATAAAATTATAGGAAGTATTATCTTAGAATCGACCACCAATTACATAGATCAACCATTTCTATCCTCCACCAACCAGGCCTATAAATACAAGTAAGTGGTTTTGATCTGCATCATTCTATACTTACTTAGATTGTAATTTTCTTTATCTCTATTTTATTAGATCCTATTCTCCTTTACATTCCACCATCCCCACCTTCCTATCAATTCACCTGTCTAACCACCTACTACCATTTATCTCTCTATATCCTACTCCTAGACATTTCTTGAGCCTTCTCAACATTTGTATGAACCTAGCCATCCTTCTTCCATTCCCGTGCAATCACAAAGAAGCTACAAAACCAATTTTATTTTATTTCCACCATTTGAGCCTACTCGACTTTGGTCACTTAACCGTCATCAATTTCCTCTTTACTAGCATTGGTCACTAGACCAATGTTGGTTATTGTGTCTCCTGATAGACTTTCACTAAGTTGACCTTAACACCCCAAAAACCTCACAGAACCTTACCCAAACCTAGTACCCCACCTACAATCCTACCACAAACCTTCCCAACTCTCTGTGTAGACATAGAGAGAGCCTGGGCATCTATTTTGACATTCTACCATTATCCACCCTAAATCATCATCAGTCATATCTAAACCATTTTCGGTCTCACTCTGATCGGCATTGGTCTCTATTTCTTACAACCTAGCTCATGATAGTAAGCTAATATCCATCCCCAAACTACCTAGAATCATTTGTATCCTTTACTGACCTCTTATTAGACCGACAAAAACTCAAAACCACCTACCCAACCTCCAGATCTGATCATAACCCTACCTATTAGATTAGATTTGCTTATTGTATTTGAATGAGATGCCTAAATCATATCAACTACAATAGGATGTTATTTGTTTACTTTATTTCTTGCATTAAATTGTATAAAAAATGGATTATTATATGCATTTAGAAAGTATCACAATTCTCATATCTAACACACGCTAGGCAATCCACTAACATATATTATTTAATATTCTTCTTTTGGTCTTCTTTTGCATTTACTGGGTAGTTCCTTCTAGCCAAAAGGAAGTTATTCATGGTCACTGGATCGAAATAAAAAAATGTGCAAAACCTTCAACCAACATCACAAATAAGTATTCCTCCTTGGTCTATCATTCTCTATCTATTTCATTAAATCTTTTAAGAATCCGTTGAAACAATTTGAATTTGAATTTTATAAAATACCATCCTTATTCTAGAAAATGGTGTATCCTTGTGGTTAACCAAAAATTATCTAATCTAGGTGCACTACTACTTCATACATATAAGGCATGAACGCTCACCCAAAGTGTGCAACCTTCATGTCTCTCCTTTTATTTACTTATCAAAGTTTTAGAACATATATATTCATCATAACAATTACAACATAAGTAGATAGAGTTATAACATATAATATTGCGAACACATATAATAAGGAAATCAAATTACATAAACAACTATCAAAATAAATTGAACACCCATTATACCATACTTTGATCTAGTTAATTTAGCAATCCATACAAAATTATCAATTTAAAAACATACTTCATTACATATCAAGTAAGGTTATTACATCTATAGTGCAGTTACATCTTTGCGTTGGACCATGCACATATACAAAATTCCTCTCATGCACTCACATACTCTTTCAATTATAATAAATACTAACTACATGGAGTATTGCACCTATTTATATATAGTGGGGACTTTCCTTCACCACTTACATGTCTTTTTCTAAATATAGGTGAGCTATTCTTAACCTATATGCTTTTTATAACTTTGCTTAACTATAGATCAAGTTATAAATATATTTATTTAACATGATTTAATTCCTACAAATATGTTATCTCCATAAAATAACTTTTCTTTTTTTTGCATGTTATTTTTCATATTAATAAACCTTTCTTGATCCTCATGTCAATCTACTTTCATTATTATTTTTAGCCGCATCATGAAAATCAACTAAGTATTGAATGCATGCATGTGAACCCTTGTGTTGAACTATTCTTCTACACCATGTGCATCCTCACACATTTTCATGTTTCATTCTATGTCTTTGTGCACATGCTCCTACATGTGGTTCCCAACTTTCACACATGACTAGTACTTACCCATTTTCTCCTACCAACACTACCCCACACTAGGAATATTATCCATTGTCGGTAATATAAAAAGAATTTCTTCTCCAAAGAATGAAAGAAAGAATAATATGAAGAATAAAAAATATGTTACTTTATCCAATGAATAAAATAATGTGCACACACTCAAAACTTAGGATTGAGGTGCCTAGAGAAGCTCTTACAACTCCATGTTCAAAATATTTTATGTTCCTTCCATCCGTGAGCTCCTAGCCACTTTATCTAACATTGATTCAAGAAAACCTAACACTTTCTCATGGGCTACTTCGTTAGCCTTATACTTTAATTCATTTACCACCACATCAATCCCATGGTCATAAACTCCAAATAATCCATTTTGTGCATGACCAAGGGGTCAATTTCATTGATCCTCTCTATCAATTTTTCCTTCAAGGAATTGATCAAATTATTTTTTCTCTACAACCTCTTCCATAACCTTCTCATGCTATGACTTTTTATTCTTAATTATGTTTTCGATTTTCTTCAAATCAACCTTTCGTTTATGTTATGTAAAGTGAGAATGGGGTCAAATTTATGGTAGTTATTGAATGCATGCACTTCCTTCTTCATGGCCTCCTTAACCTCTATAGTCAGAGCTTCATATTATGATATCTTCTACCCGGTCTCCTTATTCTTATTCTTCATATCGAAAAATCATTTAGTTGTTAATACTTTCCCACTCTTCCTTTCCATCAACATCCTACACACCAAGTCCTCTATATATTCCAATTATTTAGAATATACATCTTGGGCTTGATTCACTAGCTCCGAGGATGTGCTCATTATAATCTTCCTGTATACTTGGCATCATAGTAGGTATTTACTATATGTTTATTCTCATCTCTCAAATCATCTATGAGCTTCGTATTTATTTATCCTTTTTTCCTTTCCCCTTGTATCAATATTATTGTAGTGCCTTTATCTAAATTTCTACACAGTAAATTCAACTTCCATTGTATTGAGCGCATTATAGGCTTGTTCATCGAGTAAGTTAAGTGGGATAAATAACATGGAATTTCTTCTCTCGGCTCAATTTTCAGCTTCATCTTGGAGTATTATTCATTTCTCACTTCAAAACATTGTTCCTCCATATGCATGCACATAATCTAGGAAATATATTTTCTTTGTGTGCATTATCACCACATCTTGATTGATAAATTCCCAACTAAATAACTCCTCCTTCAAGTACTTTACTTTGGAACCTATCCATTAATACCTTAATTTGATCATCAATAAATGGAATTAGTGGTGCTTGAAGGTGTTCCTTTCTTTTTCTCCTTTTTCCTCATTTCCCTATAAGCATATTCTATGTGATGCTCTTAGGTATGGTGCTTCCATCACCTCTTGAAAACCTATGTCTTCCTCAAATTAGATGTTTATCTCTATTATTATCCTCTCTACATTCCACATTTCTTAATCCGAAAATAATCAAAATATTACTACCGATCTCGGATCCTTGTGAAGGCTTTAATTATTTGCCAACAATTTCTCCTTTTAAGTAATCAATTTAAAATAATGCAAGACAATAATGACAATTGCACATGCATTGATTACGGAGTTCAAAAATTGCCTACGTCTCCAGGGTTCATGGTCGAACCGTTCCACTAGTCAAAACTTGTAAGTTACAATAGTACTTTCACAAGAAAACCTAATGGAAACTATTTAAACTTTCTTAGAAGAATAACTAGACCTTCGGATGACAAGGGTGAAAAATAGCACCCGACTTCCACCTTCCTGGCATACAATCTCCTTGGCTTCGATCGGCCTTCCCGACACTATCAATGCGATGCTAGCACTCCGGTCGACAATCCAGGATTTGCAAGTAATTGGTGTGGCGCTATGGGCCGACTAGGTAGTTTGAATAACTCCTAGCCACAAATATTTAATTTATTATTTCCTAACAAATAATAGGTCAATAATAATCAAAATAATAATGCCTAAAATAATTTAGGTCTTCACACAACAACAATTTCTCATTCGCCTTCCAAGCTCTGAGCTTGTCTTCTGCCTTTTGTGTGTGTATTACAATAGAATGGGTTCCCTATTTATACAAAAAATATGGCCATTAAAATATGCATTTTGCAAATTATCCTTAGGCTATTTTAAACCTAAGCCTTACCCGTAGAAAAATAAATGGGATCAAATACCCATATTGGTGGATTTATTTGTTTTAATGGGTTAAATCCCAAATAGGCGCACTTAGCATTTTAAATGTAGGATTAAAATCCCATAAGAACAACTAAGGAGAAGTGGGTATATCCCACATTAGGTGGTTGGATAATAGTTTAGGCTTTATTAAGCCTTTCCATGTGCATGTATAGTGGTCAATGGACCACTTTGGAGCATAACTGCCCCCATCTCCACGTGGATTAATACCACACATACCATTAAACCTGCTCCCCACCACCACTTCACTCCTCCTCCACGTGGAAGTAGCATATGTTTGGTGGTTATGTGGGTAATTTCTAACCATTAATACATGGCTGTTATAATAAAAACACACCCCACTTAGTCATGTGCCATGGAAATGGGTTTGTAAGTGGACTTACCAAGATAATATAATTTGACCCATACAATGTGGCATAGAAATAATTAACTCGGTAAATAGCATATAGTGCACTTTTTTCTCTCGATAGGAAAATAAAGTGAATTTGATGAGTGGTGGCAAGCCACGTGGTGGCTTGTGGACCCACCATGTTGGCGATAATACCATAGTCCACACAGTGGCGGGCTCCCCTCCGTAATAAAAGTTGAGCCTCTTGTTCCGTGCACCATTTTTACGCTTGTCGAAGACCGGTGATCAAAAACCCACAAACAACTCCCTTTTTGCCTTTTCGCCACGTGTCACAGTGCCATTGGTCCAATATTGACCAGTTGACTAGAGTTGACTTTCCTGTTGGTATGAACTTTGACCGAACATATCTAGAGCTCCCGATGTCCATTTGTTGCATTCTCACAGTCGTTGGAAAGCTCTCGAGATGATATTCTGCACTAACACCATTTAGGGATGTTTAGGGAACTTTCAAAAATGATCCCCTGATCACACCTCCCCACTGAGAAAAGCTTTTTGTCCCAAAAATCTTCCATATTATCCTGAATCTGAAAACTTTGCTACCACCTCGGAAGTGTTGTTGTAGTAGACCCTTGGGTCTTCTCCTCTAACCTTCTCACTTTGACAACTCTGCTCCAATCCTGGGACTTATGGGTTATTGGTCCATGATGCTTCTGTTGTGCCACTCTGATATCCGAAGAAGACCTCCACGCCTTCGCTTTATGGTGCTAAGTTTCTGAATGAAACCTCAACACTCCTTCTATGCAATGCTAAGCTTCTTGATATATGACAACAAGGATCTTCTTTTACTCTATAACATAGCTCCTGGCTCCAAGTTGATTCCACAAAATCCAAACTAGTTTGAAGGAACTCCATGTTATGTAGAGCTTTGATTGATCGATGTTAATGATGGACAATGACTTGTCCCTTTTACAGACCTCAACACCTCCGATGCATGATGCTAAGCCTCTTTCAAGACCTCAAGCCTCCAATGCATGATGCTAAGTCTATTACAGACCTCAACGCCTCGATGCATGATGTTAAGCCTCTTTCAAGACCTCAAGCCTCCAATGCATGATGCTAAGTCTGTTGATCAGCTACCATTCATATGTGTGGTCACAATGCCTTGACACCGAATGACGTTCCAAGCTAATCCTTTGAGAGCTCCTCTTGTTGACATACTAATATCAGGTACCATTCTACTGCACGGTCGCAATGCCTCTACACAGAATGAAGTTCGACCCGACGTCAATGCCAACGGTGATTCAGCTACCATTCTGTTGCATGGTCACAATGCCTCTACACAGAATGAAGTTCCGAGCTGATCTCTGTGAACTCTATTGTCTGCACAAATGGCAGATCAATCTCCAAGCTTTATATGAGTTAATTCCTATGTCCAAGCTGTAACAGGTACTCACACGCTTATTAGGAGATATGTTTGGAGCATTAATCAAATTTTCTAAGTAAGAAAATCCACTGAGTATTGTAAACCTTTCTCTCAGCATTTTCTCACAAAATCTGATCTCCAAACTTAATACTGCATACGATTCATCAATCTGAATTATGTAATATATAATTGAAAAATTGTTGACTTACCCATTTTAAAGGACTTTCACTTTTAGGTATTACCTGGTCCTGGGTTGAATTGTCAACTGGTGGTGGAGTAGAAACTTCTTCTACCTTTGCAATAGGCCTCCATTCCATCTTTGGCTTGCCATTACTCTGATGGTAAGATGGATGTAGTTTCCAGCAATTTTCCACCCGATGCCCATTCCTCTGGCAATGAGCACAAAAATTCCTCTTAATCTCCTTCTTCTAGGATGAGGAACTCTTTCTACCATTTCTCGACTCTGCATGACGAGATTGGTCTTTCTGATTTTCCGTGTTCCTGATGAATGACATCAACTTCTTCATCAATTTCCTTCTCTTCCAGCATCTGGCCATTGAATGATTATGCAATCCACAAAAGTACATGGAAAAGAATTCCACATCTTCTAAAAATCATAACCATACTTCTTAAGCTGAAAAAGTGGATCAGAAGTTTTATTGTGCTTATGATTATGGTAAGAAACTGGAGGTGGAATCTCATTACCTCTTCATTGATTTCTCTTACCACATCTTGCCTGTGACGATGAAGCACAACTTTCCTGCTCATAATCTTCTTACAGGACTAGTGGGGTAATCACTTTGCTTTCGGAAGCTTGTCTCCCATCAGCATTCTTGGAGCATTCTCCAATTTCCATTCCCACACTAGGATAACCCAAACCTACAAAACGAGGACGATCCTCGACCTGTATTGGGTTAGAAATGCCTTGGCCATTTTTCCCAAGGCCTCTTCCATCAAATCCCATTTTATCTAGTAACTTGGATCCAATGCCTCTAGTATGCTTTTCAAACAAACCAAAGACTTCATTACCTAAATCCGAAACCGAATGGGAGGAAGAAGAAGATTCCGTGGTGAACAACTTATAGTGCAATCATCTGCCATGGCCTCTACATCTGAAGTTGAAGGTATTTCCTTCCTCTGATCACCACACTGCAACCTTGCCAAGAGCTCATCCTTGGTTTGTAGTTCTAATTTCAAATGAGCATTCTCCTCTTCCAAGGAGTAATACATTGATCGCAGGAGAGAGTTCTCTTCCTGGATCTAGTGATTATAAGCTTCAATCTCTTTGAGCTTCACTGTTTAGACATCTTGCCCATAGTGCACTTGTACCCTGTTCACACAAACTGAACCAACTGCACCAACTTGAAGCAATCACTCTATTAATCAGATTTACTGAAAAACAAATATGGAGCTAAACCAGCTCTGATACCAAACATGATCCAAAAATAATCAGATTATTACTACCTGATCTCGGACCCTTGTAGGCTTTAATTATTTGCCGACAATTTGCTCCTTTTAAGTAATCAATTTAAAATAATGCAAGACAATAATGAAAATTGCACACAGATTGATTACGGAGTTCGAAAATTGCCTACGTCTCCGGGTTCGTGGTCGAACCGTTCCACTAGTCAAAACTTGTAAGTTACAATAGTACTTTCACAAGAAAACCTAATGGAAACTATTTAAACTTGCTTAGAAGAATAACCAGACCTTCGGATGACAAGGGTGAAAAATAGCACCTGACTTCCACCTTCTGGTGTATAATCTCCTTCGGCTTGACCCGATCGGCCTTCCCGACGCTATCAATGTGATGCTAGCACTCCGGTCGACAATCCAGGATTTGCAAGTAATTGGTGTGGCACTATGGGCCGACTAGGTAGTTTGAATAACTCCTAGCCACAAATATTTAATTTATTATTGCCTAACAAATAATAGGTCAATAATAATCAAAATAATAATGCCTAAAATAATTTAGGTCTTCACACAACAACAATTTCTCATTCGCCTTCCAAGCTCTGAGCTTGTCTTCTGCCTTTTGTGTGTGTATTACAATAGAATGGGTTCCCTATTTATACAAAAAATAGGGCCCTTAAAATATGCATTTGCAAATTATCCTTAGGCTATTTTAAACCTAAGCCTTACCCATAGCAAAATAAATGGGATCAAATACCCATATTGGCGGATTTGCTTGTTTTAATGGGTTAAATCCCAAATAGGGCGCTTAGCATTTTAAATAGGATTAAAATCCCATAAGAACAGCTAAGGAGAAGTGGGTATATCCCACATTAGGTGGTTGGATAATAGTTTAGGCTTTATTAAGCCTTTCCATGCGCATGTATAGTGGTCAATGGACCACTTTGGATCATAACTCGCCCCCATCTCCACGTGGATTAATACCATGCATACCATTAAACCTTCTCCCCACCACCGCTTCACTCCTCCTCCACGTGGAAGTAGCATATGTTTGGTGGTTATGTGGGTAATTGCTAACCATTAATACATGGCTGTTATAATAAAACCCGCCCCACTTAGTCATGTGGCATGGAAATGGGTTTGTAAGTGGACTTACCAAGATAATATAATTTCGACCCATACAATGTGGCATAGAAATAATTAACTCGGTAAATAGCATATAGCCCACTTGTTGTCTCTCGATAGGAAAATCAAGTGAATTCGACGAGTGGTGGCAAGCCACGTGGTGGCTTGTGGACCCACCACATTGGCGATAATACCATAGTCCACACGGCGGTCGGGCTCCCCTCCGTAATAAAAGTTGAGCCTCTTGTTCCGTGCACCATTTTTACACTCATCAAAGACCGGTGATCAAAACCCACAAACAACTCCCTTTTGCCTTTTCACCATGTGTCGTAGTGCCATTGGTCCAATATTGACCAGTTGACTAGATTTGACTTTCCCGTTGACTGAACTTTGATCGAACATATCTAGAGCTCCCGATGTCCGTTTTCCTTGCGTTCTCACAGTCATTGGAAAGCTCTCGAGATGATCTTCTACACTGACACCATTTAGGGATGTTTAGGGAAATTTCAAAAATGATCCCTTGATCATCTCTCTCCTCATTCTCATCATCATCCTCAGATCCAACATCATGTGTGTCACACATCTCCTCATCATCCAGGACCATCTCATCCTTAGGATCTTCTTCTTGTGTTGGCCCTTCATCTTCGTCATCAAATTTATGGATGAATAAGGCCTCTTATTCTCATGCCAAGTCCTTATTCACCTTCTTCTCCAAGTTTGGTTCATCCTCTTCATCAATGAAGCACCCTTGGATTCTTCTTCCTTAGCGAAACTTGTATTTTTCTTTAATGGGCTAGGTCCGGTCATTGCGAATGATGGTGAATTCTTAGGCACCTTTGAGGTACTCACACCCTTACACTCTTCTCTTTTTACCACTTTATTTTCTTTCTTCATCTCTAGTTAAATCCAGTCTCTAATCCTTCTTTTTCGCTTCATCTTATTTGGCCTCTTCATTTCCTTATTCTTCCTCTTCCTCTCGAGGAGGAGTTTCTTCACATATTCTCTTCACCATCCTTGCTTTATTATTCTTTTATGGAGGATTTGAAGATGTAGGTATCGTGTGTTAATATACTTACAATCCTTCAACTTTGGTCAAAGATAGATATATATTCTATGTGCACCTTTACCTACTATAAAAATTAACGGTGTTATGTCAATGTTTTTCGACTCTATTATCTTTACATACGTTGACCTTCAAGGATACACACATACGGAGAAAGGTATGATAATCTGAATCACCCCTTTCTACATTTAAGTTCATCTTGTATGTGTCCTTCATCATATTTATAGAAAACTGAAATTACTTGGCCATGAAATAAAATGACAACTTACATTAAGGCTAAATTTCCCCATTTCTAAGTATGAATTGACCAAGGTAAATATTTTGATGTATGGAAAAATCTACTTATCCATCTAATAATGAAGGAAAGTCCCTGGTACGTGCCATTCATTCTTGAATAGGTCACAAAATATACGATACAATTTTTCGCATACATTTTGTAAGGTCATATTATTTCCTATTCACATGTAAACTCTACAAACCTTTACACGAGAGATTTGTTTTACAAAGGATAGAGCTAAAATTTATCCTCTAATACATCAGGTAATCTTATCTCCTAGAACAATATTAATAAAAAATTGCACCCAATATTATCTTTTCTCCATTACTCACATGTACTTTCACCTCCTCAACTATTCCTTTAGCAATAAACAAGGAAATGTTTGAAAGTGTCTTTTGTGCCATTTTGTGCATGACATGCTGACCACTTCTTATTTATTTTTTTCTAACATTCTGAAGCACCCAATTTATATCTTATAAGGCACACTCCATCCGTATACCTTGGTCTATTATGCTTACAATGGTGAATTAGTGTTTCCCTTATTGATAATTGAACTTAACTTCCATGGCTTCCACTTTGAAGTGTCATCCTCTAAGTCTAGCTCAATTTCTAGTACTCCATTGTGCAAACCAATCACTTTTCCAATCAATTGTGTAGTTATGCATATTCTTCTCCTTCTAAATTAGAAAAAATCTTCATGCACCCTAGACATTAACCATTGGTATAGGCACTCAGGTTTCCCAAAGTATGGAAGTTCATACAATTGTAGAATTCATACAACCTCTAGGTCCTTCTTCACCCTATCATCAATGACAAGTTTCCCTTTTAATGTTCTCTGAGCTAATTATTTCATCACATCTTTCCTTATTTATCCTTTTTGGGCCTCTGCGTGTGATGATTATAGTCATTTATATTACATTTTTTCAAGTGTGACACCCATGGTTGCCCCATTACCACCTCTCGGTAGATACTGCATTTCAAAGAACCAATCCTCTAGTATATGTTTAACAACATTCTTCTTTCCCTTATTCTTGGGTGAATTTTTACTGTAGGAGCCTTCTTTGGTGCCATTGCTTAACTTATCAACCCTCAAAATTTTAGAAATCACGTGCCCTAGGCATTGAATGAAATTACTTTATTACTCAAGTCTTGTGCCATAGTGTTGAGTGTCCAAGCTCCTCAATCAACCCTTTCGCTTGATCAATCCCCTACTCTCATCTTTCATATATTTTTTCCTAATATAGTTTTCACAATTTCGTGCCCTACCTCTACAAATTCAAGCTCTATGAACTCACACTCTTCAAACCCCTAATAAAAATCCCTAATCCTTGATCATTTATTACATATATTCCTTCTCTCCATGCTTTCACTTCTAGTAAAGAAGCTCTAAACTCAAGGCCATATACACTCTTCTTTATTTCATCTCAATTTTATGGTATTTTCTTCACACTATATTTATTCACTAATCAAATTTTTCTTCCTCGATACCAAAAACTTGCAAAGGAAAGGAAAGAATGAATTTTTTCATGAATTATTTATAGTTTTCCCAATTTTATTGGCATTTATTTCTCCTCACCTACCAAATATTTTTTATTTAAAATCGATTTTGATTTTTTCGATGATTTCCTCTTCTATCGGCGATAGTTGTAACCTTCAGTACCCCACTACTTTGCATGTTGTAGAACTTCTTACATACACCTTCTGCATTACACACATTCTTCCTCTACACTACTTACCAATTAGTTTATCTTACTATTGACTCCTTTGAATTATAGTGTGTAACCTTTTACTCACGTGGTCTCTAATATGAGTAATTTCCTTTAAGTGCTAACATAGTTAAACATCTTTACACCAAATCCAACGTTTTATAGCACCATCTTCCATACACCAATATATTTTCCCATCACATATCATCATTTCATGTCATCATGCACATATGTCCCCTAATTTACCCCATACTAAATGTATATGTAGTCTTCTAAACATCAACCTAATAGATAGTAATAATCTCTAGTGTGTAAAAATGCTTATTAAAAAAAAAAGATACCTAAAATAAATATACTCTAATTATAAATACCGAATTATTAAAAACAAAAAAGAAACTTATTTATAGTAGGGCTTCATCCTACTCTTATTAAAGTAATAATAAACATAGTGCTATCTAGCACTGCAATTTACATACACATGATTATAATATCTTTTATACTTTAAATGGTCCCAACCAACAAAACTTTCATCTTCCAAGGATGGTGCTTAAAATTTGAATCATACAAAATAACTATCTTTCCTAGCACAAAAGGACTTGTTCTTAATGTTCCTATCATGCCATGCCTTTTGTCTATTTTTCTATGTTTGTTTTTTTCTCTAGTGTACAATATGACATCTCTCATCTAACTACATCAACTTGTCAATGTTCTCATCAATTACCTATTCATCATCCAATCCTCCTATGCACACAATATATAGTGATGGTAACATAAAGTCCAAAGGTAGAGCTACATCTCTACACCAAACACCAACTGAAAGGGTGTGGCCTTATTTAACCTTTTGATAGTTTTTATGTATTCCCACAATAATGCATATACCTTGTCATCCCAAAGTATTTTCTTCCAAGATAAAATATCTTTCTCAAGATCTCTCCCGAGATCTTGTTGAAGGAATTTGCAGTGTCATTAGCTTGTGGGTGATGGGGTGTAGTCTTATGGTGTTATTTAATAAAATTTTCTAGTAGGATTATAATAGTTTCATTCAGAAATGACTTCTTATATCACTTGTAAGACTTCATGAAATCCATACCTACTTATGATATTCTCCCATATAAACCTATCTTTTCTTTTGTAATGAAAACCTTTGTAGGAAAAAACTTTCCCAACCTTGTAAAATAATCTATACCTATAATGATATAACATGTTCCTTTCATGCGCCCATTTCTCAAATGGTTCTACACTTAGTATAGGGTGTAGTGGCATCTCATCCCTATTTTTGGGCTTACCTATCCTCTAACAATGGTTGAAAGCCTTTAAAAATGCCTTAATATCCTTATACAATGTTTCCCATCATAGTCTTGCAACAAAAATCTAGCATGTGGTAGCTTTCCCTGCATAATTACCTCCATCTATTCCTCGATGTGATTCTTCCATTATAGCTTCATGCTCATGATCCATCACACACATGTGCAAGACCTCATCTCTACCATTTTGTATAAGTATCTTCCAATCAGATGATAAATTACCATGCATATAAAAAGTTGCTTATTTTCCAATGTCTTCATACACTCTCTAGTGCAACTCCCATGCATAAGAATACTACAATATCTTCTAAATCAGATGACATGTGGTTCAATCTAAACAATTGGGAATCGACATAATATCTTCTATCCTTTGTGCATCATCTCTAGAGTTAATCATTGAAAAGTGATCAATTCACAAGTTGCTCTTATAAGGATTTAATATTACTTGAGAAATCAAACTCCTAGAAGAGAAGGATCGAATGACATATGTGGCCATTGTAAAACTATCTTATTGACCAAGTACTTTAGCAAAAATGGTCCATTTAGAAAATAAATAGTGTGGTCAACAAGTTTTGTCTAAACTTAAGAAGCACATATATTATTCACAAGGCTTCACACTTTGTAGATGTAGTTTTTCTCTACTAGTGTCATCTTCATACTTGTAAAGCATATTAGATGATCCACATTACCTTTACCTAGATACGCTAAAATTATGCCAATGGCCATGCCAGAGGCATCCACATGTACATGAAATGATTTTTTTAAGAAGAGAAGTGTAATATAGTTATATTGGTTAGCTTTTCCTTGAAGTCCTAAAATATTTTCTATTTTGTGTCACCCTAGTAAAATTTTCCTTTAGATTTTAACAACTCTTCAAGGGCATGGAAATTTTAGCATACCCCTTTATAAAATTCTGTAGTAACTAGTGTGCCCAAATAATTTTCACACTTTGCTCTAGTTCTTAGGGTCTTCCAGTCCCAAAATAATGAAAACCTTATATGGGTCCACCAATAATCCTTCCTTGTAAATAATATGTCCAAGTAGTGTACCAAAAAGAGTTACAAAGATGCACTTATTTATATTCAAAAAGATTATTATCTTCCTACATCTTTCAAACATAAATCAAAAGCAATCAAAATGGTCTTTCACCATCCCATAAATGGTCTAATCATCCAAGTATACTTGTAATAACTTGTGAATAAAGTCATGGAAGAATTGAAGAACAATGCACGAGAACAATCTTCAAGCATTGTTTTAGTAAAAGGAACAAAGGTATGGGAAAAACTCCCCCATTCATTTGAGAAGGTGGTCTTCTAATGATCTTCGTGCGCCATCCTCACCTAGTGGTAACTTGAAAAACCATATGTGAATAAGTATATTTTACTTCCTACTACTCCTTCCAAGATTTCTTCAGTGAATGGCATAGGAAAAGGGTTTATAACACATGAAGCATTAAGAATTTTGTAGTCAACAAAAATAGTTACCTTGCCATCCTTATTAGTGATAATCACCATAGACTTATCCATTAATACTCCTCAATAGGCTCAATAATTTCTGACTTGAGTATTTTTTCAATCTCTTCTTTTACCTTCATGAGAAAGTTTGGATGCATCTTATAAGGCCTCTTTTGAACCGGAAAGAGGCCATCTTTAACATAATTATCATTTCTCCAAAATATGGATGTATGCCCTTTAATTCATGATATCCTCTCAGAAATAGATCATTAAAGTCTCAAAAAAACTCAATAATCATAAAAACCTCAATTTAAGACCAATAATCTCCAATAATAAACTTGTTTCACACATCATTAGTCCTAATGTTCAAATTTTTCATTTTTACAATATATGGTATGCACACACCGCTCATCTCGTAGAGTCCATCACCTCGCATACACTTTTTGTGTGATTAATATAAAGATCCTATAATTCCTCATTATGGATGAGGTAGACAATATTTCCTTCTCTTTTTCCTTCCAAGCACGCCCTAGTTGTGTCATTATATTTCTACTATGTCCTCACATACCTCAGTTTAGATTCTCCAAAAAAGTATATCATAAGCTCCTTAGCCTACACATTATCACCCAATGCGATGCACCTCATAATATGTAAGGATTCATGAACTAGTGGCTTAGTAGAAAAATAATCAAAAGTATGAACAATACCTTAAGTAATGTGCACCAACTCACTATCTTCTATTTCAACTTAGCATGCACATACCAGAACTCACACATCGTGCAAAGTATATTAAAACTTGTGTACCCAAATAGATGGTGGAAGATATTCTTTCCCTTGTGCCCAATGTCTCTCAAAATTTTAAATGTGTACTAAAGGAGAAGTTTTACCATCATAAAATTGTATTAGAGAAGGAAGCTTTCTCTAAATAAACCTCATTAAGAAGGATACCATGCCCCTCATACCAACTAAGTAGATTGTCTTTTTGTGCATCCCACTAATGCACCATTTTCACTCAAAAGGTATATACCAACAAATTTATCCTATCACCTTCATTATGCCATTATTCTTCAATTTTTCCCAGCAAGGATTTTGGCTTCTCTTCCACAGTGTATCTCGACAAGATATTTTTACCTAACCACCTGAATTTATATGGCCATGTCATCCTAGTAATTCTCCCTCGTACTCAAAACCCACCATCCTATAAGTACCATGGGTTAAATTGTCACATGACACATTAGTAGTATTTCTTATTGAATGCATTTCATCGTAATGAAGCATGCATTCCTTTGATGGCTCCACATTTTCAAGCCGTGCACCATATTCATATAGATTCGATTAAATTCCTCTTCACTAATGGGCTCAATGTATGGAGCAAGATTTGTCTCATAGAAAATAATTACAACGCGTTCATCCTTATTCTCAAAACTTATGTATCTTTTATTGAAGAAAAATATGGATGTATTAGGATAATACTAGGGCGTCCAAGTAGCTCATGGAAATTATCTACTTTAGAAAGCTCCAACACTTCAAAATAACTTGTAAATTTATCCCCTTGAATCACGAAGGAAGAATCATTCAATAACCTAATGGGAATGGCCCTTGTCTTGTTAGCCATATATATCACATTAAAGGATGGTTGTAATGACATCATTTCCATTTGGTTCCAAGTATCCAGGGCGAGAATATAAAATTCCACACCTGTATCACTCGAGGATATTACTTATCAACCATCAATTGACCACTTCAGCAAGTTTTATGTCCTTATAATATTCATGGTCCTATGATGGTAAATTTTCATGAAGGATCTGGTGCTCCCTACCTACACATGGTATATTACCGTGTAACCATTCTCCTAACAATTTATATTGTTTTCCTGGCTAATCATTTTACAAACCTCTATATAATTGTCAACATCCCTTTGTGGTAGCTCATAAATATATGTGTGTTCCCACTCATGCACTTTATGTTTCATGTGTTGGATCTTTCCTTGTAACTCTCTAATGATGCCCATTATTTTCGAAACACTTCATTTAGTTAGGTGGAATCTAGATAATTCACATGCACAACTTATTCCCTCCTCACAAGAGGTCTTACACTTCCTTTTCATGTGTGCACGTTGAGTCTGCATGCGTAGTGACTAATATAGGTTAAAGTTCAAGATCAACCATTTTCTTGAGTTCTCACTTCTCGTGCTTAGCATGTTGCACCTTAATTAATGTGACACCTTTATCCTTTTTATTATGTATAGACACGTGTATAAAAATACATGAGAAAATATTCCACCTTATATGCCTTTTCATCGTAGTACACATAAACTTCATTCTTTGGACACTCATGTTGATAATGAGCAAGGTGATTCACATGTATACCATATTTTGTTGATGAGATAAATTATCTAAGTACTAGGAGACAAGAAGAATTACACGTAATATTATGCATGCAGATAAATTTGGATGGTGTGAAAGAGGGCGCACACAATAGTGGACATGGTAGTATGTTGACCTGTGTACAGAAAAAGGATGGGGACTTAGTGGATTTTCCGAATATGAGCTAAAAATAGGAAAATCAGGATGGAGTGTTTACCAAGAATGGAACTAAAGCATGATGAATTAGTGGACAAGAAAAGGTTTTTCTTAGAGAAGGAACATGTAAATCGAGCACACACATGGAAATATATTAATAGGATTAAAGCGAGAATATTATTATGAGTTCTATTTTTAGCTCTTTGTTAAAACATGTACACTTTGTGGCTATTTTTTTATGTAACATATGTTTTCTATTTGAGAGCATGCCTATATTTAGGAGAGTGTATGGGCGGTTAAGGGCAAGTCCCCAATCTTAGTTATATGTCATTGATCTACTCAAGAGAATACCATGTGTGGATGAAGGATACGGTCGATACTATGCTATAGTATTTTGTGTATGGGTCTCGTGAATCAATGTAACACTTGATATGTATTCATATTTATTGTGATATAATGAATTCTATCTATGATGGATAATTGTGGTTGGCTCCATGTTGTTGATATGTCTAAATATGGTGATTGAGTAGTTATATTGATCTTGATTATTGATTAAGATGTTATATTTTCTTATTATGTGTGTTTCCAAGATGATTTGAATGATTTTTTTGGGTTTGTAAGAATGAATATTTGGTTGAAAATTATGACAAATATGTATGCTAAAATCTTGATAACAAACAACATAGAGGTACCTCATACCTACACATGCCATGAGTGAGCATTTAGATGTATATTTGAATGAGGTGCTAAAAGAAACATAGTGATTTAAATGAAAACAAGGACTACATTTTGGTTACGATGTCGGATCCTCTTTTTAATTTTTATTATAGGATGTTGCATGCAGATGACATATCAACTATCTTTGGAGAGTATTGAGAGCTAGGTGTAAGACAAACAAGACCAATTTTATCAAAGGTATAGCACTGCACTGGCTTTAACACGTGGAAGTGGGTGGAAGATAATATTTATCATCAACTATATGAGATGTTTTCAACTTCTTTCCAAAGTAGAGTTATACGAATGGTGTGCAGTGTACACATCAAAAAAATCTTGGTGTCCTTGGCTAAGGATTTAGACCAAAAATGATTTAGAATCTATTTGATGCAGATGAGGAGTAGACTAGAGTTATAGATCATTGTTGGCATAGTGTGTTTTATGATTATGGATTAAAATAGGATATTTCCATGTATTTATGACTAGAAGAAGCTTAGTTTAAGTTTTTACGCAAGCCCAAAGGATCCTATATGCATGTAATACCTTTAGTGATCAAAATCATGATGGTAGAAATGGATTTGGAGAGGTTACCAATGTCTAGCTAAATACCCACCATGTGTAGGGGCAATATTAGGAATGGAGAAGGATAACAATGGCCCTAGAATAAGATAGATAGAGAGAGGAAACATGATTCAAGTATAATGAAGCTCGAGAGAGAAATTGATAAGGTTTTAGTGGAGGAGAATGATGGCTCATGAATGTTTTGAAGCTCTCATGGAAAAAGAGGATCCATAACATTAGGCCCTCTCAAATTCAGGAAATCACATAGTAGGAATTCCCCATTAGATTCGGATGAGAGCACATAAGAGGAAATAATGATAATTATGGGTGCACATTTGACTCATCTCAGATACCCATCCCTTGTTCTTGGTGTTCTAGATCTAAGGGTAGTTCCCAGAGTAGTGAAGGTAATCAAGAAGATACATGTAGATATCACTTTGTGTTGAATCAAGAATTCCATTTGATTAGTCACGCGACCATGGCAACAAAATAGTCATCAATTTATGGGAGTTATATTGTGGGATTATTTATAGACGTGTCCTCAAGACAAGGTAATGACAAATATACCATTGGAAGAAATTTAGTAGGAGTTGTGATAGTACGGATGGAGGGTGTCTAGTTAACAATACAACTTAGACTCAAAGAATCTCATAAATCAACTAGGACAAACATTGCAACATGGGGGTTTAGGAGGATTAGGTAAGCCACCACATGGAGGGAACTTGTAGTGCCCACATTTTTATAGCTCCTAGTTATCTGTTGGTTCCTTTATTCCTAGAAATGTTTTGATTGAGACTCGATAGACTTTGGACATTTTACTATGATATTTTATCCTCATGGACATTATGGCATTTTGGGCATGTAACGCCAATTGGATTGGATTTGTATATCGATATATTTCTTATGATGTTGATGACACTAACAGGGTTATATGATAGACTTATTGGTTAGATGTTAGTCTCTTGTGGTTGATTTGATTAATGATATAGTGTTTTGGATTTAATGATGGTAATTTTCATGCTAACCTAAGTGTATGTCGTTGCAATTTTACTTGGTGGTGATCCATGGTAAACTATGTGAATAATTGTATGCATTGCACTATCAATTGTTTAATAATGTTAGGACATTATAAGTTAGATTGAGATTGTGATGTATAGATGATGTTTATTATATTGGACAGATGCGGTTAATGTGTGCAATGAGTGTGCAGGTGACAGGTATAGGAGAGCATGGGTTTCAGGGCAGCTACGCAATTGTGCACAAGTGGCCCACGGGCTGAGTCCTAACCATGCTAAATGTTTGAGGCCTTAGATTAGATGTATTTAATTGGGCACCATGGGTGAACCCTCAATTTGTAATGTAATTATGTCTTGTAAAATTAATTATGTTTAGGGTGTGTTTTATTAAGTAAACTAGCTTAGGGGTTAATGATCTTATCTTAAGTTAAGTGTTGGTTTTGGGAAGTGTGTGTGTGTTGGTAGAAGGGATTGGGGACCACATGTGAACCTTGGGTGGACCCCACACCCTCTACCCTTGTGCCCAAGCATGCCAAACCCGAAATTGGGTTATTTTGGGTAATTTTAGGGACCCCTTTTGAGTTTGGGGTTCCTTAGCATGAAAATGGGCCCTTGGACCCTACCAATAGGTAGGGGGCCTATTTCAAGGTTTGGAGGGAGTTTCCCTCCCATTTAGCCCTCTTTAGTCACCATCCATGTAAGATGGTTGGATTGTGTGAAAGTGTTAAAAGTTGCTCCACTTTGTTTTATTTTAGTTTTTGGTATTTTGGGTGAAAAGGGATAAAAGGTGAGTTTACTCTTACTTATTTGGTTTTTGGAATCTTTGACTCTTGAGAGGAGAGGGGGTGACACTTGTCACTTTCCCATTGGTGAGGAAACTTTTGGGTTCCTCTTTTTATTCTTCCTCATGTGGGAAGAATGGGTCTTCTTGGTTCATTTTTTTGGAGCACTTGGAGAATTTTGGGAGCTTGGAAGGGAGCTTGGACAAAGGGGAAAAGCTTAGAGTCTTGGAAAGCATTATAGAGGTAGGGTTCTTAACCTTCTTCTTCTTAGTTGTGCTTATCTTGTATGTATGCTTGATCAATGAAATAATGTGTGTGAAATATGTGTTGAGAAGTGTATGATGAATGTAGTTGTTGTTTGTTCTTATGGTTTTCTTGTTTTCTCTCCACCATCATTTGGATTGATGGTTTTTGGAGAATGTAGGGGAAGAGAGAGGGATTTCCCTCTCAAACCTCATGGTTGTTGGTCAAGCCATGAAGGTCCCTTCTCATCCCCTCATATGGTTTGAGGTGGGAGAAAGGTTCATATGGCTTGAACCTTTCCCCATTCTTGGTGAGGAAACCCTCTTGGGTTTGAAAATCCTCCCAAGAAGGATTTCTATAGCATAAGGAGGAATAAGGAGGATGTATGATTAGGAGGTATAAGGAGTTTTATATATATGTATTTATTGGTGCTCCTATGGTTGGACACCTTGATTTGGGCATCCTTCTTCCTCTCTTCCCCCTTGTGAGGTTGACATTGTTATCCTCATGTTGTTGTTTTCATGTAGTAAGTGGTTAAATGGTCTTATGTTTTCTTGTTGTGTGTAAATCCCCTTTATACTTGTGCACATTGTGGAAGCTAGTTCCTCTCTCCCATGGGCTTGGGGGAGGCTAGCATGACTTCCAACCATGGAAAGGCATGTGATGATGCCTATTGGTTGGGTGGTAAACAAGCCATGTTCTCTTGGAGTTTGGAGCTCAAGTTGGAGATAGTTGGAGTTCCCTATTCTTCTTGGTTCTTATTGGTTCTTATTGTATATTTATAAATGTGATTATGTGAAGCTTTCTTTTTTTGTAAAACATCCACTTTGTATGTGATGTTTCTTGTAAACTTAAGCCATATTGTTTAAGAAAGTTTCCTTCAATAGTGCAAGGATCTTGTAAAAAAGGTTGTCTTGAATAAGCTATGTAGTTGAGCATGTTTTTACAAATGTGAACCCTTGCCTTGGAAAAGTAAGCTTGTAAAATAGATATGAAAGATCTCTTCATAAAGAAATTGTTGCAACTCTATTTTGGAATAAAAAGTTGTATATTGGAAACATTGTGTTACATAAGAAATAATGTTTGTTGGAATAACTCTCTTGTAGAAATCTGCAATAGTTATTTAGTTGTGCATTACATATAAAATCAAAAAAAAAAATTAGTGTGCTTGCATTTTAATTTTGAAAAAAATATATGGCACTACATTTTGGTATCAGAGCCGTGGTTCAAACACACGGACTTTTGGGTAACTTGAAGATGTCTTAGTCTTGCATTTAAAAAAAAAAATACATGGATGTTTTAATATAACCTCCTTGCATGAAAATCTGAAATATTTAATTAGTTAGTATTGCAAAAAAATAAAAATGAAAATACCAATTAGTTAGTTCATTTAAGGAAAATTAGTGTTCATTGAGTTTTTTTTTTAAATGGTTATATTATCATTTTTTTAATTAGGTTTTGGCCTGCAAGTTTGTTAGTATTGATCAAGAAATGAAAATAAATTTAATATAGTTATTTTATTTTTATTTCGCTTCCTATTTATAACTATATTTTCCTAGAATAAACAAAAATAAAAATAATAAAATAAATAAAATAAAATCAGCTTTTTGTATATATATATATATATACATATATATTTTATAGTATATATATATTCTATACTAAATAATATATAAATTTGAAAATACATTTATAAGTATTTGTTTTTATATTTTTTAAATAAATATATATATATATATATATATAAATAAAATATAATATAATATGATTTTAGTTATATATATATATATATATATAAACATATAAATTTAAAAATAAAATAAAATAAAAAAAAAAAATACAAAAAAAAAGACTCGGATTGTGTTTGGGGGCCGAACCCCCAAACGCCAAACCCCAAACCCCCACCCCCAAAGACCCGAACCCTACCCCGCCCCCGCCCCTTTCCCCGGATCCCCGTCCCCTCCCCATGGCCCCAACAAACCCCCAACCCGCCCCTACCCTTCTACACACCGCGTCCCCCTCTACCCCGCATTCCCCCCCCCGGCGCATGAGACCCGCCCCCCGACTACCCACTGACCCCAACTCGCCCCACCACGCACACTGCACCGCGCCCACGCGACCCGCCGCCCTCGCACGGCCGACCCCCTCACCCCTCTGCGCAGCAAAAGAATAATGTTTATATAAATTTTACAGGTATATATATATATATATATATATATATATATATATATATCCATTGTCCACACTTACACACAGTTGCAAATTTATAAAAATTTGGACAAAGCTAAATATACATAAACAAAATAATATATTCATAAACAAATGTTTGTAAGGGTTTCCTTTACAATTCCTTTGGACAACAGATCCTCCAAGTTCTTCCTACACCTGCACCTGCAAAGACAATAAAACAAAATGGGAAGAGGAGAAAACAAACAAAAGAAAAAGAGAATCTATGAAGCCAATATTCCATAGCTCCTCCACCTGCACAAGAGGAGACAAAGAAAGAAATAAGAGAAATAGAATGGAAGAACAAACAAAAAGAATGTACAAAGGAATGAAAAAATAAAAATAAACAAAAATAAACACAACATAGAGATATTTAGGGCAAATTTTAGGGTTTTCATAGGACAAATTTTGATCAAGGGCTAAGAAACATTTGATCCTAGGGTTCCTATTTAATCTTAACCCTCTTAAGTCATGGGGATTTTAAATTAAATAAATAAATGAATGAATGAATAAATAAAGGGGGGGAGTGTGTGTGTGGATAAACTAAGTTAAAAGGGGGGGAAACAAAATTAAATTTAAAGAGTGTGTAGAAAAAAATAAATAAATAAAATAAGTTAATGAAAGGGGGAAGACTAATTTTTGCAAGGGGTGTAAATTTTTGTTTAAAACCCTAGGGAGCTTAATAGATTAAAATAATTAAATTATTAAATTATTGTAGGGACGGTACATTAATTTATTTCGGGAAAATAAATTAAATAAATAAATTAATAATTATTATAAATTAATTATCAATGGGAAGGGGCATTGCTTCTGGTGTTATAATGATAATAACAATAATAATAATCATTAAAATAATAAAAATAATGATAATATAACGCTTCCAACAAACGTTTAGAAGTTTATAAAACATTTTTTTACCGGGTTTAGGATGGCACCCAAGAGGGGACGTTCAGCTCGAGGTTCGGGTCGTAGCGCACCTACGCGAGAGCCGCCGGTGCCCGATTTTGGGCCTCAGATATTGGAGACCCTGCAGAAGCTGATAGGTGTGGTACAAGAGCGCCTT
This sequence comes from Taxus wallichiana var. yunnanensis, assembly GCA_018340775.1. Taxonomy (NCBI): domain Eukaryota; kingdom Viridiplantae; phylum Streptophyta; class Pinopsida; order Cupressales; family Taxaceae; genus Taxus; species Taxus wallichiana. The sequence goes on along the minus strand of CM031240.1, from coordinate 249,725,545 downwards.
CCACCACCGCAGGTGCCGAGAGAGGAGGACATTCAGTTAGGAGATGAGGAGTTGATTGGTGAGGACGCACATCCAGAGCCACCTGAGCACGACATTCCGAGACGAGAGAGGTCACGCAACCCTTCCATCCTTGGCGAGAGGGTGGCCTCATTTCGTCACAGCCGTTCACACAGCTTCGAGGGACCTTTTGGAGATATGTGACCCCTCTCACCTGTTAGACCACACCGTCAGGATCGAGACACAGGCAGTGTGATTCGAGACCTTCTTCGCCTTCAGCCACCTATGTTTACTGGTTCGACAGATGGCTTTGGGGCGGAGTCCTGGCTTCTTAGCTTGGATAGCTGCTTTGGTTTGCACTCTCATGAGAGCAACATCAAAGCCAGGTTCACCATACACCTCCTTCGAGACGCAGCAGGCGTTTGGTGGAGGAATGAGGAGCGGAAGCTCCATTTGACTCGGGATACAGTGACATGGGAGTTGTTCGAGGAGCGATTCAGGGCCCAATATATGTCAGAGCATTTTGTGCAGAAGAGGATTGATGAGTTTCATGACCTGCGACAGGGTTCTAGCTCGGTGGCGTAGTATGAGAGCAGGTTCTTGGATCTCTTGCAGTATGTAGACTACCTGCAAGATGCGAAGTTATAGGTAAACAGGTTCATTCGGGGCCTGAATGCAAATATAGCAAGAGCTGTTAGGATGTTATCTCATCCCACACTTGAGAAGGCTGTTGAGAAGGCCTACTTGGCTGAGGAGGATAGGACCAAGGCTTAGGAGCACAGAGAAAGAAACAAGAGCAAGTTCCAGACAGGATCTGTGCATTCCAGAGTCGAGAGCATGGGAGCAAGATCACCACCCCTAGAGGAGGATTCTGGTCTTCTCCAGCAGCATCGAGAGCTCCTCCACACCCATCACAATAGACACAACATCAGGGACACCAGCATCAGAGGGGTAGACAGACTCAGAGTTTTCAGTGAGGTGGGTCTAGAGGTGGTTTTGGTGGGTCTAGAGACAGGAGGCCGGGTACTCATCACTCTCAGCCAGCCCACTCGCAGCAGTCTACTAGGGTTGGACTGGCAGGTTCAGTTCGCCAGAGCACAGGAGGGACCCCATCTCAGAGGGGTACAGGAGGATGTTTTATTTGTGGGGCTCAGATCATTATGTGCGTATGTGTCCGCACAAGCCCACTACTACGGATATGCAAAGAGCTCCTAGATTTTAGCAGAGATGGTGGGTGACGTGGGACGCGCCATCATGTGTGTATGTAGCGGTTGACAACCGCTAGGGCCGAGCATCGAGCCACAAATCATTGAGACAACAGTGTACTATCGTGGGGTATTTTGTCTCAAGATTTTTGATTCAGGTGCTTGATTCCTTTATATCTCCTTCTATAGTGGACCAGTGTGGGCTAGTGGTGGCTAGGCAGCCAGATAGTTGGTAGGTTGAGTTGGCCTCTGGGGCTAAACTCGCCGTGGACTCGTATGTGGAGAGTTGTGTACTCGATTTGGGAGTCTTCTCCACTACACTTGACCTCCGAGTTATTCCTTTAGGATCCTATCAGGTAGTGTTGGGTATGGATTGGCTCGAGGCTCATCGAGCTAAGGTGGATTGTAGAGAGAAGGTCATTGAGTGTCAGGATGATTTGGGTAGTGCAGTTGTGATTTCAGGGATGCAGAGACCCATTTCCTTACGTATGATCTCGGCTAAGCAACTCAAGCGGAGCATGCGTAAGGGTTGCTAGTTGTTTGCTATCACTATCAGTGATCGTTCGGACAGTACTCCAGAGCATTCACCCCTTGATGATCATGTAGTTTTGAGGGAGTATGTAGATGTGTTTCTAGGGAGCTTCCAGGTTTACCACCTAGTAGAGAGGTGGATTTCACCATTGACTTAGTGCCTGGATCCGCACCAGTTTCTAGGGCACCCTATCGGATGACGACTTCAGAGCTTCATGAGCTCAAGATTCAGTTAGAGGAGTTGTTAGAGAAGGGTCTCATTCGCCCTAGTGTATCTCCTTGGGGAGCACCAGTCATATTTGTGAAGAAGAAGGATGGTTCTCTCAGGCTTTGTGTAGACTTCAGACAGCTCAATAAGGTCACAATAAAGAACCGTTATCCGCTCCCTAGGATTGATGACTTGTTTGATCAGATGCGGGGAGCTAGAGTGTTCTCCAAAATCGATCTCAAGTCAGGATATCATCAGTTGCGCATTTCAGATGTAGACATTCATAAGACAACATTTCGCACACGTTACGGGCATTATGAGTTCACAGTGGTTCCATTTGGTTTGACCAATGCCCCAGCTATCTTCATGAGCCTCATGAATGGAGTATTCAGGACATTTCTGGATCGCTTTGTTTTAGTGTTCCTTGATGACATATTGATTTATTCTCGTTCCGAGGAGGAACATGAGGAGCATTTGAGGCAGGTACTTTAGGTTTTGAGAGAGCAGAAGTTGTATGGGAACTTGGAAAAATGTAGCTTCTTTCAGACGAGAGATTCAAGATTTGACTTGGGTCATATCATATCAGGTGAGGGTATCTCCGTAGATCCCTCTAAGATTCAAGCTATCTTGGATTGGCCAGCACCCACATCAGTCACTGAGGTGAGGAGCTTCATGGGTTTAGCAGGGTATTACCGCAGGTTTGTGCAAGAATTTTCTAGGATTGCTCACCCTATTACTTCTCTTCAGAGGAAAGGGAAGAAGTTTGATTGGTCGTAGAAAAATGTGATCGAGGCCTTTCGGTTGCTGCTTAAGGAAAGGTTAACCATGACGCCCATCTTAACAGTTCCAGACCCAACAGAGGATTTTGTTGTTTGCACTGATGCATCACTAGAGGGTTTGGGAGCAGTTCTTATGCAGGAGCATCAGGTTATTGCTTTTGAGTCTCGTAAGCTCAAGGACTACGAGCTTAACTATCCTACTCATGACTTAGAGCTTGCAGCGATTGTTGTTCATGCACTTGTGCGTTGGCGGTGACATTTCCTTTTGGGTAGACCTTTCATCTTGAGGACAGATCATTGTAGCTTACAACATATCTTCTCTCGGCCCGAACCTCAATGCTCTGCGTCACAACGGCATTAGATGGAGTTCTTATGTGAGTACGACATGGAGGTGTAGTATACCAAGGGAAAGTAAAATGTTGTTGCAGATGCACTTAGTAGACGATGACATGTGATTGCTTCTTTGACACTACAGTCAGATTTGAGAGGCAGATACTTGAGCATCTTCCAGAGGATAGGTTTTATGAGGGTGCTAGGCAGATGTTGGATTCTCAGGGTTCTTTTGAGGGTAGATATTCAGGATGCATGCTAGAGTCAGATGGTTTACTTTGGTTCCATAGGCACATTTATGTGCCTAAGGCAGGTGATCTACGTAGTTTCATCCTTACTGAGGCTCATCGAGCCCCATACACAGCACATCCAAGAGTGAAGAAGATGCATGCTAATTTGAGAGAGTTATATTATTGGCCGTGTATTCGCCGAGACATAGCACATTTTGTAGCACGGTTTCTTGAGTGTCGAGGGTCAAGGCAGAGCATTCTCATCCCGTAGGACTCTTATACCCTCATGATATTCCCGAGTGGAAATGGGATGTGATCTCCATGGATTTCATAGTAGGACTTCCTATGTCCTCTTATCGTCATGATGCCATTATGGTCACGGTGGATAAGTTGACCAAGGTTGCACATTTCTCACCAACCAAGGTTACCTATAATGCACAGGCCATCGCCAAAGTGTTTATGGAGGATATTGTCAGATTGCATGGGATTCCGAAGACAATCATCAATGACAGAGACACCATCTACACATCAGTTTTCTGGACTTCTTTTCAGGAGGCCTTGGGTACACAGATTAATTTCAGTTCAGCATATCATCCAGAGACAGATGGGTAGACAGAGAGGGTTAATCAGGTTCTTGAGGACATGTTGAGGATGTATGTGATGGACCAAAGCAGAAGAAGTGGGAGGATTATTTGCATTTAGTTGAGTTTGCCTACAATAACAGTTATCATAGCTCCATTGGCATGGCTCCCTACCAAGCTTTGTATGGATGACCTTGCAGGACACCTTTGAGCTGGGATCAGACTAGATGATAGGATTATTTTGGGGCTAGCTTATCTTCAGGATTTAGAGCAGCAGGTTGTTCTGATTTGATAGCGTCTTGAGTAGGCTAGAGCACACCAGAAGGCATATGCGGACACCAAGAGGATCGATCGTCACTTATCAGTGGATGACAAATTCTTCTTGAGGGTTCATCCTCATAAGAGTCCGATCCGTTATGGAAAGGGTTCTAAGCTATCACCTCGTTTTGTGGGGCCTTTTGATATTCTTGAGGTCATCGGTCCAGTTGCCTATCGCCTAGCTTTGCCACCACGCCTTGCATGGCCCACGACATTTTTCATGTTTCTGTACTACGTAGATATGTACAAGATGTTTCTCATGTTTTGGATTGGTCGGCATTACAGGTAGAGGATGGAGGGCAGTGGAGATTGGAGCCCGTACGCATACTTGAGCACCGGAGGTTGGCCCTTCAGGGTCGAGATTTGGACCAGGTTAGAGTGCAGTGGGACCGATATGACGAGTCATCAGCTACCTGGGAGGATGCTACACCACCGAGGGCTAGATATCCCTATCTCTTCCAAGTGTCTTCTGTGAGGAAGTCTAATTCTAGAGAGAGGGGATGTAGTGCCGACATTTTTATAGCTCCAGATTATCTCTGTTGGTTCCTTTATTCCTAGACATGTTTTGATTGAGACTTTGATAGACTTTGGACATTTTACTATGATATTTTATCCTCATGGACATTATGGCATTTTCGGCACATAGCGCCAATTGGATTGGATTCAGTATAATCGATATATTTCTTATGATGTTGATGACACTAACAGGTTATATGATAGACTTATTGGTTAGATGTTAGTCTCTTGTGGTTGATTTGATTAATGATATAATGTTTTGGATTTAATGATGGTAATTTTCATGCTAACCTAAGTGTATGTCGTGCAATTTTACTTGGTGGTGATCCATGGTAAACTATGTGAATAATTGTATGCATCACTGTTAATTGTTTAATAATGGTAGGACATTATAAGTTAGATTGAGATTGTGATGTATAGATGATGTTTATTATATTCAGATGATGCGGTTAATGTGTGCAATGAGTGTGTAGGTGACAGTATAGGAGAGCATGGGTTTCGTGGCAGCTCACGCAATTGTGGACAAGCGGCCCATGGGCGAGTCCTAACCATGCTAAATGTTTGAGGCCTTAGATTAGATATATTTAATTGGGCACCATGGGTGAACCCTCAATTTGTAATGTAATTGTGTCTTGTAAAATTAATTATGTTTAGGGTGTGTTTTATTAAGTAAACTAGCTTAGGGGTTAATGATCTTATCTTAAGTTAAGTGTTGGTTTTGGGAAGTGTGTGTGTGTTGGTAGAAGGGATTGGGGACCACATGTGAACCTTGGGTGGACCCCACACCCTCTACCCTTGTGCCCAAGCATGCCAAACCCGAAATTGGGTTATTTTGGGTAATTTTAGGGACCCCTTTTGAGTTTGGGGGTTCCCTTAGCATGAAAATGGGCCCTTGGACCCTACCTAATAGGTAGGGGGGCCTATTTCCAAGGTTTGGAGGGAGTTTCCCTCCCATTTAGCCCTCTTTAGTCACCATCCATGTAAGATGGTTGGATTGTGTGAAAGTGTTAAAAGTTGCTCCACTTTGTTTTATTTTAGTTTTTGGTATTTTGGGTGAAAAGGGATAAAAGGTGAGTTTACTCTTACTTATTTGGTTTTTGGAATCTTTGACTCTTGAGCCGAGAGGGGTGACACTTGTCACTTTCCCATTAGTGAGGAAACTTTTGGGTTCCTCTTTTATTCTTCCTCATGTGGGAAGAATGGGTCTTCTTGGTTCTTTTTTTTTGGAGCACTTGGAGAATTTTGGGAGCTTGGAGGAGCTTGGACAAAGGGGAAAAGCTTAGAGTCTTGGAAAGCATTATAGAGGTAGGGTTCTTAACCTTCTTCTTCTTAGTTGTGCTTATCTTGTATGTATGCTTGATCAATGAAATAATGTGTGTGAAATATGTGTTGAGAAGTGTATGATGAATGTAGTTGTTTGTTCTTGTGGTTTTCTTGTTTTCTCTCCACCATCATTTGGATTGATGGTTTTTGGAGAATGTAGGGGAAGAGAGAGGGATTTCCCTCTCAAACCTCATGGTTGTTGGTCAAGCCATGAAGGTCCCTTCTCATCCCCTCATATGGTTTGAGGTGGGAGAAAGGTTCATATGGCTTGAACCTTTCCCCATTCTTGGTGAGGAAACCCTCTTGGGTTTGAAAATCCTCCCAAGAAGGATTTCTATAGCATAAGGAGGAATAAGGAGGATGTATGATTAGGAGGTATAAGTAGTTTTTATAGATATGTATTTATTGGTGCTCCTATGGTTGGACACCTTGATTTGGGCATCCTTCTTCCTCTCTTCCCCCTTGTGAGGTTGACATTGTTATCCTCATGTTGTTGTTTTCATGTGTAGTAAGTGGTTAAATGGTTCTATGTTTTCTTGTTGTGTGTAAATCCCCTTTATACTTGTGCACATTGTGGAAGCTAGTTCCTCTCTCCCATGGGCTTGGGGAGGCTATAGTTTCTTGGATGGATATAGCAGCTACAACCAAGTTCATATAGCAGAGAAAGATCGGTCAAGACCACGTTCACCACTCCTTGGGGAACGTTTTCTTATAGAGTTATTCCTTTTGGATTGTGTAATGCTCCAAAGCAACATTCCAACATTTGATGAATAGGGTGTTCGAACCCTACATTGGGACCTTCATCGAGTATTTCGGATGATTTTTGCATCTATGGGGAGCAAGTTGGACCACCTGCACTTTGATGGAGACAACATTTCAAAGGTTAGATGAAGCACAAGCCTCACTAAACCCTACAAAGTGTGTCTTTGGATGTTCTAAAGGCGTTTTGTTAGGGCATGTTGTATCCAGAGATGGTATTGTAATCGATCGATAAAGTTTCAAAATCAAAGATTTACCATTTCCTATGAATAGAAGTAAGTTGAGATCATTTTTAGGCCATGTGGGTTACTATAGAAGGTTCATCAAGAATTTCTCAAAGATTGCACAACCACTAACCCAGCTTCTTGAAGAAGGATGTTACTTATGAACCAGAAATAAGGTGCATGAAGCTTTTGGACAACCAAGGAAGCCCTGGTGTCTTCACTGTTTTGAAGAATCCAGATTGAGCAAGCCATTCATGTGTACACCGATGCCTCGAGATGCAGCACTAGGAAGTACTTTGAGCCAAAAGGATGAAAATGGGAATGAACATCCAATTTACTTTGGGAGCAGCACAAATGAGCAAAGCTTAAGGTAAATTATATCAGAATGAAAAAGAGGCTCGCTATCATTTTTGCCGTAAAGAAGTTTAGAAATTACTTGCTAGGTCAAAATTTTCTAGTCAGAATGAGATCATCGTGCTCTAAAATATATTGTAAATAAGCCTAACCCATTAGGGAGGATAGCAAGATGGATAATTTTGCTACAAGAGTTTGAATTTGATATTATAGATAGGCCAGAAAGAAGCATGTCAATGCAGATGCACTCTCTCGAGCCTATGATGGCTTAGGATCATCTTGTGATGATGATGATTTTCCCGATGCAAAGCATTGTTCTCCTTGACACAATTCCTAGTGAATACATAGATATTTGGAATTATTTGAATGAATTCAAGTTTCGATGTGCCAATGCAAAGACTAAGAGAAAGATTACTCAAGCGATCGTCCATATTCTATTCTCGCATGGAGAATTATTTCGAATAGGACACGATGGACAAGAGACAAGAGGGCAAATTGGACGTGATCAAGGGAAGGAACTGCTAGAAGAATTCCACAATGGTACATGTGGAGGGCACTTCTCTGGACAACTTACAACAAGAAGGATCTTGGATGCAGGTTATCACTGGCCCACTCTTTTTAAAGATTGTTATAATTATTGTAAGACATGTGATATTTGTCAAACACATGGTAACCGTAAGACTTCATCAGCTCCATTATGTCCTATTCTTCCCCTTGGTCCCTTTGAAAAGTGGGGAATAGACATTGTAGGTCCACTTCCAACTACATCACGCCAAAATAAGTATATTGTAGTTGCCACAGATTATTTAACCAAGTGGGTTGAAGCTAGGCCATTGAAGACAACTTCTATGGATGAAGTGGCAAGGTTCATATATGAACGTATTGTCACCAGATTTGGTTGTCCATTACAAATTGAATAATGCAGATCAAGGAATCCATTTCATTAATGAGGTGGTAGAAGCCCTAGTCAATAAGTTTTCATTAAGCATAGGAAGGTAACAACATACAAGCCAAGCACAAATGGACAAAGTGGAACGAACAAATTTTGTGTTGTGTCAAATTCTAGCAAAAGATGCAGCCTTGCAGGTACATAAATGGGATAAAAGGATTCATGCAGCATTGTGGGCATATACGGAAACATCAAAGTCAGCAACAGGATACTCCCCATTTCAGTTGGCTTTATGGCATTGATCCATTCTTCCTATTGAGTTAGATATTCCCACCGTTGAGAGTTATGAAAAATGAAAGGATGGATGAAAGTGATTCAGTAAAAGAAAGGTTGGTACATCTTCATTTGCTAGAGGAAATGAGGGAAATAGCAAAGGATACAAGCCATAAGAAGAAAATGAAGTAGAAGGAATACTTTGATCAAAAGATCCAAATGGTCTCCATTTCATGTGAATGACTTGGTCCTAAGTATATGATTCCAGATACAAAAAAAAGAAGACAGAGAAAATTTCTTCCAAAATGGATGGGGCCCTACAAAATAACAAGCTATGCATGAAAATGGTAATACGACTGACTAGACGATTGGATGGCACTCCCATTACAAAATGGGTCAACCATGACAAGTTGAAGATTTTCCAAGCACTGGAATAGTCTACTCCGAGGACGGAGTAGAAACTAGAAGGGGGAAGATGTTGACACTAAAATTTTCCTCCATAATTTCTATTTCATTAATGTATGTATTAGGAATAGGATGTTGTTAAGTATAATTAGTAGTAGCGTCTGATAGAAGATAACGGCACCACAAGACGGTGTCACCAATAATGTGGAGTATGGTAACAGTCAAAGTACAATAGGAATGTTGTAAAAAGTAAATATTTGTCGTAAGTGGTCGGTAATGTTAAAATGTCAAAGTTTGGGTAATTAGAGAAGTAGGGTCTACATGATTAGGAATTAGAGATATTATATTGGTAATAAGGACAAGGAGTGAGGTCATAAATATTTTGTGTATTTTATTTGTAAAAGTCTAAAAATGTGGAACCCATGTAAAATGATAAGGTTTATCTTATCTTAAGAGATAAGCTTACATGTACGAGATAAGAGTTAAGGTATGGAATATGATTCGTCAGTGGATTTCTTATCCTATCTTAGAGATAGGATGGATAAGCCTGAAGTTCTATAAATAGAGAGGCCACCCCTCATTTAGCATAGAAATAAGTAGTGAGAAATTGTAGGAAGTGTGCAAAGGAAGCCATCGATTAAAGGTGTGTTGAAGAAGCCATCAAGAGGTGTAATTATAAAGTTTCTCCCATAGTCTTGTTGAAGTACCTCATGGGTGAGATTGTAACAATTTCATGTTAATATTATAATTTACTTTGATATTTCAAATTTGTCATCATTCCGTCTTATCATAGTCAATGGTATTCTTGTGTTATGTTGTTGTTTTGTTTCCAGATTACATCCACCAAACTAAAGGCTGTGCATTAGTAAATAATCATAGCACGAGGAGTTCCGGTGAAGAATTATCATAGTGCCGGATTGGTGATGACAGGAAGAGGAACAATTTTTAGTGACATCATAAGTGTTTTTGTGATAAATAATCCCATGGAACATATGAGATGGTCAAGCATGAGATGAAAGTAAGATTCACTATAATTATCAAGCCACACATGCTTAGGCATAAACGAAAATTTTGGTTACCAAGGTATACTAGTGAAGGGAAGCTTGACTCATTCTTGCATGCAACCGAGGATAAGAACCGTAAGAAAAAATTATATAGAAGAAACATGTTGATTATAGCTTGCAAAGGAAAAGATTTCCCTAGTGGGAGACACAATGAAACAACTTGTTGGGTTGGTGAGATGTGAGAATAGATTTTTCAACAAGGATCACTAAGAGAAATGCTCCTAGACTTATCCCCGAATATGATGGGAAGACTCTTGCTTTGCTACACATTCAAGACTATGATAGACAATAGATGTAAGGTGTGGAGGATTTACCACCATAGCTATGGGTGCATAAGTTCTATTCTACTTTACGAGGCTATGCACACATATGGTATGTGCGTGATTAGCTCAAGAAAGAGACTACAAGATGGGGAGATTTGAATACATGTATGATCCTTAAATTTGATTATTTTTCGAATAAAAATCTATTGCATGAATAATTACAGATCATGAAGTCAATCATATTAGGGGATAACACGGATGAGGAAGTGCTCATGCTTGAATTTATTAGAGAATATGATTTTGAGCTGCTCCCGAGATACAAATGATTCACACTGAAAGAGAAAGAAAAAGGAAATATGGTGTACCTATTTGATGATGATGATGAGGTTGAGAATTTAGAAGTTATCTATACGAAGGTGCACGTGAAGTAATGGAAACAACAGATGAAAATTCATGCATGTACCATGTGCCAGGAAAACAAAGAAGGTATATTTTCACTCCAAACATTAGATCTTCACTCAAAACTACATATTTTCCTCTATTGCGAAAGATGTGTGGAATGATATAATTAGTGGTGCTACGATGGGTTATGTTTGCACAATTACACAAATTTTTCAAGAACTACAAAAAGAAAGCAAAACCCCAAAACCTCGACTAAGTATTCTAGGGAATATTTGAGTTACAAATGAAAAATGTAAAGAAATCCCTGCTTGGTGAAAGGAACACATGTTTTTGGTATGATTGGAGCAGGAAAATGGATTATCGGTGCACTTTTGCACCAAAGACCCAATATAATGCAAAGTGTAATCGTTCCTCCAAAGCCCAACATAGGAAACGTGGCAATGCTTCATGCAAATTCAATAGGTAGATGCTTGAGTCAACTTTGTAAATTTACATAGTCAAAAAAAAGACAAAAAATGCAAATAAATCCTATGACTCTGTCACTCTTGATATTGAGACTCATGTCATCTCCTCAGAAAAGACATGAGGTGGGGTTTTGGTCCAGATATATAAACTTGCACTCATTTGAAAGGTAATACAAAAATGCAAAAGGACACCCTAATCTCACAAAGAATCATATTAATCCATGTGGATGATCCATATTCAAACAAAGGAAGCAAGTTGGACATCTAGGATGTAACACATTTATGGCTACCACAATTAATGTGTTTTTAAATGAATTAAAGAAAAAATTTAGAAATTTTTGAACATTTCGAATCAATTTTCATTGCATATGAATATCAGGGTTCCCTAGATGACAAAATTTGGGAAAAGAAAGGAGAAAAGTTGACTGAGAAGTGGTTAAATTAAGCTATAGAACTAGAAAGCACGAGAGCAGAGGAGAACTTCACAATGCTCATAGAGAAACATGTAAGTACTTGCTTTTCCATATTAATTCTCAGTACTCAAATTGAAATAATAAGGAAAGATAAAATTCACAAGATGAGATATCTAGCATCGAGTTTCTAAAAAATTTCTTGCATTTCTAGTGATTTAGATAATATCGTGGACACAAAATTATTAAATGCTTATTTAGATGATTTTTGGAGGAGGTTGAATGATCTCGAATAAAAGTAAATGGATGGAAACCATTGATACCAATTGAATTTCCATAGTAGATTTTTCCCACCATCGAAACAATATCCTAAGTTCATATGGTTGTGTGCCGAGAATTATGACCTAGAATGAGAAAGAAGTATTAAAAGTATTGGAGAAAGGGTGATAAATTTAACACTAGAAGATTTTAGGGAACTATTAGGGCTACCAAGATTAGATCAACCAATAACTACTACAATTGAATAAGTAGAGAATGATTATGAGGAGAGACATGATGAATATGTTGTAATGGTAAATTCCTAATGGTTGAAATACAAAAGGCCATCTCTCAAAAGAATCCGCAAGAGATTGACAAGGGCCATGTTTGTTGAGGAAGTTAAGGACCTCATTGTGTTACTAAGTAGAATGGTAGGGTTAGAAGGAGATAATTATTTTCAAGAGTGGATGTGCCCTTTATAATGGTTATCCTATAAGTAACTAGGAAATTTTTTTGGGTGAGCTTCATATCAAGCATCCTTCATTCCCAACTTATGAAAATAGTTGTAAAGATAAGCAAAGGTGATCCTGTTGACATTAAATTTTATATGTTTTCCTATCTCATCTATAAAATTTATTTCTTAAAATCATTTCCACATCTCCCATTACAAAATATAGGTTGGACAGATGGAAAGTGAATGTCAAGTTAATAAACGATGTTTTTATTTCCCCTATAACAAGTATTTTCAAACAAGAATGGGAACAATATAGATTGTCTGGTAGTGTTAGGGCAACAATTTTAGAGTATGGTTACATTTTTATACAATACAGATTCTTCACATATTTTAGGGTAAGCATATTCGAGGGTCATCTTTGTAAATTACCTAGATATGTGAATGAAAAGTGAGATTTAATGGAATTGTCAAGACAGTTGACTCTTGTACACAAAAATATTGCAAAAAGGCACAAAATAAATATCAAATTCCCTCTCCAAATTGGCAAATATTCATGCCAAACCATAATGAAAGACATATTGATGGAAGAATAAATGGATATATTTTCAATGGATAAGTTCACACCAAGACTTAATTATGAAATTTGATGGGTTATTAGTACAAGAGAACATGATCCTCATTTTGAGGATTACTGGATGAATTGTATAGATGAAGAAGAAGTCAAACTACGATACTATTCCAGAATGACATTAAGTCATATTATTGATTTCAATATTGTTGTAGTTCCCCAAGAAATTGTAGATGATAAAGATGTGTTGGGAAATATTACCATGACCAAAATATTGAGTTAAAATTAATTAGCTCTATAGATTTGAAATAGACATAATCAAATGACCTTCAAAAAAAATTTCTAATGTATTAAGGAGAACATTGACTTGTTTGGATAGAAAGGGTATGAAATTATCTCTGTAAAATAAAAAGGTATTGTTGGTATCCAAATTGATTCTCCCTCAAAGTCTGAGCAACATCACTGGTTTGACAAGAAGCTTAGAGATAGATTAGATCATGGTGAGTCATTTTGTAGCTAGGGATGAGATCTAACTAGCCCTCTGTCACTCAAATGTAGAGAAATGGATAGCACCCTCAAGAGGATTTGATCTATCCTCACTATTTTAGGTTGTTCCTTTCAACCAGGGTAAGAGGACCCTTTTGTAGCTTGTTGTTTAAGGAGGAGATGGGGATATCCTTCCTAATGAAATTGTTAAGGAGACCTTGGAGAAAATATGATCAATGCAACAAAATATAACTCTCACGAGTTGTCACTCTAGATAATGGAGATATTTTTGGGCAAGGTTTAGGCTACTAAAGACATTTGAAATCCTGGTTGTTTCTGCATGCTTTGGTAATGGAAATTATGCATTTGTGCACACACAGGAAAAATAGGGGTAGTATGGGTAGGATTGGTTGTTTTAAATGATTTTTTTGGTGGGAGGTGGGGTAAGATGAACTTGACTCACTAGATCCTTGAGGAATCTTACAAAATGGAAGGTTGAACCAATAGAATGCCACAGAACAACTATAGTGTTTCTTTAACCAGAATATGTGCTTCAGTGGAGGCCTAGATTAGCACTTTTTCACATAATATTTGAGATTATATCATGAAGGATCAAGTTAGGAAACCAACAAAGTATTAAGATCTAAGCCAAATCACACCTAAGGTACACCCAAAGGCTTACAGACAATCTCTATCAAATAGATAAAAGAAAAGTGATTTTAAATAGTCTATTTCACTCCCAGATGAAGGCTCCTCCGAGAAATGCAATTGCAGATGCCACTAAAATGTCACAAGGATTGAGACCTATGTGATTAAATTAGATTTTAATACAAGATTGCAACAAAAACAAGAAAAACTACTCGCATACATTTAGAAATAAAACAGACACACTTTGATCAAGACAATAAAGAATAGCTTGAATTTGATTAAATCTATTAGTAGGGGAAAGTTTCTAGAATAGTCTCAGAGCTTGTCAATGGCTATACACTCGCAACCACCTTGACATGATCAGATTTAATACAAAAAGAGATATACAAGCTTCTCAAAATGCTTCTCAAAAAAGATGGGCTCTATCAAGCTTTCTATTAGAAAAATTAGTCCCGACCCCTAACACTCCAACCATTTGCATGAAAAATTTGTGCCATTTATAACATTTTCACATATCCCCTTTTACCCCAAAAAAACCAAAATTTGAGTGCTACTAGTGCTCATCATGATCATGATCGCGATTCCCTAATAGATCTATAAAAATTTCTAGGTGCTCGAGGGGGCATATCTCATCGAATATCTCCCACATTAAACTTCTTCCTCTAGTAGATCACTCTTTCTTCCATTTTCTAACCACTTCCACTCCTAATCTGTTAAATATAGCTCCTTGCATGCTCAAGAGAAGAAAAATAGAAAATACAATTGAGTACTATAGTTAGACCATTTTAATGGAAAAAGGCATCTTCTAGATCTTCCTCCAAACTCAAATATCAACATTAACTCCCCTCTCTTCTTGGCATGTAGTAAATACCAAGAAATCATGAAGAATCACACATCTAGGTGTATTTCAAGTAAAATGGTGGTAAATCAAATTCAAACTCTCGCCTACCATTGATCTTTACTTTGAATTTGGGCTATCCACGTCAAAGATTCAAACTTAAAAAAGACCTGTGGGTTTCCTCTGACCTTTTTACAACTTTTTAAAAATGGAAAAATTTCAAAATTTTTCCACATCTCCACCCTCGAGAAATGAGCTTGACACGTGTCTAAGGTGGGTCCTAAAGGAACCGCAGCTAAATTCCACCATTTGACATTCTTTTTGGAAAAGGAAATTTTTCCAAGTTTTGCCATGCCTTCTCCCTTAAGAAATTCTTCTGACACATGTCCCAATGTGGGTCCCAGCGGAACCACGCTTCCTTTTTACTTTTAACTCTTTTTCCCACAGAGGGAAAATTTTCCAAATTTCCTCCAAAGGCCCACACCTCTCGCCATTGATTGGAGCAAGATTTTACCTTTCTTCCATCGAGCTTATGGGTCATTTTGATGTTTTGATCCTTTGAAAATCAGGGGGAAAAAAATACAAGTTACCCCTAATGGTCTCGATTCTCCACCCCTTTTGACTTGTCAAACTACCATGTGTCACTATGGTGCACCTTGAGATGGTCCCCAAAAATTGAGACCTTGAATGAGAGCAGGCTCGCAAAGTGTCCTAGCCCAACAAGATTATTTTGAAGGCTTGAAGCATAGTGGAAGGCACCAAGTTTCATGCTCCCAAAGTAATTTCTCCTTTGGCCGTTGAAAATTCCAAGAAAAATGTAAAGTGAGTGAAGGCCTCCAAGTGTCCTCTTGGTGCTTCTTTAAAATGAAACTTAAGGGCCAGTCCCCAAACATGCGCAGTTCCTCCACGTGTATCTCTAGCGGTGAAATTTCAAAATGGTGCCCAAGTTTGACACCTGAATGAGCGTGGGCTCACCACGTGTCCCCATTTTCCACCACACTTTGGTTTAGCTGCATAAAATATTTCTATGTCTAGGAAAAGTAGAAGAAACCTCCACATGTCCTCCTAGTGCTACTCAAGACCAAACCACAAATTATATCCTCAAACGAGTGTCACTCCTCCACATGGCCAAATTTTGAGTTGAGGATTTTCATGAAATTTTTGAAGTACCCAAATGAGCCACATCCAAACCAAAGATTTCATGTTCCTTGTTGATTCAAGAATGCAAATTTGACCAAGAGAAATGCCGTCAAACCGTAAAATAAAATAAAAATGATCATTCCATCCCGAAAATGAAAATTTCTCCAAGGATAGATAATTTAGAAATGTTACAAGGCTCAAATATGTTCCTCAAAAATACATCCATTTATTTTTCTTCAAGTATTTAGGGAGGAAATGAAAAGAAAACAAATCCCGATCATGGAGATGAAAAATATGGGAGAACCCAAGTTTTAGATGAACAGAGAATGGGAACCCACAATATAGAGCTTTTCCAAATGAATAAAGAAATAAGGAGAAAACCATGGACCCATAAGTGATCTACGACCGAGGAATAGATTAAAAATGGAAAAAAAGATTAACTAGGCACACCATGGGGAAAAATAAAGTGACAAAGGCCATAATCAATGATAGATTTTCAAAGGAAAACTGGGCAAGACTATTTTGAAGCACCAACATTGGCTCCGACTTGGGGATGTGCACTCCCTGTGAGTGTCACAAGAACAACAAAAGAGACAAAGTGTGGAAAATATCCATTGGCAATGGATTCCACTTGTAGAGTTGAGAAATAGATCCATCTCCCAAAAAATGAAACAAAGAAACCAACAAAAATAGGTCACTGAGGACCAGAAGCGAATAAAAACTCAAAATATAGGAAATAGATAACAAACTATACACTCTGTACACAAGGTTTTTGCCTTGATTTAGGGGAATCAATCCAAGAAATGCTTCAAATTCCTGTAATTAATAGGTAATTCAAGTAATTCACCATCCAAGTCCTTAAGGAAGAAGGTATGTTCACCAATCCTGATATCAATGGAATAAGGTCCCATCCATAATTATTCGAACTTGTAATTCTTTCCCTTATCCTCGTGTCTACTATCCCATAAAGCAGCACAAGATATGCAACATTAAAACATCTAGGAGTGACCTTCTTGTCAAATAAATTCTTTAGTTTCTCTCTGAACTTTACATGCCTCTGGTGGGATGCCCTCCTCTCTTCATCAAGCTCAACAATCTAGTTAATGCGAGCATCATAAGGACCTACCTCTTGATCTTCCAAATTGCTATTGGATAAAATGATATGAAGATAGTTGCATATTAAGGGGCAATAGATCCCGAGTTCCATTCACTAACTCAAATGGACTCTTTCTAGTGGCTCTTTTAGTAGTGATCCTATCTACCCAAACAACAAACTTCAACTATTCACCCCACTTTCTCTTGTTTAGCTCCAAGGTTCTTCTAATAATCTTCAACAAATTTTTGTTATTGGACTTGGCTTATCCATTCCCTTGGGGATTTTAATTAGAGGCATATATCAGGTTCATCCCATACTCCTTGCACATTACCATCAAATATTTAGCTCTAAAGCTCATGTCATTGTCAGTAACAATCTTGACTGGCACCCCAAACCTACAAATGATATGGTTCAACAGAAAGTCCATGACAATTTGTTGTGCTGCTCTTTTGGTGGGGATTACCTCCACCCACTTGGTGAAGTAATCAGTGGATACAAGAATCCACTTATGGCCAACACTTGAAGGGTCTGAAATATCACCAATGAAATCCATTCCCCATTGCTTTAATGGGGCTTCAATTGATACAAGCTACAAAGTAAGGGATCCTGAAGCTTTCAATCTTCCAGAGAAGCATTGGCAACTCTCACATCTTCTAACTAAAATATTTGTATCCTTGAAGAGAGTTGGCCACCAATAACTAGCCCTCAGGATCTTGTGTGTTGTGATTCTTACAACAAAATGTCCCCCACATACTCCTCCATAGAGATCAAAATTATCTTGGGGGCTTCTCCTTCAATAATGAATCTTAAGAGGACTCCCTTTGGGTTCTTCCAAGCTAACCCATAATCAGTAATGATATATTTCTAGGAGGCCAACTTAAGAGCCCTTTTCTAGTTCTTACTTAAATACTCAGGGCAATATAAGTGTCTGAGATAGAAAATTACATCCTTGTACCACTCATAACTCATTAACCTTTCAAAAGGACCTACTATTTTTTCTTGTACTTCATTATGTTAATCATTTACAAGTTTCTCTCAGCCATAAGCTTCACCAAGCGCAAACCTCTCACCAACTTCGTGGTTTGGATATCCATATCATATTCTTGCAATTTTTTCACCCACCTCCATCTTTTTATTGAGAGTTCCATCTCGACAAGATGTCCTTCACCATGGTTGGGGAACATAAGCAACCACTTTAGAACTTAGAATGTAAGGCCCAAAAAATTTTGTTGCTTTTACATAGGTAAATGTCTTCTTTTCCATGATAGTGTACCTTAGCTCAGTCCCATGTAAGGCATTACTGAAAAAATTAATTGGTCTCTCATCCCCTTCATCATCCTTCAGAAAGCAGAAAAAGCAATAGTTTTCTTTTCTTTTAGCAAAGGAAAAAGTTGGAAAGTCTTCTTATAATCTAGAGCTGCCAGAACAGGTGCATGCTTTAGTGCCTCTTTAATCCCATTGAAATCTTGGATGGCATCTTCCTCCCACTTGATGACCTGGGAATTCTTTAACATGGAAATGATTGGAAAGGTCAACTCAGAAAAGTTTGATATGAATCTTCTAATGAAGTTTATCTACCCAAAGAAGGACTGTATTCCCTTCTTGGTCCTTGGGATTGGGACCTTGCTAATGTCCTCTACTCTTTCTAGATCAATCATCACCCCTTCTTGTGACACAATGTGGCCGAGAAATTTTTCCTTCTACACTCCAAAATGGCACTTCTTTGGTTTGAGTGAGATGCCATACTCTCTACATCTTATCAAAATCTTCTCCAAGTGTAGCAGTGATCACTTCTCTTCCTAGAGAATACATGGTTACATCATCTTGATAAACTGAATAAACTCGTTGATGTAACCAAGAAAATCAACATCCATTTCTCTTGAAAGGTGGCTCCAGCATTCATTAGACCAAAGGGCATCTGACATAAACATAGGTCCCCGAAGAGTAAAGGCTATCTTGATCTTTTTTATTCCCTGCACCACAACTTGGTTATAACTAGAGAAACCATCCAAGGTGGAAGGAAACACGTAACTAGTCACTAATTATAAAAATTTTCCATATTTACTAGAGGATAATTCTCCTTCGATGCTGCTTTGTTTGTGATTCCTAAAATATACACATTTCATTTTTGTTTATTACTAATCTAAACACAACAAAAATAATATACAATATTCACACTAATCTAACCATTGGGGTTGGGATAGAATCCCAAAATCCATATCCATAATAGGTGAAGATATGTTCTTTTTGAAATGAAATGGATCGGAAAGGAAATTACTATTATGGAAGAAACATAATGGAAAGGAAATGAGAGGAACGTATTTTCTTTGAGTAAACATAGAGCACATGAAATAATCATACGAGCTTTAGATAACAAATGTAATGTTTGAAATGATTAGAACAATCAAGATGCTAAACAAAGAATAGCTTAAGATTATGAACATAAGAACAATATCTTAAGAAAGATACATCTCACAACACAAAGTTTGCAAAATAGCATCAGTTTCTATTCCTCAAATGATTAAAAGAAAACACAAAGTCTTTCTTCTTCACAATAGATCTCAATATTCCAAAAATCTCAACCCTTTGGAATGCATAAGTGTCCCTTATTTATAATAAAAGGAGTTGAGAGAAAATAGGATAAATCCTAGAAAATAGTCTTTTTAATGAGATTCCTACTTTTGCTTGACTCTCATGCAGGAGACCAAGTCAAAATTTGCTTCCTATGTGATGAAACAAAAATGAAAAAGACATGTCGATTTCAGGATTGAAATGACATGCAACATTGTGCCTATTCTGTTTCATCATCTTTGTCTTCCTCCAACAAAGCCTGCTTGTCCCAAAATTCTTGGAACTTTTGGATTATACCCTGCATCTCATTTTCATCAAGCGGTGGAATGATCACTCAGAACTTCACATGTTTCCTGAGTATCGCTAGCATTGCCAGGAAGCTTTTTTAGTCTCTTGTTGAGTTTCCTCAGGGTTTCCAAAGAATGTTCAATTTTCACAAACTTGTCAATGATTTCAGGCTGAATCCATAAGTTGGTTCATGCTGAATTGATTCTTGGATCTGCTTGTAAAGATCATCAACAGGAAGAATACCCAAGCTTTCACTCAACACCTTAGCACAGATCTTGACTAGCTCTTCTTCTATGTCATTCGTGCCATCGACCAATTGATCTCTTGATTCCCTCAATTTTCTGCAAGCTTCATTGAGAATATTTATTCTGAATCTAATGGCTTTGGTTAGTTGAAAATGTTTGTCCCCATGTGGAATGATGCCTTCTTCGACCAAGATGTGGGATGGAACTGTTTCAGCATTTGGAGAGCTTCAAAAGTTAACTCTAGGTTCTGACCTCTGCTGAAAATTCATCATCCATTTTCTCTCCATCCTTCTTTATATCCTCTAAGGATTTGTAGACTTCCACGGTGTCCTCGATGACTTCTTTTCCTTAGGAGCAGCCTTTGGATCCATTCATCGACCATTCTCCCCTTCTCATTAATCTTCTCGATCATGGGTACCGATGAGAAATCAAACCTGATAGGAGTAGAGGATGATGGTGTTGACTCAGGAGGCTTTGAGAGCTTGAGTAGTACTTTTGTTAGCTGTTGTACTTTCTCTTTTAACTCATCTCTATTTTCCTTAGTTTCCTTTAGCTTCTAGCACAACACATTCATGGCATCTTGTGTCCTGTCTTGTGCTCCCTCCATTGTTACTTTCCCTAGAGCCACCCTTGTGATTTGATAATCTGTGACCATTATATCATCCTTAGTTTTATCAGCCATGGGAGTAGCAATTTCTACAAATTTATGCCCTGAGGCATCCACTGAAATCCTTGAAACTATTTTGGGTTTCTTGGCTGACTTGGTAGGAGTGACCTTGAGGGAACTAAAATCAAAGGTTGGTAATGGAACTACCACCTTCCTCTTCCAGAGTCTGATCTACTAACCATTGAGGCGTATTGGAAGAATTTTCTCCCATTGTAGGTGTTATGGTCACATCTTAGGTGGAGGAAGGTTAGCTTGTGGAGTGGTGACCACTGCAAGTGTAGCATCCATGGTAATGGATTCAAGGAATGAAGGTGCAGAAGGAGGAGGCATGTCCATGGTTAACTGGGGTCCAGTGGGGAGAGGTGAGAGGCCAGAGAAGATACTAGCCATGGTTGAGGAACTTGGTGAAGAAATATGAGGCAAGGAAGGCTGAATGGGAGGAGGCAAGGATTCTGAAATTAGAGCTTGAGAGATAAGAGGAAGACTTACCTCTGATGAACTATCAACCAAAAGAGGAATGGAAGGTTGAACAATCTCTTCTCTGAAGGAGGATTTCCTTGTTCTAGTTGTGGAGGTGAATCAAGAACCTCAACTATTTGTGGGAGAGTGGCCACTGGTGTAGTTACTTGATCTTCTCCCTTTCTGACAAACTTAACCTTTATTGGCCTCTTGGAAGGGTTCTTATCCTTTTCCTTTTTTCCCTTTGAGGGTCCCACTTCCAAAGTATCTAGTTTTGAAAAACTCCCTTCTTTATAACTCATTCCCCAAGAAATGAGCCACGCCTTAGTATGGGAAAGAATTTGAGTAGCTCTTCCCATGATAGAAGCTTTCTCAGCAATGGACCAATCAATGGCTAGGAATACATATTGGTCTTCGTTCAACCCATCATACGAGGCATCAAGGACACTCTCATTGTCCTTAGTGCCTTTTGGGATGTCAGATAAATCCAGCATCTAGATTTCTTCAATTTCAACCTATTATTGTCCTTTCTTCGGATGGAAACCTCATCCCGAAGATCAACCCAAATATCTTCTATGTTGGGAACATGTAGATATAAAGTCCCATATGATTTAAGGACTCCTCGGAAATCAAATCCATCTCTGTGCTTCATGTGCTTCTTCAACTTGTCCTGAAGCTCGTGCACCACATTCTTAGCTTTAACCACTATTGAGCATGTGTACCTTCCGATGGAAATAGGGAAGGATACGATAGCCTTGTGTTTACTTTGTTGGAATTTGTGGAAATCCAACAATTGTCTTACCAACTCCATTAGGATCAACTTATCACCTGGGAATCTGGGAAATCGGAAAGGATCACCTGGGTACATGACCACCCGAAGGTATGTGAACTTCTTGAACTGTAAGAAGATACAACCCCATTTTGATACTTCGGCCCATGCTTCATCAGAGACTCTTCTTTTCCTTAGATCAGGGTTCATCCTACAGATATTTTCATAAAAGAAAGCATCGTTCACTCTTCTGAATTGATCCTCGGAACCCTTCATTATCAGTTGAGGGAAGTACCGATATATGTGTTCTGTTACCCTATCTCCTTTTGCATCCAACCCTGGATAATTTCTCATGCCAGCTGTTGCATAGGTGACATATGATGACATATAGAATTTTCCAGTAGTCAAGACTGTCTTCATCTGGGAATCAATCTCATCACTTATAAGACTGCTCCAATCGATCCCTTGTTCATTCTTCTTCATAATGACCATGAATTGATACATCCATCCTTGGAAGTCTCTTGACTCAGGGAGTCCAAATACTTGACTCAGTAGGGTGATGATGTGTTGATTTCAAGGATGAAATCACTCCTGGGGAAAACTTGGGAAACCTAGAGACAAGCTTGGCTTGGCCTTGATCAAGAACTTTTTATTCACATGCCTGATGTAGTCTTCTTGATCTTTGTCCCAGGATTTTTTGTTGACTTAAGATCTACATCGACATATTCTGAAAGTTGGGTAATCTTAAGAGGTCATCAAAGTAACCCCCATCCAACTTCACTATGACTTCTCCTGCTTGATTTTTCACTGAGTGAGAATCTCGAGTCATAATTGGAAGCACATGCCAAAATGAACTCGGGGCATTGAGTAGACATTGGGAATCCTACTGCAAGAGGGAGGCCACTGTTGGTTATTGACTTCATCAGGGACTCTGAGAAGAATCCTTGGTTCTGTTCCAAAAGTCTTCCATGTCAATGTTACCAAGCTCCGTATCTTAGATGTGTAATTGCAATCTATGTAGAGGGGGATTCCATTTTTGGTACTTGTATTTCATCTTTCCTGACCTATCTGACTTATCCTTAGATGATCCAGATCGACATGAGAAGTCCTAAAGAAAGAATGCCTAGACAACTCTTGTTTGAACAATCAGACTTGGAAGCTTGCTGAGAAACCCCATAGACCCACCACACTATCCGGACTTTAGAACTTGCAAAGCACCTGATGAAACCCGACACACTAGAATGTATATGTGGAAATAAGGTCTTGTCGGACACTTCACAAAACCCGACAGACTACAGAGAGTGTCGGAACTTAGTAGATGTCAGACACCTTGTAAAACCTATATCTGGTGGAAGTCGGAAGATGTTGATCACTTTGCAAGACCCGACACAAAGCGGAGATCGGAGGATGTCGAACACTCAAAGAAACCCGATACACTGCAAAGTGTATGTTCGGAGGTTGATAGATGTCTAAGCACTTGGAACAACCGATAGAAGGGTGGAACTTGGAGATTGTTAAGCACTCGATGAGCCCGAAAAAAAATGGGAAGCAAGAAGATGTTGAACACCCTGCAAAACCTGAAAATAAAGGAATCGGGTTTTGAGGTGTCAGGACATGCAAAATTCCTACCATTTCACTAGTTAGGAATTTTAGATTTTTTCAATAATTAACAGGGTATATTCCATGGGATAAAATAAAGAAACACCCTAGGGGTGAATTCCAAACAAGAACTTTCATTGGAATACAACATAAAATGAAGAAAACAATCTAAAACCCTAAACCTAGAGGAAAAATAGGAAAGGAAGGAGAACACCAAAAGAATATCTCAAATACAAATCCAAAAGACCTCAAATCGGAAAGAAAAGAAAAATACCTTTAGTAATCTTGAAAAATAAAATAATTGAAAATGGAACATGAAATCGATCAAGAAGCTCAATCGGGTTTGGAGGTCGCAGGCACAAGTATGAAAAATCCATGCAAAGAAAAAGTACAATAGGTAAAAATGACATGTAAAATCAAACTATTTATAAAGTCCTCACATTTATTACACTTCACCTGACACGTGTGCCAACTACCCGACAACTCGGCATTAATGCCATGTCATCATGCTTGGAGTGCCCAAAACCCGACACAAAGGATTAGCTATCAATTCGGGTTTCAGGTTTTGGGAAACAGGTGACATGAGGCATGAGATGTTTGGATGTTCCAAGGTCCAAAAACCGACACAAAGGAACATATCGGGTTTTGGTTTTGAAGTCAAGTGACATGTAGCATGCTTTTTGCAAATCATGTTCGATGTTCGTGAGTTCCAAAAACCTGACAGACTGACTTGTTTTGGGTTTTGGGTTTTGGGAAACAATTTGCATGAAGCATGTAGAAAATATGTTTTCATGTTGTTGAAACCTGAAAACCTGAAAATCTCCTCAAAAGGGCATTTTAGGAGATTTTTCCAAAAAAAAATTCTATGGTTATCTTAATTTTAGCTGGAATCACTAAAATGAGATAAATTAGCTCTAGTTGGGGACTTTCTTTGTGACATCAAAGGAAGAGAACTCAAAATCTCTGGTTTTATCCATTGGGCTACGAAGTTTGAAAAAGAAGAAAACAAAAACAAAAAGAAAGAAAGAAAACAAAAAGCAAACACACGATAGAAAACAAATTATGTACAATGCAAGAGAGTATCTTGCATTACTGATGGAACAACTTCAGATGTTGACCACTGAAAGGTAGAGGAGAAACTCTCCATCAAGATATGATAGACAGAAGCTATTTTCACCATTCAAGCTGATGAATCTTAAAAGGTCCTTTCCATAAAGAATCAAACTTTCCATGCATCCCTTTCTGCTCCCTTCTCTTATCCCAGAGAAGTACTAGATCTCAATTTGGAAGTCACGTTGCTTTGATTTCTTATCAAATATCTTCTTTTTTTCTCTGATGATCTGCAATGTGATCGACCACCTTGCTTCATTCCTCTTCTAGCCTAGCTAGGTACATAACCCTCTTCGATAGAATTTTGAAAAGTTTCATCTTCAATTGCTTTGGCCAACCGTAAGGTGGAAACTCTATGGAGATAGGGATCTCAAGCATCAATTCCATAACACTTGGAAGGGAGACATCCCAATAGCTCATTAGGAGTAATCCGATCTACCCATAACATGCATCATATAATGCTTTGTGCCATGTCCTCTGGTTCTCATCCACCAACTTTCTGATTATAGTAACCAGGTTCTTGTTGCTTGATTCAGCCTGACCATTGCCTTGGGGGTAATAGTCAGATGAATGAGCCAACATGATCCCGAATCCATAAAAAATTTTGTCAACTCATGTGATGAGAAATTGGAAGCATTGTTTTCAGCCACGATCTTGTGAGGCATGCCAAATCTGACAATTATATTTTCCTTGAGGAAGTTGTAGACAGCTTCAGAGGTTGCCTGCTTGATGGGTGCAACTTCCACCCACTTGGTGAAATAGTCCGTGGCAGTGAGCACGTAGTTGTGTCCAACACTAGAGGTAGGATTTAATACTCCAATGAAATCAATTCCCCACTGGTGAAAAGGTTCTTCAATCACCACAGGCTTCAGGGGAAGAGCTGCTAACTTAGGGTGACCAACAAAATGTTGACAAGCTTCACATTTGGACACCCATTCTGCTGAGTCTCGAAAGAGAGTAGGCCAATAGTACCTAGCCCGTAGGATCTTATAAGTTATCATGGAGGAGGAGAAATGTCCTCCACATGCTAGATTGTGGAAGGACTCTAGCAACCTCACCTGCTGAGACTTATCAACACAGCGTAGGAATACACCATCAATACCTTTCTTGTATATTCCATTATCCCACAGAATGTATCTTGCAGATCTTAACTTAACTATCCTCTTCTCCTTTTGGCTTAAATGGGGAATTCACCATAAGTCAAAAAGAAAGCAATATCTATGTACCATTCATCGGTTGTGCTCACAAAAAGCACCATGGGCAATTCGAAGAGGTATCCTCTCGGTTTTTTGCATTTTGTCTCAGCATTATTTTCTGTAATCAATTGGCATAGGCCCCTTCCTCATACCAACTTGGTAGGTCTGATGTCCAAGTCATACTCTTGGACTTTAGCTATCCAGTTACCCCATTGACTACCCAACTCTTGTTGAGTCAAGATGGATTTAACTATAGTATCAGGAACAAGAACGAGGGTATGAGAACTCAACATGTAATACCTGAAATGTTTCACTGCTCTCACCACCGCATAAGCATGCTTTTCAATTTGTGACATTTTCAATTCATGTTCTTTCAATGGGAAGCTCATGAAAGTGATGGGAGCTTCAATTCCTTCTTCATTCTCCTGCATCAGGATGGTTGATACTGTATGAGCGGAAGCATAGTTGTACATGATGAAATCTTTCTTGAAGTCTGGACATACTAGAATAGGGCGTGAGCAATTACCTTTTTGACTTCTTCAAACACAAGCTTCCTTAGTGCTCCATCAAAATGGATTTTTATCCTTCATCATTCCAAGGATATCCTTGGTTTTATCTAACAAAATTCAGGTACAAATATTCTTAGGAAATTAACCTTCCCAAAAAGGAGTGCACCAGTTTTTGCTTGTGGGTAGGGTAAGGCTTTGAATGGCCTTCACCCTCTCTGGGTCGATCTTGGTTCCTTCTCTAGTCACAATATGACCCAAAAACTTTCCTTCTGTCACTCCAAACATGGAATTTTTAGGATTTAATGAAATCCCATGATGCCTGCACCTTAAGAGTACCTGTTCCAGGTGATCATAATGATCACTTCATTTTTTAGAGAAGACCATCAAGTCATCCAAATACACAACTATGACCTTGCCCATTAAATCTCTGAAAGCTAAGTCCATAGCCCTTTGAAATGTGGCTCGGTGTTAATCAAACCAAAAGGCATTCTCCTATAAAAAGGTTCCCCATGGAGTGGTGAACGTTGTTTTATGTTGATCTTCAACAACTACCTCAACCTGATTATACCCCAAAAATCCATCAAGCATGGATAACATTTCTGCTCTCAGTGACAGTCTATAATACCTGGTCCATGATGGGAAATGGATAATTTTCCTTTAATGAAGATTGGTTGAGATTTCAGAAGTCAACACAAATCCAGATTTCACCATTCTTCTTTCTCAAGGACAATGTTCGCAACCCAGGTGGAATGATGGATTGGAAAGATAATCCTTGCATCTAACATTTTCTAAATTTCTGCAAGAATAGTCCCTGAGATCTTTGGGTTGTAATGTCTTTGCTTCTTCCTATAGGGTTTAACTTCAAGCTTCAAAGGAATGCTATGTTGCACATCCTTGGGCTTGAAAGACTTTAGATCTGCATATGACCATGCTAGGACATCCATATATCTCTTCAAGAGTGAAGAGAATCTTTCTTTTTTCCTCCGAGAGAACAACATTTACCGATGTTTACCATCATGGTTGATCAGTGGAGCCAGGTTAACTTGATCTACCTCTGACGAGGAAGCACCTTCAGCTTTCCTTTTACCTGAATGAACCGGTCATGCTTGTCAAACAAGACCTTCCAGAGAAACTAATCCTTTTGGAATCTTATTGCCTTTAAGTTGGATGAATTCACCATCAATTTCTTGATATGAATTCGAGATAGACTCATGGAAAGCTGATTCTGATCCTTCAAAATAAAGCTCACTAAAATTATCAGCTTTCTCTAGAAAAGACAATACTTGTTGGTCATCATTAAACACCTGCCAATGAGCTGAGTTATCTGGAACACTTGGATGATACACAATCTCAATGGTATATGTGTCTGTTTGAACTGTGGGTGAGGAAGAAGAAGAGATGCAGAAACAGCTAAGGAATCAGCTTTATCATTGTAATCTCTTAAGACTGCTTTAATGGAAAAAGTGTCGAAGCATTCTATGTTGTCCCAAACCTTGTTTCTGTAATGTTTTAGATGGTCATTTTTTACCTGATAAATTCCCTTTACTTGATTCACAATCAACTCGAGCATCTCCTGTACTTTGAGATTTCAGATTCCTTTTTGTCTTGCCATTTCTAATCCTAATAACAAAGCTTCATATTCAGCTATGTTATTAGTATTATCAAACTGCAACTTGAAAGCAAAGGGAAAGATCTCAAAATCTGGAGATATAAGAACTACGGCACCTGAACTAGTAGTTGAACAGCTCCCATTGAACTCAAGGGTCCAAACAACATTAGGATCTTCTTCTTTCACTTCTATAGAGGGCACCTTAGATGTTAGGAAATAATTACCCAAGCCTACATCTTCAAAGAGAATTTGAGCCTTAGGGTCATCTGATTTAGTAACCAGGTACTTTGCTTGTGCTTTGGGGTGAAGAACATGAGGAACTCCATTTACTAGAATTTTAGCTTTGGTCCAATCCATGTTGATTTCTCCTCCAACATCTTTACAAAAGCCTCTTCCCAAAAGAATCCCATAAGTAGTTGGGATATCAAACTAGGATAGTCATTTTTACTCTCTTTTCTAGAAATGTAACAAATGCAAATTGTGCATCCTTGATTTGGCCAATCAAGGGGACTTTTTAGTTTCCATGGAGTAACATCATCCATAAGATTTAGTCAAAGTGTCAAGGGCATGAGCTACTTTTGCGGGCATAACGTTATCAGAGGCTCTGAGTCAATTATGTAATTGCTGAGTTTGAAACCGTTTATAAGTAAAGAACAAATAAAATGGTTCAATCTTTCCTGAAGAAGTGGATAGAGGTCATATTACTCTGAGGTAAAGGTTGAGTGGGGCTAGGAAAAATGCCTTTTGAAGATGAAGGAATAATAACCTTGCTTCTAATGAATTTGGCAAGTTTCTCAAATTGCTCAGGTTGGGTGAAGGTATTCGCTTTGACATTTGGATTTTGGTTTGTTTTTTGCATGGTCAAATGATGTCAAAAGTGGTATATGAAGGAATGATGGAGGCTCCAGTTTTGGTTACATTGGTCTGAGCTGAGGTACTGGCCTTGAAAGTAGGAGAAAGAGAGTTGGAAGGTGAAGTTACCTTTTTCGTTATCTCCTTTTTTTAGTTTGTGCTGAGATGGGAGATCCTCTTTTCGCCATAACTACGGGAGCTTCCTTACTTTTATCCTTGGAGATTTTAACCAGATTTCTAGGGTTTGAGATTGGGATCGAGTGAAAACTACAAATGATTTTCCATCATGCTCATCTTCATCTTTCTCGTATTCCAAATAACCAATGTTGGAGTCACCAGCTGAATCATCAAAAGACTCATCAGCATATCCTAAAGCTTCGAAGGCTTCATGAGATTTGTGATCTTCTGGTTCCTCATCCTCCTCAATTATTTCAACTAGCATTGATAGGAGGAGCTTCAATGGCCAGCCTAGTGGGAGAGTAGTCAATCAACTGATTCCTATCTCTTGTGGGAGTGCCATTGGCATTGTTGAAATTCCATCTAGGAATATCCCGATAAGGAATGTTGGTTGCTTGTTGAGACATTTGCTTCTTTAAAGTGATCAAGTCATTGGCCATCTTCTGAATCATTGGATCAGTAGTACTCTGAGAAGAACTCTAATTTTTAGGCTTAGATGATTCTCTTCTGATCTTTCCGGCCAGAATAAGATTGTCTTCTATTTCGGTGGTTGTAGCTTGAGCGGTGGCCAAATCAGGGATAACAGATCTTCTCAACAAGAAGCTCACATCAAGAGGTTGAGCATTGATGAAGAAACACTTCTGATTTTCAAGAGTAGGAACAGCTAGTCTGGAATCTTGTGGATCAGCTTGTTGAATTTGGCTATGAAGTCCGCATGGGTTCATAAGACTCCTTCTTCATGTGTGTAAGTTGTGCTAACAAGGCATGAGAATCTTTAGCTGGTTTGAACCTTGCTTCAAATACAGATCTCATGGTAGCCCAGTTGGTAATGCATGCATTTGGGAGATGGTAAAACCATTCTGCTTGCTACTATGCCATGCAATGTTTTGATGAAGAGTCGAATAGAGACATCTTCGTGAGCAACCCCAAGAACACCGCATGCAACAAAGAATGAGGCAATGTGTTCATCAGGATGTTGTTTTCCATCACCGTTGAACTTAGGAATATTCTTCCATGATCCATGAGGTAGGTCATGTAATGGTGGAGTAAGGG
Organism: Taxus wallichiana var. yunnanensis; assembly: GCA_018340775.1. Classification (NCBI taxonomy): domain Eukaryota; kingdom Viridiplantae; phylum Streptophyta; class Pinopsida; order Cupressales; family Taxaceae; genus Taxus; species Taxus wallichiana. Next base: position 249,695,428 of record CM031240.1, on the reverse strand, counting down.
AAAGAGGACCAATAGTTGTGCCCCAAGGCACAGGTTGTGCTTGCCATTCTTCTAAATGAAGTGCATATAAGAATATGAATATCTAACAAGAATAATGCATGAAAAGTTGCAGAAACTTCTTGTTCTTGAGGAATCGAGTCCTTCGGATGGGTGAAGAACTTCTTGCCTAGCTAGATGCAACATTGTTGGGTGAAAGCCTGAAATTATGTTGTTGAAGCAGATCAAAGAATGGATCAGTTTCACCCCTAGCTCGGCTTGACCGAGTGAAGATCTTCCTGGCCAGCTTGAACTGGAAAATGGATCTTCTTGAAAATAAGGAAAATATGGAGTCAGAGACACCAAAAGGATAAGCTTAGTCTTATCAATCGTATTTCCCAGTGGAGTCACCAAAAAATGTTGGTTGGATATTTTGTCACGCCAAAATATGAGGTTCAACCATAGTACATGGGATTAAATCCCTCCTCAAAGACAGGTGAGGCTACCTATTTATTACTAATCTAAAACACAACAAAAATAATATGTACAATATTCACACTAATCTAACCATTGGGGTTGGGATAGAATCCCAAAATCCATATCCATAATAGGTGAAGATATTGCTCTTTCGAAATGAAATGGATCGGAAAGGAAATTACTATTATGGAAGAAACACAATGGAAAGGAAATGAGAGGAACGTATTTTCTTTCGAGTAAACATAGAGCATGAAATAATCATATGAGCTTTAGATAACAAATGTAATGTTTGAAATGATTAGAACAATCAAGATGCTAAACAAAGAATAGCTTAAGATTATGAACATAAGAACAATATCTTAAGAAAGATACATCTCACAACACAAAGTTTGTAAAATAGCATCAGTTTCTATTCCTCAAATGATTAAAAGAAAACACAAAGTCTTTCTTCTTCACAATAGATCTCAATATTCCAAAAATCTCAACCCTTTGGAATGCATAAGCATCCCTTATTTATAATAAAAGGAGTTGAGAGAAAATAGGATAAATCCTAGAAAATAGTCTTTTTAATGAGAGTCCTACTTTGCTTGACTCTCACGCAGGAGACCAAGTCAAAATTTCTTCCTATGTGATGAAACAAAAATGAAAAAGACATGTCGATTTCAAGATTGAAATGACATGCAACATTGTGCCTATTTTGTTTCATCATCTTTGTCTTCCTCCAACAAAGCCTACTTGTCCCAAAATTCTTGGAACTTTCAGATTATACCTGCATCTCATTTTCATTAGGTGCAGTGGAATGATCACTCAGAACTTCACATGTTTCCTGAGTATCGCTAGCATTGCCAGGAAGCTTTTTAGTCTCTTGTTGAGTTTCCTCAGGGTTTCCAAAGAATGTTCAATTTTCACAAACCTATCAATGATTTCCAGGCTGAATCCATAAGTTGGTTCATGCTGAATTGATTCTTGGATCTTTGTAAAGATCATCAACAGGAGAATACTTGAGCTTTCACTCAACACCTTAGCACAAATCTTGACTAGCTCTTCTTCTATGTCATTCATGCCATCATTGACCAATTGATCTCTTGATTCCCTCAATTTTCTGCAAGCTTCATTGAGAATCTTTATTCTGAATCTAATGGCTTTGGTTAGTTGAAAATGTTTATCCCCATGTGGAATGATGCCTTCTTCGACCAAGATGTGGGATGGAACCTATTTCAGCATGTTTGGAGAGCTTCAAAAGTTAACTCTAGGTTCCCGATCTCTGCTGAAAATTCATCATCCATTTTCTCTCCATCCTTCTTTATATCCTCTAAGGATTTGTAGACTTCCACAGTGTCCTCGATGACTTCTTTTCCTTGCAGGAGTAGCCTTTGGATCCATTCATCGATTGTTCTCCCCTTCTCATTAATCTTCTCGATCATGGGTACCGATGAGAAATCAAACCTGATAGGAGTAGAGGATGATGGTGTTGACTCAGGAGGCTTTGAGAGCTTGAGTAGTACTTCTATCAGCTGTTGTACTTTCTCTTTTAACTCATCTCTATTTGCCTTAGTTTCCTTTAGCTTCTAGCACAACACATTCATGGCATCTTGTGCGTCTTGTTGTGCTCCCTCCATTGTTACTTTCCCTAGAGCCACCCTTGTGATTTGATAATCTGTGACCATTATATCATCCTTAGTTTTATCAGCCACGTGGAGTAGCAATTTCTACAAATTTATGCCTGAGGCATCCACTGAAATCCTTGAAACTATTTTGGGTTTCTTGGCCGACTTGGTAGGAGTGACCTTGAGGGAACTGAAATCAAAGGTTGGTAATGGAACTACCACCTTCCTCTTCCTCGAGTCTGATCTACTAACCATTGAGGCGTATTGGAAGAAGTTTCTCCCATTGTAGGTGTTATGGTCACATCTTTAGGTGGAGGAAGGTTAGCTTGTGGAGTGGTGACCACTGCAAGTGTAGCAGCGTCCATGGTAATGGATTCAAGGGAATGAAGGTGCAGAAGGAGGAGGCATGTCCATGGTTAACTGGGGTCTAGTGGGGAGAGGTGAGAGGCCAGAGAAGATACTAGCCATGGCTGAGGAACTTGGTGAAGAAATATGAGGCAAGGAAGGTTGAATGGGAGGAGGCAAGGATTCCAAAATTAGAGCTTGAGAGATAAGAGGAAGACTTACCTCTGATGAAATCAACCAAAAGAGGAATGGAAGGTTGAACAATCTCTTCTCCTGAAGGAGGATTTCCTTGTTCTAGTTGTGGAGGTGAATCAAGAACCTCAACTGTTTGTGGGAGAGTGGCCACTGGTGTAGTTACTTGATCTTCTCCCTTTCTGACAAACTTAACCTTTATTGGCCTCTTGGAAGGGTTCTTATCCTTTTCCTTTTTTCCCTTGGAGGGTCCCACTTCCAAAGTATCTAGTTTTGAAAAACTCCCTTCTTTATAACTCATTCCCCAAGAAATGAGCCACACCTTAGTATGGGAAAGAATTTGAGTAGCTCTCCCATGATAGAAGCTTTCTCAGAATGGACCAATCAATGGCCGAGAATACATATTGGTCTTCATTCAACCCATCATACGAGGGTCAAGGACACTCTCATTGTCCTTAGTGCCTTTTGGGATGTCAGATAAATCTAGCATCTAGATTTCTTCAATTGTCAACCTGTTATTGTCCTTTCTTTGGATGAAACCTCATCCCAAAGATCAACCCAAATATCTTCTATGTTGGGAACATGTAGATATAAAGTCCCGTATGATTTAAGGACTCCTAGAAATCAAATCCATCTGTGCTTCATGTGCTTCTTCAACTTGTCCTGAAGCTCATGCACCACATTCTTAGCTTTAACCATTTTTGAGCACATGTGTACCTTCCGATGGAAATAGGGAAGGATATGGAAAGCCTTGTGTTTACTCTGTTGGAATTTGTGGAAATCCAACAATTGTCTTACCAACTCCATTAGGATCAGCTTATCACCTGGGAATCTGGGCAATCGGAAAGGATCACCTAGGTACATGACCACCCGAAGGTATGTGAACTTCTTGAACTACAAGAAGATACAACCCCATTTTGATACTTCGGCCCATGCTTCATCAGAGACTCTTCTTTTCCTTAGATCAGGGTTCATCCTACAGATATTTTCATAAAAGAAAGCATCGTTCACTCTTCTGAATTGATCCTCGGAACCCTTCATTGTCAGCTGAGGGAAGTACCGATATATGTGTTTTTACCCTATCTCCTTTTGCATCCAACCCTAGATAATTTCTCATGCATGCTGGCTGCTGCATAGGTGACATATGATGACATATAGAATTTTCCAAGTAGTCAAGATTGTCTTCATCTGGGAATCAATCTCATCACTTATAAGATTGCTCCAATCGATCCCTTGTTCGTTCTTCTTCATAATGACCATGAATTGATACATCCATCCTTGGAAGTCTCTTGACTCAGGGAGTCCAAATACTCGACTTAGCAAGGTGATGATGTCACTGATTTCAAGGATGAAATCACTCCTGGGGACAAACTTGGGAAACCTAGAGATAGTTGGCTTGGCCTTGATCAAGAACTTTTTATTCACATGCCTGATGCAGTCTTCTTGATCTTTGTCCCAGGATTTCTGTGCTGACTTAAGATCTACATCGACATATTCCTAAAAGTTGGGTAATCTTAAGAGGTCATCAAAGTAACCCCCGTCCAACTTCACTATGACTTCTCCTGCTTGATTTTTCACTGAGTGAGAATCTGAGTCATAATTGGAAGCACAGGCCAAAATGAACTCGGGCATTGAGCAGACATTGGGAATCCTGTTGCAAGAGGGAGGCCACTGTTGGTTATTGACTTCATCCAGAGGACTCTGAGAAGAATCCTTGGTTTTGTTCCAAAAGTCTTCCATGTCAATGTTACCAAGCTCTGTATCTCGGATGTCATAATTGCAATCTATGTAGGAGGGGGATTCCATTTTTAGTACTTGTATTTCATCTTTCCTGACCTATCTAACTTATCCTTAGATGATCCAGGATCCGACATGAGAAGTCCTAAAGAAAGAATGCCTAGACAACTCTGTTTGAACAATCAGACTTGGAAGCTTGTTGAGCAACCCCACAGACCACCACACTATCGGACTTTAGAACTTGCAAAAGCACTGATGAAACCTGACACACTAGAATGTATGTCAAAAATAAGGTCTTGTCGGACACTTCACAAAACCTGACAGACTACAGAGAGTGTCAGAACTTAGTAGATGTCGAACACTTGTAAAACCTTGGTATACTTGGCGTAGAAGTCGGAAGATGTTGATCACTTCGCAAGACCCGACACAAAGTGGAGATTAGAGGATGTCGAACACTGAAGAAACGATACACTACAAAGTGTATGTCGGAGGTTGATAGATGTCGGCACTTGGAACAACCCGATAGAAGGGTGGAACTTGGAGATTGTTAAGCACTCGATGAAGCTAAAAATGGATGGAAGCAAGAAGATGTTGAACACCCTACAAAACCTGAAACAAAGGAATCGGGTTTTGAGGTGTCAGGACATGCAAAATTTCTGCCATTTCACCAGTTAGGAATTTTAGATTTTTCAGTAATTAATAGAGGTATATTCCATGGGATAAAATAAAGAAACACCCTAGGGGTGAATTCCAAACAAGAACTTTCATTGGAATACAACATAAAATGAAGAAAACAATCTAAAACCCTAAACCTAGAGGAAAAATAGGAAAGGAAGGAGAACACCAAAAGAATATCTCAAATACAAATCCAAAAGACCTCAAATTGGAAAGAAAAGTAAAATACCTTCAGTAATCTCAAAAATAATAAAAAAATGAAACACGAAATCGATCAAGAAGCTCAATCGGGTTTGGAGGTCACAGGCACAAGTACAAAAAATCCACACAACAAAAGTACAATAGGTAAAAATGACGTGTAAAATCAAACTATTTATAAAGTCCTCACATTTATTACACTTCACCTGACACGTGTGCCAACTACCCGACAACTTGGCATTAATGCCATGTCATCATGCTTGGAGTGCCCAAAAACCCGACACAAAGGATTAAGCTATCAATTTGGGGTCAAGCGGGTTTTGAAATCATGCGACATGAGAGCATGAGATGTTTGGATGTTCCAAGGTCCCGGAAAACATGACAAAAGGAGAAAATATGTTTTCATGTTATTGAAACTAGAAAACTTTCCTCAAAAGGGCATTTTAGGAAAGTTTCCCAAAAAACATATAGCATCTTTTTAGCTAAAATCATAAAATGAGATAACACAACCTAAGAAGAATTGTGAGTTGAATAATACCTCCATCTCTCAACTTCTTTAGTTCCTCTTGCATTTTTTAGGGATTGTTGGGCCTTTGTTTTTGAAACTAAATTTTCATGAAGCATGTAGAAAATATGTTTTCATATGTTGCCAAAATCTTGGTAAACAATTGGATATACAAAATCTCCTCAAAAGGGCATTTTAGGAATTTTTTTCCTTTGTCTATGGTTATCTTAATTTTATCATGGAATCACTAAAATGAGATATTAATGTTTGTCGGGGACGAGAGGGTCTCATCAATACCTCAACCTCATATTCATAATATGGGGACATTATACAATTTTCAAAACGAGACCCCAATATTGCAATCATGTCTAGTAAATCATTGAACCTTCTATCATGATGCATGATGTTGAATGAGTCAAACATCTCAATAAAATCCCAAAGCTGCATGCTTATCTTTGTTTCATTCGATTCTTTGTGGCATACAATTTTATGACTTTTTTACAACTAATTCTAAGTCTCCTTTGAAAATGATGTCCTTGATACCATATTTCCAAGAAATTATTAAACCTAACAACAATGCCTCATACTCAAAGAATGATTTTGGTGCACTCAAAAGCTGAGTTTGAAGGAAAAGAAAAAATTTTTTGACTGGAGAAAGTAGAACAATACCAACACCATTCCCAAACTTGGATCAAGCTCCATAAAAAAAAGAGTCCAAGGAGATCCTGCTTGGTCAAGACACCTGCATTCTTCAACTTTGTGCTCCTTTACCATCAAGCAAATTCTATAAATTTGTCAGCATCAACATTTGTGTACAATACTTCATAGGATGCATTGTTGGGATCCTCAATAAGCTGCAACATTTTATTTTCCCCATACAACCTGACAAGGCTTCCCTTAATTGGAATAATGGCATATGACATATTCATTTGAACACTCCCACCAACAGTTGTAACACATTTCCTAGTAGCATAGCATACCTTGTTTGGTACGGGAAGTTAACAATGACAACATCAAGTTTTAAATTTTTACCTAGGTAAGCTGCAAGCTACACCACCAAAATCTTCACACATCCCACTATTGGAACCTCTCTGGAGTCCATGGCAATGCACTTCCCATATGTTGTTGTCACTTTGATATTCAACTCATTCATGACTTACAGAGGCATGACATTATGTGATTCCCTTGAGTCAAACATGCAGTTGTGCAGTAGTTTGTCCTTAATGATCAAAGTGGTGAATAATGGATCCAAACTCAGATGAAATTCCACCAAGGATGTCCCAAATAGACCTCAAGTGGTTCAACTAGTTCTTTCTAATGTTGGTGGTGTCTCAAATTATTCAATGATTGGAGGAGACTCCACAATATTTACATTTTTCTAGGGCAGTCTTCTCTTCTTTCAACCCCAAGTATTCAAATGCTCTCTTTTTGTGCTTAGGAATCCTAAGTAACTCAAAAATTGGAACAGAGACTTTGATTTGACTTATAACTTAGGAAATGTTATATGGCACATTCCTTAGTAAGGTAGTATTGGAAGGAAAGCCAACACATTCATTAGGTGATACAAGATTTTTGACAACTTGGGCATGAGGAGGGATATGATTTTTGTTTGGAACTACAGGACTTTTGGAGATGCATCTTTCTTATGAGCCTCTTTAGGAATGTTTTAAAGTAAGATATCTTTGGCTTGGCTTGAGGCCTTGTCCCTTTCACAACCTTACTTCTTGTGTTATATTCCTTCTCTTGAGAAACAACGACATTCATCAGTAACTTCCTATCTTCCTCAGATGGAATTCCTCCATCATACTTCTTTATCATTAAAGCCCTTAAATATTCAAAATCATTATTGGGAAATTTAAAATCCTGTACAGTATCTACTTCTAAAGTATGAGAGGGAGAAAGAATAGGTACCCTATGAATGCAGTCCCAAAAAGTGGCAGCAGTCTGGGCACTTATCACCTTAGTTGAAGTTTCCCCTTATTGTAAGCTTGTGGAGCAACCCATCATGTAGACATCATCATCATTATCATCAAATTATTCTTCTTCTCGGTGATGATTCTTCTTCAAGGAGCATGAGGAATGAAACATTTTCACACCAATCAATGACATTTGTCTCTCCTCCACAACAACAACTTTGTGACCAAAGGATCGGGCACCATTCTATTTTCCCTACCTTGGGGCTTCCTGTTTCCAAATCCAACATGTCCTTTTGCCTCTATCATTAGATATTTGGTGATTTGTAAACCTATCTTGGCCTTGTTTCCTATGTTGACCTTGTGAGTTATGCCCAATCCCCTTCTCAGCCCGGGCTAATTTGTAGGAAATTTCTTTGACAGCCCCTACCAAAGTTTTCACAACTTCTTCCAAATCAACAACCTTGCTTGTTTGAGGATTTTTGGGTTAACCAGATTTACACCCTCCCTTTTGGAGGATTTCCAATTTCCTTGATGTTTTTCTCTATTTGCAAAGCCATGGTGAAGGCCTACCTCAAATTTTTGGGGTTTCTTGTCTCTTAAGTAATATGTAGCCTTTTTATCAAATGCATTAGAATATTTGATCAAACATGACTCATCCAAAAGGCCTTATGATAATAGGCAATCTCCTCAAGGTCTTATCAAACCTTGTGTTGAAATCATGTACTGACTCATTAGGAGATTTTTAATGTTTTCAAATTCGTCAAAAGAAATCTAGGGTCAGTTCTATCACCATACTACAATCTAAATGCATTACTCATCTCGGTCCAAGAATCAATAGATTTATCTGGCAATGCTTTATACTAGTCCCTAACATCTTCCTCTAAGGTATGGATGAACAATTGGATATATACATCTTCATGTTCAATCTCAAAGTCTTCCATCATATTGATAAAAATATTTAGATGTTGATAAACAGATTTATAGCATTGTTTCCTGGAACTTTGGCATTTGTTTGTTACATCTTGAGGCACTGCATTTGGATATCCAACCATTCCCACAAAATTTATAGGTCCAAAGGTGTTTACAAAAAAAGGGGTTTGGGTGGGGGTAGGGCCATGCTGTTTTGAGGAGGTGACCCTGAAGGGGTAAAAAATTGATAAGGGGTAGAAGGTATTTAGAAACACAGGAGTATAATTTTCAAAATGGATACCCCCTAAAGGCCTTGTCTCTTGGAAATCCCTATCAAATTCAGAAAAGACAGGTGTAGAATGTGAAGAAAACCTTTCAAAATCAAATGAAGGCCCTTCTCCAGTTGGATAATTAAATTCTATAGAGAGACTACCGATTTAGAGTCACTTGAATTACAGTCTTTAATAATAGGCCAATCACTTTCATCAATGGAGATCCCTCTCCTTGTCTGTTGATCTCCCACAACTCTCCAAGATTTTCTTCCTTCTTATTTTTTCTTTCCCTAGCTCTGCAAAAGACATGTGTATAATGTGAAGAAAACATTTCAAAATAAAATGAAGGCCCTTCTCCAGTTTGAGAATTAAATTCTATAAAGAGACTACATGATTCAAAGTCACTTAAATTGTAGTCTTCAATAATAGGCCGATCACTTTCATCAATGGAGATCCCTCTCCTTGTCTTCTGAACTCCCACAACTCTCTAGGATTTTCTTCCTTCTGATTTTGCTTTCCTAGCTCTAGAAATAGTGTCCTAGTAGGATCTCGAGCAAAGAAATATCTTCTTCTTTCCATCTTTGCAAAGTTTAGTAACAAATCTCACTTGACAGAGGTTAAGACACTTTGTACTCATTAAAACTCAAATCAATAAGGAGTCACCACGAAGGATTTCCACCTTAGGTGTGAAAATACACTAAATATGATATGTCAAAGGTCTCATTAACACTAGAAATTGGAAATGGAAAGATTTTGACCTTTCTTTACCAAGATTTATCAAATGAAATCTAGTGCACTAGGTGTGAAAACTAAAAGAACTGCACACAACACTTGGAGCATACAAGAAGTGTTTTACTAGGGCTTGAAAAGTGAATTGTAGTCCCTAAAAATGATGCCAATTAGGCGTTTTGATACACCAAATAGACATGAAATGGAAGTGAAAAATAAAATTAGTCTCGGCGATGCATGATTAGTTCCCAAAGAATTCAATACAATCCTCGAAGTAATGGCACCACTTAGGTGTTGGTGCCCAAATTGATTCTCCCTAGAAATCTAATTGGCATCACTAGTTTGACAAGAATATTAGAGATAGATTAGATCATGGTGAGTCATTTTGTAGCTGGGGATGAGATCTAACTAGCCCTCTGTCACTCAAATGTAGAGAAATGGATAAAACCCTCAAGAGGATTTGATCTATCCTCACTATTTTAGGTTGTGCCTTTCAACCAGGGTAAGAGGACCCTTTTATAGCCTATTGTTTATGGAGGAGATGGGGATATCCTTCCTAATGAAATTGTTAAGGAGACCTTGGAGAAAATATGATCAATGTAACATAATCTAACTCGACTACTTATCACTCTAGATAATGGAGATATTTTTGGGAAAGCTTCGAGGATACTAAAGACATTTGAGATCTTGGTTGTTTCTGCATGCTTTGGTAATGGAAATTATGCATTTGTGTACATATAGGACACACAGAGGTAGTATGGGTAGGATTGGTTGTTTTAATTGAATTTTTGGTGGGAGGTGGGGCAAGATGAACTTGACTCACCAGATCCTTGAGGAATCTTACAAAATGGAAGGTTGAACCAACAAAATGCCATGAACAGCTATATTTTTTCATTAACCAAAATATGTGCTTCAATGGAGGCCCATATTAGCAATTTTTGACACAATCTTTGAGAATCTATCACGAAGGATCGAGTTAGGAAACCCAACAAAGTATCAAGATCTAAGCCAAATCACACCTAAGGTACACCCAAAGGCTTACAGAAAATCTCTGTCAAATAGATGAAAGAAAAGTGATTTTAAATTGTCTATTTCACCCTTAGATGAAGGCTCCTCTGAGAAATGAAATTACAGATTCCACTAAACTGTCACAAGGATTGAGACTTGTGTGATTGAATAATATTTTAATACAATATTGTAACAGAAACAAGAAAAACTACTTGCATACATTTAGAAATAAAACAAACACACTTTTCTCAAGACAACACAAAATAACTTGAATTTGATTAAATCTATCAGCAGGGGAAGGTTTCTACAACAGTCTCAGAGCTTGTTAATGGTTGTACACTTGCAACCACCTTGACACGATCAGATTCAATACAAAAGAGATATAAATTATTCTCAAAACAACTTCTCAAAAATGATGGGCTATGTTAAGCTTTCTACTAGAAAAATCAGTCCCGACCCCTAACACTACAACCATTTACACAAAAAGTTTGTGCCATTCATAACATTTTAAAGAGCCCCTTTCCCCCAAAAACTAGACATTGAGTGCTACCAATGCTTTCCATGATCACGATCGTCATTCCCGTAATCAGATCTATAAAAAGTTATTAGGTGCTCGAGGGGGTAGATCTCATCAAATATCTCCCACATTCAACTCCTTCCTCTAGTAGATCACTATTTCTTCAATTTTCTAACCACTTATGCTCCTAATCTGTCAAATTTGGCTCCTTGCATTCTCGAGAGAAGAAAAATGAAAAATCGATCGAGAACAATAGTCAGACCATTTTAATGGTGAAAGACGTCTTCCAAATCTTCCCACCAAACTTAGATATAAAAATTAACTCCCTTCTCTGCTTGGCGTGTAGGAGATACCAAGAAGTCATGAAGACTTGCACTTCCAGGCATGTTTCATAGAAATGGGGAAATCGGTTTCAAATCTCGAGTTGTCATTGATCTTTACTTTGAATTTGGGTCATCCATGTGGAAGATTCAAACTTAAAACCGACTGGGGTTTCCTCCGAATTTTTACAAATTTTGAAAAAATGGAAAAATTTCACAATTTTTTCTGACTTTGCTCTCCAGAAATGAGCTTGACACGTGTCTTGAGGTGGGTCCCAAAGGAACCGCGGATAAATTCCACCATTTTACCCTCTTTTTGGAAAAACTAAATTTTTCCAATTTTTCGCCATAGCTCGCCCTTGAAAAATTCTTATGACATATGTCCCAATGTGGGTCCCAGGCGGGACCACATTTCCTTTTTACTTTTAACTCTTTTTCCCACAAAGGGAAAATTTTCCAAATTTCCTTCAAAGGCCCACACCTCCGCCATTGACTGGAGCAAGCTTTGACCTTTCTTCCATTGGGCTTATGGATCATTTTGATGTTTTGATCCTTTGAAAATCAGGGGGCAAAAATTCAAGTCACCCCCGATGGTCCACCTCCTCACCCCTTTTGACTTTTCAAATTGCCACGTGTCACTATGGCGCACCTTGAGATGGTCCCCAAAAATTGAGACCTTGAATGAGTGTGGGCTCTCCACATGTCCTGGCCCAACAATATTATTTTGAAGGATCGAAGCGAAGTGGAAGGCACCAAGTGTCATGCTCTGAGGTAGTCTCCTTTGGCCGTTGAAAAGTCCAAGCAAAATTTAAAGTGAGCAAAGGCCTCCAAGTGTCATCCTAGCACTTCTTTAAAATAAAACTTAAGGGCCATTGCCCAAACATGTGGTTCTTCCACGTGTCTCTCTGGAGAAATTTCAAAATGGTTCCCAATTTTGACACGCCGAATGATCGTGAGCTCACCACGTGTCCCCATTTTTGCCACATTATTTTAGATGCATAAAATTTTTCTAAGTTTGGTCAAAGCGGAAGAAACCTCCACATGTCCTCCCGGCACTACTCCAAGGCCAAACCAAAAGTAGATCCTCAAATGAGAACCACTCCTCCATGTGGACAAATTTTGAGTCAAGGCTTTTCAAGAATTTTTTAAGTACCTAAATTGAGCCGCATCAACCAAAATATGCCACATTCCCTATTGATGCAAGGATACAAATTTGACCGAGATAAATTCCCGTCAAACTATGAAATACGGAAAAATGATCATTTGATCCTGAAAATGAAAATTTCTCCAAGGAAAGAGAATTTAGAAATGTTACAAGGCTCAAATATGTTCCTCGAGAGATATATCCATTCATTTTTTTCAAGTATTTAGGCAGAAACGACAAGGAAAACAAATCCCCTACGACTATGAAGACCAAAAATATGGGAGAGCCCAAGTTTTTAGATGAAAAAGAATGAGAGACCCAAATTATAGATCTTTTCTAGAGGAAAAAAACAAGGAGAAAACCATGGACATATAAGTGATCTACGACCTAGAGCAGATTAAAAATGGCAACAAAGATTAACTAGGCACAACAAGGGGAAATTTTTTTACAGATTCTATAAATCATAGATTTTCAAAGGAAAACTAGGGTGAGACTATTTTGAGCACCAACAGGTATTAAAGGAGTTAGAGACTTGAAAGTTTAGGAGGAATATTTCCGTCCACTAAAGGAAGGATAAGAAAAGATACATCCTTTGAATGGTCAAACTCCTTACTTACCTAGTAAGAATTATACCACTGAAATTATTGATGAGTGGACATAAAGAACAAGTAAGATTAGAACTTCAAAATATTTCTTGATCTAAAAGGTAAAGGTAATACTATTTAAGGCTATGCAATATCCCCTCATCACTGAAGTAGTTCCAATCCAAAGTAAAAGGGAAAGGCTTGACTAATCAAAAATCCCCTCGGGTGTGTTACTAGGATCATCTAAGCATTTGAAAAGATGATTAGGGGAGCCTTAATAGGTGATGATATCCAATCTAAATCACAAATTGGAAAAGAAAGAAAGGCACCAAGACCTCAACCAATTTGAGACAACTAAGAAGAAAACTAACTTAATACTACCTTTGGTAAGGGACACTAGTATTTCAATGAAGAAAAGTGGCCATGTATCAAAAAATAAAAGACATAGAGATCCTGAGGTAATTTATCCTTGTGTTGTAACTTAGGCTAAGAAGAAAGTGTTTACTTCATTAGCTCACTAGGGAATTCCATTTAAAACTCATGAAAGTATTCACTCTACTCCAGTTATACCTCCATCAAGTGTAGTTTCATCTTTATCTCCCCCACGAAAATTTTCTAGGAATAGTTAGTAGTACTCCTATGTCTAGTCAATTAGATGATGTCATGAAGGAACTAATGCAAAGCAAGCAACTTGTTGAACAATATGAGAAACAATCAAAAAGGGTTTTTAAAGGAATTAATTTGGAATTACTCAAGGAGAATCCTAAACTTGAAATGGATGATGAGACAATTGAAACTTATACAACCGAGGGTGTAAGTGTCCCTGAAAAATAATTACATAATCAAGATCTTGATCAATCATCAAGTGCAAGATTGGGGGCTCAAAAAAAATCTCTAATCAAAGGCTTACCTATTATGGATGTTGAAACAATAACTCAAACAAGTTTGAATTAAATGCCTATAATAAGTGTTTCCATATTGAAGACCAACCACCCAAAGATTTAAAAGTAGTTAAGGATGGTGAGGTTTCTCAAGGGAAAGTGTCATGAAAGAAAATTTGATTGATTTCAAAATAAGTAAAGCAAACCTATTGAGGTCAATCCTGAAGAAAATATAGGTAAAAATCAGGAATAAAACCTTGAGTATCCTAATCGACAAACATAAGGTGGTTGGAGAATAGCTACAAGAAAATTTCTCCACCAAACAACCACTTACTGAGAAGGTGAAGACATTTCAAAGGACAAGGAACCATTTAAAGCTCCAAGTTCTGGTAAACGATATTCCAAAGGATTTTACAAATGTGATAGCTACTTTAAGAAAACTTAGGTACAAGTAAAACTACCACTCTTTTAAAAATCCTAAGGAAGCATTAAAAATTTTTTCTAGAGAGTAAAGGTCAAGATGAAAAACAATGATGGAAAGGGTTAGAAGATATCACTCAATCTCAGATTAGAACAGGAAAAGGGAAGTCAGAGATAGTAACATTGGAAAGTGAAAAGAAAATGGTAAGAGTGGAATAAACATAAAAATAATTATTGTTGTATTTTGAGACCCCACACCTCAAACCATAAGAAGAAAATAAGGGAATGCCCCTATGGTTGGATGGTTAGGAGGATTCTTCAAGAAGGGAGAAGGAAGTTACTCAAAAGGAAGTTTTAGATATCACTAGCATTGTCATTTCCGAAACCCAAAAATCTTTAAAAAAGAAAAAATTCTTACTAAAGCACATACACACCAGCATGGATTAAGGACCTTGGAATTTGGAACTCCTCACCAAGGTAAATCAAAGGATGATATTACAAAAAGTGACTATGATATCAAACACATCAATTGGGAAGGCTATCATGGAATCATTGAAGAAAGAAGTCACAGTGGCATTTGAAGGCTGCTACAAAAGGTTGATGAAGATAAAATATCTAAAAAAAATAATTGAAAGAGTAGATAAAAACATTGACTTCATGCTTGCAAAAAATTAGTAGGTCCTATAGAAGGAAATCAAGAATTTTCCACTACTATTACCCCTAAAATGCTGGATAAAATAGAAAAGGCTAGTAAGAAATCTGAAGAAATGGATAAATGGGTAGAGGACTTGTCCTAGAAAGGTAGAAAGGTCATTGAGAAGACAATAAAAAGGTATGCAGAATTTACCAAAACACTCAGTGACATTAATGAAATCAATGAAGTGTGAAAGATGAATTATATTATTGGGAGGGGATCCTTCCAAACTTGAAACAATAAACCAACTTGATGAAGATTTGGTAGAAAGGGAGGGAATATAGTTACCACTGAAGAAAAGGGAGTCAATATGTGATGGAAGATCTAGATAAAATCAGGGTAGAAGTTGTAAATCAAGTTAAAGAAAAGTTGGTAATTGAGAAGGAATGGGTAGGAAAGAGTATTGATAACATAGATAAACATAGTAGAACAGATGGTATTTGATAAACATAAAACTACTTATGGGAATATGGAAGTTGATACCTGATTCAATATTTTGACAAGTACATCAAGGAGGAACACTACTCTTATGAGGTTATCAAAAGGCTCATCTTTGTAGAAAACAAGATTCTTGAGCTAACTAAAAATTGAGAGAATATAAGAAAAGAATGGCCAAATGTATTGATGTACTAAATAGGCATAACCTGATATTCAAATATCACTTGGGACCTGATGAAGAAGAGATGATACCATTGTTCCAAAGGTATGATGCATACAGAGAAAGACAACCAGATGAAGAAGAAGATGACAAAGATGAAGATGTAACCATGATTGACCAGTGAGAAAGCTTAGGCTTGTTTTTCCTAACATTTCTCATCTTTTCATTATTAATACTCTTGTTTTATACTAGTTGAACATTACTTTGAATTGTTAATTTCAAGCATGAATGTAACTTGATACAATACAGTAGAATTTTATGTTGCTTTGATAGAATTTTAAATCTATTATGAAGCATGTGAATTAATGTAACAATTTGAATTTTTGTATTGATGAAAAAAAAAATGGGGTTCTATAGGGCCCCAACCCATGGAAAAGTTACATACATTTTTGTGAACTACATCAAAAAGAAACTAGAAAAAAGACACCTAATTATCTTCCACCACCACAAAAAATCCTCACTGAAAGGAGGAATTTTGTCAAAAGCTTGTTTTTCCTTGGAACAAACTCCTCTGACCCAACAACCATTCTGTGCAAATAGAACTTCCCCTACCAAGTGTGAGACATCCCCATAGCCATGAGTTCATCAATATTCATCCTAGGGCCATCCAAATACTCATCAATTCCATCTTCTTTTGATAAGAAGAGACCCAATTTAGGAGATCCAGGCCACCTATGGGAAATGCTTTTTCCCTTTTTTATTTGTAGATAGAGGGATGGTAGGAAAAATTGATGTGGCTGGAAGTGCAAGTACAAGTGGTCCTTGAATTTGGCTGAGTGGGAGATTTGGAGCTAGATTCACCCTTTCACCTTTCTACATAACAAATGGTGACACTTTAGGAGGTTGAGAAGGTGGAGATTTTGTGGGCCTTTTCTCCAAAGAAGAAACATGTTGTTCAATTCATTCACCCTATGAAAAAAGAGTAGGAATAGTGTCTATATAAACCCCTTCCCCAAGCTCATAAGATTTGAAGGAATATCCTTCAGTGAACTCTTCATTACAGATGAAAGGGCATATGTTGTCAATTTGCACCTTTCATAGATGGCCTGCTCTTGAGCTAGAATGCTTTTCAATACCTGAGATTTTTTTGATATCCCACCTGAAAAGATGAAAGTACATCATTTGGAAGGTGAAAAAAAAGATTGATGATTGATTCTGAGCCTTGAATCAATTCCACAAGAAACTTGGGTGGTCAATGGCCCATTATAATCCTTGTCTGAATATCAAATAACATCCTCAAAAATTCCTCATCGAGGCCTGTCAAGTCAAATATTTGATTCAAATCTTTCAGAGGAGACCTCCTTCAAGCTGGATCTAATAATAATGTCATTCCCACCATGTAGATAGAAGAAATCCACCAAGATTTTTCACACTTAGAAGAAAGGATGTAAATTTGTAGGAGAAGTGATGGAAATTTATAGAAAAAATAAAGTTGGTGAGTTAAGTTGAGCATAATCATGATGAATTGATCATTGAGATTATCTGATGATACCACATGAAGGAGATAAATATGAAATAGACTAATATCATAAAAAGGAGGAAATTGGCTTGATATGATATAACACATGCAAAAACACTCAGCTCAAAAAGATATGACAATGAGTGTGTGTATTTCAAGGTAGATTCTCAAAAGGTGGGAATGATTAAACATCAAATCAAAATATTTAGAGGCACTCAAAAATCATTGAAAAGTCTCTCAACTTACATAAAAAGAAATGATTAAACAAATGATACCAAAAAGGATGACATGGCATCCTAGTCATTCTAAGAGAATGAAAAAATACAAATCATTTGTAATCCCTCCACATGGCATCATCAAAAGAAAATATTTTCAAAGGAATAATAAGTAGATCAGATTGTGTGCCAAAAAGAGGAATATTCTTTTGAAGATTCACATTTTTGGGGGAAAAAAGAAAAGGTAAGAGAGAGAGAGAGAGAGAATTTGTATATATATGAGAGGAATGTTCTCGTATGAAGAGGGGTTAAATTTTTCTAAATTTTAGAGAAAACAGAGAAAAAAACCTATTATACTCTTCTTTAAAAACCTGAATCAAACCGAGAGACTGTGAGTTATTTTATTTTGTCCAAACCTTCTCATGCCAAGATGATTACAAGTGTACAGTCATTGGAAAGCATTGAGGCCATAGGCTTTATGGCCCCTTGTTGAGAAATTTGAATTTCTTGAAATTAATGTGTGTTGTGTTTTCTCCTAAGCAATGTTGTCTTTGTTCTTAGGGTAAAATACTTTGAATCAACTACTTTCCTTCCTATTGCAATCTTATGTTGATAGTTTCTTTGAACTACACTAGATCTTATCTTAATTAGTGGCATTTTGGAACTAGCAATTGCACTATAGATAGAGCTTTCTTTTTATGGTGTGATAAATAATTTTAAATTCATATTGCCTCTATTTGGTTGAAATATTTAGTAATATTTTGAGTGTATCTTGAGTGTAGTTAAAACAAGAATTGTTAGTATTTTTTTGAGAGTTTAACATGAGATTTTGTGTTTAAATTCTCAAAGGTTGTGTGAAATCTTGTACTCTTGGGCTTCCATGAGTGCATACCTTCTAGTTAAAGGGTTGCTACTTTAGTTGTGTGAGGTGTTCCTTTCTTGCCTTGGGAAATTTCCAAACATTTGTAAGGTTTTCTTGAGAAATTTGTATAATCAACTTTATCTTGCTTTAATCTCCCATTCATACACAAAAATTACAACCTACAACTGTTAAATCCTTTTGAATTACCCATGTTTCCCTTTTTATAACCATTTGCAAAGGGAATTTTCCATTTCTACCCTCCCTTTCCATAAATATGTAGAAGAAAGCTAAGATTTACATTATCTAGAGTAACCTGAGTCCTATTTTGAAATACATCTACATTATTTAGTGTGATAACTTGTGAGAGTTAAATAATGCTTGCATTGACCGTGTCTATTCAAGACTATCCTTCATATTTCCAAGAGAAATCTTAGAGACTACAATTTCATCCACCTTTCTCACAATTATAGGTTACAAAATGGGTCCTCTCACCCTAGTTAAAGGAAGAACCTAAAGTAGGAGGGAAGGTCATCCCCTTTGTGAGTGCAATCCAATCTCTCCCAAGTCAAGTCTCAAAGAGTCTATCAAATATATCCTCCCTACTAAAATGACTAAATCTTGGTCTGTCTTTCTCTAAGCATCCAACTCATATTTGTAAATGTTTTTTGGCTCTCAAGGTGGTGTAGATTTGGGTACCAACACTCTCTAGTGCACCATTTTGGGGACTATTTTCATAAATATGAAGATATATCAACCTAGTAATGTATGAAGTATGTTTAGATGCAAATATATGATCTAGACTTGATCCTTTATCAAAATTTGCTAAAAATGAGCTTAATCAGAAGTCATTTGCTCGATATTTTCCTAGTTTAAGGAAGTTTTCCATTAAATTTGACTTGGCTAGGGGTAAATATTGATAAAGGATAGAAATATTTTCCAAGATTTGATGAAATTGATTGTGAAGTTTCATTTGAAAGTTGTTTGAAGTGATTTACACATCTAAGGTGCAAGACCTTAGTGGTGACTCCATCTTTCTTAGAAAAATATGGTAAATACCAATACCTTGAACTTCAATTATTGTAATCTATCATCAAGATTTACAAAGCTGGAAGGAAGAAGGTCTTTCTTCAAGACAGATCCTACTAGAAGGTTGTTCTAGAGTTAGGGAAGGAAAATCCAACAAAGAAACAAGTCTGGAAAGCCTTGGGTGATCAAAGATAGAAGAAAAGGTTGTGCCTATTGTTGAAAGTGATCAACCTTTGGTAGAAGATTACTCTAGTTACTTCAGATGGTTCTGGATCAAGTAGTCCCTGCAAAATTTGTATACTCCAACTCGGGAGGGTCCTTCATTTTCAAGTGATCTGGGTATTCCTCATTTCCCTCCTTTATTGATTAGAAATAATAGAGTATTTTGTGAGACAAAATCATTAAAGGATCATTACTTTGAAGATCACACTCCATTACCTCAAAGACCTCCAATTCCCCATCATTTTAATCCTCTGTTGGAACACCTCCTCAAAATAATATGGCTCAACCTCCACCTAGACCCCCCTTTGTTGTGAATGTGTACAATCCTATAGATTTCATGGGGTATGGTGGGTTATCCTAATGCAGTCCCACATGAGGTAAGAAATAGATTGCCTAAATTCAGGGTAATAATTCCATTAGTGGTGACCAACACCTCAAGATATTTTCTAATACCATGGAAGATTTTGAGATTGAGTATGAAGATGTATATGTAAAGTTGTTTATACATACTCTAGAAGAAGATGCTCGAGATTGGTACAAGTCACTACCAGAACTCTATTGATTCATGGAAGAGATGATGAAAAATGCATTTAAATCACAATATGGTGATAAGACTGATCCAAGGTTCCTCCTCACATAATTTGAGAACATAAAAAGAATCCTAATGAACCTGTCCAAGATTTTAACACCATATTTAATAAGACCTTGACAGACTTCTCTGTAATATTGAGGCCAAGTGATGAATCATGTCTAATTAAATATTTTGATGCCTTTGACAAGAAAACAACATATTATTTAAGGGAAAAAATCCAGGACCTTTGAGACAAGATTTTTCTATGGAAGTGCAAATATAAGAATAATATTAAGGAAACTAGAAAAGCCTCTAAAAGGGAGGGTGTCAAGTTAATCAATCCTGAGAAGCCTCAAGAAAGTAAAGGAGTAGATCTAGAAGAGGTGGTTAAAACTCTAGTAGGAGCAGTAAAGGAAATATCATATAAAATTGCTAGAGAAGAGAAAGGCTAGGTCAAAGTTCTCAGGCCCAACACCAACCTCAAGGGAAAAATAGATTTGGAAATCATCCTAGGGGTGACCACAAAATAGATGATAGAGGAAAGGACCCATGGGGTCAGGAAACAAGAAACAACCACCAAGGAAAACAAGTTGGTTCCTGATCCATTGACTACTAGAGTATCTATGGTAGAGGAGGATCATGTTATTGAGTGGTGTGATAAGTGATTTCTACCACATTCACCATGTGATCTCAATGAAGAAAGTGAAGAGGTTGATGATGATGCCACCTTTGGTGATGTATGCATGATGGAATGCTTTGATAGTCCACACAAGGAGCTACTTCTACTAAATTGCTGAGTGTTAGGACTGTGGAATGTTTTTGGGATTGCATACACCGGGTATCTTCTATCCCTTCTACTAGTAGTCTTGATGTTGATATGGTTCATGCCTTTGAGTTACCTAACCATGAATTTGAATATTTAAGGGCATTAATGATCAAAAAATATGATGGTGGTATTCCTTCTAGAGGAGGATAGGAAGCTCCTAATGAATGTAGTAGTGGCCAAGAAAAATAATATAATATGAGAAATAGGATGGTCAAAGGACCAGGGCCACAACCCAAACCAAAAACTCCTCTCCTCACCAATATCCCCAAGGTTGTTCCCAAGAAATATTTACCAAAAAAAGGCCCAATTATTGCTAACAAATATGATCCCCCTACCTCTTCTCAAGCTATAAAAACCTCATACCACTAGAAAAGAAATCACCCTACCTCCTAGTGTAGTCTTACCTAAGTATACCCCTTGTGATATGGCTCAAATTTTGAGTCAGATCAAGGTTACCATGCCAATTATTGAGTTTCTCAAGATTCTTGAGCATAGAAGAAGAGCATTCAAATACTTAGGATTCAAGGAGGAGTTGGTGGTGGCCATAGGTAAGGAGGTTAATAATGTGGATCTTCCACCTGTTATTGTAGAATTAGAAGTCCCCAAGAAATGGAAAGTCTTGGGAGAATCACCTGAGATATATTTAGGAACTTCTTTGGTAGAATCTCAACTTGATGTGGATCCATTTTTACTACTTTGATCATCAAAGATAGACTTTCCACAATTGTATGTTTGATTCAGGAGCTTCATGTAATGTAATGCCTCTTGAAGTTATGAATGAACTAGACATCAAAGTGACAATTTTTTTGGAAAATTCAGGCCATGGATTCAAGAGAGGTGTCCAGTGATAGGATATGTAAAAGGTTTTTAGTAGTAGTTGGCAGCCTATCCTAGTAAATACTTGACTATGAATGTGGTCATTGTTGATTTCCCTGCTAAATGGGGTATGTTGTTATCTATAAAATGGGCTGCAAGTGTTGGAGGAAGTGTGAAAATGGACATGTCTTATGCCACCATACATGTGGAAGGAAATTTGGTGAAATTTGTATGAGAGAAAGAAAATGCTACACTTGATTGAGGACCCAAACAATGCCTCCTATGAAGTGTTGTTTGTTGATGTGGATGTTGATAATTTTGTTGGATATGTAGACTATGAAGACCATAGCATAAATGAGAGTCCATGCTTGGAACAAGTTGGAGCCCCTTGGACTATGATGTTTGATGGAGCATGCTCCAATATGGGTAATGGGGCTGGTGTGGTGCTTATATCCCCAAACAAAGAAACATTCAATTTTTCCTTCAAGCTAAAATTTGAATGCACCAATAATATTGTAGAATATGAAGCACTACTCCTAGGCTTGAGAATTGCATGGAGGTATGGAATAAAGGATATAATTGTTAAAGGGATTCTGAGTTGGTGGTAAAAGCAAGTTAGAAAACTATATGCAACAAAAACCAAAGAATGAAGCAATATAAGCATGTAGTGTGGGACTTCATTGAAATGTTTGAGTCTTTTAATATCTTATACCATGATAGGGCTCAAAATGTTGTAGCTGATAAATTGGTAGTGCTTGCATCTCGGTTTGATAATTGCATGGTTTCTCCTTATTGTAACTATGATGTAGAGGTGTTGTCAAGACCATCTATGCCTGATAATGTAAAGCATTGGAAAGTGTTTGATGATGATGCCCAAGTGTAGAGGTTCTTGAAAAGTGAAGGAGAATTTACAAATCAATGCATGGATTGGGAGCCAATGGTTTCAACATGTGATGGAAAAGAAACTTTATTTGGAAAAGACATAATTAGTTGAAAACTAACACAATTCTAGGGGGTTGGTTGCCTTGGAATCTAATTTTGACAATGTAGATAGGGTGGTCCATAGGCATATCTCTGCTTCAAGGGATGTTGAGGAGTACAATTTGGGAACCAAGGAGAAGAATCCCAAGAAGGTGTGGTTAGGGAGAAATCTAAGCAAGGAAGAGAAGCAATCTTATGTAAAATTGTTGACAAAGTATCAAGATTTCTTGGCATGGTCCTATTTAGAACTGAAGGCTTATAGGAGGACTTGTTCCAACATGAAATACCCTTAGAGCCTAACACTAAGCCATTTAGGAAAAATTAGAGGCCTATTAATCCTCTTCTTTCACTTAAAATGCAAGAAGAGTTGAAAAAGTTGAGGGATGGAGGAATAATACAACCCACAAGATACTCTTCATGGGTGGCCAATCTTTGTACCAGTGAAGAAAAAAAATGGAGATATAAGGATTTGTGTGGATTTTAGAAATCTGAATAAGGCCTCAATCAAAGACAATTATCCATTGCCTAATATGGATAACATGTTGTAGCTGGTTACATGATTTGAATTGCTCTCAACTTTGGATGGCTTCTCAAGATATAATCAAGTGTGGTGGTAAAACAATAAGAAAGGTTTAAAACTACTTTCACCACCCCATGGGGAACATATGTGTATGTGAGAATTCCATTTGGTTTGATGAATGTTGGGGATAATTTCCAAAGAGCCATGGATGTTTTTTTTTAGGTTACATTAATGATTTTATTGTTGTGTATCAAGATGATGTAACTATGTTTTCTAGGAAGAGAAGTGACCACCTGAACCATGTGGAGAAAATGTTAGTAAGATGTAGAGAATATGGGATCTCATTAAATCCCAATGTCACTTTGGTGTTCAAAAGGAAAAATTATTGGGGCATATAGTATCTAAAGAAGGGGTCATGATAGATCCTGAGTGAGTAGAAGCCATTGGAAAATTTCCCATACCCACATCAAAAAAGGGTATCCAATATTTCTTTGGGAAGATCAATTTCATTAGGAGGTTTATTTCAAAATTTTTCTGAAATAACCATCCCTATTACTAGCATGCTAAAGAAAGACCAGGTTATCAAATGGGAAGAAGAGGTTGTCCAAGATTTTAATGGGATCAAGGAAGCATTAAAGAATGCCCCTATTCTAGCTAGCCCAAATTATAAGAAAGTGTTCTAAAAATTTTTTTTTTCCTTGAGAATACAATTTTTTTATTATTGTAGAAGGATGATGAAGGGAATGAGAGACCTATTTCCTTTTTTAGAAAATATTTGCAAGGAGCTGAACTAAAATACACCATCATGGAAAAAGCAATCTTTTGCACTTGTTTGAGAAACTAAAATTTTTAGGCCATATATATTGAGTTCAAATATTATAGCTTATGTCCCTCATACAATGGTAAAGGACATCTTGTCTGAGATGGAAATATCTACAAAAAAGGTGTCGGTGGGTAAAAAAATTGCAAGAGTATGACATGGACATACAAACTACTAAATTGGTTAGGGGTTTGGGCCTTGAAAAATTAATGGCAAAAAGTAACTTGCAAGTGATGGAGATCAATGAATTTGAAGAAGGAAATGTGGATATCCAAGACAAGATGATTAATTCCACATGGTATAAGGATGTAATATTTTACCTCAAGAATTTAGAGTGTCCAGGGCATCTAGACAAGAATCAGAGAAGGACACTTAAATTGGCTTCCCAAAAATATGTTATAACTGACTATGGGTTGGCTTGGAAGAACCCAGAAGGGATCCTATTGAGGTGCATCACATAAGAAGAAGAAGCTCCCAAGCTTATTGTAGAATTTCATGGGGGAGTATGTGGAGGTCACTTTTCTGGAAGAGTGACTGCTCATAAGATTTTGAGAGTAGGTTACTGGTGGCCCACACTATTTAAAGATGCAACTTTGTTAGTCATAAAATGTGAGAGTTGTCAAAGATTCTCTAGGAGGTTGAAAGGCCTTAGGTGCTTTACCTTTGCAACCAGTATCAGTGGAAGCCCCTTTCAAGCAGTGGGGGATGGAATTTATTGGAGAAATTTCAAAATTCTTCAAGTGTTGGACAAATGGATATTATTTGCTACAAATTACTTCACTAAATGGGTTGAAGCTATCCCTACCAAGAAGAAACCCACCAAGTAGTCATGGATTTCATTTTAAATAATATAATTTGTAGGTTTGGGGTACCTACAAAAATAGTTGTTGATAATGTTATGAGATTTAGGGATAAACCATTAGTGACTATGTGCCAAGAATATGGAATCAACTTGACATATGCATCTAATTACAACCCTCAAGGGAATGGTCAAGCTGAGTCAAGTAATAAAAAATTTTTCTCAAAATACTCAAGAGGACATTGGAAGTTAATAAAAGAAAATGGGGTGAGAAACTTAAATTTTCCCTATGGGAAGATCGAATTACTACTAAAAGAGCTACTGGAAAGAGTCCCTTTGAGTTGGTCTATGGAGTTTAGGAGCTCTCTTACCCTTACATATGCAATTATCTTCCTATCAATTCATGCAACAACTTGAGGATGAGGGAGAAGTAAACCCCTATGAATATAGAATCAACTAGATATTGGAATTGGATGAAGAGAGAAGGGAATCCCACCAGAGACACCTTAAGTTAGGGAAAGACTCAAGAAAATATTTGATAAAAAGGTGACTCCTAGAGCCTTTAATGTTGGGGATCTTGTTTTTTTATGGGATAGCAGGCATGAGGAAAAGGAAAGCATGGAAAATTTGATGCCTTGTGGATGGGTCCCTACTCCATTGATATAAGGATTGGTGAACACACTTTCTTCTTGAAGGACTTGGAGGGAGACTTTTTGGAGTTTCCTATCAATGGCAGGCACCTTACACTTTTCTGGATTAAACACATGCGGTCAGGTATGAAATTTTATATGTATTTTTTTATTTTTTTTTTTTGTTTCCCTTTTCATTTTCTTGGTCTACAATGACAATTGCCTTGGTATCTCGGTGTATTTTTGTGAAGTATGTTTTCTCTATTAGACCTTGTGTGTTTTCAAATGACTTCATTGCCCAATGGATTAAGGAACTTGGTCTATGTGAATTTTTTTCATGTGGTTCTTTGTGGAACCCAGCACCCAGGGAGGGGTGCCCATCCCCGAGTTAGAGCCAGTGTTAGTGCTCATTTTGATCTCGCCCTTTTATCTTGAGTGTGCCTTCAAAATTTTCCATGTCTAGTTTGTCAAAACTAAAAACATGTATGCTTGAAGAATGAAATCATGTTGAATACAAAAAATATCATGTTTGAGTCATGAATCCAATGTAAATCCTCTTTTTGGTTGAGGAATGTGATAACCATGTCATCCTAAGTGATCCATGAAAAAATTGATGATTGATCGTGTTTAACCATGTAAATCCTCATGTATATCGTCCCTTAGATATTCACTACAAATTGCATATTTTTCTCTCGATGCCCAAAGATACATGGCATGATATAATTGGTGGTGCTGTGATGGGTTATGTTTGCAAAATTACACAAATTTCTTAAACTACAAATAAATGAAAGCCAAACTCCAAAACCCAAGAATATTCCAAGGAATATTTGAGTTACAAATGTAAAAGTGCAAAGAAAACCCCACTTAGTGAAAAAGGAACACATGTTTAAATATGATTGGAGTGGGGAAATGGATTATGGTGCACTTTTGCACCAAAGGAAAATATAATGAAAAGTGTGTGAATACCTCCAAATCCCGATAGAGGACACGTGTCAGTGCTTCATGAAAATTCAATAGGTGGATGCTTGGGTCAACTTTGTAGTTTTACACACCTAGTCAGAAAATAAAAAAAATGCAAATAAATCCCATGACTCCATCACTCTTAAGATTGAGACATGTGTCACTCTCAACAAAATTCAAGAGGTGGGGTTTTAGGTCAAATCTACAAACTTGCACTCATTTGAAAGGTAATGCAAAAATGCAAAAAGACTCCCTGAGCCATAAAGCATCAGATCAAACCACATGGATGGTCCACATTCAAACGAAGGAAGCAAGTTGGATGGCTAGATGTGGTGCATTTATGGCTACCACCATTAATGCATTTTTACATGAATAAAAAATATTTTTATGAAGTTTTCAAACATTTTGAAGTTTATTACCCCATGCACATGAGAGATTGGATGCCCCCTAACAATGATAATTCACAAAGGAGTAAAGAAAAATTGATTGAGAAGTGGTTGAATTGAGCTAAGGAACTTAGAAGTATGAGAGAAGAGGAGAATTTCATAGAGTTTGTAGAGAAATGGGTAAGTACTTATTTTTTCCTTATTGATTCTCGATACTCAAATTGGAATTAATAAGGAAAGATAAAATTCACAAGATGAGATCTTTGGGGATTGGGTTTCCACATAAGTTTCCAAATATTTCTAGTGATTTAGACAAATTTGTGGACACAAAATTATTAAATGTTGATCTAGATGATGATTTTCCAGAGGAGGCTAAATGATCCGAATAAAACCAATGGATGGATGATGAACCACCATGATGATGCTAGTCACATTTCCTAATAGAACTACTTTCCCACCATCCATACACTCTCCTAAGCTCGTATGGTTGTGTTGAGAATTATGACCTAGAGAAGAAAGAAGTATTGGATGGAAGTGGAGAAAGGGTGATAAATTTAACACCAAAAGATTTTAGGGAAATATTAGGGCTACCAAGATTAGTTCAACCAATAATTTCTACAATTGAATCAACACAGATTGATTATGATGCGAGAGCATGATGAATATGTGGGAATGTTAAATGCCCTATGGTTGAAAGATAAAAGGCCATATCAAGAGAATCCCCAAGAGATTGACTAGGGCCATGTTTTTGAGGAAGTTGAGGACCTCATTGTGCTACTAAGAATGAAGGGTTAGAAGGAGCTAATGATTTTCAAGAGTGGATGTGCCCTTTTATAATGGTTATCCTGGAGGAACAAGGAAATTTTTGTTGGGTGAGCTTTATATCAACATCCATTCATGCTCAACTTATGACTATAGCTATAAAGATTATGACAAGTGATCTAGTTGACATTAAATTCTATATGATGTCATATCTCATCTATAACATTGCATGTTTCAAATCATTTCTAGGTCTCCCATTACAAGTAAATTTTGAAAATCATAGGGTGTATGATGTGTATCCACAATTGAGATTGGATAGATGGAAAGGGAATGTTAGGTTAGTAAATGATGCTTTCATTTCCCCTGTAATGTTCCTTTTCAAACTAGAATGGGAACAATATAGATTATCTTCTAGTGCTAGGGAAACAATTTTGGAGTATGGTTGCATTTTTATACAATACAGATTCTTCACATATTTTAGGGTAAGCGGATTTGAAGGAAAACCTTGTAAGTTACCTAGATATGTGAATGAAAAGTGGGATTTAATGGAACTATCAAGACAATTTTGACTCTGTATACAAAAAAATATTGCAAGAAGGCACAAAACAAATATCAAATTCCCTCTCCAAATTGCATAGATATTCATGCCAAACCATAGTAAAATCTAGATTGATGGAAGAAGAAATGGAGATATTTCAAATGGATAAGTTCACACCAAGAATTAATTATGACATTTTTGGGTTGTTAGTATAGGAGAACATGAGCCTCATTTTGAGGATTATTGGATGAATTATATAGATGAAGAAGAATTCAGATTGAGAGACTATTCTAGAATGACCTTAAGGAAAATTATTGATTTCAAGATTGTTGTAGTTCCCAAGGAATTGTAGATGATAAAGATGTGGTGGGGCAATATTACCATGACCAAAATATTGAGTCAAAATCAATTATCTCTATAGATTGGAAAGAGACAAAATCAAGATGACCCTCATATAAGAATTTCCAATGTAATAAGGAGAACATTGACTTGGTTGACTAGAAAGGTCTGGACTTATCTCTGCAAAATACAAAGGTATTAAAGGATTTTGAGAATTGAAAGTTTTGGAGGAAGATCTCTCCCACTGAAGGAAGGAGAGACAAGATAGATCCCTTGAATGGTCAAGCTCCTCAGTTACCTAGTAAGAAGCCTACCACTAAAGATTATTGATGAGTGGACATCAACAACAAGTAAGAATGGAACTTCAAAAATTGTCTTGATCCAAAAGGCTGAGGGAATACTTTTGAAGGATATGCAAGATGCCCCATCACTAAAGAAAGTGCCAATCCAAGCAAAGGGGAAAGGATTGACTACACAAAAATTCCCTTAGAGGTATTACAGGATCATCTAGCACTAAAAGATGATGAGGGGAGCCTTAGCATAGGTGTTGATCTTCAATCCAAATCACAGAGTTCCAAAGAAAGAGAGGCACCAAACCTCAAGAAACTTTGAGAGAGATCTAATAAAACTAAGATAATACTACCTTTGGTAAGGGACACTGGTATTTTTCAATGAAGGAAAGTGGCCATGTATCTAAAAAAAAAATCATAAACATATAGAGAGCCTTGAGGTAATTGATCCTCCTATTCTAACTGAGGCTCAAAAGAGGGTGGTTACTTCATTAGCTCACCAAGAAATTCCATTTCAAACTCATGAAAGTATTCACTCTACTCTAGTTATACCACCATCAAGTGTAATTTCATCTTTATCTCCCACTGAAAATGTTCTAGGAATAGTTGGTAGTGCTCATGTGTCTAGTCAATTAGATGATGTTGTGAAAGAACAAATGCAAAGTAAACCAGTGGTTGAACAATTGAGAAACAATCAAAAAGGTTTATTGAAGGAATTGATTTGGAATTACTCAAGGAGACTCCTAAACTTGAAATGGATGATGTGAAAATTGAAACTTATACAATTGAGGGTGTAAGTGTCCCTAAACAAGAAATACATATTCAAGATCTTGATCAAACATCAAGTGCAAGATTGGGGGCTCAACCTCAAAATATTCAAATCAAAGGCACAACCTCTATGTTATGGATGTTGAAACAATAACTCAAACAAGTTTGAATGAAAACACTATAATAGGTGTTGTCCATACTGAAAACCAACCACCCAAGGATTCAAAGGTAGTCAAGGAGGGTGAGGTTTCTCAAGGGACAAGTGTCATGAAAGAAACTATGACTGAGATTTCAAAATAAGTAAGAAAACCTATTGAGGTCAATCTTGAAGAAATATACATGTAAAAATCAGGAATCAAACCTTGAGTCTCAACCGACAAACATAAGGTGGTTGAAGAGAAGCTCCAAGAAAAATTATCCACCAAACAACCACTTATAGAAGGTGAAGACATTTCAAAGGACAAGGAGCCATTTAAAGCTCCAAGTTTGGGTAAAGATATTCCAAAGGAGGTTACAAATGTGATAGCTACTTCAACAAAAAACTTAGATACAAGTACAATTACCACTCCTGAAAATCCTAAGGAAGCATTAAATGAACTATTGTTTTGAGAGAGTAAAGGTCAAGATGAAAAATTAGTGACTAGAAAGGGGTCATAAAAGATATCACTCAATCTCAGATTCAAAACTAGGAAAAGGGTAGTCAAAGATAGTAACATTGGAAAGTGAAAAGTCAAATGGTAAGAGTGGAAGAAGTATCAAAAGAATTAGTGGTGTATTCTGAGACCCCACACCTCAAACCACAAGAAGAAAATAAGGGGAATGCCCCTATGACTGGATGGTTAGGAGGAATTATTCAAGAAAGGGAGAAGGAAGTTACTCAAAAGGAAGTTTTAGATATCACCAACATTACATTTTGAAACCCAAAAAATATTTAAAGAAAGAAAATATTCTTACTAAAACACATATAGACCAACATGGATTCAAGACCTTGGAAGTTGCAACTCCTCACCAAGGAAAATCAAAGGATGATATTATAATAAAGTGATTATGATATCAAACACATCCAATTGGGAAGGCCTACCAGGGAATCATTGAAGAAAGAAGTCACAGTGGCAGTTGAAGGCCTACTACAAAAGGTTGATGAAGATAAAATATCTAAAAAGTAGTTGAAAGAATAGATAAAAACATTGACTTCATGCTTACAAAAATTAGTAGGGCCCTGTAGAAGGAAATCAAGAATTTTCCACTACTATTACCCCTGAAATGCTAGATAAAATAGAAAAGGCTAGTAAGAAATTTGAAGCAATAGATAAATGGGTAGAGGACTTGTCTAGAAAGGAAGAAAGGTCATTGAGAAGACAATAAAAAGGTATGCAAGAATTTACCAAAACACTAGTGACATTAATGAAATCAATGAGCAGTGTGAAAGTGAATTGTATTATTGGGAGGGGATCCTTCCCAAACTTGATGCAATAAACCAACTTGATGAATATTTGGTAGAAAGGGGGGGATAGTGCCACTTGAAGAAAAGGGAGTCAATATGTGATGGAAGATCTAGCCAAAATCAGGGTAGAAGTTGTAAATCAAGTTAAAGAAAAGTTGGAAATTGAGAAGGAATGGGTAGGAAAGAGTATTGATACATAGATAACATAGTAGAACAAATGGTATTTGATAAACATAAATCTACTTATGGGGATATGGAAGTTGATACCTTGATTCAATATTTTGACAAGTACATCAAGGAGGAACATTACTCTTATGAGGTTATCAAAAGGCTCATCTTTGTGGAAAACAAGATTCTTGAGCTAACTAAGAAATTAAGAAATATAAGTATAAAAAAGAATGTCCAAATGTATTGATGTACTAAATAGGCATAACCTGATATTCAAATATCACTTGGGACTTGATGAAGAAGAGATGATACCATTGTTCCAAAGGTATGATGCATACAGAGAAAGAAAACTAGATGAAGAAGAAGGTGACAAAGATGAAGATGTGACCATATTGACCAGTGAACAAGCTTAGCTTGTTTTTTTCTTAACAACTCTCATCTTTTCATAATTGATACTCTTGTTTTATACTAGTTGAACATTACTTTGAATTGTTAATTTCAAGCATGAATGTAATATGATACAATACAATAGACTTTATGTTGCTTTAATAGAATTTTAAATCTATTATGAAGCATGTGATTAATGTAACAGTTTGAATTTTTGTATTGATGAAAAAGAAAAATGGGGTTCTATAGGGGCCCCAACCCATGGAAAAAGTTACATACATTCTTGAGAACTACATCAAAAATAAATTAGAGATAAAGACACCTAATCATCTTCCACCACCACAAAATCCTCACTAAAAGGAGGAATTTTAGGGTGGGGTGGGAAAGAAATTGATTTGGATAGAAGTGCAAGTATAGTGGTCCTTGAAGTTGGCTAAGTAGGAACTTTTGAGATAAATTCACCACAGGTAAGTGTAGGAAGTTGATGGACAAATATAGGGTCATCCATGGATGTCATATTGCAAAAAATAGCAAAATCTCAACTTGTAGGGATTATTAACAATATGTGCACTCAAAATTAGAAAAATTATATAATTATGAATCGTAGTATTCAGAATCTAGTTTCTAAAATATTTTTTTAAAAAAATGGACAAGTTTTGATATATTAAACACTTAAAATATATGACTTAGTTTTTTAAAAAAAAACTTATAAGATTGTAGTCCGTTTGCCTACATTTTGGTGACCAAATCTTGTTTTTTTTTTTCCTTTGGTGAAAGCGTTAGATGTAGTTGTTTATCTTGGGATGGATTTTATTTTGTATATTTTTGAGCAATATTTTTTTAATGATTTTTTGTGAAAGTGGTATGAATATATTTAGAAAACATAGCGCTTTTTGTTTTCCCGCCATAACTATATCAAAAATATTGAAATCAGTTTTTTTAACATGTATAGAATTTTTCCACACTTGGGATGGTATAAGTTTTATCACATTTTGATAAGTGAAACAAAAGTTACTGAGTCTTAAATGTAAACATGAACATTCACGGAAAAAATGTCTTAAAGACCTATTGTTAGTAAAAAATTATAAAATGATATTTATCTTATTCTATTTACTTTAAAATCAATATTTATAAGAAGCTAACAGTCTCCCTATGCGATGGCACCATTTTTGTGAAATGTTTTCAATTTTTTAGCATGGTTCAAGTCTTTGGAAGAGCATATTTGAGGTTTTTTGACCTTTTACACTTCATAATGACCTTCCATAGCTTTGGTTGGGGAAAAACAAAAATTTCCCAAGGATTAGGTTCGGCAGATAGATTTGCGATCATGGTTTATGTTATCCAAAATGGTGCCCCAGCTCGTTTTTGTGGCTAACTCCTTGTGTTCTTGCCTCTCTTGTGCCTCAGTCTACATTTTTTGATTTTCAGCACTCAAGGCTTTTTGGAAATGGCACCATCAGATAGAGCTCTCTCTCAACTTTCCAGAAAGGTAAAGTTTGCCTCCTAACTCCTTATATTTTTCAAGTTATGGCTCGGCGGAGTTTTTGTGGAAAATTTTCCCATTTGAGGCCCGCAGCCAATAGGAAGCTGCCACGTGGCAGAGGAGTTCGGGGGTCGGAGGCAAATTTGAAATTTTTCCAAAAGAGTATAAAAAGGTTGATTTTCAAAGGAAAACCCACGGAAAAGAGAAGGAGAGAGAATTCCAGAGTGAATCAGAGCTTGCCACGTGGCATCCGACCAGTGGAGTGTGGGAATTTTGAAAAAATTTTTCCAAAGACAAAAAAGAGGTAAAATTTGAAATTTTTTCCGCCGATCCGTTTTTGGGCCGTTTTTGCCCTAAATCTTCAAACGATCATATCTTTTGATCCAGAGCTCAGATTTTCACGTTCTTTATATCATTAGAAAGATGTTAAAATTATCTACATGATTCCATGGTCAATTTCTAATTTTGGTTTAGTTTGGAGAGAGAAAATTCAAAAACGGTTCTGGTACGTGTCCATGGCCAGAAATGACATTTCAACAACCAAATTTAATACAGAATGGGTCGCATTCTTCTCCAATATGGTCAAAAATGACAGGGTATGGGTTTGTAAGGTCCTCCATGTTGTTTTAATGCATTTTCCATCAATGAGGAATGGGCTCCCATGTTTTTTACATTTTCTCTCTCCTGGGCTCGACCCATGCACTGTAAAAGCCAGATTTGGCTCATTTCTTCATGGTTGAACACTTTTTGGCATTGCAAACTTCTTCTTTCACCTCCAGCAAGTGATAGTTGTAAGAATCAGACCTTTTTCAAGTATTGTAGCAGGTTTATACCTCTTTGAGGGTGGAATGCAAGAGATTTTTACATGGAATTGACAGTGTAAACTCTGTGAATGCTTTCAGTCCTCTGTTTGTATTGTTTTACTTCATTTTAAGACCTCTAATTACATCTATCAGCTTGTGTATGTTTTCCCTTGTTGCATTTCATGAATTTGTGTCTATTTACATGGAAAAAAATGTTTCACCACTCCTTTTGGTGCATCACCATCTTTAGTTTAGTTTCATTTTTGCATTTTTATCCCTGTCTCCTTGCAATTTAGAGTAGGATTAGGATCTGAACCTCTGTAGTTGTGCAAAATATAGATCTAAATCAGAGGAGTTTGAGGAACCAGCCTCTAATCTGGAGATTCCTCTCTCATTTTCACAAGTCCCACACTTGGAGAGAGGTTTCCATGTTGTGCAATCACACTGGATGCCTAAAACATCAATTTAGAACCTTGATTTACATCAAGGGGTTCTGCTGATTTGCAACAATAGTTTTGGCACACCCGGTGGGACCTTAGAGGTCTCATTTTTATTGCAGCAAAGTTGATGTGCATCTGCTGCAATTTTCTTGCTTGAAAAGAGCTATAATTTGCATATCTGGCGACTCCAAGGGGAAGAATCAACTGGTTTCAGCAGTGCAGGCCTGAAAACTCATGAGAAGAATCACTACAAGGTCAAGAGCTAGAGAAGAAGAGGTGTTGTTTGAATATCTGCAGTTATCTCCAAGAGTAAGGCAAAGTGGGAGGAGAATCCAAAGGTCTCCATCTCCACCAAATAGAACTCTCTCAACTCCTCCACCTGGTAGGCCTTTCATTCAATCAACAAGGGTTCTAAGACCAATTAGAATGGCACAAAACAACCCCTATGTCAACTTCACAGGTAGCAGCCCACTTGCCCTCAATGCACAACATCCAATTCCAATTGTAGCCTTGAAGAACATTCCCTACTTCACTGGAGAAAATCAGACTACTCCAGGTGATCATGTTAAAGACATTGCCAATCTTTGTGTAATTCATGAAATCAATGAGATGCAAGTGGCTGTCAAATTGCTGGCATCTTCATTCAAGGGGAAAGCATTGCAATGGTTTAGAAGCCTTGGAGCTGGTTCTATCACAAATTGGAATCAGCTATGTATAGCACTTCATGAGCAATTTGGAGAGAAGGGAGACAACTTGTCTCTTTTGGAGCAGCTGACAACCATCAAGAGAGCTCCCAATGAGCAGCTGACTGATTTCAACTTCAGATTTCAAAAGACTTGGGAGAGAATTCCAGTGGCAGTCAGACCAACAGCAGAAGGTGCTTTTCTCTACTATCTCAAAGCTCTAAATTTTGATATTTCTATGTTGATTCAGTCCATGGGAGGCATAACTATCCCTATGGCTTATAGCATTGCCATTAGGGCTGAAAATTGTTTGATCCAAGCTGGAAAACTAGCCCCTAGACCTCCCATGCCATTGTTTCCAAGTTTAGAGAGTCCAAATACCAATCAAGCACCTAATTTGGCTCCTTCTCCCACTCCTAGAAATCAAAGTTCAAATGAAGCTTCTACTTCATCTCAAGAAGTGCCCCAAATGAGCTTCAAAGTCATAAAGCAACCGCAAAACCTAGGAAATGAGCTGGTTACTCTCAAGAGGCAACAAGCCCAAGGTTTTAGACCTTCTTACCAGCCCCAAGCTCAGCCTAACAGGCAGCCATACCAACCACAAAGACCACCTAATCCAGCTGTAAATATGAATCAAACAAGGCCTCCTGCCAATAGACCATTTCAACCCTACAATCCAAATGCCATATCTACCTCTAAGGCATTGGTGCCAACACAAAACAACATTGCTCAAGAGATATGTTGGTGTTTTCCATGCAATGAACCTCATAACCAATCCATGTGCTTCAATGGTGCTTTGAATCAAGCATTAATGGTGACAACTACTAGTGTGGAGGGTGAGGGTAGTCAAGGAAACAACCAACAACAAGAAACATTCCAACAACAATCAGCTCCAAATGACACCACATTGGTAAATTGGCAAGCAAAGGATTTTTGTGGCATGAATCAAACGGTCTCTCAAGGTGTTGCAGCCAACACAAGGTCAAAAAGAAGGAATTTGGGTGAAGAACAGCCATTAGCTCCAACCAATCCACAACCTTCCATGGCTCCACAAATGGTTGGCAAGCAAAATCAAGAAAAATTTCAAATGCACAAGGGCAGCCAAGAACAGCTCCTAGACCAACTCAAACGGACTTATTGCTGCCCACATGCAAGGAGTGAATGTACAAACAAAGGACAACAAAGAGATCCTTCATCACCATTCAATATCATTAATCGGATGAAGAAGAAAATGTTAATATATCAATGTGGGAATCCTTATCTATCCCAGAGCTAAAGAGACTTGTTATAAGCTGCCATGAAGGAGCTGCCAACTTCAAATCAACAAGTTTAGATGAAGAGAAAGTGCTCACAAATGATGCCCACTGAGGGAAATCATGGAGGGAAGCAATTGAGTAAAATGTTGAAAGCCCCCTCCTCAATCTATTTCATTAATCATTGGAAATCGGTTAGTGCACAATTGCATGATAGATTTCGAGGCAAGTAGCTCAGTGATGCCTAAACAAATAGCTGATCAGCTAGGGCTAGAGTATGAAACCATACCCAGCCTTCACATGGACCAAATGAAACCATAGCTGATCACTCTAGGGCTCTAATAGGCTACAATCAGATTATGGTGAAGGAGGAAGACCAGTTCAAGACAGCCTTCACAACCAAATGGGGACTTTTGCATACAGGAAGATGCCATTTTTTTATCCAACGCTAGTGCTACCTTCCAAAGAGCAATGGACATGGTGTTCAAAGGTTTGATTAACAACGTGGTGCTGATTTACCTTGATGATATCACTATTTTTTCCAAAAATGCAGCTAGACCACCTCTCTCATTTGAGACAAGTTTTCACGAGGTGTAGGAAATTTGGAGTGTCTTTGAATCCTAAGAAGTGTATCTTTCTTGCACATGAAGGAAAGCTCCTTGGCCATATTGTCTCCAAAGAAGGATTAGCAATTGATCCAGAGAGAGTCGAAGCCATAAGAGCACTACCATTGCCAAGCCACAAGAAAGCCCTTCAGAGTTTCTTGGGGAGGATAAACTTTGTTCGGAGGTTTGTCCCAGATTTTGCAGCCCTTGTCAAGCCCATCACCAAAATGTTAAAGAAGAGCATGGCTTTCAAGTGGAAAAAGAAGGCAAGGAGAGTTTTGAAGCAATCAAAGAAGCCATTTCTCAAGCACCAACTCTCATCAACCCGGACTTCTCCAAGGATTTCATCCTCTATGCATTTGGAGGTAATGACACTATTTCTACCATTTTGGTACAGCAGAACAAGGATAATGATGAGCAGCCAATTGCCTTCTTCAGCCAGAGCCTAGATGACTATGAGGTGAAGTACTCTTTTATTGAGAAGCATGTGCTGGTAGTAATCAGAAGCTTGAAGAAATTCAAGCATTTAGTCTCAAACAACAAGGTCCAGTTGCTGGTCTCACATGCTGGGGTTAAGGACTTCCTCCTCAACAAAGATTTGAACGAGAAAAGGGCAGGTTGGATCACCCATGTCATGGAGTATGACATTGAGATCAAAATCACCAAGCTGGTAAGAGGAAAAGGATTGTGTGAGCAGCTAGTTTTGGGGAAGCAAAAAGAAGCATGCAATGAAGGAGAGGCTGTTTTGATAGTTCAAGACAGCCATGAGCCATGTGGCACTCAAGAAGAAAACAATGCTGCCCCCACTCCTTGCTGGACCCAAGGTATAATGCACTTCCTAAGCATAGGCCTATGCCCTCCAGAGATGAACAAGACCCAAAGAAGACACTTCAGATTGCAGGCTATCCCATATGCCATTGTTGATGGAGTTTTGTTCAAGAAAGATGTGAATGGAGTGCTGCTGAGATGCATTAGCACAAATCAGATTCATAGGGTGTTGGAAGAGTTCCATGGTGGACCAGCTGGTGGTCATTTTGCACCAAGAGTGACAGCTCTAAAAATCATGAAGGCTGGTTATTATTGGCCTAAAATTTTCAGTGATTGCTATGCGTGGATTAAGAGGTGTAAGAATTGTGCATTCTTCATAGGAAAAGAGAGACTTGTTGCCCTTCCATTGCATCCAATCTCAGTTGACCAGCCATTCATGCAATGGGGTTTGGACTTCATTGGAGTCATTAATCCTAATTCAAGTCAAGGGCACAAATGGATTTTGACAGCCACGGACTACTTCACCAAATGGACTGAAGCAGTAGCACTCAAAGAAGAAAATGAGTCCAAAGATCTTAGACTTTTATGAGGGGATAGCAACCAGATTTGGTATACCTGCTACAATAATCTCAGATAATGCATTGGCATTCATTGGATCCAAGGTGACTGAGTGGGCTGTCAAGAATGGGATCTACCTAAGCACTTCATCAAACTATTACCCTCAAGGTAATGGCTAGGCCGAGTCTACAAACAAGAACTTGTTGAGGATCATTAGGAGGACTCTTGATGAGAATCAGAGGTCTTGGCATACCAAACTGAAATCAGCCTTATGGGCTGATAGGATAACTCCCAAGAGATCCACAGGTAACTCTCCATTCAAACTTGTCTATGGAAGAGAGGCAATCTTGCCCATGTCACTTGAGTTGCCAACATTGGAACTCATGAAGCAATTAGAGTTGCTAGAGTTTGAGCCCATGGAGGTGAGATATGTAGAGTTGATGGAGCTGCAGGAGGTCAGAAATCAGGCATCCCAAGCAATGGAAAAGGATCAAGCTTTGATCAAAAAGACCTTTGATAGGAAGGCCAAGGATAGATCTTTTCAGGTTGGAGATCTAGTGTTGAAATGGGATGTGGATAGAGCAAAACCGGAAGGCATTCAAAATTTGATGCCATTTGGAGTGGCCCATACATGGTCATGAAGTGCAAGAACAACAATGCTTTCCAATTGGCCTCATTGGATGGTGAAGAACTGCAGATTCTAGTCAATGGAATCTATCTCAAGCATTGCTTCTAGAGGGAAATTTACCACCTTGTAAATATTAGATTAGATTTTCATTCCTCCAAGTGCTTGTGCACATTGTTTTGTTGTAGGTTAGTTTTATTTTCCCTAAGTGCTTTGGCACAACTTGCTGTCCATGGAGATGTTTTGCAGTCCTTGCTTCCATCAGGTGATATTCCATCTTCCTCCTTGCACATTCTAAGTCAGTTGAGGTTCTAAACAGAATATTTGATGACTCCATGCCCAATGGACTCGCTTTCAGAAACTCGGTACTTTCATCTAGCGAGGAAAGATGAACCCTCTGAGTCACCAAAATTGTTATCCAAAATGGTGCCCCAGCTCATTTTTGTGGCTAACTCCTTGTGTTCTTGCCTCTCTTGTGCCTTAGTCTACTTTTTTATTTATTTTTAGGCACTCAAGGCTTTCTGGAAATGGCACCATTAGATAGAGCTCTCTCTCAGCTTTCTAGAAAGGTAAAGTTTGCCTCCTAACTCCTTATATTTTTCAAGTTATGGCTTGGTGGAGTTTTTGTGGAAAATTTTCCCATTTGAGGCCCGCAGCCAATAGGAAGCTGCCACATGGCAGAGGAGTTCGGGGGTCGGAGGCAAATTTGAAATTTTTCCAAAAGAGTATAAAAAGGACGATTTTCAAAGGAAAACCCACGGAAAAGAGAAGGAGAGAGAATTCCAGAGTGAATCAGAGCTTGCCACATGGCATCCGACCAGTGGAGCGTGGGAATTTTTGAAAATTTTTCCAAAGACAAAAAGAGGTAAAATTTGAAATTTTTTCCCGCCGATCCATTTTTGGGCCGTTTTTGCCCTAAATCTTCAAACGATCATATCTTTTGATCCAGAGCTTGGATTTTCACATTCTTTATATCATTGGAAAGATGTTAAAATTATCTACATGATTCCATGGTCAATTTCTAATTTTGGTTAGTTTGGAGAGAGAAAATTCAAAAACGGTTCTGGTACGTGTCCATGGCCAGAAATGACATTTCAACAACCAAATTTAATACAGAATGGGTCGCATTCTTCTCCAATATGGTCAAAAATGATAGGGTATGGGTTTGTAAGGTCCTCCATGCTGTTTTAATGCATTTTCCATCAATGAGGAATGGGCTCCCATGTTTTTTATGTTTTCTCTCTCCTAGGCTCGACCCATGCACTGTAAAAGCCAGATTTGGCTCATTTCTTCATGGTTGAACACTTTTTGGCATTGCAAACTTCTTCTTTCACCTCCAGCAAGTGATAGTTGTAAGAATCAGACCTTTTTCAAGTATTGTAGCAGGTTTATACCTCTTTGAGGGTGGAATGCAAGAGATTTTTACATGGAATTGACAAAGTCAAACAAACTCGTGAATGCTTTCTCCTCTGTTTGTATTGTTTTACTTCATTTTAAGACCTCTAATTACATCTATCAGCTTGTGTATGTTTTCCCTTGTTACATTTCATGAATTTGTGTCTATTTACATGGCAAAAAATGTTTCACCACTCCTTTTGGTGCATCACCATCTTTAGTTTAGTTTCATTTTTGCATTTTTATCCCTATCTCCTTGCAATTTAGAGTAGGATTAGGATCTGAACCTCTGTAGTTGTGCAAAATATAGATCTAAATCAGAGGAGTTTGAGGAACCAGCCTCTAATCTGGAGATTCCTCTCTCATTTTCACAAGTCCCACACTTGGAGAGAGGTTTCCATGTTGTGCAATCACACTAGATGCCTAAAACATCAATTCAGAACCTTGATTTACATCCAAGTTTCGCTTGATTTGCAACAACAGTTTATAAAACACACTCACAGTTCATAAATCATATTTACACACATCCCAATGTTTGAATTACCATGTGATTTTTACTCTCGACCTTACCATATGAATTCTTTTGTGAAATTTTGTTTTTTTGCACGTTTTTTAATCACCTGGAAGAAAATTATCATGGGAGACAAGAAATGAAGTCATAAAAAGGAGTCATTAAGTAAAAAAACACCAAATGAATTAGAGGCCAAAAAATTCAAAATGCTAAGTGAATGTGGAATCTTCATGAATCAAGAAGAGGTTCATCTTCAACCACAACTATTGTAAGAAATGAAGAACTAGGTAATGTTTCTCTTGTCAATGTTGAAGTTGATTTAAATCCTGTGATGAAGATGTTTTTATTTTAAATGTTGAAGAAGAATTAAATACTCATGATGTAGCAAATGTTGAAATTGAAGGAGACAATGAAAATGTGAATAAGGAAATTCATGTTGAAACTGTAGATAGGCAAAAATTGACAAAAACACCTCCTAGGATTTTACATAAGAAACCTAATTTTTTATTGAAATTGATGAAAACATTTTGAAACCAATGTCTGACAAACTTTATGAATGACAAATCAGAAGAAAAGCCACTAAAATTTTGGATAATCATTTTGAAATTTTAAATGATTCCCAAAGATGTCAGTTGTTAGTTAGTTTGATGAAATTGATTAAAATGAGACCTACATTAAACACCTTAGGATTGACAACATCTAATATACATGGTCAAACCTCTAAAATTGTTGAAAACCTTCATGATGCATATCACACTGTTGGTGTCAAGAGACGCACTAGGGATAGTAATATTGTGTCATGTACTTGCTACTAGTGTTGTAAGTGAATCAATAAAAAACAACGTTTGATTACGCAAACAAGTCAAATGTTGCAAGTTAATTGAAAAAATCTAATGAAAGAAATTGAAAGATGTAATATCCTTCAATCACTCAATAACGCCGATTTTTGGGCATTTTTTGCTAGAGCACCGCGTAAGGACAAAAATAATTTTGATGCTATAAGAGAAGTTATTAAATTTTGGCATGATAACACTAGAGTTTCACCTAATACAAGAGATGTTATAAAATGGAGAGTTGGTTCTACTAATCATGAACCACATCCAAAGCATTTCTTAGATATGACTCAAACTCAATTTTTTCATAAGTTTGAACAAGAGAATCTGGAAATTAAAATTAGTCAACATTTTTTGAAATGTTGAAACCATTCTATTTGAAAATCAACCACGCTCGCACCACTTTTTGTAGGCAACATGTTGAATTTGCGATGCATTATGATAAATTTTTAAGTATTCATTCTATTTTTCATTTGAAACTATGGTATCAAAATGTGGTGTTCAAGTTCCACCAATATCTTCCAGGATTTCAATCCTACTATATTTTGTGAAAAGAAGTTGGACAATTTTTTTATAGTTAGGATTGTTTAGATGGAAGTTGTAGTACATGCATGCGGATTACCTAAATTGGAAAGTTACATCCATGAGAAAATTGAAGGTACAATAGGACATAATTTAGTTGAGTTTGATAAATATAAATTAGTTGCATACCAGTTGAAAGATGGAAAAGAGTCTAAACGGTGTGAGCTAGTTACAGAACAAATGTTTGTTTTCTAATTTTTGAGAAAATTTAAGGATGAAATTTTTTATGAGTATGCTAGGCATACACATAGAGCTCGATGGTTGGATGAATAGTTCAAGCTATGAAAGGACACATTTCCTATTGGTACTATTGTTTTAGTGGTCGATTTTATAGAGAATTACACATTGCAACCACAAATGGAGGTTCAATCACAATATTACAACTCAGTACAAGTTGCCATTTTTGTGCATATAACAATTCTACATTCTCCTAATAGTAAAGAGAATGATCAATTTTTTTAAGAGAGTACCACTTTTATATCAGTGATGATCATACTCATTCTACTGAATTTGTGCAAGGGTGTTTCTAGTTATTTTATGGAAACTTGTCTGATAGGGACATCCACTTCAAAAAATATTATATATGGTCAGATAATTGCATGTCTTAGTTTAAGAATGCATGAATGTTTTATTGGATGAGTAGAATACACGTCAAGATGGGTGTGAAACATATTTGGAGTTTCACTGAGGATGAACATGGAAAAGGAGAGCATGACGGTGCACGGGCATGTGTGAAAAGAGCTCTTGCAAGAGAAGAGTTGAAGTATAAAGATGGTGCTAAATTAAAAGATGTAAAGAGCATAGTGGAATGGTGTATTGACAACATGGCCCAAGGTTCTCAAGAAAATTCCACAGTTCACAGATATTTTTGGTTGATAGAGGAACAAAAAATTGCTAACTATGAGGATTGTAGATGACACTAACTAGGTCCAGTGATATGCACTCATTTTGTAGCTCGAGACGCTACTTGTGTGGGCCATATGGACAAGAAATTTGATATGTTTTTGTGCATCTTGTATTGAATTTGTCCTTTGTTGAGTGTGATTCACAAGAATGGGTGGATGGATGGATTTGTAGGCCTCTAACTCGCTTCTAGTTATCAACCTCCACAAGCATTATTACGAATTATTTCTACAGATGAAGTTGCAACATCCAAGGACTTTGATGAAATTTTTATTTTGGTACGACAAGGTATTTATGGTTATTTATTTAATTTTTGTATTGAGTTATGTCCATTGAAATTTTATATATGTAATTTAAATTTGAGTTGTTCAACCTTTGTTTTTTTGTAGGACACATGTTTGCAGTTATTGCGATAGAAGACAATGAAGAAGGAACAAACTATTTCTTATGTCATTGCATCGAGGAAAGAAAGAAGTTGACTTCTCCTATTATAGATGGTGAAGATATTGAGTATCCTACAATATTAGTG
Organism: Taxus wallichiana var. yunnanensis; assembly: GCA_018340775.1. Lineage (NCBI taxonomy): Eukaryota > Viridiplantae > Streptophyta > Pinopsida > Cupressales > Taxaceae > Taxus > Taxus wallichiana. Next base: position 249,651,905 of record CM031240.1, on the reverse strand, counting down.
GTAGTTTGGAACTTGGCTTGACGGTATCCATTAAAAACTCCTTTGTTTGGGTGTATGAAGAGTTTGAGACACACAAGAAAATACTCTTATATTCACATCTAGTTCTAGCGACAAATATTCAGCTGTATAGATATCGAGGAAGGCCTAATAACAAGATTCTTTGGAAGGTTCGAGAGTCGATCATGAAGCAATCTTTCTCTGCTATTCGAGTAGATCCAATCCCGATGGTTCATTGGAATGAATTTACAATGCTCATGTCTGGTATATATAATTTCTTTGATATATATATAAATTTGTTAGTTAGATCTAGATTTAAGTTCATATATTTTATTTTAAATTTGTGTATTTTGTATATATCTAGTATATGGTTTTGATTTGAAACTTAAATTTCTTTGACTAACACTTTTATGTTCAGGTTAGTGGTGCTAGAAAAGCTTCCACCTTCACGTGGTTCACACTGTTAGTAGAGAATATTAAATTCTTGAAGCTAAGAGAAGATTTTTGAAAAAGTTGTAAATTTTGAAAAAGTTGTAAATTTTAAAAATTTGTAAATTTTGAAAAAGTTTAAATTTTGAAAAAGTTGTAAATTTTGAAAAAGCTATAAATTTTAAAAATGAATCCTCCCCAAGTGTTTACAAGACCATACCTATGCATGTGCGTAATCGGTTTGGTGCCACGACACACCGTTTATAATATATAGTATTTGACAACCTTACCTTCGGCTCAAACCGCACTATTTCACGCGTTTACAAACAATAGGGCAGCGAGAGCACCGATATGGGAAGGAAAAATAGAGAGATATATTGTAGAGGGTCCCTATGCCGAGGTGTTGGATCATACGGGACATCTCTAGGTGCCACGGAGTCCTGACTAGTCACTCGTCGAAGTTGAACGATATTTTGGTCTCGGCGTTCTTAAGGGACTATGCCTGAACGAAGTAGCCTCGAAGCAATGACCTTGTTCTGCACCAAAAACATCTCCTCTAGCATTCACCTAGCCACCAGACATGTCAAAAGCATTCGGTTTGGTGCCACGACCCACCATTTGCAAAATATAGTGTTTGACAACCTTACACTGGCTCCAACTGCACTATTTCATGCGTTTGCAAAAAATAGGCAGCGAGAGCACCGATATAAGAAGGAAAAAATTGAGAGAGGCTATTGTAGAGGGTCCCTACATTGAGGTGTCGATTATAGGGCATCTCTAGGTGCCACGGAGTCTGAGTAGTCACCCATCAAAGTTGAACAATATTTTGGTCTCAGGGATCTTAAGGGACTACATCCGAACAAAGTATCTTGGAAGCAATGACCTTGTTATGCACCAAAACACCACCTCCTCTAGCATTCACCTAGACACTTAGACGTGTCAGTGTAGTTATTTTGGTTCCATGACCCACCATTTGCAAAATATAGTGTTTGACAACCTTACACTGGCTCAACTGCACTATTTCATGCGTTTACAAACAATAGGGTAGGGAGAGCACCGATATGAGAAGGAAAAATGAGAGATTCTATTGTAGAGGGTCCCTACACCGAGGTGTTGGATCGAGATGAGGCATCTCTAGGTGCCATGGAGTCCGAGTAGTCACCCGTCGATGTTGAACGATATTTTGGTCTCGGGCTCTTAAGGGACTACGCCGAACGAAGTAGCCCGGAAGCAACAAACTTGTTGTGCACTAAAACACCACATCATGTAGCATTCACCTGGCCACTTGGACATGTTGGCGTAGTAGTCTTTGGTGCAATGACCCACCATTTGCATAATATAACATTTGACAACCTTACACCGGCTCAATCGCACTATTTCGTGTTTGCAAATAATAGGCAGTGAGAGCACCGATATGAGAAGGAAAAAACCATGAGAGGCTATTGTATAGGGTCCCTATGCTGAGGTGTTGGATGAGATGAGGCATCTCTAGTGCCACAGAGTCCGAGAGTAGTCACTGTCGAAGTTGAACGATATTTTGGTCTCAGGGCTCTTAAGGGACTACACCCGAACGAAGTAGTCCTGGAAGCAATGACCTTGTCGCGCACCAAAACACCACCTCCTCTAGCATTAAAATATCCACCAAAATTTTTCAACATAGTTGGTTCGGTGCCATGACCCACCGTTTGCAAAATATAGTGTTTGACAACCTTACACTGGCTCCAACTACACTATTTCACGCATTTGCAAACAATAGAGCAGCGAGAGCACCGATATGAGAAGGAAAAAACTGAGAGAGGATATTGTAGAGGGTCCCTACTGTAAAAGTTTCAGATCAAGAAGAGGTGTCTCTAGGTGCCATGAGTCTAATTAGTCACCCATCGAATTTGAATAATATTTTGGTCTCGTGGCTCTAAAGGACTACGTTCAAACGAAATAGCCCAAAAGCAACAACCACCTTGTCACACACCAAAACCTACCTCCTCTAGTTCACCAGCCACTTAGATGTGCCAGCGTAGTTGGTTCGGTGCCACTACCCACCGTTTTTAAAATATAGCATTTGAGACCTTACATTGGCTCCAATGCACTATTTTGTGTGTTTACAAAAAGATAGGGCAGCAAGAGCACCGATATGAGAAGGAAAAAACCAAGAGAGGATATTGTAGAGGGTCCCTACACCAAGGTTTAGAATTAGATGAGGTGTCTCTAGGTGCCACAGAATCCGAGTAGTCACCCATCGAAGTTGAACAATATTTTGGTCTTAGGGCTCTTAAGGGACTACGCCCGAATGAAGTAGCCTGGAAGCAACGACCTTGTCATGCACCAAAACACCACCTCCTCTAGCATTCACCTAGCCACCTAGATGTGTCATCATAGTTGGTTCAAAGGCCACAACCCACCGTTTGAAAAAATATAGTGTTTGAAACCTTACACTCGGCTCCAACCGCACTATTTCACATGTTTGCAAATAAAAGGGCAGCGAGAGCACCAATATGAGAAGTAAAAAAAAAAGAGAGGATATTTTAGAGGGTCCCTACACCGAGGTGTCGATTAGACGGGGCATCTCAAGGTGCCATATGGAGTCTAAGTAGTCACCAGTTGAAGTTGAATGATATTTTGGTCTCGTGGCTCTTAAGGGACTACGCCCAACAAAGTAGCCGGAAGCAATGACCTTTGTCACACACCAAAACACCACCTCCTCTAGTGTTCACCTAGCCACCCAGATGTGTTGGCATAGTTGGTTCGGTGCCATGACCCACCATTTGCAAAATATAGCATTTGATAACCTTACATTGGCTCCAACTACACTATTTCGTGCATTTGCAAACAATAGGGTAAGCGAGAGCACCGATATGAAAAGGAAAAAATAGAGAGAGGCTATTGTAGAGGGTTCCTATGCAAAGGTGTTGGATCAGATGAGGCATCTCTAGGTGCCACAGAGTCTGAGTAGTCACCCATCGAAGTTGAATGATATTTTTGTCTCAGGGATCTTAAGGGACTACGCCTGAACGAAGCATCCCAGAAGTAACGACCTTGTCAACACCAAACAACACCTACTCTAATGTTCACTGGCCACCTAGATGTGTCACCATATTTGGTTCGGTGCCATGATGTCCTAAGGCATGACTTCTCACTCCTCACCTCCATTCATTTCCTAGGACTCAAAACATTCAATGTCACTTGTTTACCTTCCATCTCTCTTGTTCTCTTTGGACTTGCCTCTATTTTCTTAGGTGCTTCATCACTTTCATTTCTTTTCTCTCTTGAGCTATGTTGTTGTGGTGATCTCTCTCCATCCTCTCGCTGCCCCAGCCTATGTGCTTACATGCTCATTATTTTTTCATTGTAATAGGATTCTTCATCACATATCACTACACATAATTAGGAGTATAAATAAATCATCAAACAATTAAGGGAACATGTGAGGACCTTTTATTTATAAGTGCAATCATTTATTGCATGAGATTAATCATCTCTAGGTTTCAAATTCAAGCAATGTATCCCATCGATACTTCAACCCCCATTCCATCAAGCAAGATCAAGCATTCATACGCAAAGAAGGACATGTGACCATTGGGTGAGCATGATCCTTGAAAAAGGGAATGATCTATTTCCTAAGATTATCTCTTTTTTAGATTGTTCTTGGTCATATATTTGAAAATCAATAGGAATAGAGTTGAGATCAAGAAATATAAATTCCATTGGGAAAATAATCTCCCATTTGTGAGTGAGATGAATAATTTTGATTCTCATTCCTTGGTGAGCTCAGGTGTGTTTTCATCCGACTCAGAGAACTTGTATGACATTTTGTCCCAAACCATCACCTAGAGGTTTGATGCTCTAAAAGAAGCCATTTATAATTTTGAATCCCATGAGGAGAATGTATAAATTTTTTTGGAAGATCTTGGCACAAGAATGCATGAGATTGGTACTCCTCTCCGGGAGAATAATTCCATGAAGAATCTTCAGGATTAAAATTTCAAGAATTGGTTCAAGAAAATATTTGTGACCCTTTCCTTCAATAGTGATACTTTAGAAGCCCTTGTAGAGATCATAGGTTATATCTCTAATCCTATGAAGAGTTAAGAAAAATATTTTAGTCAATGTGGAAATATCAATGCCATTCCTAAGAATTAACTCAACACATTGGATCATGTGAACATCTTGGAAGATGAGAAAGTTTCATTTGTAGTTTCCAGATTCAACAAGATGGTCTATGGAAAAGCCTCTAATCATTCAAGATCTTCCGTAGAGGAAGACATGAGTTGATTCTTCATTAGAGGAAGATTCTTCAAGATGGGTGGAACCTAAGAATACTAATAAGGGCTTACTGTCAAATTTTTACCCTTTTCAAAGGGACGTGGGGGACATCATAATGCACCACTACATGAAATCTCTCCCTTTCGTCACTTAAGGCTTGTAACATTCTCGGTAGGTAGGATTCCTCAAACACCCTAACTTGATTATGTTGCCCCCTCTCATGAATACTTAACCCCTTCACACATTATCACCCCTTTAAGTCCCTTTGTCCCTTAATAAATGTGGTAAGGGAAATGGGGAAAACCAAAACCCATTTAGAAACTTTTAACCCTACCCTGTCATGCCATGTAACCCGGGTTAATCTAGAATGGTCAAGGATGAGTTAGAAGGTGAGTTAGCTAGGTTAGTGTTAAGAGGTGAGTATAAAAAACACTTAGCCATTTTTTTATCCCTTTTTAATATTTCCTTTTCCTTCATTGCTGCTAGTATTTAGTTATGCTACTAAATTTTCAAGAAACCCTATTGCAAAAATCACATTTTTGCTCATATCTCCTTCATTTTTGCTCCATTTCCCCTGCAATTTTTCCCGTAACTTCTACTCATGAACTCCTTGAAGATGATCTAAAAATATTTTCCATTGGTACCCTAAATTTTTATAGCATCCCATTTAAAATTTCAGAGAAAAAACTTTCCTTTTTAGATCCTTACAATTTTGGAGATCAAAAACACTTGAAATTTGAAGCAGGAAACCATATGAAAATACCTAATCTAATGAAAAAAATTCAGCTCAATCCAAATACAAGAAGACATGATTATATTTATTATTAAATTGGAATATGAGCCTTACTAAAAATAATAATTTTTGATAACAAAGAAAAAAATTTGAAACCTCTGTGTAATCTTCAATTCTAGAAATATGAAAATTGTAAAACTTGAAAAAATGGGAAAATTGTAAAATCTTCAATGTTGCACCTTAAGTAACGTTATATTCATATAGTTCAAGATGAACTCTACCTCACTTATTTCTATCAATGTTTGCATTAGTTGATATGCAACATAAGAGTGTTAGCTTTAAAAAAGTAATTGTATGTGAATTGCCCTTTTTGTAGTTCACTTAGCATGGTTTTGCTTAATGGAATAGGTTTGCTTAACAATTGTACCATGTAGTGCTCCACGAGATGGTTTTTTAATTTTAAATCAAACATACATATCTAGAACTAATAAATGGTTATGAAAACATACATAGAAGGATATCATACATGAAATGAAATGAAATCAAACATATAGTTCAAGTAATATTGTTATGAAAACCAACACACATGGATATATAAGAATCAAACAAAGTGTGCTCCAGACACACATCTCTGAAAATATGTAAGTTCATAAAATTTGTACATCTCAAACTAAGTGTGTCATAATGTATATAGGACCACATACGGTCGCAAAAGGCTATATATATATAATGGACTATATGAAGAAACATGTTCACTAGGACTAGATGGCCCATATATATATATATATATATATATATGTATGTGTACATCTAGGTGGACTATGAATCTACTCATGAAACATCTTCCTCTCTTCGCCGGCTAGAAGTAGCATGTCCATGACCTGGGGATGTAGTGGAGGGAGATGCCACTACATATTTCATCTGTGTGGTCCTAGTATCTCTAAGCGTGCCCGCAACCTAACTCCGCACATTCATAAACAACAAGTTTTTAACACCCAAAATTTTAAAATACATTCAAAATTTAGAAACTTGTACAATTTAGTTAAAATGCATGTGAAATCTTACCGCAATGTCATGATCCCTATCAATTTTTGTTGATGCATCGCAGGGACAACAATAGACTCACGAGGGGTAAGCTACATACAAATAATTAATTTTCAAATTAAATATTTCACATACATACAAAATTTGATATTGTAGATTTAAGTAATAAGAAATAATGAACCTCCAAAATTTAACAAATTTAAAAAATTGTACCTCAGTTAGTGGATCTGCAGATGCTATGGTAGTATCTACAACAACCTCCACAGTCTGCATATATGGAGGAGTCTCTCTGGCAGTCATAAGCTATACAAAAAACATGTACAAATCAATATTAAAATCTACATGACTATGCACCACATAACAGAGGTCCAAAGCATGTAATCCATGTGAACTTCCACAATTAGAAACAAAGTGTAAAGAGAAACTAACCTATGTAAAACTCATGTGAGGCATGCCAGTAGCCTCAGTTCCCAGAGCAGATGATGACCCGCTAGGCTCCTGTGTATAAAATACAAACATATTAATATGTACAACATACACGTGAAACATTATAATAATAATCTAGTGTAATTAAATGAAATTAAAAATGTAAGTTTGTACAACTTGAAACTTACATTTGAAACATGCGTAGTCTGTAGTAGCTAGCATGTCGACATCGGATGTTTCCTTCACCGGCTCTTGCTATTTAAAATAAAATAAAAATTAGTTTTTACATGTATGTACATGACGTACAATCAAATACATATATATTAAAATCTCAAACATGTGAATTAAACTATTGTATATATATATATATATATATATATATTATTTATATTTATTTGAAATTTACCTGTGAAAGACCAATATCAGTGGCACCAGCCCAAAAACACATCCCCCAACATCTCATCTATAGAAAAGAAATCATGTGAACCAACAAATGATGTCTCACCCGCAATGCATACGGCACCACATGATCCATAGTGGTGTGGTGTGCTAGAACTGGCACCTCCACCAACATCACCAAATGTAATCTAGTCACTATGTTGGGTCAGAGTGTCAGTGAGCTCCCTCAATGCATGCAGTGTGTCAATCTCCACAACCTCCTTCATTGTAGGAGGGATAACTGAATGTAGTGGGGGTTTGGGGCATGGGGATCCTTGGTTAACCTATGTGCACTAGGGTCTACTGTGCAGAGCCACCTCCTCGACCAAAAAAGTTAGAAAAGTCAAAATAATTTGAGACCTCATTAAACATGAACTCGCAATATAATTTCTTCAAAAATAAAGAGGAACCTCATTGTTGTTGCATGGTGGATAATCAAAACCATCCACCATCGGTCCCAAAATTTGTTTTTGATTAGTCATCGTGGCACCAATGGATTGGGAACCATTTGCAAGTAATCGTGGGGGGGGCATTAGTTCTCGGGTCAGTAAATAATGCACAAATGAGGTCTTTTCAATTTTTTTATCTTTTACGGCCACATGGGATAATTTATCCGCATACCACCACCTACAATCACCTCTAAAGGTATTCCATCTATGTATTTGGTTGGTTAGTTGCAGAGTCGACTTCACCAATCAATGTTTATAATGTGTTGGCTAAAGTCATGCGGGATGGATTTGTGGCATGATTTTGTCTTATAGTCTGAATAAGGTTCTCAATGAAAATTTTATTTTCTTGGATTCTTCCAATGATATTATCTTGTGTTCCTGTTGGTTCAGTGGGGACAGAAGGAGCCACAAGAGGCGGATCTATGTTTGGAGGAGGGTTTTGAGGAATGTTTGGAGGGTTTTGAGGAATGTTTGGTGGGTTTTGAGGAATGTTTTGATGGTTTGCATGATTTCAAGCTTGTCGACCAACTGAAAAACAAGAAAATTGTATACATAAACAAACATTTCAAAAAACCCATGAAAATGTAAAAAAACCTAAAATGCAAAAAAATGATTAAAATCGGGGGCTTACCTCCTCGTCTTGGTGGCATGGTTGAATCTATCATGATCCAGAAGTTCAATGAGAAATTTTGAGGTGGTATTCAAAGCTCGAGTGGAAAACATCTAGGAGAAATCACGGTTTGAAATGAAAAATGGGGAAAATGAGGACCCGTAGGACTACTAATTTTGTCTCAGAGTTTTGCGATCGTGGTTTTAGGTTTGGTAATTGCCGAACCTAAAATTTAGGAACCACGATCATGGTTCCTGAATTTCAAGTTTTTATGTCCATGGAATTTTCCACCAACTTCATGAACTTACCCACCTTTCCTTTTCGCATAACAAATGGTGACACTTTAGGAGGTTGAGAAGGTGGATATTTTGTGGGCCTTTTCTCCAAAGAGGAGACATGTTGTTCCAATTCATTCACCCTATGAACAAGAGTGGGAATTATGTCTATATAGACCCCTTCCCCAAGCTCATAAGATTCTGAAGGAATATCCTTTATGGTGAAATATTCATTACAGATGAAAGGGAATATGTTGTTAGTTACACCTTTCATAGATGGCCTTCTTTTGAGCTAGAATTTCTTCAATACCACGGGAGTTTTCTAATGCTCCAACCTAAAAATGTGAAAGTACATCATTTGGAAGGTGAAAAACATAGGACTGATTCTAATGAGCCTTTGAATCAATGCTACACATGAAAAATATTGGGTGGTTAATGGCCCATTGTAATCCTCTGGGTCTGTGATATCAAATAACATCCTTACAAATGCCTCATCGGGGCCTGTCAAGTCAAAGATTTGATTCAAATCTTCAGAGGAGACCTCTTTCAAGATAGGTGCTAATGTCATTCTTGCCATGTTGTAGAAAGAAAAATACACCAAGCATTTTCACACTTAGAAGAAAGGATGAAAATTTGTAAGAGAAGTGATGGGAATTTATAGAAAAAATAAAGTTGGTGAGTTAAGCCAAGCATAATCATGATGAGTTGATTAATAAAATTTTAGTGATGCCTATACAAGGAAATAAATATGAAACAAACTAATATCATACAAAAGGAAGAATTTTTCTTGAGATGATATAACACATGCAAAAACACTCAGCTCAGAAAGATATGACAATGAGTGTGTGTATTTCAAGGTAGATTCTCAAAAGGAGGGAATGATTAAACATCAAATAAAAATATTTGGAGGCTCTCAAAATCATTGAAAATTCTCTTGACTTACATAAAAATAAATAATCAAAAAAATGATAGCAGAAAAAGGATGAGATGGTATACCGGTCATTCTAAGATAGTGAAAAAATAAAAATCATTTGTAATCCCTCCACATGGCATCATGAAAGAAAAGTATTTTCAAAGGAATAATAAGTAGATCTGAATCGTGTGCCAAAAAGGGAGGAATATTCTTTTGAGGATTAACATTTTTGGGGAAGAAAAGGAAAGAGAGAGAATTTTATATATATGAGAGAAATGTTCTTTATGAAAGGGGTTAACTTTTTCAAAAAATTTAGAGAAAACAAAGCAAAAAAAAAAAATTGTACTCTTCTTGAAGAACCCAAATCGAATTGGGAGACTGTGAGTTGTTTTATTTAGTCCAAACCTTCTCATGAAAATATTATTGCAAATGTACAGTCATTGGAAAATATTGAGGCCATAGGATTTATGGCCCCTTACCGAGAAATTTTAATTTCTTGAAATTAACTGTGTGTTTTCTCCTAAGAAATTTTGTCCTTATTCTTGGGGTAAAATAATTTGTGTTGAGAAAAAAATATTGTTCTAAGGAGAAGACACACATCGGATTTGCACACGAGGAACAAGGCACATGTGAATGCATGGAATTATAGGAATGGAAACACGTGTCGGGATAGTCTGATTTGGGACTTAACCATTTTCATGGATACAAGTTATTTTTAGAGATAGCGTGTGGAGCACACATCAGGATGGAGACTTGCACAACAAATAAATGGTATTTTTGGAATGAACAATTAATAAGCACCATTCATGAGCTTGAGTTAATAATGGGATTACTTCTTCCAGTTAACTATAGGATTTCTATTATTAGCGCACTTGCATGTATGCATGTTATTATAAAGGCGCATGGCTATTATTAGCATGTGACCTATTTTGGGAAGTGCATAGGAAGTGAAGGGACAAGTCCCCACCCCTATAAAGTATGTCTTGAACTATGTATTTTAGCAATAGTGAATCATTTTAGAGTTATGCCACTAGATATGATGCACACATGACTTACGGTGATGCTTTATAATGTAAGAAGCTTCTCTATTTTACACATTGTTTAATGTAATGGAATATGTTGGTTGGATAATGGTGTTAAACATGACTGTAATTAGTTCTTGTGTGGTTGATCTTATTATAGTTATTGTTTAATTCATGATTCTATAAGATCTAGATCTGGAATATGCTCTATGGAATGGTTTTTGTTATTTATGGTTTTGAATATTCTTTATCTTCATCATAATAACATCCTACAAAAAGAAAATTTAAAGAGGGGCCCAGTACCTTTGCGCACTTCAGGTGATCACTCATCTTAGGATGGGTGATGTGCCAGTGCACCTAGGTTTTATAAAGTGGATTCTAGGTAGCATCATTGGTTCCATTGTCGAGACCTATTTTTCAGCTATTTTCATGATGTTTCATGACAAAGACATACTATTTGACCTTAGCAAGTGTTTAGGAGTGGATAAAAGATATAGAAGAAGAGGTTCAATAATGGATATGAGATTGACACATGCATGTGAGTGGAGTAGAATTTGAATGACTATTTGTATGAGATATTCTTTGTTATCTTCCTGGTAGAGCTGTATGAGTGGCTAGTTGCTTATGCATCTAAAAGGAATTAGAGGTATCACACACTTGTTTAGATGCAAGAATAATTTCAGGCCATCTATGATGTTGATTTGATTTGGATGCGCATTGTGGAAACTTGGTTCTGTGGTGTTCTGAATAGCTATATTTTAGAGTACTCAATTTCCACTTATTATTTCTTGGAGGTATCTGAGTTCTATTTTTTATGTTATCCAAGGGGAACTTATTTGCAAGGCATTCCACTAGTGATCAAAATCTTGATGGTAACCTTGAAATTGGAAGACAAGCCAATGGATAGCTAAACCCCACCACATGTGGCGGAAGGATGGTGGACCTAGCGGTAGGGGAGGAAATGAGAAGAAAGGTAACTTAAGTATATTAAGGCACATGAGAAGGAGATAAATAATCAACATTATATTATAGAGTGGATGGAATTGAGGAGAGAGATGACCGGCATTGAAGAGAGAGATGGAATTTAGGAGATAGAGGTTTATAGGTAGATTCATATGTGTGCCGTGGCCCATGTCATCTCTGTTGGTGCGCATATGAATCTACCTAGAAACCTAGCCCTCGCACTTGGTTTTGAAGATCTAATACACCCGGTAGTCAGCAAGCTAGTTTTGGAAGTAGAAGAGCAGGAGTAGGTCAGATATCAAATACATATATGGTTGGGAAAATGTCTTCTTTATTGTTTGGAGGTATCTTCTCAGGTGCACCTTCACCACATAACTCAAGCGTGCAAAATTTTGGACTCACTTCTAGGAGTAGTACCACTTCACAGACTATAGGAGTTCATTTTAGTACCACTATTAGGACACATGGCAGTACATCCACTTTGGGTGATTCCAACTACAGGTGGAGGATCAAAGGGCATAGGTGGATATATTTCTAATGGATTTAGTGGTTCTAGAGGAAGAGGTAAAACATGAGGTTCTTGATCAAGTGGACGGGGTCCTCATCAACCCAATAATATTTATATGGAGATGTTTCTCTATCTTCCAGAGTATGGGGGCATAGAAGATGTTGCTAAACACGTGAAAATGTGTGAGATAATGTGGCACATAAAAGGAATTATGAATTTTGAGTGCAAGGAAATTTAGTTTGAAACTACATTACAAGGATGTGCACACATCGGTACGGGAAGTTTTACCCGATCAGACTTGTGTAGATTATGCAACATTCAAGTATGCATTTCTCAAGGATTTTATATCCCTAAGTTTGAGTAGAAGATTATAAGAGTGATCAAGGATATTAAGTAGGGAACTACTGAGAGCATTCAAGAATATGATGCCCATTTCAAGACATTGTTTTCTAAACTTTCTTATGATATTCATGTAAGCCAACATGCACAATTGTTTTTTGGGGGCTTGATCACACCTTTCGAAGGGGCCTGTCGGATAAGACACATATGGACCTGCACAAAGCACTTGAAGCTTACTTTGCATGCTAAAGCAATAAGGATTATAGATATTAGAGTGATCCCATTCCTGAAGGCACAAATTACATCTATGGAAAAGTAGTTGGAGAAACTATCATAAAATTCAACACATGAGACGTGCACTGGGATTTGGTGTACAAATTGTGAAGTGGAAGGGCACACCAAATATATTTTTATTCATAGATAAGTGTGTTTATTATTTCTAGACTATGAGATATGTCATTTGGACCATGATGCAAGCCACTTCCCATTATTACAATGCACAATAACATAGAATGTATCTTTTTATTGTAAGATTTTCTGGTCCACGAATCAAAATATAGAATATTGTTAGTTGATTTTTTAGATCCATGACACCAACAATATTGGTGTGCGGCATGACTGACTAGAGTATCAGATAACTCTAAAGGAAAAATTGAGCACCATGATCATGACCATGCTCAAGTGTGCTATGATCAAAACAAAGGGAAATTTAAAGGAGGTCGAGGTACCGTGGTGGATTCGGGGTGAGGCCATGGTGGTGGACGATGTTAGTTCCTCATGCAAACATGTTTTACATGAGAATATCTTAACCACTATAGGCATGAATCTCCTTAGAATATTACTTATTCTTGTTGTGGGAAGAATCAAAAAACTATGAGGAATGTTTGGACTTATATAAGCATCTTAGCAAGTATCATAAATAGGATAACAAGGGCACATGGATGGTTAGAATACAATGTGTTGTTAAAAATCGAGTGGATGCTAAAGATGACACTTTGAAACCCGAGGTATTACCTATGAAAATTACTACATGTAAAGAAGTTGTGCGTGCCAGGGAAGTGTTACAGTAGAAGCCTACCATCACTAAGGAATATGTTTTACATGCAAGGTACCCAGATCCTACACATTAGAAGGAGGTTTATCAGGAGACCATGGAGGTACTTAGAAATCTTCAGGGTGAAATATAGTGTTTAAAGGAACAGTCATGGAAGTTAGAACAAAATAAGGTAGCAGAGACAATCCAATCGGATATTGATAACTTGAAAGTGGTATGGAAGATGTTACTCCATGAGAATATCATTCCATTATTAGGGAATTGGCTAAAGATAAATACTCCATGTGTAAGTATTGAGAAAGGATGGTAGATCCTAGATGATAATATCACCCCTCATATTTTAGATAATGACAAGGAGATCACTCTTAATCTTGTTGTTGATGGGTGGTTGTTGAGTAATATATTGATTGATACATGTGCGGAAGTGATTTTTCTTACTTTAAATGCATGGGTACAGATGGGTAGACCCCCATTACATCCATCCTCTAATGTATTGTTTATGGATAATCAAACTAAGGCCACTCCAATCGGAGTTTTAAAGGATGCATCCATTACTATACAAGGGGCCAAGTTCACTGGGGACTTTGAGGTCTTAGAACTTGTAGAAGAAGACAACTTCCTAGCTCTACTTGGGTGCCCTTGGTGTTATAAAAATAATGTTGATCTACGGTTCAACAAGGGGTATATAAGTTTTGAGAACAAGGAAGAAAGAGTGATTATCCCTTTGAAATATGGGAAATTTGCACCTTATGTTGAACCTTTGAGTGAGGAATACCTGAAATTTTTTTATGTATGCGTCATTTAGAACCCAAAAGTACTTGAGAAATCTAAGGAATATTCTAGTGGGAAGATACACAATCTATTAGTGATACTACAAGTGTTTCTTGTGATAACTGGGTGCATGGAACCTATGAGATGGTTGGGTGTGAAGTAAGAAGAAAATTTTCACAGAGAAGAAAACCTCATTGTGTTAGGAGGATAGGTAACTTTGTACCTCGGTACACTAAGAAGGAGACCCTACGGTATTCTTGTGCGTCATGGAGAAGTAGTGGATGGATCAAGTGGAAATAATAAATATGTTAGTGTATACCCTACATGGGATAACAACATGTTGGTGGATGGTTCATAGGGATAATCTCATGGAATGGAATGAAGTCATAATTTCTCTAACCACTCGGTTCTTCAAGAGAAATGCGCCTACTACAATCTGCATGTATCATGGTAATCAACCTATTCAACACCATGTTCAATAGTGTGAGAGACTCTAGACAGAGGGGCAGGAAGCTTTACCACCTTCACTATGGGTGCACAAGATTTATTCCACTTTACAAGGTTGCACATGTGTTTGGTATGTTTATGTAGAGATGCATAGGGAGACTAAAAATTGGTAGGATTTGATTACAAGAATGACCCAGAATTTTGACTACTTCTCTACTAAACCTCCGGTGGAAGAGGCATTAAGGTCATAAAGCACTTAACTATGAGAGATAGTGAAAAGGATGAAGAACTCATTCAGGAGTTATTTGGTGAGGTAGAATTAGGATCACATTTTGATGAAGTAGATGATATAGATGCCAAACTATTTATGTGTGCTTTCTTTGAAAAGGAGAAAGGAAAGATGGTCTACATAGTGGATGATGAGGAAGTAGAAGATTTGGATATAGCTCATTCAAGTAGGTATGTGAGAAGTGTTAGAAAATGTGGATAAGAACATGCACACCTATCATGAACCTATGAAGACCAAGAAAGTGAACATTGGCACGGATGTTAAACCTAAGGAGGCAATAATCAAGGATTATTGGTCTAATTCTGAAGTGGAAAAGATAATTGAATTACTACATGATTTCTAAGATTTATTTCCTAGGGGCTACCATGAGTTAAAAGGAGTGCATGATTCATTAGGTGAGATGAATATTAAGCTAAAGGAAGGAGCGTGCTTGGTAAGGAAGAGATCTTATAGGATGAACCCAAACTTGTATGTAAATGTTAAGGAATAAATTGACAAAATTTTGAAATATGGCATCATTAAGACCCTAAAGGAATTTGAGTGGGTTAGCCTAATATTAATTAGTATCAAGAAAGATGGTTAGATTAGAATTTGTGTGGATTATAGGGAATTGAATGTTGTATGTGTGATCGATCCTTTTCCTACACATTTCACAAAGGAAATATTAGAAGGCTTTACAAGGCGTGAAGTTTAATATTTACGAGATGGAATCTCTAGGTATCTCTCAAGTTAGAATTTCACTAGAGAATTAAGAGAAAATAAATTTCACCACTTTGAATGGGGAAGTTTTTCATATACTTTAATGCCCTTTGTTTTGAAAAACATATACATTGTATTTTGTGCATTATTTTTGAGCATTCAGGATTTTATTCACAAATTATTATAGGTTTACTTGGATGATTGGATGGAATATGGGCTTGTTAAGGATCATTGTGACTATTTACACTTAATATTTGAAAGATGAAGATAATTAAACATCTCCTTAAACATCAAGAAGTGTGTGTTTCCTACACATTTTGGAACTCGATTAGGGCATATCATCTACAAGGAAGGTTTTTTATTAGGTCTAGCTAAGGTTGCAGTTATTATAGGCCTAGAGGAGTTTACTATTTGGAGTGAGGTGCGTGGATTCTTGGGCCACATAGGGTATTAAATAAAATTTATCAGAGGATATGCAAATATTTTGATCCCCTAGAAGATTTATTAAAAGGAAAGGGACATTCTATTAGGAAGAACCACAACACCATGCATATGAGGCATTGAAGGAGAGACTTACTAGAGTGCCTATTCTACATTTTCCCTAATAAAACAAAACATTTAATGTACATGTGCATGCCTCTAGCACGGTCATTGGCATAGTGTTATCTCATCCTAGAAAGGTATTATAGATCATCCTATTTTTTTGCTAGTATAAAGTTGACTCATGTAGAATAGAATTACACAACTAAATAGCGTGAGGCCTTATCAATGATCTACGTGGTGCATAAATTCAGACAATATTACCTAGCAACACCCTTTGTATTTTATACTTGATCACATGGAATTAAAATAATTGGTAAATAAGCTCATTCTACATGGGTGCATATGTCGATGGGTGCTCTTATTCCAAGAATTTGAATTTATAGTCATGGTAAAACCAAGTAAAAGTAATTCTATCCCGAACCACTTATCAAGGATTCAATCAAGGGAGGACATGCAGATAATTGAAGATACAATGCTAGATGCACAATTGTACATGTTACATTACATGCCTTCATAATTGGAGGATATTGTTGTCTTTTTATGCATAGGTATGGTGCCAAAAGGAATGAAGGCATTAGAGAAGAAACAACTTACAATTCACACGACACCCTTCATGTTGATCAGTGGTGACTTATAAAAACTAGGCTGAGATGAAGTATTGTGCCAGTGTGTACTAGAACATGAGTGCACAGATATCATGGAAGAGGCTCATGGTGGTATTACAAGTGGGAACTATGTAGGTGATACCACTACGCACAAGATTCTACTCATTGGATTATGGTGGGAGACCTTGTACAAATATTGTAAAGAGTATTGTAAGGCGTGTGATCATTTTTAGCATCTTGGAAAACTTGGGAAGAGAGATGAAATGCCTTTAAGGCCTATTTCTAGTGCAGAGCCATTTGAGAAATGGGTTGTGGACTTTGTGGTTCCTATTTCCATAGAACTAGATCATGCTATATCATCACTTGCATAGATTATCTTACTAGGTGGGTAGAAATAATGCCTACAAAGGATTGTACAATAGCTACAACATTCAAGTTCTTATGGGAAAATATTCTTACTAGGTATGAATGTCCATTGAGCTTAACAAGTGATAGGAGCATACACTTCTTGAATGAGACAATCAAGATATTTTTTGATGAATTTATGGTTGCGCATCATAAGGAAACACATTATCATCCTCAAGAAAATGGGACTGTAGAAGCCTTCACAAGATATTAAACTAGAATTTGACAAAAAAAATGATTTTGGAAAGAAAGATTGGGATGATAAAGTTTCTGTTGTGCTTTGGGCATATATAACAATGTACAAGAGGTTGAATAAGGACACACCCTTTCAATTGGTGTTGGGCACAAAAGTAGTTCTTCCAATGGAATTCATGTTACCATGATTGTGTATTACGCATGCTAGAGGTATAGTTGATGATAAATAATTTGAAGAAATAATTGATAGATTAATACGATTGGATGAGAGGCACGCCATGACACATTGGAGTAAGAAGTAGAAAAATACCGGGAAGAAGGCATGACATAACCGATACATCAGGGACAAGAAACTTGAGGTTAGAAATATGGTACTACTTTATGATTATAAGTTTCTACACCATCTGGAAAGTTGAATGTGCATTGGTTGGGACCGTATGTTATCACTCATATACTTGAATCAGGTGCTTTCTAGTTAGAGGCACTTAATGGAATACGATTACCCAGTTACTTCAACGGGAGTAGGCTGAAGCCCTACTATAAATAAGTCTTCTTGGTGTTTGTAATAAGGTAGTGTTTCCATTTAGTATAGGTTTCCCTTTTTGTATTTCCTTTAATGTATTTCCTTCTTCATCATTATACTTTGTCAATTTAGTTTGGTGTTTTGTGTAATAAGCACGTTTACGTCTTTGGAAGATAATTACAATCTAAATTATTGTTATGCCTGAGAGGACTCCACATACCATTGGTGTGGGGTGGTTGTTATTTTTTATTCACAACTGGGTACACATGAGAACAAACTATTATAAGTGTTATTCAAGTATGGAAAGGATCTATTTGAAAGGTGATTACTTCTAAAGAAGACCATAGATGGAAATGAATGAATGAACAATATAACATGAGGTAAGTAGTGGCCATGAAAAATACATAAGAGGGCACAATATATAGCTACTTTGCACATATAAGCACATGAAAAAGAGTATGTATCTAGAAGGTAGGAAGGTGCGTTAGAAGGTTATGGATGGGGCATGAAGGTATACCATGCGGATATTGGGAAAATGGTCAATTAATGAGAGGATTGTTGATAGGTGGAGTAATAAATGCACTAAATTTTTGAAAATATATATATGGATGTGATGCGGGTTCATTTTTATCTTTACGATAAAAATTATTCAGAAAGCTAAGTGAGACTGAGCCAAGTGAATCGTATTGAGGTGCGAGAGCTATGAAACTAGATGTGGAGAGAAGAGTTGTGCGTGGAATTGGCTTGTGTCCCCATTAGTGAAGGGTTTGAGTGCAATGAAGCATTGAGAAGGAGCTAGGACATGTGGTTTTAAGCTAGGGCATGTGATTTCGAGCTAGGGTTTGAGCTTACTCAATAGAGAAGATAAAAGGTGGGATTTTTACGATGGTAGTAAAGAAAGATTTTACAGTAGGCACAAAAGGAAAAAAAGGTGGAGGTTGAGGTTGAAGTTGCACTTGAGATCAACTTTTCATAAATGTGGTACCCAGAAGGAGTGATATTTGGATGGGATTTGGATTCCCATGATCTGTGATGCAAGATAAGTGATTACAATCATCACACCACCAACAACAAGGGAGAATTGGATGCATTGTTAAACAAGAAGACCAATAAGCGCATGGTAGATGATATGCTTTAAGTAGATGATGATCTTTGGAGAGAAGCTACTTTGAATAAGATAGGGGTTTATCAGTTATATGAACTCCCACAGTTTGGAAAACTAGAGACTTTATCGATCACTTATGGCGAGTGTCCATGAGGACTTCTATTTTACTTATTGGAGGGTAAGGATCAAAATATCCTTGATTGTCACATTAACTGATTTGAAGGGCACATGGAAAAATATTATGAGTGATCTAACTGATAAGGAAACTATTATAGCCACCAACAAGGAGTTAGGATACTCTAAAGGTTTGTGTAGAATGGACATAGATAAATTAAAGAAGTTTCATGTAGTGTAGGAAGCCACGCATCTACTCACCAAGTTAAATGATCAAGAGAGATGGTCATAGGTAAATACCATGTGGCTACACATTGCAAAGAAAATGACAGAGGGAGAAATATACAACTTGGTTGGCTACATTGTAGAGACTATTATTGAGGAAGTGCGCACAGGTGAGAAGATAAATTTTGGTGCTATCCTATTATCCTTTTTTTTTTATAGAAATTGGAGTGCCCGATGGGAAAAAAAAAAAATTTGGGAATACCCCACTGAGAAAATGTCCCTCACGGAAAGGTTTGAGAAACATTTAGGTGAAGGATCAATGAGTGTCCCATTCAAACAAAGGGTAGAACTTTGGTATGACCAACTTTGTTCAAGTGTTTGAGGAGGAGTGGTGCATTATGGAAGGAGCTACCAGCGGTAGTAGGTAAGGAAGTACAATTTATAATGTATCAACATTTTTGAATCACATAGTTTTCCATGAAGGATGGGACATGGAGTCCATGGTGCAATGCCCTATGCCTTCACAACGTGCTAATTCAGGATTCGAGTTCACGTATTTCCTAATGTGCATCGATTGAAATTCACCGTAGATAAGGTAGATTGTGATTACCATACCCTCAAGAAAACATATGTATATCCAAGTTGGTATGCATATATTGAGAGGCTCATTTGAGATGTCATAAACATAAATCTAGTAAGCTTGGATATTGAGGACAGTGGAGCCATGCTTATATATCTTCATCTTAAGCCTAGGCTGGAGAATAATAAGTATTTAGAGAATGAGTTCATGCTCCCAGGGTCACCTAAGGGCAAACACACAATGAAGAATGTTCCAGATCCAAATCCTTCGTGACTATACAAATAAATGAGGAATAAGAAGAATGCAAAGATATTGGAGGCTTGGATCATAGGGTCCAGAGCTAACCCACGAGATGCAGTGGAGAGTGAGTGCATAGATACTCCACCACATGATCAAGAAGTAAAAGAGGACTTGAACATAGATGCAGTACCTAAAGATTGCCGTTTAAAAAATGTATTCGAGAAGAACCAAGACCTAAGGTGCAAGAACACCACATATTATAAGGAGATCACCTTGACTCTCCCCTAAAAAAGAAGCACCTAAAAAGAAGAGAAGGAGAAAGTTGACAATTAATGAGGAGGTGAAGGATTCCAAAGAGAGCGTGCCTAAAACCTCAGTGTAACCAGAAGATGTGGAGGAGCACATGGATGAATAAATGAAAGATGAAGAAAAAGGGGTGAAGGAAGAAAAAGAAATTGAGCGTGATAAAACCCAGTATACTAGTTACAACTCAGATAAGAGAAGGGCTAACTCCAAGCCTTGGCACTTAGGCTCCTTAGGGGCCAAGGATGAGAGAAGTGAAGAATATGTTGTGCCAAGTATGGGATATGTTGAAGACATAAGTAAAATTATTCGTGCCTGGTTTTAGAGTACAATGGACCTTAAGGATTTATATGGGTGGGAGATGATGGACCCAGATATGGCCACTACGCACGTAAGGAAACAACTATCCTAGTCCATGCAAACTCACATGGATGAACCAGATTTTGATGTGTGCGAGGAGTCTTGTGTCTCAAGGAGAGTAAATAAGGCACCTTAGAGCAGGAACATGACCATAAATCCCACACTTATGTTTGATGAGCAGGTTAGCAATGCCTTAGTCAAGGTATTTGCTGAGGTGGCATGAAGAAATATTGATAAGGCCACCACCATTAGAGTGTTAATGGAAGATAACAAGGATAAAACTATAGAGATAGAGTGGTTAAAGGGAGAGAAGGAAAGAGAAAAACAAAAAAATGAGGCCTTCATTAGCATGGCAGAGGAGATTAGTAATTACATTTTGAAAGAAAGGCCTCATCTAGAACCAAAGGTACCTGAAACGTTTCCTTCTACAATGCATTATGTGTGCACTTTGGTTGATTTGGTGGTAAAAGATGGACCAATTAGAATGCCTACACCAAAAGATGTTGAACAAGAAGAAAAGAAATCACGAGCCTTTATGATCAAAAAAAATTTCAACATATGAGGTGTTTCTCCATACTTTGAAGGATGAGCTAAAGAAATCAAACCAAGCTATGAATTTGTGTGTAGCTCCGAAGGTAGTAATAAGGACCAAGACTCTAGTTGAGGATAATGAAGTTCTAACATCAATGAACAATGAGACTTTAGGGCATGTAGAAATATTAGCACTAATGAAACGAAGCATGAAGCCCTAACAGTAGCCCAAGATCCACATAAGGAGAGGATAGATGAAATTGGGAATATCATAGTGCGAAGATGGATCTTCTAGAGGGAATGATGTCTATTATGGAAAATGTTGTCCATGTTTTATAGAATGAGAAGGAAAAAATTACTTAGGATGATTTGTAAGCCATTTTATAGACATTTCGAGAAGATAAGGACTATGTTAGATGGTGCGCGAGACACGGAGGCTGAGATCAAAAGTGAATATCCAGAGTTGATCCTTCGATTGAAGAAGAGGAAGCTGTAGAGTAAAGACCCATTATTTTGTATAGTGATTCTTTACATTCATTCAATTCTTATTCTTTATTATTTGGGAACATAAGAAATAATCCCAATTTTCGGGACCACAATGTAGTGTAGTGTGGGGTAATTTTGAGTAGAAAATATTTCTCTAAGGAGAAGAACACATAGGATTCACGTGTGGGAACATTGGGCATTTGAAGGTGTGGAATGATAGGAAAGGAAATGCACACTAAGAGAGTTTGATTAGGGACTTAGACATTTTCATGGATACAGGCTATTTTTGGAGATAACATCTTTGAGCACACATCCGGATGGAGACTTTTGCGACACGTAAATGGTATTTTGGGAATGAGGAACTGATAAGTGTCATACATGAGCTTGAGTTAACTATAGGATGTCTATTATTAGCGCACTTACATGTATGCATGTTATTGTAAAGGTGCATGGCTATTATCATCATGCGACCTATTTTGGGAAGTGCATAGGTGGTGAAGGGAAATTTCCCACCCCTATAAGTATGTATTGAACTATGTAGTTTAACAGTAGTGAATTATTGTAGAGTTATGTTGTTGGATCTGATGTGTGCATGACTTATGGTGATGCTTTATAATGTAAGAAGCTTCTATGTTTTACAGTGTTTAATGTAATGGAGTATGTTGGTTGGATAATGGTGTTAAACATGACTGTAACTAGTTCTTGTGTGGTTGATCTTATTATAGTTATTGTTTAATTCATGATTCTCTAAGATCTAGATCTGGAATATGCTCTGTGGAATTTTTATGGTTATTTATGGTTATGAATATGTTTTATCTTCATCACACTAACATCCTACACAAACAACTCTAAATAGGGTCTTGGTACCTTTACGCACTTCGAGTGAGTGCTCATCTCACGATGGGTGATGTTCCAACATGCCTGGGTTTTATATAGTGGATTCTAGTCTACATCACTTTGAATCAATTATTTTTCTTGCCTATTGTAATTTTATGTTGTGAGTTTATTTGAACTACACTAGATCTTACCTTATCTAGTGGCATTTTGGCAACTACAATTACACTCTAGATAGAGATTTATTTTTGTGGTGTGGTAAACAATTTTAAATTCATATTTCCTTTGTTTGGTTGAAAATATCTTAGTAAGCTTTTTTACTGTATCTTGAGCGTAGTTGAATAGGATTTTTATTATTTTATTAAGATTTTAGTACAATATTTTGTGTTTAAATTCTCAAATGTTCGGTGAAATAATGAACTCTTGGGCCTCCATGAGTACATACCTTCATGTTAAAGGGTTGTTACTGGTTGTGTGAGGTGTTCCTTTTTCCTTACAAGAAATTTCCAAACATTTGTAAGTTTTTCTTGAGAAATTTGTATAATCAACTTTATCCTAATTTAATCTCTCATTAACACACAAAATTTACAATCTACAATTGTTAAATCCTTTTGAACTACCCATTTTTCCCTAATTATAACCATTTCTTAAGGGAATTTACCATCTATACATTCCCTTTCCATAAATATGTAGAAACAAGATAATATTTACATTGTCTAGAGTAACTTTGAGTCCCATTTTGAAAGACATCTGGATTGCTTAGTGTGACAACTTGTGAGTGTTAAATAATGCATGCATTGACATGTCTATTCATGACTATCCTTCATATCTCCAAGAGAAATATTAGATCTGTAAATTCATCAACCATTCTCATAATAGAAGGTTACAAAATGGATCCTCTCACCCTAGTTAAAGGTAGAACCTAAAGTAGGAGGGAAGGTCATCCTCTTAATGAGTGCAATACATTATCTCCCAAGTCAAGTATCTAATAGTCTATTAGATATAATCCCTAGATAAAACATGATTAAATCTTCTATTTAAATTTCTCTAAGCATCCAACTCAGATTTTAAATGTTGTTTGGATCTAAAGGTGGTGCAGATTTGGGTACTAATAAGGAGGAAGCTTACATCGAAACCATGATCTCATATGATGTTAACATAAATTTCACAACCCCTGGAAATTTTAAATGAGGATGAGAAAAGGTATATATATACTTATGTCCTGGGTTGATTGATGGAAAATACATCAAATATGAGATCAAGATCTTGGACCCAACACAAGGTAAGCGAGATAGTTGGTATGAAGCGCACTTGGATGGCTACACCTCCTGAAGATAGAAGAGAATATAAATGATGGGGAGGATGAAGAAGAAGATGATGCCACATTTGATCATGGCCATATGAGGAATATTTGAAGCTAGCATGCAGAGCCAAAACAAGAAATTAGGGTGCAGGACCTTTAATGATGAAGGAGTCACTAAATTTTACTTTACCCAAGTTGAGCCCACATAAGAAGAAGAAGAAAAGGTGAAATCTGGTGCATAAGATATAAAATGAAGAAATTAATGTGGTAGAAGAACTAGTTCATGAGAAAAATATGAAAAACATGAGGAAACAACTATCTATGATGTAGAAGAAGAAGAACATGGGGAGGAGAGATTTACACATGATGATGAATTACATGAGATACTTGGAGGTGGCACTACGAAAGAGAAGGAAAAAAGGGAGATGAATATCCCTCAAAGAGTGAAAGAGGGCCAAGTGTGTGTACTCATGAGGAATAACATAAATTTACATGATGGTGTACTGGTGGAAGGAGAAAAAAGGATGAGGTTGTGCATACCCGAAGGTGAGTTAGATTAATGATTAGTCTATGGTGTTGCATGCATGGTTCGAATCTCTATTGTTATGGAGAAATTGTATCGTTTTGAAGTTATAAATGTATAGGGTTTGTCCATGTACATAAGGAAAAATATTTCATGGACCATGCAAATGCATATGGATGAACTTCGATGTTTGAGATTGGCGATGATACATTTTTATCGGGAAAAATAAAGAAGGAGATGAAGAATTTTTTATAGAAATGCCAATAGACCTTATTAATGAGAAAGTCAGTAATTCTCTAAGTAATTTTTGGTAGAAGTAGCCTATAGAAATATAGACAAGGGGCCACCATCCAAAAATTGTTTGAGGGTAAATAGGACAAGGCGTAGGAGGTTCAATGGCTAACTAAGGAGAAAGAGAAGGTCAAAAAGTGCACAAAGATTGTCCTTGACATAGCATTTCATATCTTCCATGAAATCATAGAGGCATGACAGGAGTTTGAAGAAAGAGCTAAGGATATGTACCCCTCATCCTTCCATTACTTACAAGACTTGGTTTTTGTGCTATTACAAAATAATTCACATGTGTAAGGGTGACGTAAGAGAACTTGTCATCTGAAATAAATAATAATAAAAAGTTCATACCACAAAAATGATGGAGTATGAAGCCCTATGTTAAACAATGAATGATGCATTGAATAAGGAAATATGGGCCTTTAACCATCTTAAATAACTTTATCTAATCGTCAAGGAATATACTACTCGGGAAGAAGAATATTTGGTGAATGCGCTTAGGCGCAAATAAGGAAGGAAAGCTTGGGCGAGAGGAATTATTAATAGCTATGCATAGAAGCAAGATGCCTTGAAAGCAATTAGGGGAACATATGAAACAAGGCTTAAAGAGTTAGGATATCTCATTATGTGAAAAATGGATAACATGATGGATTTATTTTAGGCCTCTCTAGAGTAATAAGGGAGTTGAAATAATAAGGGGAAGGCATGACCCACAAAGATATGATGGGCATAGTTGGGTTGGTCCCAAATACAACTACTAAGGGGCTGGTAGAATGGGGTGAGTTGGAGAGCACCCTCAATAAGGAGTTTCTAGAGTTACTATAGTCGAATGAGGAGGAGGATACAAAGAATGCATGAAAATTCTTTCATTCTTTAGATATTAGTCAATTATTCTTAATTCTTTATTCATTTGTTCATGTTGGAATTTCTTCTATTCTTTTTGGAATTGTTATTTTTGGTGTTGGTAAGGATGGACAACATACCTAGTGTGGGGTAATGTTGATTAGTTAAATTGCCTAGGTCTTGGTAGACGGGAAGAATTATGTGTAGAAGCATGCAAGCATAAGAAGTTGGATGGTGCATAGAAGGGCACACATAGTTGTGGATAGGGTAGCACATGGGACTACGCATATAGAAGTGAAAGGATGGGGACTTACCCAATTTTCCAAATATGAGCAAAAAATAGGAAAAGCGGGATGGAGTGCCAACCAAGAAAGGAACTAAATAATGATGACTTGGTGGCTATGTAAAGGTTATATTTGGAGAATGAACATGTAGATTGATCACACACATTGAAATCTATTAATATTATTAAAGCAAAATATTCTTAGGAGATCTATTTTTAGTTGTTTCTAAAAGCATGCACACTTTATGGATATTTTTGATGTAACACTTGTTGTCTATTTTAAGAGCACACCTATCATTAGGATAGTGCATAAGTGGTGAAGGGAAAGTACACACCCCTATTTATATGTCATGGATCTACTTGAAGAGAATACAATGTGTGGATGAAGGATAGAATCGATACTATGCTATAAGATTTTGTGCATGGATTTTTGAATCTATGTAACACTTGGATTATGTATTCAAATTTATTGTGATGTAATGAATTTTTATATGATGGATAATTGTGGATGGATCTTGGTTGCTAATATGCAGTATGGTAATTTAGAAATTCATTTGATATCGATTATTGTTTAAACTATTATATTTTTGTATCATGATTCTTATGGAAAATATCACAAGATGTCAACAATGCACACACATTCCTATGTGGAAAGTTATCCTTTGGATGTCCTTCAACCTCAAAATTAATGCAACATAATCCTTTGCATGTCTCATGATATGAATTAGTAGAGATATTATCAATTTGAGAGACAATTGCTACTATATAGCTTTAGAATGGACTTACAACTTTTTCAACACTTCTAACTACTTCTACATTCAATGCTCTTTCCAATGCCTCGTATGAATCAATAAATGTATTATGTGACAATGCTATTTAGAAAGGTGTTAGCAATCCTCCCGAGAAACCATTGTGCATATTTACTCTGATGAATATCATAGGAGAGATTAAACAATAAAATCTTGAATCGCGCATCATATGCCCCGATGCTAGAAAAATCCTTCCGATATCCTTCAGGAAACTCGATGTTATGTTTCTAAAACTAGAATATGTGGAACTCAACTAAGAAGGAAATGAATAATGCATCATATTCCATTTCAGTTTGATGTGAGTCATATTTCATGTACTAATTGTGTGTGTGCCCATGAAGTGTGGTTGTAAATTGACTTTCCTTCATATCATGAATTTGTTATTATCTAACTCTCAACAATAACTCAAACTTATGCACATTCCCGAGTTGCATATTGCACACCTCTATATTGTGGAATATTAAGAGACATTTCAAATTAAATCTAGTGTGTTTGCTAATGTATTTTATGAGGTTGTTGTGTAGGATTTTATGGCCCTTGTCCTATCATGGGGTAAGATCGTAAACCTGATCCACCTCTAGGATCACCTTTGCACAGTGGTTTTGCTGAACCTCCCGAGCCTTCCACCACAACCTAAGGAGCCTCCCACCACAACCTAGGAACCTAATGAAGAACTACCTTACATTTTTTTGGTAGTGCTAAACTACTAACCAATTGTTTGTCCTATAACTCCAGCAACATTACTATTTCCAATGGGTAGTGCTCCATTACTTTGTCTTGATGATGCACCTACAAAATTAGTTCCAAATATTCTTTTTCCAAACATAGGATCCTGTTACACAAACCTATTAATATGATGTTCCTCCTACACCAATTACAATATGTGCCTACCTATATCTCCAACCTAATGTTGTGATCATTTATCACCATCTTGTTCACCTTCTCTATGATGATCTTCTATAACTAATTCCGATTAAGAACACCATCCATAAGGGATAGGTGAATAGGTAGGGTTAGATGTTGATATAGAACATATAACACATAATTAATCCCATAACAAGTTATCTTCGATAAACAAATTAAACTTATCCTTAGTTTGCAAAAAATTGAACTCTTTTCCTTTATGGTAGGAAATCGTTCAACATGGAAATTTTCTCTAAAATCTCAAAATATCTTATTTAATGCTTTAAACATGTTCACTACTCTCTAACCATGCTATCTCAATCATCAAGTTGGTTGGAATTTTAAGAATTAGTCAAATTTGTTCTCCTTAGGAAAAACTACTTTTTCAAGCTTCTAAAAGTAATGATTGAGGCGAGTTAGTGTATAGAACAATCCACAAGGACCCAGAAAAAGTTATAAATTATTTTGAATACCCTTTATGCTCATCCAAGTGTGGGCTAAATTTTTTTGTTTTTTCTTAGTAAAAGTGCTATTTATCAACCCTCTCACTCCTAGGCTCAACTCAGCCCCTACTAGACCTGCCATAAGACAAAACCAAACATATCTTTGGATTCAAGACCTAAAAATATAAAATCATCACCTTTTTTAAGAGACATTTTGGAAAAAAATCATATTAATAAGTTGTTGGATGTCTTGTTTTATAAAATTACTTTCAATCTTCACCGACCGAGTTCGATTAGGTCTCAATTGTGCATGTATAGGTCTAGGTTATAACTAATACAATTTTTGACTTCGTAGAGGGTTTAAACACAATAAATTCTTTAAATATGTGGTATTAATATGTCAAGAGACTATTTTATAAGTTTCAAGTTCTCTTTTTGATTATAAGTCCTCCAAACACCTTAGTTGATATAAACGATAAGGATTTTGTGTAAATTCATCCCGAGAAGACTATTACACACCCAAAATGAATGATACCTAGTTTTAATATTTCAAAACACTTCTAATATCATTTTATCAACTTTTGAGGATCTTGATATTAACATGAAAGCCACACGTTGCAGTTCAAAAATAATAATTGAGTGTAAACCACCTTGCTTTGTCCTAAGGAATAGGGGTTTCTATATTGTTAAGAGTTCTCAATCAAATGAAGCCATCACAATTTTTATTTTTAAATATCTAAAGATTATTTATATTTATGAAAAGGTTACACTCCAACCTAGGTTTTCATACTTATTTCATTGAGGACTATTAATTTCTTCAAACGTTCTTTACAGACTGAGACTAAACCAAGGGTACTTGTAACAAATTTCTCTAAAAATTTCCCAAGTAAGCATTATTAAACCAAAAATTCATACAAGCATCAAAATATGTTATGATATAATCTTCCTTACCACATTAAACAATCGCCACCTTTATGCATTCAAGATCTTTAAAGCATCAACATAAAATTAAGCTGAAATATAGTTTGTGTGCACACAAAATCCTCTTAGAGCTTTGTCTACAAAATTTCATTCAAATTAATATTTGAAAAATAGTTAATACATCACAAAATACAAGTCATTTCTTGAATTTGCATCCAAACTAACTATTATGGTCATGTGAACAAGTCATATGGAGGTTCATCTTAAAAACAAGGATCTAAAACTGAGTTTAAGAGCTAAATAGAAAATATAATCACATTAAGGGTCTCTACTAAATAATATTCTCTTTAAAAATTTATAACATACTATAAAAACTCTTAAATTAACTTACATTTACTCAAGAAGCCAAAATTGGCTCAAAATAGTTCCAATTTTCAAAAGTGCAAAATGGAGGGAAACTCCATAATTTGAAATTTGAACCTTTAGAGCTCATCAAACCTAAATGAAATGATAACTAATACACCTAAGGATTTAACGAGACAAAAAAAATAATGACATTCCCAAAATAACCTCAAGAGTGATTCTCTTGCATCATATGCCCAAGGAGAAAATAAGTCTTCCCATGTTGTTTTTCTTTCAAGTTTGTTCCCTCTTTCTTCTATAGCTTCCAATTTCACATGGTCTTTTGAAATTACTCCTTGATTGAGTTTTTGCTTAATAAGTCTCTAGTAGTGGTATCTTATTCATCACAAGCTACTTAATCCTTAAGCTAGTTAAATTCAAGAGAAATAATGAGTATATTATGAGTGCATGTTGTTCTTTCCATCTTTTGATTGAGTTTAAACACCAAATCCTTGATCATTTGTGATGGTTCTTCATGTTATTTAACTATTATAGTATCTTTGATATCCTTATTTCTACCTTCATGATTCCTTTCACATTCAATAATAAAAATCATAGCTTTTTATTATGATATTCACTTTCATTTGACTACTCCTTCACCTTTCCAAGTGAAAAACTTGTATACACAACACCAAAGGAAATATTAGATTGGAAATTATGAGTTTTATCTTCATTCTTGACCTCCATTTTCTTTTCATTCTTGATATCTCATTTCTCTTGCGATATTATGTCTCCTTTAACTATTTTAATGTATGACTCATGACTATTTTTTTCCTCTTGAAGGTCTACTTCCTTCACCTTCTCATCATGTTCGAGTTAGATCTATTCTTGACTACCTCTACTATCTCATCATTATCCTTACTCGAGTATGATCTATTGATCCTCCTTCTTTACCCTTCTCACTCATCCTTCTTTGCATATTCCTCTAATATTATTGTTCTCCATTCAACCATTTCCACATACTACTAACTGTACCAACTTTTCTCTCTTTCACATCATCCTCTTAGAGCCATGGTTCACTACACTATATGTCCTCACATTCTACATGTACTTCTACATTAGGACTTCTTTGTACTTCTCACTTTGATATGTTCCTTACTTCGTTTACACTACCTAAATTTCATTCAAATAGAATAAGGGGAAATGTAGACACAAAATCATGCACATACTACTATTTACTATACTGAAAAATATGTTGTTATATATATATATATATATATATATATATCATAGCTAAGAAAAGTATTAAGCTGTTGACAAACTTCCTAGTCCATCCACTTTCTTTAATTTTTATATCGTCTTTCTCTCTCATTTCTATAACTTTTATACCCGGTGTTAATCGGATCATAAGGATCCCTATATGTCGATCACTTCACATTTATCGTCAACTAGCTAAAGACACTAGTGATAAGTCTAGACATTGTCACCTAGGTGATCCTGCCCACCACGGGATATCATGTCCTCTTTGTTCTTATTTACATCATTGACATTTATGGTCGGCATTTTAAGTTTCATTACTCCTATCCCGAGGTCCTAGTTGGCATGTCGTGTCACTAGTGTTGAGATTTAAGAAAGATATTTGTATATATACACAATATACATACCATTATAAGGGTGGGTAATTTGTTAAGAGATATTTTATCTACGTATTATCAAAGGGACTGCATTTTTAGGCTTGTTAATCTACATACATTGCATAGGAAGGGGAAGTTCTAAATTCCATTTGACACATTTGCATTCTATTTAGCTATATCCCACTATCTTAGTGTCATCGGTGTGAGGTAAATCTAAGGACATGATTTCATGCACAAGAACATAGAACTACATGGAATTTTATATGTATTGAAATGCTCAATCATAAGTTCATTCTGTTGGGTGACATGAAGAGTCAATCTAAGTCCCATTTTGCATATTTCTTTTTAGGATTTGATGTAGTTTGGAGGTTTTACATGATATCATTTTTTGCAGAGTTATTGGTGAATTAGACTATCATCTAGTGATATACAAGAGACCAAAAATGCAAGATATTGAAATCCTAACGACACAATAAAAATCTGATTCCAACACTTTGTGTAGTCACATGCACCTACAAAGGTTTTGGTACTTAGGTGATATAACCCCTACCTAAGTGCCCTTGTTCAAGCAAGTCATTAAGTTCCATAATTTATATCAAGCATTTATAACACTCTACCTAGCATATTCATCATTTATTCAAGATCGGACACATTTTAGGATAAGAAAAAAGAAGATAAGCTTATCTCTCTCATATTTTTACACGGTTACATATTTAGAGTACTTAGTATTTGTATTTTTTGTACAAGATTATTGTGACTCTAAAATTAGATTGAATATTCATATTTTATTAAATCACCACCCACATCCACATCTACCAAAATCAAGGACTCTTCCAAGAAATCCCTCTTTGCCAAATTGACACAATAAATATCATCAATTAAGCACATAACCATTACCCTAAGCATTGAAACAAAGAAAGTACATGGTATCCGTATCACTTGCTCCCAAATAATGAATCTAACACCTCCACCTATTGTTAGAGTGTCCATCATTTCCGCTCCACACAAGAAATCCACCCTTCCATAAACCATAAAAATACATTTATCAATAATCTTCACCAAGCCCTTGTGAAGATGTCCCTTTACGAGGTTGTGAAAAATTCACATCATTATCAAAAATATATGATAAAATAACTCTAATCTATATCAGTACCGTAATATGATCCACATCCATTCAAAAAATTATTTGGTACACTTAGAATGACTGTTTTCATCTCTTTTGACAACTTCTAATTCCCATCATTACAACTAGAGGACCATGACCTCCCACTTTTCATCACCACCCAAATCGATGATACCCTCCTTAGGAGGGTTATGATCAATATTTGTGGCAACAAAAATATCATATCCTCACATGCCTTTAATTAAATTCAACTACCTAACACCATTGTTTCCCATTCACTTTTTGTACTATAGAATTTTAATGACACCATTTCTCCCACATTAGGCACATTATATTACCAATAAAGCTAGGTATTAAAAATATCCATGAACTTTTCTTTGGTAGAAGGAGAGTTTTAATATAACATGTTATTAGTTCAACCATGGATATACGCTATGCATCGTATTTCATCTACTCTCCATCATTGTCACAAATATGAACATAAGGCTAAATTTTTTTGGTCCTCATAGATCCAAACCCTTTCAAAGTATTTCACATGACATATTAACCAAATGACGTGATTGTTCCTAAAACAAAATTGAGCTCTGTAATGAATCCTCCACAGTTCATCCATCACATCATCAAAATTTCCATATGAAACTTCTTTTAATGATGTAATGTAACACCTTTCGCTATGGGAGTATCATCTCCTCATACTTAACTCTCCTTCTATACCAAAGATATATGGAAGACCCAAAAAATTTCCCATGTATGAACCCTATTTTGGGGATGTTCTCTCCTTCACTCCACCACATCTCAAATCCAACCTCATCTATGAAGGGATTTATTTCCTTCTACATTTCCTACTATTTATCATCATCCCAAACTATTCATGTAAGACTTCGCATTCCTACATAACAAATTATTCACATAAATGTACATCCATCATTGTGCTCGGAAAAGATTCGAGACTTGGATGTAATTAACAAGAGATCCATGACTTAATCCTTGATCATTATCATAAACCTCATGAAAAATATGAGTTAGGTTTTTAAAAATAGCCTCCAAATCTTTCAAAATCATCGTATATCTGGATCCATAACATAACAAAATCTACCTTCCCCATATACACATGATTAACCCATAAATACTGGTGACACTATTTCAAACCCATAAAACTTTTTTTAGTAAACATTATCACTTTAGAGCACTTTGTCTTATCAAACTACCTATGGTACTAAGACCCTATCTCTTATTTTACCTAGAATAATATAACAATATTAACCTACTATTGACATTATTCAATGCCATGATGACCAATCCATACTCTCTTATATGGGGTTAGAGGACCATTACCTTCAAAAACATTTACCACGACACATTTACACTTCCCAATGAATCCATTATCGATGTTAATTTAAGAAATCCACATGATCCTCACACAAATCAAATTTTTATATAGTGATATATCAGGTATTGAGCCTAACATTGTTCAAAATATCATCACTTATCCTAATGCCAAGACTTAAAAAAAGCTACATAGGATCACGGCGTCACATCACTCTTCTCATTAAAAATGAGTTACATTGTATGCTCTTTGGTAATTTCATCATACCCATTGACTATTGATAATGGGTTTCTAATATCATTCCCTTGACTAAAGCCTCGGGAAACTTACGCTTTTTTATTGATTTCTGAGACCTCAACCTCACTTGTCCCAAAGATGAATTTCCTCTTATAAACATCGATCAACTCATGAATATAACAACCATGAAATGATATGAATTTATGGATGGCTTATTTAGCTAAAATAAAGTTGTTATGGCCATCGATGAAAAACATGTTAAATCTTTCATCACTCCATAGGGGACGTTCTATTATTGACTAACACCTTTTGGACTTAAAAACACCAGGGCCGCTTACCAATGTGTAATTACATACGTTTTCGATGATCTTATTTGTAAAAATATAGAATAACATATTGATGATATTTTAGGTAAATCAAAGAAAAAAAGGGATCATCTAACTATCCTAGACACAATCTTCACTCATCTTATCCAATAATTTCTTCTCCTTAGCCCCACTAAGTGCGTATTCAGTGTGCTCCTTGGAAAAATTTAGGATTCATTGTTTCTATTCAAACATTGAAGTATACCCCACCAAGATCAAATCTATCATTGAATTGCCTCCTCCTATCAAGCCTAAAATATCTTCGTATCCTTCGATAGAGAACTCAATAAATTTGTCACTTTATCTCATAGCTTTGGACTATTTTCATCCTTATCATCATCACATTTGAAAGGATGTACATTTTAAATAGGATCACAACTGTCAAAGATACCTTCAATAACCTAAAAAAATCTCCTATTGTCACACTGTGATTATACCTCCACATGAGGGGGAACCATTCTACCTCTACATATTTTCTAATAATCATGCATTTGGTGACATGATTTCTCATCAAGACAAGCGAGTTGTGAACATTTTGTTTATCATATACGCCAAAATCTACATGACAATGATAATCTCTATATAAAAGCTAAAAAATTGTGTTATTCCTTGTAGTTCACAATGTCCAAGCTCCATCATTACCTACATAATCATAATAACTATGTCATTACCAATATTCATCCTCTCAAAAATGTGCACTCTAAGCCACATCGAGTGATTGCATCTCTCGATGGCTCATGCTCATGATTGATTTTGACCTTGAGTTCATCTCATAAAAACTATCAAGGGACAAGACATCATCAAACAACTTGTGCAAGCCCCCTTTCGATAATCAGTCACCTCATGAATAATTCTCTTCGATGAATCTATCAATATTATCAATCACAAATACACTTATTAAAATGAAATGATTTTTTGATGGATATAAGTGTTAGTAAGGATGAGGTGTTGTTATCATTATTATACCTCCCTGGGGGACCTCTATCCATCTATCTTTAAAATTAAATTTTAAATGTACTAAAAACATGGTAGAATACAAAGCTCTAATCATGGATCTCCAAACCACCATCATGCTTAGTGTCTAAATTTGGGACATCGACGAAGATTGAATATTTTTCATCAATCGGATGAAAGAAATTTATCAATGTAAAAATGATATTCTACAAAAATAGAAAACCATTTTGAATTCCTCTTAGAATCCTTTGATCGTTATACTATTTAAATAGTACCACGATCTTTTAAAAAATTTGTAGACACCATGGCCCCTATTGTAACTCTCATCCCCTATGAATAGATGATTATAAATTGTTTGTTGTCATGCACACACTTGACCAACCATCCCGAACAACGAACTCCCCTCTATCAATCTCATCAAAGGAAATCCAATGGATCTTTGGCACACTAAAACATCGAATATCTCTCGAGTCCAAAATTACCACCTGAATTGTATAAAAATGTTAAGTGATCTTTCTGCAACATGCTACGATATGTCATTGTAGATGGTGTTCCATACAAGCGTGTATTTGATGGCCTCTTGTTAATATGTCTCAAATTACATGATTCTATTAATTCCATTTAAGAAGTCCATAATGGAATATGTAGTGCACAATTTAATGGTATGGTTGTCGCCAAATGTGTCCTATGAATGAGATATTATTTTTCTAATATCAATCAATATTGTTGCATGTGTTTCAAGAAATGAGTTAAATTCCAACAAAATTCTAATCTCTCTCGCATTCCTAGTCGGGATTTATAGCCTTCTCAAGATTTATAGGCCTTCTCACAATGGTGGTTAGACCTCATTGGCCTCATCAATCCTCATTCATCATAACAACATAACTCTATTATCCAACTGCTAAATATTTTACTAAATGGGTAGAGGATATTCCCTTTCATTCGCTACTAAAGTAAAAAAATTAGTGATTTCATTTATCATCATATCAAATATTGTTTCGTCATCCCTCAAAATCTAGTCATTGATAATGGGAAGTCATTCAAGAATAAAGTTAAGAAACTATGTGACACATTCAACATCAAACTAATATTTTCATCACCTTATTATGTACAATAAAAATGGACAAGACGAGGCATCTAACAAAATACTTAACAAAATTATTTTAAAAATTGTTGATCAAGTAGGAAGAATTTAACACCTCTAGACTCTGCATTTTCTCTATGGGCTTATCGTACTAGCCTCGTACTCATACATGTGTTATGCTATTTTATCTATTTTATGAATTTGAGGTAGTTTTACCCCTTGAATTTAAAATATAATCACTACACATATCCCTAATAAATTTTATCCTTAATGAGGATTATCGTAAAAAATGTTTAGCACAATTGGAGTTGTTAGATGAACTTCACCTAACAACTATAAAAATCATCATGTATATTAAGAGCGTATCAAATGCAAGTATAAAAACATGTTAATGAACATGAATTTAATATAGGTTATCTCATTCTTAATGAAAATAAAATCTCACTTATCTAGAAAGGAGTAAACGTGGAAAGTTTTTCCCTAATTGGATTGGTCTAGATATCATCTCTCACAAATGTGGGTAAAGAGCTTACTATT
Source organism: Taxus wallichiana var. yunnanensis (assembly GCA_018340775.1). Taxonomy (NCBI): domain Eukaryota; kingdom Viridiplantae; phylum Streptophyta; class Pinopsida; order Cupressales; family Taxaceae; genus Taxus; species Taxus wallichiana. The sequence continues at coordinate 249,615,268 of CM031240.1, read as the reverse complement.
TAGCTTACCTTGATGGTAAACCTGAAAAAGGAACATTTGAATGTATTGCACTTGCATCATTTCTACTATTAACACATCAACCATCATGAAAGTAGTCACATCAAATATCTTATTTAACCTCCAACCCATCACTTCATCATGATAATTATTTTAAAGCATATGGTTTACCGTTACTATCCTAGAACCATAAAGATGAGCACCCTGGATCTTCTCATTGCATCTTGCACATAGAAAATTTCCTCCTTAGTAGGAAGCCTGTAATCATTGCATCCATCCATGTTGTCTTCCAACAGAAAACATGTTATGGGGAACACATGTGTAGAATGCACACGCATCCCTTCCCCTCCTTGAAATGGTCTATAAGGATTTTCCTCATCGTAAAAGTAAAGTCAAAAATATATATGGATGCATCTATTCAAATAAATTAATTGATCCCTCAAGGACATATATAAAATATCAATATCATATTGTCAAAAAAGAAAGAAAATTGTCCCTCGACGGATAGCTTCTGTCAAAGTTACTGATGATCTTGAAAGGACTATCCAAAATAAAAATAAAAATTCTCAAATAGTTTAGACCACTCCATCAAAGAATGGATACCCATGTCATTGTGAAAAGTTTTCCGCATCAATCAACATTCAAAAAAGTTAAAATAATAAAATCATCCTAGGAAAGTTTCATGCATCAATCAAATTTCCCATTAGAGAAACATTCCTACATCGATAAGTTTTCATCGAGGAAAAATGTTTAGATATGGCATGATATTAAGAATCAACTGAAAGGAAAACCTACTCTCCCATAAAACCTACATATGTCAACCCTTCTCATGTGTTAAGAAGTTATACGTTACACTTTCATCTATATCAAAATCTTACATATGACTTCTCATTGTTAGTATTGTGCTAACATTTCTTATAAGGCCAAAAGTGCAAAAGCCTTCATTATACATTTTACCACCACATATGTATTAAATCAATTCTAGAAGAAAATAGTTCATATTTTATTCCCATCTCGTGATTAGAATACACATTAAAATCACATTACAATCAAAATAAGATCTCTTAAAACATCACATAGAAATTAAATACATTTGACTACTGTTTCAACATTACATGTAATACCTATAACATCACATCAAACCATTTATCAACATCTATACATCTAAACATCAAGATCATATCTAAATTCTACATTATCACACCCAAACATCATACCAAATTAAATCAACATATGGATAAAAATCATAATCATATATATATATATATATCATATATATATATATATGTATAACATATCATGTCAACATAGAGTCTCAAAGCTCCATATATAAAAAATATACATCAAAAATAGGCTTAAAAATATTTTTATATATCATAAATTTCATCTATCGAGTAAATTAAAAATTCATTAACTAGATACCTCCACGCACGTTGCTCCACTAATCACCACCCTCACCACTATCTCGGTCCTCTACAAGGACCAATGATATAGGAACATCCTCCCGATATGTAAATATGGTTTTTAAACATTAATTTTTGTTTGATAACTATGTTTTAGGTTTAGGAGGTCATAGGATGTCACCTAGGATGGTGTTTTTGTGTCACTTCCATTACAAATTCTAAGTTAGCACTTTGCCTCCAAATATATAAATTTGAATTTTAAAGGCTATTTTGGCATGGGTAATGTGTTTTAAGGTGTTTTTAGGTATTTTGGGAGTTTTAAGAATGTAATAATACTTATAGATATTTAAGAGGGCATAATTTAGTGTCTATAGGGGTTTAAGAGTAATAGTGTGTTAAAACATGATGTTGTCTTAAGAGCTATTCATAAGATAAAGGGTGTTGAAAGGTCTCAAATAAAGTGGGAACTATCTTGGGAAGGTATATATATCATTTTTCAACTATTTAGAGACCATGATTCAAATGGTCGTGTAATGCAAGAAAAGAAGAGATCGAAGATTGAAGAGGAAAGGAAATTTTTTTGCAAACATAATTGTGTTTACACTTATTATGTGTGTTTTGATTATTTTAGTGACTTGAATTCGTGTGTTAATGGTGCATCATGTTGTGGAAGACACTTCATAATTGGTAATAATCCCTTACATAATGTTCTTATTAAATAATTCAAGTATTTGAATTGGTTATTCCTTATAGTGGTGGCCATTGAAACCTATGAATGAGTATGTGTGAGTATAGTTAGACTTGGAGAGACAAGGATAACGAATTTGAGAAGGAGATTCTAGCTGTGAGAGGTTTAAATAATTTTTTTGGTCAATTCATATCTTGGTAAACCTTAGGAGAGTATCACAAAGAAATGAAAGTATCTAATTTTGTTGAAGTATGCTTGAGCAGTTGAGAACCTCCGATTGAGGCTGGATAGTGAGGATTAAAACAATTTTTGAAGTGGAGATGATGAGTAGGATTAATTGATAAATAATTCACAAAGAGGAATGGTTACAAAGCTATAGGGAAAGGTTTGAGATCTTGAAAGAACATGGAGATGTTTTAGTGGATAAATACCTCCTCCAGGGTTTATAAGAAACCCTCATTAGGGTTTTAGAATCCTTGAATGATTGTAAGGGTTTCAAGGAGATTTAGGTGCTCAAATTTTATAAGTTAGTATCTTAATGAATACTAGGAGGGGAGTTTTTAAATTTCAGCATGTGAAAAAGTTCCATTGTTAGCAATTCGTGATAGTATAATTCAAACACTGTTGAAGATAGACTTAGCTTGTTTGCTCAAGTTAGGGAGAGTTAAGGAGGATAAAGAGAAATTTGAAACTAAAGAAAATTATAAAGAAAACCAATAAAGTAGGGGATAATATTTAAGATGATAGAGTCTTTAAGAATGCCCATAAGATGCCATAGTTCAATACAATCGTGTTATAGGTTTGTAGAAAGAGGTTTAAGGACATATAGTTTGTAGTATCTATAACTTGAGGAATTTCCAGCCGGGGTTAAGAGAGAAACATTCTATGAAAACATATTCCCAATAGTATTATTGAGATTCAAGAGGAAATAAGTTAGGAAAAGGTCTCAAATAGTAGAAATTCTTTGCACTCTACTACGTAAGTAATTGTATAGTCACAAGAGGCCTAGTTACAACTGATATAATGGGTTTTGAGATATATTTTCCAAAATAAGGTTCCCTTTTATTCCATACACAACAAAATACCTCAAATGGGTATAAAAAAATGGATGTAGTTTTATGAATGATCCACACGTGCATATGTTATACCAAGAAAATTGTTTATGCGGGGTTACAAGGAGACTAATAAAGTAAAAGAGGAGTGAGATTTGAAAAGTCACTAAACAAGAGATTTGGAGGATGAAATTGAACACACCACAAAAAAGATAAATGGTATTGAAAAAAGTATGGAGTTTTTCCTAGGTGTTCCTAGTTTGTTCCATGCATGAACTCACCTTGAGCATTGGACTTGAGAAACTTGGACATTAAAGTTACCAAGAAGCTAAAAATTTGATCCTTATTAGTTATTCAAATAATAATTACCATTGAATTGATTTGATATGGGGTATAATAACATTATGGAATGATTGGATAATCACACTAAGTATTTAAGGTCAAAATTTGCATGGTTAACAAGTTTGGAGAACTAGAGGAAATAACTAATTTGAAGGTCCAAGTGACTTATTTGAGTATTGAACTCATACTAAATATTTTGAATAGACTAAATGTGATCTATCTCTACATGATTTGGTATAAAATAAGGAAAATAAGGTTGAAAATGTTGAAAGAATGTTTGAAACAATGTAGGAAAGGAAAGAGAAGATAAGATGGTGTAAGTGAGAGCTGAGGGAAGGCCATATTTGGAAGATAAGATGGATCAGATGATGGATGTTTTGATGAGAAGGTTGAATGATATAATGTATAATCAAAGAAGAATGAAAGATAAGATGAGTTTTATGCAAAGGATAGAGACAAACAACAAAGTATAGTTTGTAGGAAAGTCTTACATGTGTCAAGAATATGCAAGATATATGGCTTATGAATGAAAGAATGAAGGAGATGGAAAGATATTTTGATCATAATATTCAAGATAGAGGTGAGTCTATTTTATGCAGAAGATTTATTTTAAAACTAGGTAAAGTGATAAATGAAGTAACTCAAAGAAGATGTTTGTTCAAAACTATATGTAAAGCTAAGGGTAAATGTTGTAATGTGGTCATTGATAGTGGAAGAAATAAGAATATTGTTTTATTTTAGATGGTATAAAATATAGGAATGAAAAATACCATGCACCCTAACCCATATCAGGTATCTTGGATGTAAAAAGGACATCATATTTTTGTTAGGGAATTGTGATGTAGATTTTCAAATTGGAAGATATAAGGATAAATTATTGTGTGATTTGGTTCCTATGGATGTTTTCCATGTGTTTCTTGGAAAACCATGGTAGTATGATATGAAATCAACACATGATGGAAATAAAAACACCTAAACTTATAGCACACAAAAATATTCATACAATTTTTCCCATTAAAGGAGGATAAACACCACACACAAGGTTGGTCGTGATGTTATCGGGAAATAATTTTTTTATACGGAAAAAATAAGAATGTAAAGAGATAATTATGAGGGTTTTAAGACTTATGCACTAGATTTGATATTTGGTTTGGAAGATTTTAATGCATGTATTAATCAAGAATCATATTTTAAGTTTCTTTGAGAGCACAAGAAAGGTTGAGAAGATTGAATCTTATGAGGTAAATGAGAACAAAGAGAGTGAGCATCAATAAGTGGAAATGTAAGGGTGGGTAAGTGCACGAAGTTGGTGGACAATTCCATGGACATAAAAACCCAAAATTCAGAACATTGATTGTGGTTTATATACCAAATCATGGTTTTAAACCGTGATCATGGTTCCTAAATTTCGGTTCGCAATAATTGAACCTAAAATTGCTATCGTGGTTTATAACCACAAGCGCGGTTATAAAATGCAATCACGAGAACTCTGAGACAAAAAAAAGTCCCGTGAGTCCTCATTTTCCCCATTTTTCATTTCAAACCACGATTTCTCCTAGACATTTTTCACTCGAGATTTGAATACCACCTCAAAATTGCTCATCAGACTTCTGGATCATGATAGATTCAACCATGCCGCCAAGACGAGGAGGTAAGCCCCCGATTTTAATCATTTTTTTACATTTTCATGGGTTTTTTGAAATGTTTGTTTATGTATACAATTTTCTTGTTTTGTTAGTTGGTTGGCAAGCTCAAAATCATGCAAACCGTCAAAAAATTCCTCAAAACCCTCCGAACATTCCTCAAAACCCTCCTCCAAACATAGATCCACCTCTTGTGGCTCCTTCTGTCCCCACTAAACCAGTAGGAACACAAGATAATATCATTGGAAGAATCTAAGAAAATAAAATTGTCATTGAGAACCTTATTTAGACTATAAGACAAAATCATGCCACAAATCCATCCCGCATGACTTTATCCAACACATTGAAAACATTGATTGGCGAAGTTGACTCCACAACCAACCAAATACATAGATGGAATACCTTTAGAGGTGATTATAGGTAGTGGTATGTGGATAAATTATCCCATGCGGCTGTAAAAGACAAAAAAATGGAAAAGACCTCATTTGTGCATTATTTATTGACCCGAGAACCAATGCCCCCGCAATTACTTGCAAACGGTTCCCAATCCATTGGTGCCACAATGACCGAATCAAAAATAGTTTTTGGGACTGATGGTGGATGGTTTTGGATTATCCACCATGCAACAACAATGAGGTTCCTCTTTATTTTTGAAGAAATTATATTGCGAGTTCATGCTTAATGAGGTCCCAAATTATTTTGACTTTTCTAACTTTTTTGGTTGAGGAGGTGGCTCTGCAGAGTAGACCTGGTGCACACATAGGTTAACCAAGGATCCCCATTTCCCAAAACCCCACTACCTCAGATTATCCCTCCTATAGTGAAGGAGGTTGTGGAGATTGACACACTGTATGCATTGAGGGAGCTCATTGACACTGACCCAACATAGTGACTAGATTACATCTAGTGATGTTGGTGGAGGTGTCAGTTCTAGCGCACCATACCATTGTGGATCATGTGGTGTCGTATGCATCTGGGAAAGACATCATTTGTTGGTTCACATGATTTCTTTTCTATAGATGAGATGTTGGGGGATGTTTTTAGAACTGGTGCCACTGATATTGGTCTTTCACAGGTAAATTTCAAATAAATATAAATAATATATATATACAATAGTTTAATTCACATGTTTGAGATTTTAATATATATGTATTTGATTGTACGTCATGTACATACATGTAAAAACTAATTATTATTTTTATTTTAAATAGCAAGAGTCGGTGAAGGAAACATCAAGGCGTCGACATGCTAGCTATTTGTAAATTTGGCGTGTTTCAAACATAAGTTTAAAGTTGTACAAACTTACATTTTTAATTTCATTTGATTACACTAGATTATTATTATAATGTTTCACGTGTATGTTGTACATATTAATATGTTTGTCTTTTATACACAGGATCCTGGCGGGTCATCACCTACTCTAGGAACTAAGGCTATATGGCATGCATCACATGAGTTTTACGTAGTTAGTTTCTATTTACACTTTGTTTCTAATTTTGGAAGTTCATGTGGATTACATGCTTTGGACATCTATTATGTGGTGCAGTCATGTAGATTTTAATATTGATTTGTACATGTTTTTGTATGTCTTATGATTGCTAGAGAGACTCCTCCATATATACAGACTATGAAGGCTACTGTAGATATCTTTGCCATAGCATTTGTAAATCCACTAACTAACGTACAATTTTTCAAATTTGTTAAATTTTAGAGGTTCATTATTTCTTATTACTTAAATCTACAATATCAAATTTTTATGTATGTGAAATATTTAATTTGAAAATTAATTATTTGTATGTAGCTTACCCCTCATGAGTCTCTATTGTTGTCCTGTGATGTGTCAACAACAAATTGATAGGGATCATAACATTGCGGTAAGATTTCACATGCATTTTAACTAAATTGGACAAGTTTCTAAATTTAGAGTGTATTTTAAAATTTTGGGTGTTAAAAACTTGTTGTTTATGAATGTGCATGTTAGGTTCAGCAGCCTGCTTAGAGGCGCCTAGGACTACACGGATGAAATTTGTAGTGGCATCTCCTCCACTACATCCCTAGGTCATGGACGTGCTACTTCTAGGGTGAAGAGAGGGAATATGTTTCATGAGTAAATTCATAGTCCACCTGGATGATGTATATATATATATATGGGGTCCTAGTGAACATGTTTTTTCATATACTCCATTGTATATATATAGCCTTTTGTGACCACATGTGGTCCTATATACATTATGATACACTTAGTTCAAGATGTACACATGTTATGAACTTACATAATTTCAGAGACGTGCATCGGAGCACACTTTGTTTGATTCTTATATATCCATGTGTGTTGGTTTTCATAACGATATTACTTCTATATGTTTGATTCAATTTCATTGCATGTATGATATCCTTCGTTTATGTTTTCATAACCATTTATTAGTTCTAGATATGTATGTTTGATTTAAAATTAAAAAACATGTCCCGAGCACTATATGGTACAATTGTTAAGCAAACCTATTCCATTAAGAAAAACCATGCTAGGTGAACTACAAAAGGACAATACGTAATTATTTTTTTTTATTTTAAAGCTAACACTCATCATTGCATATCAACTAATTCAACATTGATAGAAATAAGTGAGGTAGAGTTCATCTTGAACTAGATATCAATATAACGTTACTTATGGTGCAACATTGCATGGTACAATTGTTAAGAAATTAAGGGAAGCATTTACATTGTTTTAGAGAAATTGAGGGAATCAATAGATGTAAACACCTTATCTCTTTATAATTTGGTGCTATATGCCAATCAACTAAGAAGTTAAACATTCAATTTGATTATCGCTTAAAGTAGATTCACTTCTCTCTTTCATTTTCATTATTTGTCTCTTTCTTCTTGGACTTACCATCCTATCTTTTATTTTATTTGTTTGTATGTATTCAAGACTTCTTTCTTTCTCCTTCTTATTTTTCCATTCTTCACTCTTTTTTCTCTTGAATTGTATCTTGTTGCTTTTAATAAATTGTTATAAATATCTCCTCAAGCCTTTGTATTTCCTCATGTACAACAAGTATTCACTCTCTCCTTCACTTTCTTCATTTATTGATCACAACCATTACATGATTGCCTCAAACTGAAATTTGACCTTTTCTCGCCACTTTCCTCTTGTTTCCCATTTCATATTGAATGAGTACCTATTTATTCTCTAAGAATTTCATTTTGCACTTCCTTTCTCCTCCATTATTCTTATTTCATGCTATGTTCTCCATTATGATAATTCTTTTCTCTTCTTCATGTTTCTCGTGCATGGAAATTATTTTCCTCTTATTCCTTCATAGGCTCTCACTTATTTGTTTCCTTCACTTCTTTTAGCATGCTTCATAAGTGACTTGATTGGCCACTTCACTCTCCTTCTAAAATTCCATCCAAATATGCAAACTTGAAGCTACTTTCCTTAGCATTTTATTGATAATCTTATTCATATGTTCACATTCTCACCATACTATTAGAAATAATGAATAAATGCATTTCATTCCTTTAACATGACTTACCTTTACTCACCACTTTTCACTAGTTATTGCTTCACTAGCAATTATGGCTCATTTAATTTCAACTCCATTTAGTATTCTTGACCTATATTCAAATACTTAATCCACTATTAGAATAACAAGGGAATGCTTTATTCTTGTGAATCTTAAAAGCATGATAATTAGGGTATTAGATACCCATTAAGGGATGAAAAGTATGTAAATGTTTCAAGGTAGCCAAGATCATGACCATATTACAATGCAAACATAATGAGCATGTAAGCACATAGCTGGGGAAGCAGAGGATGGAGAGAGATCACCACAACAAAATAGCTCAAGAGAACAAAGAAAGGAGAGTGATGAAGAACCTAAGAGGACAGATGCAAGTCCAAAGAGAACAAGAGAGATGGAAGGTAAACAAGTGACATTGAATGTTTTGAGTCCTAGGAAATGAACGGCTTCGGTGAGGAGTGAGAAGTCATGCCTCAGGACATCATGGCAATGAAATGAATGCGCTGACACATCTAGGTGGCCAGGTGAATGCTAGAGGAGGCGTTGTTTTGGTGGTGTATGACAACGTCGTTGCTTTCGGGCTACTTCGTTTGGGTGTAGTCCTTAAGAGCCCCGAGACCAAAATATCATTCAACTTGATAGGTGACTACTCGGACTATGTGGCACCTAGAGATGTCTCGTACGATCTAACACCTCAAAGTAGGGAACCTATACAATATCCTCTCTCGGTGTTTTCCTTCCCAGATTGGTGCTCTCGCTTACCCTATTGTTTGCAAACGCACAAAATAGTGTAGTTTGAGCTAGTGTAAGGTTGTCAAATGCTATATTTTGTAAACGGTGGGTCATGGCACCAAACCAACTATTCGACATGTCTAGGTGGCAAGGTGAATGCTAGAGGAGGTGGTGTTTTGGTGCATGACTAGGTTGTTGCTTCGAGGCTACTTCATTTGGGCGTAGTCCCTTAAGAGCCCTGAGACCAAAATATCATTCAACTTCGATGGGTGACTACTCGGACTCCGTGGCACCTAGAGACATCTCATCTGATCCAAAACCTTGGCGTAGGGACCCTCTACAATAACCTCTCTTAGTTTTTTCCTTCTCATATCGGTGCTCTCGCTTCCTATTGTTTGCAAACACGTGAAATAGTGCGGTTGAGCAGTGTAAGGTTGTCAAATGCTATATTTTGCAAAACGGTGGGTCATGGCACCAAAAGGAATGTGTCAAAACATTTGGGTGGCTAGGTGAACACTAGAGGAGGTGGTGTTTTCGGTGCGCGAAAAGGTTGTTGCTTTCCGGCTACTTCGTTTGGGTGTAGTCCTTAAGAGTCTTTAGACCAAAATATTGTTCAACTTTGACGGTGACTACTCGGACTCGTGGAACCTAGAGATTTTTCATCTGATCAAAACCTTAGCATAGGGATCCTCTACAATAGGATCTTTAGTTTTTTCTATCTCATATGGTGCTCTCACTGCCCTATTGTTTTGCAAATGCGTGAAATAGTGCAGTTTGAGCCAATATAAGGTTGTCAAACGCTATATTTTACAAACGGTGGGTCGTGGCACCGAACTAACTACACCAACAAATCAGGTGGCTAGGTGAATACTAGAGGAGCTGGTATTTAGTGCATGACAAGGTCATTGATTCTAGGATACTTCATTCGGGCGTAGTCCCTTAAGAGCCCTGAGACCAAAATATTGTTCAACTTCGACGGGTGACTACTTGGACTCCATGGCACCTAGAGATGTCTCATCTGATCCAAAACCTTGACTTAGGGATCCTCTACAATAGTATCTCTTGGTTTTTTCCTTCTCATATCGGTGCTCTCGCTGCCCTATTGTTTTAAACATGTGCTAAATATGTAGTTCGAGCCAATGTAAGGTTGACAAACGCTATATTTTGTAAATGGTGGGTCGTGGCACTGAACTAACTATGTTGACATGTCTGGGTGGCTAGGTGAATGCTAGAGGAGGTGGTGTTTTTGTGCATGACAATGTCGTTTATGCCGGGCTACTTCGTTCGAGCGTATCCCGTAAGAGCCATGAGACCAAAATATCGTTAAACTTCAACGGTGAGTACTCGGACTATGTGGCACCTAGAGATGTCTCATCTAATGTGAAACCTTGGAGTATGGACCCTATACAATAGCCTCTATCAGTTTTTTTTCTTCTTAGATCGGTGCTTTCGCTGCCCTATTGTTTGCAAACGCGTGAAATAGTGTAGTTCGAGCAGTGTAAGGTTGTAAACGCTATATTTTGCAAACAAGTGGGTCGTGACATCAAAATGATTATGCTAAAATGTCCAGTGTCCAAGTGACTGCGAGGAGGTGGTGTTTTTGTGCACGACAAGGTATTTTCTTCCGTGTTACTTCATTCGGGTGAAGTTTTTAAAAGCCCTTAGACCAAAATATCGTTCCACTTCGACGGGTGACTAATCGGACTCCATGGCACCTAGAGACATCTTGTCCGATCAACACCTCAATGTAGTGACCCTCTACAATAACCTCTCTTGGTTTTTTTCCTTCTCATATCGGTGCTCTCATTGCCCTATTGTTTCCAAACGAATGAAATAGTGCGATTTGAGCCAGAGTGTAAGGTTATCAAATGTTATATTTTACAAATAATGGGTCATGACACAAAACCAAATGTGTCGACACATTTGGGTGGCTAGGTGAACACTAGAGGAGGTTTTGTTTGATGTATGACAAGGTCATTGCTTCCGGGCTACTTCGTTCGGGCGTAGTCCCTTAAGAGCCTTGAGACCAAAATATTGTTCAACTTCGATGGGTGACTACTCGGACTCTGTGGCACCTAGAGATGTCTCGTCTAATCCAACACCTCAATGTAGGGACCCTATAAAATAGCCTCTCTTTTTTTTTCCTTCTCATATCGGTGCTTTCACGCCCTATTGTTTGCAAACGTGTGAAATAGTGCAGTTTGAGCTAGTGTAAGGTTGTCAAACGCTATATTTTACAAATGGTGGGTCATGGCATTGAACCGACTACGCCGACATGTCTAGGTGGCTATGTGAACACTAGAGGAGGTGGTGTTTCGGTGCGTGAAAAGGTCATTGCTTCCGTGCTACTTCGTTCGGGCATAGTCCCTTAAGAGCCCTGAGACCAAAATATTGTTCAACTTTGATGAGTGACTGCTCGGACTCGTCGCACCTAGAGACATATCTTCTGATCTAAAACCTCGGTGTAGGAACCCTCTAAAATATACTCTCTCATTTTTTTCCTTATTATATCAGTTCTCTCGCTGCCCTATTATTTGTAAATGTGTAAAATAATGCAGTTTGATCCATTGATAAGGTTGTCAAATGCTATATTTTACAAACAGTGGGTCATGGTGCCAAACCGACTATGCCGAAACATTTGGGTGGCTAGGTGAATGCTAGAGGATGTGGTGTTTTTGTGTGTGACAAGGTTGTTGCTTCGGGATACTTCGTTCGGGCGTAGTCCCTTAAGAGCCCCGAGACTAAAATATCATTCAACTTCGATGGGTGACTACTCAGACTCTGTGACACCAAGAGATGTCTCGTCTGATTTAATACCTCAATGTAGGGACCCTATACAATAGCCTCTCTTATTTTATTCCTTCTCATATCGGTGCTCTTGCTGCCCTATTGTTTGCAAACGCGTAAAATAGTGCAATTGGAGCCAGTGTAAGGTTGTCAAACGCTATATTTTACAAACGGTGGGTCGTGGCACCAAACAACTATGTAGACACATTTGGTGGCCAAGTGAATACTAGAGGAGGTGTTTTTTGGTGCACGACAAGGTCATTGCTTCCGGGATACTTGTTCGGGCGTAGTACTTTAAGATCCTGGAACAAGAATATTGTTCAACTTCGATGGGTGACTACTTAGACTTCGTGGCACCTAGAGATGTCTCATCTAATCTAAAACCTTAGCATAGGGACCCTCTACAATAGCCTCTCTTGGTTTTTACCTTCCCAGATCGGTGCTCTCGTTGCCCTATTGTTTGTAAACGCATGAAATAGTGCAGTTTGAGCCAGTGTAAGGTTGTCAAACACTATATTTTGCAAATGGTGGGTTGTGGCACCAAACCTGAATGCACCGAAAAATATAGGTGGCGGTGAATGCTAGTGGAGGTGGTGTTTTGGTGCATGACAAGGTTGTTGCTTCCGGGCTACTTCATTCGGGCGTAGTCCCTTAAGAGTCTTGAGACCAAAATATCGTTCAAATTCGACGGGTGACTAGTTGGGCTTTGTGGTAGCTAGAGACATCTCGTCTAGTTCGACACCTAAGTGTAGGGACCTCTACAATATATTCTCTCAATTTTTTCCTTCCCAGATCGGTGCTCTCGCTGCCCTATTGTTTGTAAATGCATGAAATAGTGTAGTTCGAGCCAGTGTAAGGTTGTCAAACACTATATTTTGCAAACGGTGGGTCATGGCACCAAACCGATTGTGCACATGCATAGGTATGGTCTTGTAAAAACTTGGGAGGATTCATTTGGTTCTCTAAGCACCAGGTGCTTTTGGGATACCTCCTCCAGAGACAAGAACCCCCTCCACAGGTACATAAATCATTGTTAATTGCTTCTCTTTTCTTGTAAAACAATGAAATATTCTCTTAGCTTCGAGAATTTAAAATTATCTACTAACTTGAGTGTCAACCACGTGAAGGTAGAACCTTTTTTGGCACCTCTAACCTGATCATAAAAGTGTTATTCAAAGAAATTCAAGTTTCAAACCAAAACCATACTAGATATATACAAATTTAAAATAAAATATATGAACTTAAATCTATCTAACCAACAAATTTATATATATTAAAGAAATTATATATACCAAACATGAGCATTATAAATTCATTCCAATGAACCATTAGGATTGGAACTACTCTGAATAGTAGACAAGATTGCTTCATGATCTAACTCTCGAACCTTCCAAAGAATCTTGTTATTATGCCTTCCTTGATATCTATACAACTAAATATTTGTTGTTAGAACTAGATGTGAATATAAGAGTAATTTCTTGTGTGTTCAAAGTCTTCAAAACCCAAATAGAGGAGTTTTTTAATGGATAATGTTGAAGCCAAGTTCCAATAACTACCACTGATCCTATAGGATAATCAATATCTTCGCCATCTATAATAGGAGAAGTCAACTTCTTTCTTTCCTCGATCTTGCAACGATATAAGAAATAATCTGTTCCTTCTTCATTGTCTTCTTTCACAATAATGCAAACACATGTCCTACAAAAAAACAAAGGTTGAACAACTCAAATTTAAATTACATATTGAAATTTCAATGGACATAACTCAATACAAAAATTAAATAAATAACCATAAATACCTTGTCGCACCAAAATCAAAATTTCATCAAAGTCCTTGGATTTTGTAACTTCATCTGTAGAAACAAGTCGTAATGCTTGTGGAGGTTGATAAATAGAAATCGGAGTTAGAGGCCTATAAATCCATCCATCCACCCATTCTTGTGAATCACACTCACAGATGAAAATTCGATACAAGATCCACAAAAACATGTCAAATTTCTTGTCCACATGGCCCATGAAAGTAGTGTATGAGCTACAAAATGAGTGCATATCATTGGACCCAGTGAGTGTCATACAATCTTCGTAGTTAAAAATTTGTTGTTCCTTTATCGACCAAAAAATCATGAACTGTGGAATTTTCTTGAGAACCTCGGGCCATGTTGTCAATACACCATTCAACTATGCTCTTTACATCTTTTAATTTAGCACCATCTTTGTACTTCAACTCTTCTCTTGCAAGATTTCTTTTCACACATTCCCCCCTGCACCGTCATGCTCTTCTTTTCCATGTCCAAACCTCGGTGAAACTCCAAATATGTTGCACACCCATCTTGACGTACATTTTTCTCATCCAATAAAACATTTGTGCATTCTTAAATTGAGACGTGTAATTATCGACCATATATAATGTTGTTTGAATTGGATGTCCCTATCAAACAAGTTTCCATAAAATAATTGGAAACACCCCTTGCACAAATTCAATAGAACGAGTATGATCATCACTGATATAAAAGTGGTACTCTCTTAAAAAAATTTGATCATTTTCTGTATTGTTAGGAGAATGTAGAAACACTATATGCACAAAAATGGCAACTTGTACTTTGAGTTGTAATATTACGATTAAACCTCCATTTGTGGTTGTAATGTGTAACTCTTTGAGAAATCAACCATTGAAACAATAGTACCAATAGGAAATGTGTCCTTACATATCTTGAATTGTTCATCCAACCATCAAGCTCTATGTGTATGCCTAGCATACTCATAAACAATTTCATCCTTAAATTTTCTCAAAAATTAGAAAATAGACATTTGTTCAGAATGATATCACTTTGTTTAGAATCTTTTCCATCTTTCAACTAGTATGCAACTAATTTATATTTATCAAACTCAACTAAATTATGTCCTATTGTACCTTCAATTTTATCATGGATGCAACTTTCCAATTTAGGTAATCCGCCGCATGTACTACAACTTCCATCTAAACAATCCTGACTATAAAAAAATTGTCCAAATTCTTTTTCACAAAATATAGTAGGAATGAAATCCTTGGAAGATATTGGTGGAACTTGAACACCACATTTTGATAACATAGTTTCAGAATGAAAAATAGAACGAATACGTAAAAATTTAGCATAATGCATCGCAAATTCAACATGTTACCTACAACAACAAGTGGTGCGAGCATGGTTGATTTTCACATAGAATGGTTTCAACATTTCAAAAAAATGTTGACTAATTTTAATTTCCAGATTCTCTTGTTCAAACTTACAAAAAAATTGAATTTGAGTCATATCTAAGAAATGCTTTGGATGTGGTTCACGATTAATAGAACCAACTCTCCATTTTATAACATCTCTTTATAAGGTGAAACTCTAGTGTTATTATGCCAAAATTGAATAACAACTTCTCTTATAGCATCAAAATTATTTTTGTCCTTACACAATACTCTAGTAGAAAATTCCCAAAAATTAGCATTATTGAGTGATTGAAGAATATTACATCTTTCAATTGCTTTCATTAGAGTTTTTCGATTAACTTGCAACATTTGACTTGTTTATGTAATCAAACATTGTTTTTTATTGATTCAATTACAACACTAGTAGCAAGTACACAACGCACAATATTACTATCCCTAGTGCGTCTCTTGACACCAACAATGTGATATGCATCATGAAGGTTTTCAACAATTATAGAGGTTTGACCACATATATTAGATGTTGTCAATCCTAAGGTGTTTAATGTAGGTCTCATTTTAATCAATTTCATCAAACTAATCAACAACTGACATCTTTGGGAATCATTTAAAATTTCAAAATGATTATCCCAAATTTTAGTGGCTTTTCTTTTGATTTTTCATTTAGAAAAGACATTGGTTTCAAAATGTTTTCATCAATTTCAATAAAAAATTAGGTTTCTTACGTAAAAATGAGGTGTTTTTGTCAAATTTTCTTATTCAACATGAATTTTCTTATTCACATTTTCATTGTCTCCTTCAATTTCAACATTTGCTACATCATGAGTATTTAATTCTTCTTCAACATTCGATAAAAACATCTTCATCATGAGTATTTAATTCAACTTCAACATTGATAGTAGAAACAATACCTAGTTCTTCATTACTTTACAATAGTTGGGGTTAAATATGAACCTCTTCTTGATTCACGAAGATTCCGCATTCACTCAGCATTTTGAATTTTGTTGGCCTCTAATTCGTTTGGTGTTTTTTACTTAATGACTTCCTTTTTTGACTTTGTTTCTTGTCTCCCATGATGTTTTGCTTCCGATGATAAGAAAAACATGCAGAAAAAGATAAAATTTCACAATAATTCATACGGTAAGGTAAGAGAGTAAAAATCACATGGTAATTCAGACATTGGGATGTGTGTAAATATGATTTATGAACCGTGAGCGCATTTTATAAACTGTGATCGTGGTTTATAAAGTGTGCTCACAGTTTGTGTTAAAAAAATGTGATTGCACTTTATAAACCGTGATCATGGATCTATCTGCAAAACCTAAGCCTCGGGAAATCTTTGTTTTTCCCCAACCGAAGCTATGGAAGGTCATTATGAAGTGTAAAAGGTTAAAAACCTCAAATTTTTTCTTCCAAAGACTTGAACCATGCCAAAAACTGAAAAAATTTCACAAAAATGCTGCCATCGCATAGGGAAGATCATTAGCGTCGTAGGAATATTGATTTTAAAGTGAATAGAATAAGATAAATATCATTTTATAATTTTTACTAATAATAGGTCTTTAAGACATTTTTTCCTGTGAATGTTCATGTCTCGTTTAAGACTGTAATTTTTGTTTCGCTTACCAAAATGTGATAAAACTTATACCATCCCAAGCGTGGACAAATTTTATACACATTTAAAAAAATATTTGATTTTGATATTTTTTTATATAGTTATGGCGGGAAAATGGAAAGCACTCCATTTTCCAAATATTTTAAAACCACTTTCATGGAAAAATTCATTAAAAAAATATTGCTAAAAAAAAAAAAAAAAATCCATCCCAAGATAGACAACTACATCTAATGTTTCACCAAAGGAAAAAAAAAACAAGATTTGGTCATTCAAAATGCGGGCAAACGGACTACAATTTTATAAGTTTAAAAAAAAAAAAAAACTAAGTCATAATTTTAAATGTTTAATATAGCTAAACTTGTATGTTTTAAAGAAAATTAGTATTTTAGAAAGTATATTATGAATGTTACGATTCATATTTATATAATTTTTCTAATTTTGAGTGTGTGTATTGCTAATAACCCCTACAAATTGAGATTTCACTATTTTTTGCAATATGACATCCATGGATGACCCCATATTTGTCCATCAACTTCCTGCACTTACTCGGGTATAGAGAAAGTGAACAAGAGATTGAAAAGGTCTTAGAAGAGGCCTTAGATTTTTTTACATGCTTGTGATGATAAACATGGTATAGTGTAAAAAGAAACACTTAAGAGGAAGAGTGAAGAGAAAAATAGGGAAGAGGTAAGAGAAAGAAAGTGTGTAACAATACGATAAGAATACAATTAGATGAGTGAAAGGAATGAGAAGGCTTAAAGGCCAACAAATATCAAGAAAATTGAAGATAATAAGGTGAAACAAGGAAAATATGAAAGAAAGAGTAGAGAAGCAAATGGAAAAGTTATTGTGGACCCTAAGAGATGTCTAATGAATGAATAATCAGTAGATGAAGATGCAAGAGGTGGTGATAAGTGTGACATGGAGAAAAGTATAGTGAATATGATGAATTAGGAAGATATGAAAGAGGGTGAACAAGAAAAGGTTATAAGGAGAAAATGATAGGAATACAAGCTTCCAAATTTTGACTCTAACATTGTCTTTATATTTGAGTGTGCAAATATGAATGAGTTGAAAGAATGTAATCAAGTAATCAGTAAGGAATGGAAAAATAAGTCCTAGAGGATGGAAAAAATAGTTTAGGTAGGTGTATGATAATAGCTCAAGAAGAAAAGAAAGATCAAGGTCATGAAGGAAGAAAATATGCAATATAAATGGAGAACACATAGGTGAATAAAAATTAGTGTTTACAACATTTTTTTTCTTTCAACAAGGTGTATATAGATAAAAAATAAGGTAGAGGTAAAAAATCAAGGGAAGATGAATTTTTCAAGAAAAAAATATTATATTCTAATCTTGAGAATGAATTCACACAAAGGGGACAAAATGAGGATGGTGAAGATTGTCTAACAGTTATAAAAGAAGGAAAATCATTCCATACGAATAGGGAACAACTGGATATTCTCAAATATCATCATAAAGAGACATAAAACATTCTCAAGACTACCTTTTTGAGAAAATTCATGCTCAATGCAAAGATGAAGAAGTGTATGCATAATATGGAGGATTTCATAAAGACATGGGAAGATTCATGTGCAGTCAAGATATCTCTTAAGGAGATCATCATCAGCTGGAGGCAAAGGAAAAAGGAAGAGACCAGTTTGTAAAGAAAAGTTATGGGGTAATTTTTTCTTCCCTTGGGAGTATTGATGGAGGAGCATCCTCACTAATATGTAAATAGGTCTTGTAAATAGAAATTTTGATTTGATAACTTTTTTTTAGGTTTAGGAGGTCATATGAAGTCACCTAGGATGGTTTGTGTGTGTTAATTCCTTTACCAATTAAATTTTATAAATTTCCCTCCAAAACTATTTTTTTAATTTTATAGACTCTTTTGGCTTGGGTAAGGAGTTTTAAGGTATTTTGTATGTCTTTTAGGACTTGTTAATAATTGAATAAGACATATAAATATAAGGGTTCATAATTCAGTTTTTATAGGGTCTAAGAGTCATAATGTGCATGTGTGTGTTTGGAAGTATAGGTCTTGGAGTCATAGTCTAAACCACGATGTTGGTTTAATGGCTATTAATAAGACCAAGGGTTGTGAAAGATCTCAACTCGAGTGGGAACTATCTTGGGAAGGTATATAAATATTTTGGTAACATTTTAGAGATCGTCATTGATTGGTTAGGTAATGCAACAAAAAGAGAGCTCCATGATTGAAAAGGAAAGGAAATTGTTTGAAAAAAAAACTATGTTTAACTTTATTTTGTATTTTGATTATTTTAGTAGTTTGAATGCATGTGTTAATGGTGCATCACGTTGTGGAAGAAATTTAATAATTGGTAAGAATCCTATAAAATATTCTTATTGAATCATTCAAGTATTTAAATTGGTTATTCCTTGTTGTGGCAGCCTTTTAAACTGTGACGGAGCATGTGTGAGTATAGTCAGACTTTGAGAGAAGGAAAATGAATTTGAGAGGGAGATTCAAGGTGTAAGATGTTTAAATCATTTTTTTAGTCAATTTATATCTTGGTAAACTTTAGGATAGTATCACAGAGAATTGAAATTCTTTAATTTGGTTGATGTATAATTGAGGAGTTAAGAACCCTTGATTAAGGCAAGATAGTGAGGATTAACACAATTTTTAAGTGGAGATTGTGAGTTGGCTGAACTTATAAGGCATTCAAAAAGAGGAAAGGTGTAAAGATCTAGATGGAAAGGTTTGAGACCTTGAAATAATGGCACTAGTTTTTGGTGAATAAATGCATCCTCTCGGGTTTATAAGAAACCCTTGTTAAGGTTTTAGTATCCTTCAATTATTGCAAGGGTTTTAAGGAGAGTTGGGTTCTCGATTTTATGAGGTAGTACCTTGATGAATACTAGGAGGGTATTTTGTAAATTTTAGCTTGTGAAAATAGTTCCATTGTTGGCAATTTGTGAAAATATGTTTTAGACTCGTGCAAGAAAAACTTAGCCTATTTACTCAAGTTAGGGAGAGTTAAGGAGGATAAAAAGTAATTTGAAAATTAGAAAAAAATATAAAGCAAACCAAGAATTTAGGGAGAATATTTAAGAGGATGGAGTCTCTAAGAATACCCACAAGACCTCACATTTGTATCAAAAAGTGTTGAAGGCCTATAGGAAGAGGTTTAATGACCTAGAGCTTGTATTATCACAAACTTGAGGACTTTCCACTCAAAGTTAAGAGCTAAAAATTATATAAAAAAACATTATCTAAATATTATTAATGAGATTCAAGAGTAAATAAGGAAGGGAAAGGTCCCAAATAATATAAATTCTTGACATTCTATTACCTAAGCAATTTATAGTCATAAGAGGCCTAATTCCAACCGAGATAATGAATTTTGAGCTATATGTTCCAAAATAAGGTTCCTTGTAATTTCATACATAGCTAAATACCTAAAATGGGTATCCCAAAAGGGATTTAGTTTTTAAATGAGCCATTGGTTAAAAATTTGAACTAGGAAATTTATTTATGCATGGCTATGAGGAGATTAGAAAGTAGAAGAGGAGTGAGTTTGGAAAAGTAACTTAACAAAGGAGTTGGAGCATGAAATTCAACACACACACACAAAAAAGATAAAGGGTATTCAAAAAGGTGTGGATTTTGTACTGGGTATTCCTATTTTTTCCATTCAAGAGCTCACCTTGAACATTGGACTTGAGAATCTTGGACATGATAGTTATCAAGAAGGTAAGAAATTTAATCCATGTGAGTCATTTTAATCATACTTATGATTGAATTGATTTGGTATTAGGTATAATAACATAGTGGAATGATATGATAAGAACCCTAGGTCTCTAAGCTCAAATTTGTACGGTTAAAGGGTTTGGAGAACTAGAGAAAACAAAAAAATTTGAATATATAAGTGAGTGATTTGAGTTTTGTATGCATACTAACCATTGTGAAAAGAATAAACATGATCTATATTTACATTAAAATCCCCATCTAGACCCGCAATGGTTTTCCCATGCTCGAGTACACTCCCTAATGGTGATGCTTCCCCTCTACGTAGTACATGACATAACGAGGCTCATACAAAAATATTTTATGCTCTATCTCCTCATAACATCAAATCTCATCACATAGTGATTAGCAATTTGTCATGCTTTGTACTACCTAGTGATCCCATCGACCACTAGCTTATGCCCTCATGTCCTCCATCCCATCCCATTAAACCGAGGTACATGTGATACCGAGGGTGTTTCTCACAAACTATAGTTGTTCCCTATACTTATCATGGTCTGTTATACCATGTTCTAGCCCCACCTATACACTCACCATCCATTAACCTGGGTCCATCCCACTCACTCACCAAAACATTCCTTTCAGCAGTCAATGTGGTCCTCTCATCCATCAACGTAGCCATCTCAACCTCTAATCGCTTAATGGTAGCCTCTAGTGATCCTCTATCATCACCACCACCATCTTGGCTAATGTTGAAAATTTTATTGACTATTTATAGGGTGTAAATTTTCCCTCCCTGGAATCACCAACGATTTCTTCAATCATCGATGATTTCTTTAAATCTCACGCGATTCCACTTAAATTATAAAATATCACTTTTAAAACATCCAAATCATTTGAAATACTATTATATTTACCAAAATAACACATTTTTCATACATGTTCCTCATATTAAGAGCCCTAAACTTTTCACAACATCAATAAACCAACCAATCAAATAAAATATTTCCTTGATTACATAACATAATCACTCAAAACCTTTCCTCTATTAAAATCCATCTTGGATTTGTTTTATAATCTTAGTATTGGTAAGTCACATGTCTATAGGACACAAATACATTGTTCCTCTTATCACTTGGCTCCCTCGGTCTCAAAATACCCTTTGTGCCAGATTTGTTTCTTACAAATCATACATCTTTAGGACATAAACCCATTGGTTCCCCTATCATTTGATTCCATAGTAGAACCTTTTTTATTCTATACCTCATCTTGTGGAAACTCAAAATGAAACATGCATGTCAAATCATCCAATCAACTCAAACAAGCTAGTGAATTTTTATACTATGTTTCAATCACCTCCAATTTGAGGTGGATCAACCATCCAAGCACAAAGAAAACCATCTCAAACTATTTTTTTCTAGCATTTTTTCCATCAACAATCACTTGACAAAAAGGAGAAAATTCAGATAGTAAGTTTTCTTCACACTGCTACTCCTCGCTACGCACATTAATTTAGTAAAATCTATCACATTAAACATGATCTAAAACATCCTAATCATCCTATAAAATCATTTTTACCCCTAATAAATCATATTTACCTATCCCAACCTCATAACCATCTCTAACCTATCCTAACCTCCTAGCTTCCCAACCTTACATTTAACCTTTTCCCTAACCATTTTTTCTCATTTGCAGATTACCCAAAAATACTATTTTTAGAGTGGTTGAAACCACTTCCAAACAACTTCCTCTAAATTTTGTAGATCGTCAATATTCCAACAAATCACCCATAATTATAAATATGATCCCAAACTCCTATTTCATGGACCTTTTAGACCTTTGGGACAATTGTGCATCTTCACTCTCAAGTTTTATTGATCCAGGAGCAAAGCTTTGTCATTTGAGCTATCATCAAGATGAAAAATAAGATTATACCACTCCAAGGAGCTGCAACACATCAATTTGTGCAGCTAATCCTTCAAATACTTTGTCGGATGATCAAGAAGCCAATATGACCAATTCAACCAATCTTTTATGGACAATCTTGTAACTATCTACGCATTACAAGGTAATGTATTTTTCTATTGTCATTTACAGTTTAGTTATACATAAAAACAAGCATAACATAATCATTTTAATCTCTACTTTCAATCAATTTCTTGTTTAATAAGGAAATTAGTGTTTGTATAAGAATTACCAAAGATTCTATTAAATCTCTAGCGATTCCTTCGAATCACCTATGATTTCTATCAAATTAACTTCCTTTATCAAATTAAATTGCATTTTATAAGTGATTATGCGTATCCATGGACTTAATATGTCATTGCAATTATGTCTCTATTTTAGATAATTGTTCTAGGTCAATTTCATCGATCATGAGCATCTACGATCTCCCAATCATCCAATAACCCTTCATGTGGGATCAATTTGATATCCTTCATGAGCTCAATTTGTGCACTATCATATTTGAACCTACCTTAGAAGACATTGACAAACAACTCAAATTCCTTCATGAAATCAAACAAACAACTACATGTTTTGGTATGACTACCGTAAGGATCTTGAGATTTTCACTACTTTAGCCTAAGCCACCTACAAAGTGGAACAAGATCTTCCTTTTCACCTTGCACTCTAGATTCCATCTCTTTCATTATCATTACTTGTCGATCATTACTATCAACTCACTTAATTATATCAAAATGATTTTACATCCTCTAAGGAAGTCCTTTTGTATTCTTGGAATTGGACTTTTCTGGATAGATCGTCATCCTATTTATCTAATATCTCTTTCTAGTTTTCTTTACTTACTGATTCTGTTCACTTGGCGAAAGGATGAATGCTCATTCACTATTCACATATCATCATCTTGACATCATGAATGTGACCTTTCCATATTACGACTTTTAGGCACTTTCTTCATTTGATAATATAGAAACAAATAATACCTAATACAAGTAAATTATAGCACTAGTAATTTTGATATTTGATGAAGAGGAACCAGTTTCTATGGTTCATAACCTTCTCCAAAATGCTTATTTTACCATGGCTAGAAGAAATCCTAAGCGTATATTCTTAGTTTCTATGAAACCACCTAAAAATACTACCACATAATCATCATAGATCAACATGATATTTTAATAATAAACTAGGGTGTTTAAAAGATAACCTACACATCTAGAGCATAAACCATACACAATTAAGTCAAACATTGGCTATGGAATCTATCTTTCCACCTACCACTCACATTTTCCTAAATTATTCTTAATAATTTTAAACAAATCCTTTTATGCAAATTTGGTACTGTGGAAAGGAATTTGGTCAAAAATGTTTCCCGCCATATGTTTGATTCCCATTCAAGGTGCCCTAGAAATATATAAACATAAAATACCATTCACTTTTTCAAAACTATGATTATGGAACAAGAATCGTACATGTTGGAAATGATTGTGTTGTTTAGATTTACACCTTTCTATTTATATTTTTAAGGAAGTATTGAGACCTTTTACCTCACACTCTGTGCATATCTGTATTTCCTCGGGAATTTTGACATTACTAGGGCATTAACATCCATAAAATAAGGAAAAACAAGTTTTTGTGCACCCATATATAGTTTAAGATTTTATCTACACCAATTTATTTGTGTTATTTTTTGTATATCTAGTGTAGGTGGGTCCATATATTTGCCTAACTATCTACTAGCGCACTCGAAAATGTATCTTAAGATAAAATGCCATCTCCTTGGTGTTTTGGTGGTGTCCATCTCCTGTTCTAAGGCATTTCAAAAACCCATTTCATGCATATGTAGAAAATATGTTGGAAAATGGGAGGTAAAACACTATTGGATCATCTAAACTCCCCGTTTACAAGGATAAGTGCAAATAAAGATAAATAAAACAAAAACAAGTTTACATGGCCAAGATCCACTCTACAAAGAAACATTTTTCTCCAATACACCCCCATCTTGGCTCACATGTCTGCCAACACACTTCTTATGAAACATCTAACCAAAATTTGTTCTCCATTGGTCTGTTGAAGCTGACACTCATACCCTATTCTAAAGATTTTATTTTGACACGGTTTGGAGGATATGCTATAAAAAGAGGTAGAGTCTAACCTTAATCTAGTATCTACACTAAAAATTTCTCTAGCCATGCACTAAGGCTCTCATTTTATTGTATACTTCTCCCTTATCCCTCCATGACATCCACCCAATGCTAGTAAGAGAAGGAACAAAACCTCCAAGAAAAGAAAAATACTATTTTCCCTAAGTTGCTCATCAACTATTTTTCATTATTAATATTTTAATCATCCATGAGTATATTTATTTTGAATTAATTATGACTAACTTAATCTTACCTCATTTTACTTTTTCAATATTTAAAAATTCCATATATTTAAAAACTTTTTCCATTCGAACAAAATACATTTAGGTTCCACGAAATGTGATATTATGAAATGGAACTCACACCATCTCTAACTAGGTACAATGGCTATGGAACCACATTCTCTACGGCACATGATTTAGAAAATTACTTGAGAGTCTAATGTAAGACTTTAACTAATATAATTATCACCCCACGCTTTGATTGAGTGTGATTACAATTTTGAACTATAACCATATGATGTCAAAGATTACACCCATGGTAATGAGTGATAAATGGAAAACATAAACCATAGATAAGAGTGTGATGATAATATAAAACATTTCGATTTATGCTTGATGCAAAGGATTCGTGATGATTGAACTTTTAACTTAAGAAAAGAAACATCTGAAATTATTGTGTTATGAGTTGATGGATTTAGAGAAGGCTTGTTAAAGGGTATGCCATGAAGATGAAGTACACCTTTGTGTACATGGAGTGATAATATATCATACATGTAGTTCCCTAGAATGTTTTCTTGAAAAAGTGTGCTTGAGATTTTTACTCATGATTTCTTGTGTGCTTTTTCTTCATTGTGATAGGATATGACCTACACAAGAAAACAAGTGTTGTTAATGATCTAGGTAAATGCAATTCAAATTTAACTTAAAAATTGTGTAAAAATATGTATTGAAAAAGATAAACCAAGGGGTTATAATATACTTAGAGTGTTGTAATAATAAAGGGATAGATATTTTTTCTTCTACCGATGCGTAGGATCTATTTTGAATAACATGAAGGATTTGATAATCCCGTTGCCGCGATGGGAAAGTTTATTGGGAGAGATGTTTGTTTTGCACTCCAACCAATAATGTTTCCCTATATATAAGTTTCATCCCATATGGTCACAAAACTAATTTGTAACTTTCCTCAAGTCACATAAAGGCACTAGGAATATCATTGTTCTACATATGCCCTAGGTGTCATTCCCTTATTTAGTTCCTTCTTTGGTTCCTAGATTAGTAGTTAGTTATTGTTATTGACGCTTACAATCTAAAAATGGCTATAGAACTACGATACTAGAGAAAACCATGATTTTGTAACTGTTGAAACTTCTTTGTAATTATTTTTCCCCTAGGAAAATATTGCCCATGTGGGACACTAGATTCTATACATTATTTTCACATTTAGGTGTTTTTAATGTGCCTTTTATTGTGGACATATCTATTTCTAGCCCTTTTATCTAATTTTTTTTTCTATTATTGGTGTCTATGTTTTTGTATCTATGTTTTGTGAATGTTGGGAGTTTTAAAAGGATCATCCAATGTTTTCCAAAACTTTTTTGGGGTGCGTGAGATGAAAATATGTGAATGGATCCCAAACAAGTAAGACTCAAACAGATATGCACATCTCATATAGAAATCTTGCATGGGGATCGAGATTACACTAGGTAGTTACCATTGTACAAGAATAATAATGGGAAAAATCTAGCATACAAGTTTTAGGGAGAAACAAGAAATGCACATGAAAATAAATATTAAGAAAATATAGGAAAACAACAAACAAGTAATCAATGATTAAAAGGTTGAATACATGGGACACCACTTGGTATATCACAAGACAATAAAAGTTGTCAAGGCTTGTACAACCAAGGAAACAAGAAAACATAGGGCATATCCGGGAAAAATGTCAAAAAAGTAAAAACATATAAGAAAACCAATATTAGGAGTCATGTAAGGAAAATACCACACATGAAGCACACATTATCATGCTAGAAAAAATAAATAGTATAAGACAATGTAATGTTTTAATATAGGAATGAAAGTGTGAAATACTACTAAGATAACACTTCATAGTAAGTGAGAAAATGTAGATGCCCACAAGAGCCTCGGTGGGACTGGTAATGAACATGTCCAATCATCTTACATTTTGTAATAACCTATAAGATACATATATTGACTTCAAGATATCATATCAATATGCATGCGTGTATGAAAATGATAAAGCATACTATGAATTATACTAACATAATAAGAAAATTTGAAACATATAGTATGTTGGTGAGAAAAATTATCTTGTGGAGAAATTGGTGGGTTTCAAGCCAACTCTATTGGAATATAAGTCCCTCTGCTTGAATGGTGTATCTTCCGTATGTGCATGCGTGAAAAAGTGGATTTCAATGGTGGCCTTTCGACCAGAGATCCAACAGGGGTACTCCACTGACCATGTGGAAAAGCTAGCAATGTCTCGCTAGAGAAGAAACTTTGTCTTGGAAAGGGGAAGGGGAGTGGAAATGGAGGTAGGAGAAAACTAATGTTGTGAGTAGAATTTCAGATGCCCACACACATTAGTTAGAAATTTCATTTACATTCATTTATAGTTAGAAGAAAAACAAATCTACAAGAGAAGCTACAAGACTGAATGAAATTCATTGGTCGCAAGGTACCAATAAATACCTCAATCAAAAAGGCAAAAATTCCTTCTTTTATTATTGATGCTAAAACATAATTTGTAAAGAGCTTTGAGAATAGAGGAAAATCTAAGGACAAGGGAAAATAGAAGAAGTATTGCATTTTCTATCTTTTCCAAGTACAAAGCACTCTAGTCTATTTGAAATCAATCACTAGCCCCTTGGAATGACATCAAGAAGCCATTATATTCTTCACAAGAAACCATTACAACTTCACAAATCCTCAACACCTTTTCAAATTCCTTTATTGTGAAGAAAACACTCATGGTGGGTTAAAAATCAAATCTTGCAAAGCAACCATTACATTCGATTTGCCAGTTTAAATATAGAGCATTTGATTTGCTCCCTAAATTTGAAATTGGGCTATCCACATGGCAAGAAGGGATTGGAGTAATTCTGAGGAAGCCTTTCACATTTCATGATTTTTCTTGAGATTTGGCAATTTGGAACAAATTGGCCCACAACCCCACTTTGATTTTTCAACTTAGACATGTGGCTCATTCGATTGGAAATGGGGTCACGGCCCTTTTCTCAACATTTTGATCTTTTTGGAAAAAGGTTGAAAAATTCAAATCCCTCCACCGACCCGCTAGTCCACTTTGACTTTTAAACGACGGGCACGAGACCTTACTAGAGAGCAGAGCATTCTAGAACTTTTACTTCACTTTTGTAAATTTGGTTAAATTTCCAAAAGTGCCCGATGGCCCACTCGTCCACTTTGACTTTTCAATGGCATGCTTGACCTTTGAATTTTTCCTCTCTGGGCTCAAGATTTGACTTTTCCCTAATAGCCCGATCAGGTCGTAGGCTACTTTTAAATTTTTCACCTTTTTACAAAGAGGCTCAAAATCTCAAATCCCCGATGGCTCATTCATCCACTTTGACTTTTCAATAGTGGGATTTTCCTCTCCAATGACTCGACCACGTGGCAATCTGGTGCTGATTTGGTAATTGGCCCTTTCTACCCCACCTTTGGAATTGTGTCGTTATGACACATGGAGTCATCCACCGAGCCTTCCATACTTAGTCGATTTTACCTTCATTTTGTACTTGGGACATGTGGAAAGCTCGCGCTTAATTGAAGACTATCCCCTGAACCCGCCCCGAGTTGTGTCATTGTGAAACGTCACTACTTCGTTGGATTTTTAAGTATTCTTGAACCACATGCAATAAGAGAAATCCATGTATCACTTGAGGATGGTGAGGAAAAATTTGTCGGGAAAAAAACTCCCATCATTCCCGACTATGGAAAAATACATAGAGGAAGAGAACTTCATCATTTTGAGTCTAATTTTTGAATTTGCTTCATGAGCCAGTCTATGGAGGCAAAAATAATGATTTGATAACCTAGGAAATATAACAAGTGAACCATTTTGATAAAAATGGAGGTTGCCAAGAGGATATTACGTGCATAGATCAAGAAAAGGAGGATTTCTAAAAATGAGTAAAATAGATGTTTAAACAGATATCTAGGGCACGAATTTTAATAATTTATTGAATCTCTAACTTGTCTTAAACACCAACAAAGGGGATGAGCTCAAAAATTTGAATTTGGCTATGAAAATACAAAGTAGTTTTGGGAGACAACAATGGCTCTAGCTTGGGAGATGGCGTGAACTCGGGCATGGTTAGGGCATGACATGAGGATCCAAAATATCAAGTTTCAAAACATATTACATTAACAAGTGCCTTATCCATTGGGCCTTGTAAAGTCATGTACAATTCTAAGAAAGAAAGGAAGAAGGAGGAAACACACAAGCCAAACCACACACAACAAGAAAAACCCATACAAAACTAAACCAAAAACACACAATGTAAAAGGAAAAACACACCTATGAAATCACCTATGGTACAAGGTGGGGAAAACCAACTTTGAGGAAATTCCAATGGCCTTCCATCTAAGTATGAGAGGAGAAA
This sequence comes from Taxus wallichiana var. yunnanensis, assembly GCA_018340775.1. Lineage (NCBI taxonomy): Eukaryota > Viridiplantae > Streptophyta > Pinopsida > Cupressales > Taxaceae > Taxus > Taxus wallichiana. Next base: position 249,585,830 of record CM031240.1, on the reverse strand, counting down.
ACATTCTCACCACAAGCTCCATGAATTTGGAATGGGCTAGAGCCATAAAGAATCAATCTTTCCATGGCTGCCCTTTGGTTCTCTTCTCTTGTCCCATAGCAGGAAAAGTCTCCAACCTTGAATTATCTTGAATTTTTCCTCTTGTCAAAGATCTTCTTCACTTTCAAATGTTTTTATTTAATTCTATCCACCACTTGACATCTTCTTTCCTCCAGCCTCTCTAGGAAGAGGATCCTCTTGTCAATGGAGTCTTTGTATTGACCATCTTCTATTTCTTGCAACAACTTGAGAGTTGACATATCAATTATGAGAGGAATCTCTACCTCAACTCTATACAACTTTTGATAAGGTGGCATACCTATTGCCTTCTTAGGAGTGATCCTATCGCCCACAATGTGTCATATAACTTCTTGTTCTAGTTCCTTTGATTCTCATCTACCGACTTTGCAAACAATGGTCACAATGTTTTTGTTGCTTGACTCACTTGACCATTTCCCTATGGATAGTAGTTATAAGAGTGATATAAGGAGATTCCGAACCATAAAAACCTCTGTGATATCCTTTGAAGATAAATAGGTGGCATTGTCTACGACAATCTTCGTGGTACTCAAAACGGACAATGATATTCTCCTTGATGAAGTTTGCAGATTGTTTCAGAGTGGCTTGGTTGGTTGGAATGACTTCTACCCATTTAGTGAAGTAATTAGTTGCGGTGAGTACATAAGTATTCCCTGCGCACTTGAATGTGGATTCAAAACACCAATGAAATCTAACCCCCATTGTTGAAATGGTTCCTCAATCACTATAGACGTAATTGGTAATGCAATTAGTTATGGTTTTCCAATAAATTGTTGGCATGCTTTACCTTTGGAAACCCAATCTTGAGTTTCTACAAAGATGAAGGGCCAATTATATCTCCCCAAGAATCTTATGCGCAGGTGCCCATTGTTGATAAATTTCCACTACAAGCTTGATCATGATATGCCCTAAGCAACGCTTTTTTTCTTCTCCTTATCTACACACACGAGGAAACAACCATCTAATCCTCTCTTATAAAGTGCATGACTCTAGATCAATTTTTTTTTCCTTTAGCTTGAGTGTCCTTATCATTTGTAATAAATATGAGGAGGGCATTCTCCATAAGTGAGATAGTAAGCAATGCCAGCCTACCACTCATTAGTAGTGGTGAAAAGAGGGCTTTGGACTATTTTCTTTGAAAAGGTTGAGAAAACACCTTCTTTTTATCCCATTTGAGCTTTGAGAGCTTCATCTTTAGTAATCAGCTTGTACAAAACATTTCCTCTTACAATATTAGAGGGTCTAATCTCCAATTCATACTCTTGGGTATTTGCAATCTAACTTCCTCTCTTAGGCCCAATATCTTGTTGAGTCAAAATGGACTTGATTGCACTTCTACGGACCATCACCCTTTGTATGGGAATTGAGAATGTAGAATCTGAAACTTTAAACAACTTTGACCACTATGTAGGCATGTTTCTCTAAATGGATATACTTTATCTCATGATTTTTTAAAGGAAAGCTCATGAAAGCAATGGGTTCTTCCAAACCTTCATCATTTTTCTGAACAAGGACAATAGAGAGTGTATGTTTTGATGTATATCAATACATGATGAACTCCTTATTGAATCCGGAGATACAAGAGTTGGAGCTTTGGCAATTGTTGTCTTGATCTCCTCAAATGTTGTTTTTCCTTCCTTATTCCACTTAAAACTTGCTTGAGGCTTCATCATGGAGGTTATATGCTTAGTTAGTTCAGAAAACTTAGGCACAAAATGATGAAAGAATTTTACCTTTCCAAAGAATGAATGAACTCCCTTCTTGTTGGTTGGTAAGGCTAGTGCTTGGATAGCCATGATCCTCTCAGATCAATATGTGCCCCATGTTTGTTCACAATGTGTCCCAGCAACTTACCTTATGTGACTCCAAAAATGTAGTTCTTTAGATTTAGAGAAATGCCATGTTTCCTACACCTTGTAGGGACTTTCTCCAAATGACAGATATGATCTCCCCTCCTCTTTGAAAAAATGTGAGGTCATCAAGGTAAATGAAAATGCAATTTTTAGAATTTTTGAAGGCCAATTCCATTGCTCTCTAGAAAGTGACTCCAACATTGATCAATCCAAAAGGCATTCATTTGTAGGAAAAAGTTCCCAAGGTGTTGTGAAGGTTGTTTTTCTGCGGTCATATTCTACCACCTTGATTTCGTTGTACCTTGACAATCCATCAAGCAAAGAGAGCATTTCAAATCTATTGACTGCTTACAAGATATGATCCATGATTGGAAGAGGGTAGTTGTCCTTGAGAGATGCCCGATTCATATTTCAAAAGTCTACACAAATCATTATTTCCCCATTCTTCTTCCTTATCGGCACAATTTTGGCCACCCATGTTGAATGGTGGATGGGGAAGATGATTCTAGCATTGAGCATCTTTTTACCTCTTCTTTGATAACATCAGCAATATTTGGATTGTAGGGCCTTTGTTTTTTCCTAAAGGGCTTATCTCCTTGCTTCAAAGGAATGGAGTGATGCATTTCCTTTGGCTGAAAATATTTGAGTTCATCATAGGAGTAGCCAGACATCTAAGTACTTTTTAGTAGAGAAACAAATTTTCTCTTCTCTTCTAGTGAGAAACATTTACCAATGTTAACCATCCTTGGATTCTCTAAAGTGCCAATGTTTTCTTGATCAAAATTAGATGGACAACAAGAATACTATTTATCTTTCTCTTAGATGAACCTGTCATTCTTTTCAAAGAGGTCTTCCAAAGAAACTAGGCCTTTGGGGATTTTGTTTCCTTTTAGCTTAATTACTCCCTCTTCATCAATTCCATCAATTATTTCCTTATCTTCTTTGGGGATGATTCACGGTGTGGGTTTTCACGTCCTTCAAAGAAAAAATTATTGAAGTTATCCCTTTGTTCTAAGAAGGCTAGGATCTGATTGTCATCATTAAAGACTTGCAAGTGATTTACATTGTGCAGTATGTTGAGTCTCGAACACCATCTCAATCATCACTTTATCTTTTCCAAAAGAGGGATGAGGTGTCACTAAGGAAGCTGATACTACTAGAGAATCAAACTTTTGATTCTGCTCCCTAGGGATAGCTTAATGGAGAATGCATCAAAGGATTCAATGCAGTCCCACACTCTATTTCTATAGTGCCGGAAGTCTGGATTTTTACCTAATATTGCTAATGGACCTGATCTACCACAACCTATGCATCACCTTTGCACCTCAACTTCTTGATCCCCATGTCCTCTGTTGTATTCATGCATAAGAGCAATGCTTCATACTCTACTTATTATTTGTATTGTCAAATTGCAGCTTGTACGAAAAAGGATATACCTCATTGGAGGGAGAGTATAATACTACACTAGCTCCTGAACCTGATTTGGAATGACTACCATCAAATTCCATTGTCCAAATTTGATCTTCCTCCTTCTCCATGAGAAGTAGAAAGTTCTCTTTTCGATGCGAGGAAGTAGTTTCCTAGCCATCAATCTTGAAAAAGGATATCAGCTCTTGGATCATCATTCTTCCTTCTTTGTGAACTTCATTTTTCCGATTGGCAACAACTTCTTCATTTCTCCTTTCACTGGGATGGTTGTAGATGACCAATCCATTTTTATTTCTCCACGAGATCTTTGCAAAAACTTCTACTCAATAGCATACCAAAAGATGTTGGGATTTACGCCACCAAAATGGTCAAGAGTATCTTCTTATCGGGGTAATCAACTAGTGGAACCTATGCATCCTTAATCCTTCCTACCAATGGAAATTTTTTAGATTCCATTGAGTAGTATGTGCCAATTACCTAGGTCAAAATGAGCCCAAGAGAATTTACAACTTTTGTTAGAATCACATTATCTAAGGATCTAAAATCTATAATGTAATTATTCAATTGGAAACCTTTGATGAGATGTGACGGGTAAAAGTCTCAATTATGTTGGTGGTGGAGGCACCGAGGGCTAGCATGTTTTGAGAAAATGATGTGGATGGTGTGGGAAATAAGCCTTTAGAAATAGAGATTGGGGATGTAGAGTTACCACCCCGGACTGCCTTGATGAATCTGTCAAATTGGGTAGGATGGGTTTGTAGGTATTCAATTTTAGAGAGCTGGACTTTGGTTTTACTAGCATGCTCTACAAAGTCAAATGAAGTTATGTTAGATGGGGAATTAAATGAAAATGCATCATTACTTTAGGTGTTGGTTTCTCCTTTTCAAATGTAGTAATTGGATTGGAAGGAGATGGGGGTGTAGCCTTTGATTGAAATTTAGATGTTCTTGTAGAACCAACATTTAGAAGAGAATTGATCTTAAAAACTTTTGAGTTGGGAGAGGAATCATATAACTTACTTGGCACAATAGTGTGATCCTTGAGAATTGGTGAATCTGATTTCTCTCTAGCTGATTCCATGGAAGGTGGTAATGGTGATTCCTGGTGATGATCTTGTTTAGTGGAGGCTTTGAAGAGCTATCTTCTTTGTTATTCCTACTCTCAGTTATGAACTGTTGAGGCTGAAATACCATTCTTGGATTGTGCACGAGTGAAAACAACACATGAAAAACTTGGAGTTTCTTCATCACCTTCCTCCTCATCAACGTATTCAATCAAGCCATTGTGCGAACCAACCTCTTTAATTTTAGGATAGTTTTCATAGTCATCCAAGATTTCTTCTTCTGATTCTATAGTGTCATAGATGACATTGAATAGTGGTGCTTCAAGAGAAAGCCTACGAGGAGATGGATCAATTCTTGGTCTATCGGGAGGATTTTGTCTCCTTGGAGCATTCCTCATTGTGATTTGAGACAATCGCTTCTTCAAAGAAACTAGGTCATCTGCCATTTTTGGAATATTGGATTAGTGGTGTAGACACCAAATTTGTGTCATTATGACACCTGTACCCCCGCATCCCATTTCGCAACCTAACCTCATCACCTAAACCTTACACAATTATTTATTAATTACCTTATAATTAATAAATCCACATCACCATACTGCCACCACCTCATGTCGCCACCTCATCATGACCTAGTCTTAACCCCAAACTAACCTAATTAAGACCTTAACTTAGTCCAAGTCCACACCCATGACTAATGACCCTCTCTCACACCCAAAACTGACCTTCTAGTCACTTGACCAAGCTCGCAACCAATCCCTCGGAAGAAAAGGAGGGAAAGCTGGCTATTTTACCAAAAATAGCCCGCTTTGACCAAACCGATACCGGTTCCTATTCGACTACCGTCGGTTGTGTAACCGCCATCGGTTCCCCGTAAATGACCACTTCCAACCAAAAACAAAGGATCGGATTTTCATTCGATCGGGAGAAAAGAGAAATCATCGAAAGGATCCGGAGTTTGCTTGGCTGAGCAAAGACAAGTGAAGAAACAGGAAGATTTTGCAGAGAAGGACGTCAAGCCCAAGATTGCAACTGCACAACTAGAGCCCTGTGACACTTAGCTGATCATCGTGAGGGAAGACATCTCATCTTCTAATCGTCAGGACGTCCTATCTGAGTTCTACCTTTATCATCACAGTTCTTGGACCTGCATTCTCGTCAATAAACAGTAAGTAGAATCTTGTATGTTCTCTTTGATAACATTTCTTAGACTTTTTGAATCACAGCCATCATAAGTTTATTCCTAGATCTACTACCAGTGACATACTGCACTTAACCTTCATCCATATATCCTGGTATTTCCCTGAAGGCCATTTTATCACACTCTGAGTCTTCCCTATCCTCCTATCATTCCCCTCAGCCATCCACCAATCTTAATAACCCCACAATCACCTTGCAACCAACCTCTACCCAGAAGCACTTAGATTTCTGACCCTACCGGTATCATTTATCCCCTACTGCAGCGGTTCTCTAACCGTGGTCGGTTATCCAGTGACCGGCATCGGTCACTGTGACTTATACCCCAAAACCTTATTCCCACCTATTTGCCACCTAACAACCTCAGATCCAGTCTGGTTTATCCCTCTAACTCAACCTGGATGTATCAATGACAAGTAATGGGCGAACCGACAACGTGATGCTTCATTATTGATAGTTTACACCAAATTGCTTTGTAACGAGATACCTAAATCGGGATTTTGCAATAGCTTTCTTTATTATCATTTGTGTTAAATCGTATTAAAAGGGGAACTGACCACCTTCGAAAGGAAGTTTTATATTTCCTGGGCTTAAGGCAGATCCCTCATTTATTGTCTAATTAAAATTTGGTGGTCTGTATTCTTACTTGCAGGTAGTCCTTCCAAGACAAAAAGGAGTTCTTCGTAGTCGATCTGATCTTTCTCTACGGTACGCGCACACCATCTCAACATTCAACAGGTATTCCTCCTATCCCTAACCCTTATCTATTTCTCAAAGGAATGATAGGATAGAAGCAAGTCTATTCTACAGAGCCGAAACATTCCGTGTGAAACATTTTTGCACTTGACTTGCAAGTGGGACCCATTTCGGTTTTGTTTCTCTTGCTTGCTTTTCATTTTAGGAAGCATACTTACTTGTTGTTGTTTTTGTTATATTTAGTAAAGAATTTGTCTTGTTTTCCTAGTTTCACATTAGTGAAAGTCATCTTATTTGCTTCATCGAATATCATTTTCGATTTGGGTTTAAAACACGTGCATTACATTCTTGCTTGCTGTTTTCAATTCTAGTGAACATAGACTAAGTAACAGGTCGTACACGTGGGGGTGATTTCCATGGTATTGATAGGAAATTAATCTTACTTTCACTGCACAACACATACCGAATCACTTCATAATTAACACAACAGCTCAAAACATCCCCCCTTTTCCGCGGTATTCCTCCGCCTTTTTGAGGTAACCTTATAAGCTAAAACAAACTTGACATTTTCCCTAAGTCTTTTGTTTAGGATTGACATCATTCCGCGTCTAAAGGCATAAGCCCACAATAATTAAAATTAACCCTAGGGTTAGTCTCTGGATTTGCATGTGCATCTTGCTTGTTTTCAGTTCTGTTTTCTCTGTTATACACTGTCTTCTGTGATTACCTTAGAACAATTTGATAAATGTACTGAGCGTTGTTAACAATCAAATCAGCAGCTTCTTATATTTTCTTATACTAGTCTTATTACACCGACATCAGTTAACTGACCGACGTCGGCTATAGTCTAACCGACATCGGTTATTAGACCGATATCGGTTACTGTCTTTTACAGTTCCTGACAAACCAGCAACCTACCAATTTCACCATTCTGAGTCTGTTTCTGTTCTTGATAGATTGAAACCCTACTGTGTACTCCTGTCCATGGTTGTTATCACTCGAAAGCAAGCCACCGCCATGGTTTCACATGCTTTCTCTGTGCCTTTGCCTGAATCACCCCCTTCACATTCTGTGGGGAATCCTACGGACACCAGCGAGGTTCCTAAAATTCCTGTGGGAGATAAAGAATTTGCCAAATTTCTGGATGCTAATCCTAGCGCTGTACAATACTATTTGTCTCATGCCCTTGACCGTACACCCGACGGTCAACTCCTTGTTGGCATGCCTATTAGTATAGCTGCTCATTTAGCCCCTTCTCCGCCTGATAACTCCGCTTTGCCTTCCGCATCCTTAGTCCCGTCGCCTACCTCAACAGCTTCAGGGGTCCATACGGCACAGATTGGATTTCCTTTGGTTAATCTTGGGCCCAACATGTCATTACCGCCAATGCTCCTACCTCGTCTCTCTTGTAGACTGTTAGTTCATGACTTGCTCTCTGCCACCTATCCACACGAGCTTTCCTTGTCAAGCTCCACCCACCTTTTCATTTCCACACACATATCCAATTAACCTCAATGCTTATATAGGACATCCCTATTCGGTTACCTCAACACATTCGTCCTCCATACCTTATCAACATTTAACACCACCATTGTCTAGCGGTGGCCCTTGGCCCAATTTGCCTCCGTTTACCACAACCACACCATCATCTCATCCAACTTCTGATTTAATTAAACAAATGATGGACAAAATGCAAAATCTGGAGGCTTCTGTTTCAGGAAGTCATAGCGCCTTGACATACGAGAAATTTTGTCGGGAGCCTATCCACCCTTTAGTCCCCCTTCATTCATATCCTCCTCAATGGGAATTACCAAAGTTTACCCGCTTTAACAGTAAGGAGGACCCTCAACAACACTTGTGATCATTTAGACATGCCTGTTATGTCGATTGCTCACGACGATGCTTTACTACTCCGCACCTTTCCCATGTCCTTATCGGGACCCGCCTTGAGTGGTGCGATTGCTTTAACTTGACACTTAATCTTCTCTTTTAACCAGCCTAGCCCAATCTTTCTTGGATCATTTCTCCATTAACATTGCCAAGAAAGTATCTATCACCGACCTATGCCATCCGACAATTTGAAGACGAATCTATCGCAGATTTCGTTGGACGATGGTGGGCCTTATCAACCAACTTACGTATGCCTTGCCTCGAGACCGAACTTATCAGGCTGTTTACGCGGGCTGCGCTAAGCACATCTCTCCTACCCTCCAAATTCAAAGTTTCTTATTGTACATTTGACGAGGCCTTTACTATGGCTTGAAAACTAGAGATTCGAGCCTTAGAGGAAAAGAAATTGCGGTTGCGCAACAAAACCCCACTTTTCGAACCCAAGATTCCACCAACAAACTTAACACCACCAATCCTCACCCATCGATCGCCGAAATCAAAGGGGCCGTGCACGCGGTGATGGTCAAATCCCAACCACCATCTAATACCCCGCCAAAAACCACCTATAAGTATAAAGCGAGCCCATCAACTACACTCCTTGGGAGAAACATATGGTGTGATATTGGAAAATTTTCTTAAAGCGGGAGCCATTACCTTACCTCTGTTAAACCTCATTCCAAGTTTGATTCCACTTGCGCCATACCTTCTTGGTACAATGAAAATGACTTCGTAACTTCCACCGCGTGAAGGGACACGGTCATGAAAAGCTGCAAGATGTTGAAAAACATAGTGCAGGAAATTGTTGATGTGGGGGATATAGCCCTTGATAATCCTAACGCCCCTGCTAACCAAAATTTGAAAATATTCAACAAACCATTCCCGAATCATTCTTCTAACAGTAATCTAAACCAAGATATCTTAGCCGAGGAGAGTGTTCATGAGATCCATGCAGTCTTCGATTCCCAGCCAAAGACCCCTATCGAACAAATTTTGAATCAAACCTCTTCACTAACGCAGGAAACCGAACCCCCTTCCTCGCCATCAAGACAAACTAAAATCCTTGCCGTTCCTTTACCCATCAAGGAATTAACCACCCAGAGTTCCCTTCTCATAAATGAGCCTTCTTACACCACATCCTTGCAAGACTGTGAGCAGATGTTATCTAATTTATCTATTTCCCAAACGTCTCCTTCTACCATTCTTGTTGTACAAGAGGAAGGCTCGCCACTTCTTTTGTCATCCTTAGACAAGAAACCTCTTGAACCGACATCACCACATTCTTTAAACATGAGATCCTCTCAAACACGCCCTCCTACCTATTAGTCCTTCATCACCTAAATATTTTCAGCAACCGGTTGACCTCTTAACGCCCATTGATACAGTGCCTCATATACCCCTTGTATCACACCCACAGTGGACCGGAATCACAACCCACCTTTCTTCCATACAAAAGTTCCTATTCACACGTGAGGACTGTCATTCCCAGAAGATAGACAGGTCCTATGGGAATGTTTGAGTACGCCATATTCTACTCAAATGCAAATGACCAATCCTGATGCCTCTACCATATACCCGAAGTGTTTACAGAAGCTTAAAATGCCTATGTCCTCATCTTCACCCCCCTCATCTCTACCAAATACCTCATCCACTTCTATTAACCTAACCAAATCTTCCCCTACGCTTGGGACCTCACCCATACCTAGTCTAACACACCCACCTAAGCGGCTTGATTTATCTAAAAATAAAGCCGTCCATCCCATTAGGAGACAGACTCAATCTCCTCAATCTATGCCATTAACACAACTAAAACCCTCGTCGTCACACCTACCTTCCATATTGGGACCCCATCCCTCTACCTTACATCAATATATCATACCTCCTGCGTTTTCTTTAAAGCGACCTACGCCCTTACGCACCCATACGAAATCCAAAGGTATAGCAACACCGTCACCCCGCGTATCGTCCACCTATCAACCATAAACAAATTCCACCATAAAGAGATTTGTTTTCTATCACTCCTATTTCTCCGTGGTTGTTTTCTGATACCACATCATCTGTGGCCTCATCATCCAACCAGCTAAACATAGCTTCTACGTCAAAGAAACCACGGTTAGTTAAAACCCATTATCAAAACTCCTTGGCTAAACCACCCCCCATACAAACCAACCACACCACATCATCACCAGAATCGACCCAGTCAATAGCCTCATTTTCCTCTGACTTTGACCCACTCAAAGGGTCTTACGCCAAAATCCTTGCTATGTTGGTAGAGAATGCGACCATTTCCCTACCCCCACTTAGACCTTATGATCCATCTAAACCTCGACCTATAGGTTACGATGAGTCTAAAATCTATGCTTACCACCGCACACCAGGACATGACGTAGAGGGATGCAAAGCATTGAAAGCCATACTTCGTCTGTCACCTCTCTCAGATAGAAAAGTTAAGAAAGACAACTTCCGAAGAGAGAGACATTTATCTTGATTCCCTCTCCTATACCACTGTCCCTGCCTCACCAAGATTTATCATTATTACAGCCCCACCTCTCGAAAACCATGATCTATCCCTACCATATTCTTCCTCTCGTATTCACGAGATCAATATGATTAGTGTTGCTACTCGAGGGCAGAAAAACAATGGGAAAGTGAAAGAAAACACACCTGCGGAATCTCTTTCTCTGTCCACCATCCCGATTGCACCACCACCTAAAGTGGTTATTCGCGGACCCACCTATCCCGTCTCTAATGGCATTGCCCACCGAACTATGATCAAACAGCTTCACCAATCACCTGTAAAAATGACACTGTATGATCTCATTCAGACTTCTGAATCTCATCGACAAGCTCTCATTGAAATCCTTCAAGGGATAGAAGTTTTACCTAATGAAACCTTTCCTGTTACCTCTATTCTAACACCCAATCACGTTGCTTCGCTCACCAAACAATCTATCTCCCCAACCACTTCTGTCTCTGTACAGCAAGCCGCTGCTGTCAGTTTCTCCAAAGATGAAATTATCGACTTTGGTGCGAAGATCCTGACCCTGCTCTTTTCATCTTAGCGTACGTTTGGGATATTCGGGTACGTCATGTTATGATTGACGGGGGCGCTAGCCTAAACATCATCTCTTCAAAAGCCTTCCAACAAATGAATATCCCTTCTAGTTACATGTGTACCAACCCCATCATGTTGCGATCATTCAATGATGCTATTACTTCTACTTTAGGCACCGTGATCCTTAACATTCATGTAGGACCACGTACTTTACCGGACTCTTCTATGTCATTGAGGAGAGTTCCAATACAATATGTTGTTATGCGCCCTTGGATTCGGGCTATGGGATGCGTTCCCTCCACTTTACATAGATGCATAAAATTTGAGTACGAGGGGAAGTCCTACACCGTAAAAGATGATCCTCCCCCCTTCAAAACTTGCAATATGTTGTATTGCCCTAATGATGTGCTTGTACCAGTAAAGACACCCATTCATCCAACCCAGCCATCCACTTCCAACGCACCTACACCTTCAACTAATGAAACCGCCATTACAAATATTACTTCCTTTCCCACAGATAACATCCCAACCTCCGACCCCTTACTAGATGTTTTTCAACGCCTTACGTTAGGGAGTACCTTTATATAACATTAGCTCTTTCCATACCCCGCAGGCGTACGGACAGTTACATGCACATCCCACCTACGACCGTCGCGTGGGGGAGGTAATCTCTTATGGACCACCCCATTGCCGCACCAACCTAACATATGGGGGTGTTGACGCATCCTCCATTACCCCTGAACCTCCTCTTGGTGTGGTTCCATTCCAATCCAATTTTCAATACTTGACAAATCGTCGCTTCGCTCTCACCTTCTTGACTCATTTGTGCTTGTAAAGGCTTTGGTTTTGGTCTTTATGAACAAGGCCGACATACACTCATTCCTGTGACTACACGCAAACACAATGATTGCAGTGGTCACGGTTTTCCTGAAACACCTACACCGGAGAAACCTCGTGTCAGTTGTATCCTAGAGGATGACAATGCCACCCCTACCAAACCATCATCACCCACTTTGCCATCATCACCCACAGAGTCGATAGACCCTGAATCTATCCCTCCTAACTTTTTTTTTTTCATAAATGCTATCTTCATAGGTCCTCTCACTTATCAACACAATAATGAGGACCCATCTTCTCTTCCCCTTCTGTATCCAGACATGATCGAAGAGGATTCGCCTTCGATTAATGTTGTTGAGTGCCAGGATGATGACTCCATCCTCACTTACCTTGGGGCGGACGACTCCTATATTCAACGTGCCTTACCATCTGAAACTCAAACCATGTTGAATGAGTCAACTATAGAAATCAACATCCACACAGAGGAGGATCCTCACATTGTGAAGATCAGACAATCCCTTAACACATCAGAACAAGCCGCCTTTACTACCTTTCTCCATACCCGCAACCAAGCTTTCGCTTGGTCCTATGTTGACATGCCAGGAATTGATCCTACCATTGCTGTCCATAACATCACCCTAAACCCCGATTCCAAACCAGTCAAAAAAAAACTGAGAAAAATGCATCCACGCATTGCCCTCTTGGTCAAAGAAGAGCTTCAACGACTTCTTTCTATTTCCTTCATCTTGCCTATTGACTATCCTCAATGGATTTCTAACATCGTACCTGTCACTAAAGCGACGGGGGGACTTCGGATATGCATGGATTTCTGGGACCTTAACCTCACTTGCCCCAAGGATGACTTCCCCCTCCCAAGTATTGATCAACTTTTTGATCTCACTGCGGGCCATGAAATGCTTTCTCTCATGGATGGCTTTTCGGGATACAATCAAATTTTGGTAGCCCCAGCCGATCAACATAAAACTACCTTCATAACTCCTTGGGGAACCTTTTGTTATCATGTCATGCCATTTGGCCTTAAGAATGCTAGTGTGACCTATCAGCGGGCTATGACTTACATTTTTCATGACATTATGCACACTATCCTTGAGGATTATGTCGATGATCTTCTTGGCAAATCTAAACATCGCATGAACATCTCGATGTTTTAACCATTATTTTCGATCACCTTTTACAATATTCAGTCGGATTCAACCAAATAAATGTGTCTTTGGTGTTCTTTGGGAAAAATTCTTGGCTTTATCGTCTCTTTGCACGGCATTGAGGTTGATCCATCTAAAGTCAAAGCTATCCTAGAAATTCCCCCACCCAAAACCTCAAACAATTTCGTAGTTTGTAGGGTAAACTTCAATCCATCCGGCGTTTCATCTCCCAACTCTCGGATCGATGTCAACCTTTCCATCACCTTCTTAAAAAGGACATTACCTTTCAATGGAGTGAAGAGTGTCACCAAGCCTTTGAAGCTCTCAAATCCTATCTCTTGCAACCACCCATGCTTATTCCACCTCAGGATGATCATCCTTTCCACCTTTACCTTTCTGCCACTGACCATGCTATAGGAGCCATGCTCGCACATCAGGACTCGGCATGTCGAGAACAAGCCGTTTATTATATAAGTCGTACTCTCGTGGATTATGAGACTAGGTATACACATGTAGAAAAATTGTGCCTAGCCCTATCATTCGTAGCCACCAAACTCCGACATTACCTCCTGAATCACAAAACTTTTGTCATCACCAACACGGACCCCATTCATTATTGTATGCCAAACCACATCTAAACCAATGCATCGCCCGATGGCTTATGCTCTTCGCTGACCTCGACCTTGAGTTTGTACAAAAAAGTTGATCAAAGGACAAACTATTGCGGACCAACTTGCGGAGGCCCCTTTACTTGGGGAACAATTCACCAATTTTAATTTCCCTGACGAACTCATCGCCACTCTTTCACTCAGGGAAGAGTCGTATCAAATGACCCTCTTTTTCGATGGATCTAAATGCCAGCAGCGGAGGAGCCAGCGTTGTTCTCATTCCTCTTGACACTGAACCTATGCCTCTTTCATTCCAGCTCGATTTCCCCTGCACTAATAATACAGTGGAATACGAGGCCCTTGTTTTGGGTCTCCAAGGTTGCGTTACACTTAGGTGTCAAATCCATTAATATTTTGGCGACTCTCAATTAGTAGTCAATCAAGTTATGGGCATCTACCAATGTAAGAATGAGGAACTTCAAAAGTACAAACATTATGTGGATTCACTTTTGACCTCATTTACTCGTTATTCTATCTAGACCATTCCCGATCCACTAACAAATTTGCGGATACTATGGCTTGCTTAGCCTCGCAAATTCTGCCTCACCAACTAACTCGACATATTCGTCTTGGTCCAACAAATTTTTACCCCATCCTGCTCGGCCCGGTTGTTTGTATGATAAATAATGTGTCTGCTAATTCGCAGGATACCTGTACCACCAATTTCACGACTACCTTACAACCTCTCGTTCTCCCACGACCTTACTAGTAACGGCAAGCGTGCTTTTCTTAAAATTGTTTTTCGTTATGTTGTCATGGGGGACTCCTCTATAAACGTGGCTTTGATGGCATCCTCCTTCGATGTCTAATCGGGCGCAGAGGTCACCTATACCATCCAACAAGTCCATGACGGCATTTGTGGTGGACATTTTAGTGGCCTTGTCGTGGCCAAACGAATCCTTCGCCTAGGTTATTATTGGCCTACTCTTAATAACGACTGCTACGAATATGTTAAGCATTGTGTTATGTGTCAACAACATGCCAACCTTCAACATACTCCTAGCCATCCACTACAGGTCGCACGAGATCTTTGGCCTTTCTCACAATGGGGTTTAGACCTTATTGGTGAGATCCACCCACCCTCTTCGCAACGTCACCGTTGGATAATCACAGCAACTGAATATTACACAAAATGGGTGGAGGCCATTCCACTCATTTCAATCAAAAAAGAAAAAATTGTTGAATTCGTTAACCATCACATTATTTGTCGTTTTGGTATTCCTCATCGCCTAATAACAGATAATGGTAAATCTTTTAAAAATAAGTTGTTACAAGACCTTTGTGACAACTTTGGTATCAAACTTAGTTTCTCATCACCTTACTATCCACAGGCCAATGGTCAAGCTGAATCTTCTAATAAAACCTTGACCAAAATCCTCATGAAAGTTGTCAATGAGTCCGAGAAGAAATTGGCACGATCACATTCCCTTTTCCCTTTGGGCTTATTGTCTTAGCATTCATACTTCCACTAATGCCACACCATTTTCTTTGGTATATGGTACCGAGGTGGTCTTGCCTCTCGAAATACAAATACCCTCCCTCGAATATCTCTTCGGATATTCTCACTAATGATGATTTCCGCCAAGAGCGGTTAGCCCAATTAGATATTCTTGACGAGCGTCATCTTACGGCTCTTAATCACCTTCAAATCTACCAAAAACGCATCAAGCATGCTTATGATAAACAACTTCATGAGCGTACCTTTAAGGTTGGTGATCTTGTCCTCAAAGAGAATTAACATGTAACCAAACTAGAAAAGAGAAAACATGGAAAATTTTCTCCTAAATGGATTGGTCCTTACATTATCACTCACACTTATGGATCACGAACTTATCGTTTAGCTTCGCTTAATGGTAAACTGAGCTAAGCCCCTTAATGCCTTGCATCTTCGACCATTCTCTTCGTTGAAATTAGTGTTATATCACTTCTTATCTACCTTACGCTCGTCCCTTGAGCTCATTTACCACCGCATACACTTTGTTTCTTACATCGCAAAATCAAATCAAGCTCACATGGTTTGATTACAACCTCCCCTTTTAGTCTAGTCCATGACTTCAAAGTATCAAAATAACACATTCTTAATTTAAACACTTATGGGATTTTATTGAGTCAAACTTCCTACAAAAACTAGATGCTTTATGCCCAATGAGACATCTAGACCTCTAAATTATACAATAGACTACTCCTGAAGGACAATTATATGCCAAACTATTACTACTATTATATATAGATTTGCTCCCAGAATGACAACTATACATAAATACGCATATCGCTACTATAAATAGACTGCTCCCTTGAAGGACAACTATACACAGTCAGCCTTTATCAGAAGCTTCTCGCATTGATCAGCTTCGTGAAGACCTCAAGAACAACAAAATACATATCCCATGTAGACTTCCCACATCGATCAGTCTATATCCAGCAAAATAAAATAAAAATAAAAGCAGTATTTCAAAACACTTTTGAGTCATGGACTTGTCTATTTAGGTTTGATTCTCTTTTGTCAGAATAATCATCTTATAATAAGTTCTTTGCACCCTCGCCCACATCAACCACCTCACCTCACCATTTGTTAAAGCAACAAAACTCAAGGGACGTGACGTATATCCGATATATTGTGATTATACCACTCTTTTCACCTATCGACTTCTCGCCTATGCAAGGTACCTAGGGATTCAAGCTCATCCTACATTAATATGTGGTTTTTTTAGCTCTTCTCAATTACGGGACACTCTTGCCTCTTTTTCTTGGCTCTAGGATTGTGTGTTGACCTTAATCAGGACACGATTCCCTACTACTTGGGAATGCTAACTTTCACTTTACCCTACCAACACCAACAACATTACCCTACCAACATCAAATTTTTACCAACCAACAAAATTGCCTAACCACAACCCAATTGCCTGAATTCACCTCTCCCTGATCCTAAGGGAGAACTACATCGATCTGAGACCCTTCCTTACTTTGTGTAATGGGCTATGTAGGCAGCACTTAGGAGACATGGGGTCTCCCAAGGTTAGCTCGACCATCCCCTACCATACCTTATCATGTGTTGTCAATATAAATATTTTTCGTGTATTTCTATTCGCGGCGTCCATCTTTATCCTTTTTCAAAACAAACAAAAACAACATTTAAAACACAACCATTCTTATTATTATCATCACTCAAAAAGACATACATATTTAGTTTTATTTTAGATGTTAAACAAATACATCTTCTCTATCATTGACTCGCATGGTCGGCATCTTTATTTATTCTTATATTCCTATGAAATTCACTTAGATCCTTGCACCTCCTCCCGAATCAGGTGGTGATTGTGATCATCGATGCCCCTCAGTTGGCCTCTCCATCCTCAAAGGTGCCATTGCCATTGGTTCCTCCCATTGATCCACCAACATCTCCTGTAACATACAAATACGTCCTCTTACATGGAGGAATCTTGCCTCCAGTCTCTCCACTTGTAACTGTGAAGCCTCTAACAATCCCATTGTCTCATTCACCTGTGTTTGAAGCTGGCGAGCCAAATCCTACAGATGATCTCTCTCCGCTATAATCACAGCTATGTCGGGGTACTCACGTGCACCTCGCATGCTTTCTTACCCACCATACTCTATACGCCTCTGTCGTTCCCGCATCCATAACCCTACGATCGGCTGCTATCTCTTATGGCCCTTCTGGAGGTGTAGGCCGGGAGGTGACAATGCTGCCTCGGCGTCGATCCTCATGTATGGTCTATATGTCATAGGAATATCCTGAATGAACCCAAATTTGCGCCGCACGCGATCTAGAGGAATCCTCTCGTACTCACCCGGCCTATGCCCTGCGATCCACCTCAATCACTCAACACCCTCATCTCCTCGGCCTATGTGCTCTGTCACCATATAGTTCCCGTACGGCCTCCAACAAATATCCACAATCGTCACCATCTCCCATACTTGTCTATAATACTCGATGTCATCTATCACGGCCTGGGATCTCGCTTCTTGTTCTATCTGGACCCATCGTCTGAATCCCAACCTTTGCACTCCTGCCTCTCCCGACTCAATGGGTCGGCCTATTGGACGCACACAAACAATATGCTCATAGGCCCAACAATGTAATAAGTATGAACAATCCAGTGTCGTCCTGTGTTTTCGCTTGCATGCCCATAAACCCCTATATAACTCTGCCAGATATGCGGGTGCCCATGCGAATGTCACACTCATTTCTATCATTTCCCAAATAACACTCATCAATGCTTTGGGAAATCTTCCACCTTCCGCCCTCGGCAATGCATAATACCCCACCGCTATCATTAATAGCACGGCCAACCTTGTTTCCTCAGGGTGTGTTGCATACATTGTACCATACGTAAATGATAAACCTCATTGTGTCAAATATCGTGTGGTGACCCAAATATCGCTGTTATCGCTGCCGCCCCATGACTGGTGCGCTGATACTGCTATTTTCCTATCATTGGGAGTCTCAAAATACGGGAAAAAATCTTCCAAAGTCATTGTCATCTCCCTTGTTGGCGGATAGAAGGTATTCTTTTCGGATTCCATCTCTCAATCAACGCCGCAACATAGCATGGTTACGAGCAATCCTTGAATAATAGCGAATTCCACTTAACCCCAACCGATTTATCAATGCCCATTCAATGGTGTTACATCCGCTCGGATTCGTGACAAAACGCCGATGCAGTATCATTCATCCTTAACCTTGCCTTACGCTGCATACATCAAAGCGAAACCTAATTATTCAAAAGAACAAATCTCTATGGGTTTTTCTCAAAAACTGGAAACCCTTACAAAGGACTGACGATCCAGGTTATGCATAACCGATACCGGTTTGCTAACGACATCAAGTTACTTCCAAACGAATCTTGGTCACTTTATTAAAAATATACCTACCCCGCTTAAAAAATACACCTACGATAATTATTTTGCTGTTTACTCCTATTTATACCTAAAAACATACATGCCCACCCCTGTTTACCTACCCGTAGCACTCATACCATCCCCAACCCTTGCCTATCCCCTTTTTTCTCATCTTTACCCACTTACACTTCTTTCATCCTATTTACTGACACATGCACGAATCAAATTACAACTAAATAGTTTACCTCTCGGGATGCGGCAGCTTGGCGGAACATGTCTTCCCCTCGTCCCGCTCGCCGGATGCTTCTCCTCGTTCAGCCATGTTCACCACCCTCTTCAAATAGAACTTGTATTTTTGCCTTCTAAATCTCATCCCACGCTCACTTCACCTGTCTCTTTCCTCCTTATCACTCAAATTCTTTCATGCAATTACTGTAGTAGCTTGTCAAACAAGCGTTGCATTTATATATTTAACGTGTTTCATGACTCTAAAAATAAGAATGCTTAAAATAAGAACTTAAGTTGCCAACCCAAAGCAGGTTCTATTTTTAGGAAAATAATTCTTGCATAATCGATATCGGTTCAAAAACCGTCTCGGTCATATATCTACCGACATCGGTTATATAAGCGATATCGGTCATGTCCCCCTTTCTTAAACCTAAGACTTTTTTTTTTCATTTTTGCAAATTTTTGTGGCGCCCGTCCCTTTTTCCTGCATGAACAACACCATTATCCATATTTTTCATTAAATCCACATCTCATTACAATTTCATCAACATCATCTATCTACATTACAAAAACACACAAGCCATCAACTAACGATATCAAAAGCTATCAATCTATACACCATTTGGATCCAACTTAATAGCTACATACATTCAATTTCACAAAACCAGTGACAAAACATACAACATTTCATAATACAACATGTCAACTAAACTCATCATTTATATATACATACATACATCCCATCAACAAAAGACATCAACATCATTAATATATAACACCATGTAAATCAAACTCATCATACATTAAATATCACAAACCATTGTCAAAACACTTAACATATTTTTACGCACAACATGTGGGTCAAATCGTCATATCTATATATATACAAAGTTTCAAATATATAATGTGCCTTGCATCGGGGCCTCCGTAATCTCATAATACAACAAAGGTGCACGCAGCCGCAATAATCACGATAATCTCAACTCGGCTCAAGAGTCAGGTCTCTCATATCAAAAAAACATACTCGGCTCGCAGAGGCGGTATCCACTAGACAACCCGTGCATTCGGCTCACTGAGGCAGCTGGTATATACAATAAATGAATGAATGAATAAATGAATCCATAATATCTGGCACATGCAAGCCTCATAAACATAGCCGGTTTGCGGAGGCAGGTGCCATATCAATGAACCAATACAAAACTATGCGGGGACCCCTCGGCTCTCTCCACCGCCCTCTGTCTGTCTACTTGCTTTGGTCCCCTGTCTTGCCTCTCGCCTCCCGCTGTCACGGACCCACCGGCGTGGCTGCACCTCCGAGATCTCTAGCTCAGGAGGTCTCGCTCATGTGCCGCGTATGGATGATAATCAGCCCCGGTGCCATCAAGAATATCACGATAGTCACGGGCCTCCGCTCTAGCCTCCATATAACGATCACGAGCCATTGTAGGTGTTGGGGCTAGTCGACTCCTCTTACCGGTGCCACTGTGCTGTCTTTGGTGATGCTTTGGTGGTGCTGTGGCTATGGTGGTACACATGCACTGCTAATTTGTCTTGGTGCATTGGTGGTACTTCTTCTTTGGTGCTGTGCACTGCACTGCATTGCTGAGCCTAGGCTAGCTGCCCCTATAAGACACTTATCTATGCACATGCGGCGTCAAGCAAACGCCTACTGTAAGCTGTGCACTGCCCTCAAGTGGTCCTCTCTTTCTAACAGCTTCATTGAAGTCTGGGCGTGCGGGGCATCTTATCCTCGTCAGCTCTCTCTCCGGCCCACCAAACCAAAAATGCTCTGTGCAAATGTAGGCATCATCTACGGTATCATCTTGCACCCTCTCGTGCAAGCCTAATCTAGGTCCACGGCATGGTGTAGGCGAGTGGAGCCTCAAATCATCCCTCACGGTGCTTTGGGGAAGCACGGTGGCTCATCCGGCCCCGATACGCTGCGCATTACCCTCTCGGGGTATCCTCTCATACTCTGTAACT